>JAVJGJ010000062.1:20274618-20303899 GCA_035590215.1 Microhierax caerulescens | reverse complement strand
CGGTTGGGCCGGCCCCCCCCCCCCCCCCCCCCCCCCCCCAAGTTGGGAAAAAAGCAGAAGCAAGCAAACTAGTTCAGTTTGCAAAAGAAAGATTACTTATTTCAGTCCCTCTGATGCTGGTCCCAGTCATGCATAGGCAGATAGATGTGGTCTCTGTTGGTTGTGTACAGAGACATAACCCTGTGAATCCATGCAGGGGGCTGGACATTGTATTTTGAAATGGTATGGAAGACACAGGTTTGCAGCTGAACCAAAAAAGTCTGTGTATACAGTGACATTATATCCACATTGAGCTGCTCTTGGAAGGTAGAATGCAAAATTCTTGGCTGATCCCATTTTAATGAAAGTGAATGGAGTGTATCCACTTCCATATTCTGAGGCAGAGACTTGAACAGAAAATGCTATGCAGTTTTACACTGGTAACATTATTTAGTGGTACCTATATGCTTACTGTTCCTGTGCAGATATGTTAGTCCTTTTTGCACAATAAAGTTTTGCTAATGTGTTGGACTTGTTAATTAGGTTGTTTTATCACATTGTGGATTCCGATGAGGTCAGTACAAAGATCCTAATGGAATTTAACAAAATGAACCTTCCTGGAGAAGTTACTTTCCTCCCTTTGAACAAGCTGGATGTTAGAGATACTGCTTATCCTGAGACTAACGTGAGTTGGAGTTCCTGTTGAATCTTCCTCTACTTCATAATTACAAAGTCTCATATTCTGAATTGTTTGAGTATATTGCTTATGGCCCTCTATTTCCTTTGCTGTTGAATGTCTGCAGTTAAATACTACTTCTAATGTATGTGTCTCAGCATAAAAAACCTGGTATAGGAAGATAACTCTCCTACCAGGTATTTGCTCTTTGAAGTTTAACTTCACCTTACAAGTAAATAGTTGATACAATTTTATTGTAAACTGGTAATAATTGCCTGGATTACTGAATTGCAATTCTTCAGGCTGAAGTGCTGCCATGGACAAAAGCTGAAGAGCTGTGTTACAGCTGCGCACAGTTTCTCAAAGTTACTGGAAATGAGTTGTGTGTCTGTGTTTAAAAATGCATAAATAAATGTTCAGTGACAAGCACGTAAAAACAGTTCTGAAATATATTTCAAGAAAGCCTATGTTCTTACTTGAAATTTTAGTAGTGAACTAATTGTGTAAATGTTAACTTCTTCCTGCAATAATCATGGTAGAATAAGTTCTTTCAAAATAGTTTTTCTCTCTTTTTTTCTTCAAATAAACATAGAAAACAATAAATGGAAATAAATAGGACTTCTAGCATGCTTAATGTGGGCGGGGCTTTACTAGTAAAACTGTTATTGTTTGCATCCTGCTTTCTGCAGAAAAGAATAATTTTTTTGAGGAAAAAAAAGGATACTGCAAGTTTATGATACTTAGTCAACTTGTTTCAGTAGCAGTTTAATACTTGGGTGAGATTCCTGGCAGACTCTTAGTTGCCTTAAGACTCAAGCCTAGCTGTTAAAAGCTAAAATTGCAAAATCTTGCACTTGATTTCTGTAGAGTGTTTACGTGTTTGTCTTGGAAATGTTCAGTCAGTGTGTCATCCTTCTACCAACTGACAGCTTTTACTTCTGAAGTATCATACACAATATTGTGCTTTGATTTCAGGGTTTGACATCCTGTATGTAAATAACGATATACACAGCTCCAGAAGTCTTCATTCTAGGAGTTTATTGATTGTGAAGCCAATGTTAATATTCAGTGAATTTTGAGATATGCTAAACATTTAGAAATTCTTGTTACAAGGGTAAGAGTGTATTCTGGTTTTACTCTTGATGGTAGTTTTTTTTTTTCCCAAGGCACTCTTGAATTCTGCATATGAAGTAGTTGCAATATACCTGCTGTATTTATATCAATATGTTCTTACTAAAATCACTGTCACTTCAGGATGCAATTCCTATGATCAGTAAGCTGAGATACAATCCAAGATTTGACAAAGCTTTCAAACATGTTTTTGGAAAGACTCTAATTTGTCGTAGCATGGAAGTGTCTACCCAGCTGGCCAGAGCTTTCACTATGGATTGTATTACTCTGGAAGGTAAATACTGGATTCTTATAAATAACTTACTGTAAAAATAGGATCCCTGGAATGTGAAGCTCATTAAACATGGTCTATTAGTATTGTCAAAGTAAGATTATTTTAAGTAATAGCATACTTGACAGAGATGTACAAAGTTGCACTTCAGTTAAGTCTAGTGCCTAAAAATACAGGATTTTTTTGCAGACTGTTGAATTTTTGTTTGATCTAGAAGTTAGTAGCTGTGTGTCTCCATCCTGAGAATTGTAAAGCAGGTTATTTGTATTCATCCAATTTAACAGGTGTTTGTTTTCATGGAGTATTTATAGTGGTTTTTACAAACTTAAACTAATGTTTAGGATGTGAATGTATGGCCTTAATGACTGATAAGTGCAGGGTGAATTCATCTGTTTACCAGACACATTTACAGGTTGTGTTCTCTGAAATAATACATAACTCTTGTTATTTGCCTGTTCTTGGAGGACAGATTCCCTTTAGGCTTATTGTTGTCTTAAAGTCAACCTTATTGTCTCTTAAAGTCAATCTGACAACGTTCCTAAGGATGTCTAAGGAGGATATGATTAATTTTTTCAGTAACAGTATACTCTACAAGCTACAGATGCTGCTAATTACTCAGCTTCTCTTTTGTTTTTTCCCTCAGAAGATCTAAGATTTTGTTTTTTAAATGGGTAATGCTAAGCATTGTGTTTTTCATTAATGTAATCTTTTTTTCTTCCCTTCAAGCTGCATGGTTTCAGCTGTTAATCGGAAACAAAAAAAAATTCAGCTAATGCTTGAAGGAGACCATAGCAGTCTGTGTTGTTCTTGAGAAAGGAAATACACTTTACATTGAGTACAGAAATAAACATTTCCCTAGTTACCGTAAATATACATATGTGATTCCTGATAATGTTGCAGTCCTTCTGTAGGTTAGTTTAAATATTCTAGTTAGTCTGTTAAGTTGCATTGTAGAAACTGCTCTGAACATTAATGGAGAGCATGTAACATGCAGTTTATATCTCATTCTGTTATGCTCTTAGGTGATCAAGTCAGCCATCGTGGTGCTTTGACTGGAGGTTATTACGACACAAGGAAGTCTCGGCTTGAACTGCAAAAAGACGTTAGAAAGGCAGAAGAAGAACTTGGTGAACTTGAAGCAAAGCTCAATGAAAACTTACGGAGAAACATTGAAAATATCCTTTTGTTGTTCTTGGGGAATGGTTGTGTGATGACAAAGCTTTTGTTTTGTGGTTACAGTAAGATAAGAAACAGGAGACTAACTTGTTAATGTTACATATTAGCTGTGGCATTTGTTTTGACCATTGCTTATGCAGCCTGGTTCTATATGTTACTGTAGACGTTTTCATAACAAAGAAATTGATGGTAAAACAGAAATGAACAAAAACCCTGCACGTGAAAATTGGTGTACAGCCAGTGAAAACAGATTTTACAACATAACCCCATTGTGTAAATACCTGAATTGCATTATTTTTTTTTTTTTTTAAAAATTTTAGATCAATGCAGCTAGTTAAGAAACAGTTTGTATACTACTGTTAATTTTTTGGTAGAACTTCCATACTGGGAAAACCTGACTGGAAAATAGTAATTGAAGCACACCTTGTCCAATAGGTTGCTTCAGACAGTGGCTGGCACTGTAGACCTCAGGAAGAAGGAGCTTTAGTAATCTGTCCCTGTTAAAATTTTGTCTTGACCTTTACAGCTTAGAGATGAGGCTAAATCCTACATTATGAGGCTTTCTATTCCTTCTATCGTTTGTATAGTAATTGGTATAACCAGATATTCTTGTTATTTGTGTTAATCTCCACTGCTTCTTCTGACTCATATTATATTTTTAGTACTTGTGTCCTGAATTGGTGTGTTATATAGTCCACTTCTGCTGTGGGGAGGAGATGGAGACAATTACAATTAAGCAAAATAAACTGCTTGACAGTTTGGTGTTCCGGTCTCATTTTACAAAATTCAAGTAACTCTCACCTTTTTCTCTAACCCCTTTAATGCTACAGTGTCCTTTCGAAATCCAGTATCTAGAATTTAGGAGCAGGGGAGGTTTATACAACTTTTATTCTCCATTATCTATATCGTTCTGTCATTTGAACTGAACCCCACTGTTTTTTGGCCTGCAGCTGTGCATTAGAGACATTTTTGGGGCAGCAGATAGGCAGAAAGAACACTGAAGCCTATGCTTAGATCCACAGCTGATTAACAGAACTTTAAAAGTATGTACCTATGTCTTGTTAAGTCAGTGATGACTTAGACTGAATTTGCCACCTGGCTTTATGTGCACCAGCAATGATGAGTGTCTTTCACCTTACTTGTTTGTTACCTGTAGGCAATGTACAGGACGCATTTTGTGTATCTACAATTAAGTGTTTATTCATTTTCTCCTTCTTTGGGTCTTTTTTTAACCTACAGATAAGTAGGTGTATGATATTAAAAGGATTTGTGCAGAAAGTAATTGAACTAATCCCAGTGCGTGTCATACAGGTACCTGGCTTTTTGTAACTAGGAATGGGAGCTGGAATTCTTGCTTGTAGTTAAATTCACCAATTACCTGTTAGACCCTTTGGTTTTAGTATAACAACTTTTAACCAGGACTACGATTTTGGAATTGAAAAATCTTTCTTGCTATCATTTAAGTCAAAGTCTTTAGCCCTGGGTTTCTTTTTGAGGTGGCATCTGCAGAGGATGTAAGTAGGGTGCTCTGTGGCATACCCTTCAGCTGTGGTAGAACAGTAACTGTTATTAAAGAGCTGTTGCAACAGTCTGACAGTAACTTCTAGAACATAACACAAGCAAACCTCAGTTACTCTGAAAGTAAAATAGACATTCCTGCTAACTTCCTGTTCTGTAGCTCATTCAGTTTTCCTGAAATGTTTATAAGTATGTAGTGAAATGTTTTTCTGTAACCTCTGCTTAGGGGAATTAATTTTTAGGGCATTTAAGTTGATGTCACGTTAAAATATTCGTTGTAGTAGGAGTAACATGCTGTTAGCAATTGAACATACATCAAAGTGGAATCTTCCGCAAGCTCTGCACCATTACCTAAGCCATTATATCAAAACTGGCACAAACCAGTTACACTTTTTGCCTCAGAACTGGGTAAGGGATAATTGTATTGTTCTAATGTCTTTTTTTTTTTTTTTTAATAAAATGTCTGCTTTTCTGTATTTTGTAAGATCTGAATTTTTCTTACATATTCAGACATATCCCCATGTTCAGAGTGCTGTGTTGTAAAATTTACAGTTAAATGGATCTTTCCTTGTTTGTTCTTGTGTTGATAAGGGTTCTCAAGTTACTTTTTTTGATGGTTCTTGATTTCTCCTGTACAAATGAATAGTTCGGTTTTGCAGGAATATGCCAAATGGAGTAAAATGTGGAAGGTACTAGTAGGTATAAAATGCCTTTTAAAACAATGACAAAGTATTCCTTAGCCCACAGTATGGATTAATAATGAGATTGACCAGCTAATGAACCAAATGCAGCAAATTGAGACACAGCAGAGGAAGTTCAAAGCCTCTCGAGACAGTATTTTGTCAGAGATGAAAATGCTGAAGGAGAAAAGGCAGCAGTCTGAAAAGACATTTATGCCTAAGGTATAGTATGGGGATATTGAAAGCTGTTACTGGCTTTATATTAAATGTTTTATTAATATTACTGATAAACTTGCATTCCTCTGTGGTTAACATCGTAATATGAAATAGGAAGAGATGATTAGAGATACGATACACAAATATGTTCATGTAAACAGAAAAGTGAAATTCATACAAATCTACAGATTGTTTGAATGACTGTGTAATATCTGTTCCATAGCAACGCAGTTTGCAGAGCTTGGAGGCAAGTTTACATGCTATGGAGTCAACTAGAGAGTCATTAAAAGCAGAACTGGGGACTGATTTGTTGTCTCAGCTCAGTCTTGAAGATCAGAAACGTGTGGATGCTCTTAATGATGAAATTCGACAACTACAGCAAGTAAGGAAATGAAAATGTCTTGCTATTATATGTGGTACCTTTCCAATGAACTTATTTTGTCCTTTTGTATGAAAAGTCACATATGAATATAATGTTATTAAAGTAGTTTAATCAGCAGTAGGTAGGCATGTTTGGAGTTTTCTGATCTGCGAAGTGTATTTGCATGCTTTTCTCAAATGCTGGCTAAATTTTACCAGCTGTATTGTGTGAGAATTATGGCTGTTTATGTTGGAATAATCACAGTTTCCTTGCTGCTGCACTTGGATGTACAATACTAAGTACAAGTAGTTACCTGAAAGGAATGATGTACAATGTGGGAAAGTAAAACAATGCCTTTAAGCGCATAGTAGATGCCCATATTGTTAGAAAACCACTACCTTTTAAGTAGACTCTCTAAAGCTCTTCTGGGTTTAAGAATTGAATTCAGGTGCTATACAGTTTAAGAAATCCACTGATTTGTATGGTTGACTTTTACAGTAGACAGCTGCAAAAATGCTTAGCATTTGGATCCTTCTACCTGTTAAAAAACTAAAGCAACAGTCCGAACAATTGTGTGATATTTTAATGCTCAGAATTGTGTGAAGAGTGGGGGCTTTTTGTCCTTTTTTTTTTTTCTTTTCTTTTTCTTTTTTTTTTTAAACAAGGAAAAGAATAGTTGTTTAGGAGTCAGCCAGGGCAATTAACATACTTTTTTTTTTTTTTTTTTTTTTTTTCCCCTCCAGGAAAACAGACAGCTTCTGAATGAGAGGATTAAACTAGAAGGCATTATCACAAGAGTTGAAACATATCTCAATGAGAATCTAAGAAAACGCTTGGACCAAGTGGAACAAGTAAGAATTTTCTCTTAAATTTACTTTTGGCATCTGTTTCTGCCTTATTTCCAGGGCTTTCATGTGTTAGTAATTTGATAAATACTCATTACCCTGCATTATCTGTGTTGGGTTTTGCTTCCCTTTATACAGCAAAGTGTTTTACTTAAATTTCATTACAGTATTTTAGGCATTAATTTTTTGACAAATTCTACTCTTAATTTCACAGTGTATGTATAAACAGGACCATTGTAATGACAGATTTGTTTGAAAACTGACTATTCTTTAAACCTTTACTAAAATATTTAATGCAGTTATATGTAGAGTAGCAGAAGATAACTTGTTTGTCTGGCTTATACTTTTGTTGCCCTCCATGCTGAAGCTTAGTGGCATTTACTTTGTCCGATAGGAACTGAATGAGCTTCGAGAAACAGAAGGTGGCACAGTTCTTACTGCCACGACATCGGAACTTGAGGCTATCAACAAACGAGTGAAAGATACACTTGCACGGTCAGATGGTTGGTAGCATCGTTTTTTGGAAATAAAATTCTCCATGGTTTTGGGAGTTCACATATACCGTATTTTGGTTGAGAAATAGACTATAATATGAGAAGTAATCATTAGTTTCAAATATGCTGTAGTAGTTCGTGTGTAATGGATTTTTTTGGAACTTGTGCCAAAAGATGAGTGAAACAAGATTTTGTGCATGTTATACATAAAAGAAAGCATCCACAACTGACACTGTAATACTGATAAGTATGTGTCGATGATAACAGACTTCTGGCTTCAGGGCATAGTACTTTTTAAGCAATCTTCATACAAGTGTGATCTTGTTTAGTTGTTCTTGAATTTTGTCTAACCTATCTAGAACTAAATTTCTGTCAAGTAGGAAATACAAGCTGTATGGCTCAAACTTTTTTTGCTTCTCTTTCTATACTTTAACAAAATGACCTTAGTACATATATATTAGGTTTGTTTTAATTCATATATTCATGGGGAAGAAGAGAGAAGGGTTTTCAGCTTATTAACTTTGTACTACTTAATAGATCTTTCTGTAGATTATCCTTTGTTTCATAAATACTTCATTGGGTAATTGCTGATCTTATACAGGCACGTAAGACTTAACACTTTGGGTTTTGTGCTTTCATTTTGTCTCAGATCTGGATAATTCTATTGACAAAACAGAAGCAGGAATTAAAGAGCTTCAAAAGAGCATGGAACGCTGGAAGAACATGGAGAAGGAGCATATGGATGCCATTAACCATGATACAAAAGAACTTGAAAAAATGACTAACAGGCAAGGCATGCTCCTTAAGAAGAAAGAGGAATGCATGAAGAAAATCCGGGAGTTGGGTTCACTTCCACAGGAGGCTTTTGAAAAATATCAGACTTTAAGTTTAAAGCAGGTAATAAGTGTGATTGGTTTCATGACCTGAAATATTAGTATCACGTAAATCTTGAATGTCAAATGTGGCTGGAATTACAAGCCGCTTTAATACAGTAATATTTTCCATTTACAGTTATTCCGCAAACTGGAGCAGTGCAATACGGAACTGAAGAAATACAGTCACGTTAATAAAAAAGCTTTAGATCAGTTTGTGAATTTCTCAGAGCAAAAGGAAAAATTGATAAAAAGACAAGAGGAACTGGACAGGGGCTACAAATCCATCATGGAGCTGATGAATGTGCTTGAGCTCAGGAAATATGAGGCTATTCAGCTGACTTTCAAACAGGTAACAAAGTGGCAACAATTGTAAAGACACTGATGCTGAAATCAGATTGTCCCATTATGTAGCAGTTATATGGGAAGAAGCAGATATTAAGTACATCTATTCTGTAATAACAGAAGACAGTATATTGTAACTTGAGGTTTGTGGTTTTTTTAAATACTGACAAAGAAATAGACTAGTATTTTAAATAGGTGCTGATGTGGTTGTATTACAACTCTAGCTTTGCTTTAAACCTCTTAGAAGACTTCCTTTCTGGTAAGTCTTTGTACTACGTACAAACTGGGAAATGTCTAGTAAAAAACTGCACCAAATCAGTTTTTCAGATTTAGTGAAAGTAATTCCTAATGTTAACAAAAGGTCTTCATTGTGAAGTGTGCAGTCTTCTCTTAAAAGGTTGTTTGCTTAGCTGAGATCTCATCTGAAGTGTACTGAAATAAATACTTGCTTTTGCTGCTTTTTTGTTTTAATTCTATCGTTTCCTTGAAAAAAAATTTGCTAATATACTCATACTACAAGAACAGTTGGCTTAGGTGTTTCTAAACCAAGCTCTGCATAGCATGTTTATCACTTCTGCTTGAGAATGAATGGGCATCTCCACTTTGAAGTGGATACTTAGTGTGATTGTGTAAAAAAAAAGCTGTTGGCTGCATTTAATTTCACTATGTGAAAATGACCTGGTGTATTGACTGTTTCTTTTTCAGGTGTCAAAAAATTTCAGTGAAGTATTCCAGAAGTTAGTCCCTGGTGGCAAGGCTACGTTAGTGATGAAGAAGGGAGATGTGGAGGGCAGTCAGTCCCAGGATGAAGGTGAAGGCAGCACTGAGAGTGAAAGGGGATCTGGATCCCAGAGCAGTGTTCCATCTGTAGACCAGTTCACTGGAGTTGGCATAAGGGTAAAGAAAATTATTTGTGTTTCAGTACTCTGAATACTGATTTAGATTACCTTTTAACTTTTTTTTAAAAAGCAGTGTTTTAACCGGTCCTGTTTACTTAACAGCAAGTGATGTCGTGGTTTAATATTTTGAAATAATTTTGCTGTGACATTGTTTTCTTAGGTATCATTCACAGGAAAGCAGGGTGAAATGAGAGAAATGCAGCAACTTTCAGGTGGGCAGAAATCTTTAGTGGCCCTAGCCCTGATATTTGCTATCCAGAAATGTGATCCAGCTCCATTTTACTTGTTTGATGAGATTGACCAAGCCTTGGATGCTCAGCACAGAAAAGCTGTTTCAGGTAACTGTCTTCCTTTATTAATCTTCATTGTGGTTGAAGGTGACAATCTGTCTTCTCATCCCTGATGTTTAAGACAAAAGCTTTTAATCATAAAAGCACATTTTTGAAGATCCCAACATGAGTGTTAGAATTTAACATTGTGCTTTCTGAAGCTTTCCTGAACTTGATTTTAGGTAGAAGCTGTGTTGTCTACTGTGTCAAAAGGGTCTCTGTACTACACTTCAGTGTGGTAGAAATAGTCCTGTTTTGAAGTGTAGTTTGATTTTTAAAATTAACTTCTAGCTCATTGCATTGTTGGAAAATTGCTTACTCTGTCTTTCATCAGAGTTCTGATAACCCACTGATTTTGCTGAGTGGCTGCATTTGTCAGAGTTGATACTGAAATTAATTATAATAGTTAAAAACCTGGTATCGATCCTTTTATTGATTTGTGGGTGCGTTTTTTATATTAAACAAAATATCATTTTGAATAAGGAATAGCAAACTCTTTGCCTGTCTCATATTAAAACCTGTCCTGCTTTATTGAGAAGATTACATTAATGAATAATTCCTGTGTTCTCTTCTAGATATGATTATGGAACTAGCTGAACATGCTCAGTTTATTACAACAACATTTAGACCTGAACTGCTTGAGTCAGCTGACAAGTTCTATGGTGTAAAATTCAGAAACAAGGTAAATAATGTTTTAGTTACAGCATTTACTGAGAACCTTATCAAGTTGTGCATTTGAGACTTAAGAGTTCAAAGTGAATCAATCTTATTTCAGTTGTAGATTTCTAGTTATATTACAGTCTTGTGTAAAAGTTCTCTCCTTCCCCCAAAAGAATGGTGATATCTACAGATGTCCCTTGGCATGTTCCTTAAAAGAAATTAGAAATTATAGGCCTGTTGCTGGCTGCTGGAGCCTTCAGAAATAAGTCTGTCTTATTCTTCAGGGGATGCTGTAATGATCGTATACTTCTTTTGTTCCACCAGGTTAGTCATATTGATGTGATCACAGCAGAAATGGCCAAAGACTTTGTAGAAGATGACACCACGCATGGTTAAACGAAACTGTACTTACTGCTTGTTTGGAAGATGTGTATAGTGCTATGTTTATTGCTAGGGACCTGTAAATTTAAAAATATGAAGTATTTCGTCCTTGTTTAAAATAGTTTTTGGACATATGTTTTAACCAAGACCCCAGAAGGCTTAGTTTCAAGAAGCTTGAGTATCCATTTTGTCTCTGTTGCTGTATTTTATAAGATAATTGTTAATGTTACCTTTATACAGTACCTGTAGTTTGGAAGTTTTACTCTCTTCCCTCAGATCTTTTGTAAAGTGTCTGTTGCTGTTTTAAAGCTTTTCAGAAAGTGCTAGTTATTCCTCTTTAAGTATAATTTTATCATTTATATTGCCTCACATGGTTTTTTTAATGCCTTCAATTAAAATGATTGGTTTTATCGCTGTAACTGGTATACATTACATTTTTAGTTTATATTGTCTTTCTTTAGAGGTTTCCACTGAGACAGAGTAAATGCTGTTTGGTCGTATTGGAACTGCATATCTCAGAAATACAAGACAAAGCAGTTCTTTCAAGCCATTCTTACTTCTCCCCCAGCCCACTCCCCCTTTGTTGTTTCGATGGTCGTTGGTTTTTTGCACATTGCCAATGCTAGCAAAAAACCATGCCAAATCTGTGCTTGTCCAAATACATAGTGCTCTGGGTATTGAACTGAAAAAAATGTAAGTGTCAGAAGATACGGAGAAGTCTGAAAACACCACAGAACTGTAACAAGACAAATCAGTCCCCAGTTCCTGCCCCCCCCCCTCCCCCTTTTTTTTTTTTCCCTGGTCAGTGTAAAAATTCCTCCATTGTGTCCCTTTAGCCCAAGACACCAGCACAACTTGAGCCAAGTGGCAGTCAGCAGTCAAAATGTGAATCTTCATATTGTCTAGCCTTTTGGCAAAGTGGTATTGAATAATTTTATGTGGTATTCTGGAAAACTTAAAAGTTTTACTATAAGCCATATATTTCTTAGATATCAAAGCAGTTGTAGCAACAACTGATCTTGTTTTTACAATAGCGTATCTATGTAAAAATAAAATAACCTTTAACATACCTTATGTAATGTTAAATTGTACAGCAAGAAACAGTGAACTTAATATATTGCATTTACTCTGTAGGGTGCTCTCAGCAAAGCAGAAGAATAAAGCTCTGTAATAGGTTTTCATCTGCAAGCAGCCTTGCTCCCCACTAACTTCAGGAAGTGCAGGGAAGAAGAGCGTGAACTGATTAAAGGTCTCCTGAGCTGAGAAGTACATAACACTTGCTGCACACAGCAGGGTAAGAGAAGAATACTAAAGCTGGTATGAACTAACTTCCCCAGGGAATGATAATCATGTAGGAGATGGCTACCTGCAGTAAGTCTCAAGGCCGGAGGAGGATGTTGTATGTGACATAACAAAGCTTTCTATAGTCCTAGGGAGGCACTAGCTACATAGACTTCCCTCAGTGAAGAGAGAGTAGGGTGCAAAACCTGAAACTATTGAAGCCAAAGTCTGTCCCAACATTTTTTAGCAGGTGAATAGACTTTGTATTTCAAAACCCTGAAGAATTAAAATTTGTCCTTCGCATATAGAGCTCTGAATATGCATTTAGGGTGGCTACAGAGCAAAGCTTTCCTGAATTACAGGTGAAACAAGTGTGTTCAAAGTCCAGAGAAAAGACCTGAAGAACATAGCCACAGATTCATACTTAAGGTTCCTGATTTCATATTCTTTGATCCAGTGCATGTAAGAGCACACTTCAAGTGTCGGTAATCTGTGACTGGCAGATACATAACTTGTCTGTGGTAATAGCAGGCTGCACTCCCAGCTAACTTGGGCTTGCCAGTGCTAAGGCATCAGCTTGACAGTTGCTAGTTTGAATTTTGGAAGCGATAAGTAGTTCATAGGCTATGAAGCTAATTACAGTGCTTATTAAGAAGTGTCACTAAATCCATCTAAGGCTGATAATGAATTTTATCAAATAATCTTGTTAAAGCAGAAGTAGATTAGTAGAGCAGAGGTGGGTTTTTTTGTACAGTGCTCAGCATAATAGAGCCTAAATGCAGCTGAATAACTTGAATTTCAGCTGTGTTAAGAATTTTCCTGTGAGCTGAGTCTAGCATTTCAAGCACAGTAGGAAAATAGGTAGCTAGCAAACTGGTGGAAACGCAACTGGATACTACGCAGGGTGAATGGACAAGCCTTTAGCTATCACTTCAATTTCTTGTCTGCTAAAGACCAAGGTTTAGAACTACTTGCACAAAACTTGGGCATTATCGAGATGGTCAGAATCCCTCTTCAAGGTAAGTTTGAGAGGGTGGGGTTTATTTTTTGTTTAAAACTAAATGTCTACTAAATATTCTGTCCTTGAGAAGTGGCATATCTAAAGAGGTTACTTTCTAAGTTGACACCTTTTCCGGTGACATTACTCCATCCCACACGCTCATTCTCAATGCTGTGATGCCTCTCTTGTACAGCCACATACTACAGGAGTGAATCTCTTAGTGCCATCAATTCTTCAATGTGGTTCACTGAGTGAGTGTTTTACCAGTAATGCTGGCATGCATGGGACTGGAATGGGGAAGGCTCAAATAATTTACACAGCAACTCCTCCAGGTGTCAAAGCACAGGCTTTGCGTGGTGCTGCAGATGCCCTTCAGCAAGCTTAGGTGGTTATGTTAGAAGATAAATTTAGAATTTAAGAGGGCCTCAAAGAGGGGTGGAGTAAGGTAGGTTATTTAGCAAAGTCCATACCAGCTCACTGTAGTGGAAGATAAATTGCGTGAGAGAGAAGTGCATGAAAACAGGAAAAATGGAGCTGTCTGCCCTGGATGTTTTAAGGGAAGACCTTGTATAGAGGAGGAAGAATTGTCTTGAAAAAATGACAGTATGTACAACCTTGTCTGTTTTTTTTCTCCCAACCTTGTTTTGGTCATGGTTAATGTCAGGAATGACAGAAAAGTTTTCTTTACTGTCTGTCCCCTAATAATTTGCCTCAGATTGCTGCATAAATCTGAAGATGTGGCGCAGCTGTTGCAAAATGCAGTGATTGGAGTGATAGCTCCCCCCCAGGTGCGTGCATGTGTTGTGGTCCACTCAACATCGTACTTTACAAGTTGCCTTTTCTATCTGCCAGTGCTTTAAATTCTTCCTAGAGTCTTAAAAAATAATCTTTGTTGAGAGTTACCTGTGAAGAAACGCAAGGACACAGTGTCCTGTTTTTTCCACCTGGAAGTTTAAGGCAGAATTCAGTGAAACCATACACTTGTTCTGAACTGTAGGATGTCCCAGAAATTGTAGAAATCCTGGGTGCCGCATGGTGCGCCTAATTTTTATGCCGAGGGAGCCTGGGCTTAGACATAATGGGCTGCAGGATCTGCATAGTGGCTCTGGTAGCTGTTTCTCAGAAACATGGCAACACAGGGCTGGTGGTTGTACAAGGTCAGTATCAGGAGTACAGCTTCTACTGCCCTAGTGCACTGGAAAAAAAAATAATCATGGGTGATACGATCCAGAAACATGAAATTTGAGAACGTCACCACTTAATTTTCATTTTTTTGGTTATGCTTGTCCTCCCAGGGAAACACAGCTGGTTTTTGGATGTCTGCCTGGGGCTGCATTTCCTACTGCAAGCTTGAAAGTCACCTGGGAAATACCAGTGTAATGTAACTGCTGAACGATATAGGTGTTCAACTGTTCATTTTCATAATTATCAATATGGGAAATTTATCAGCTGAATCATTCATATAGTTTTCATCTCTAGCAAGTGTTCTTCAAGTACTATGTAAGATTAGCACTTTCGAGTTTTGTGTTTTTAATCTTGCGTAAATGTTACAAGATGTAGTTTGTAACTCTGGGCAGGAGATGGAGCCAAAACGGACTAAATGTAAAAAGGAAATTTGCTTTATTGTTAAAGCTGAGGGTAAAATGAAAGCTTTTATATGAAGTCTTTGTAATTTCAGGGACTGTTGCCATGGTCCTGGGCAAATAGAGAAATACAAACTATAAGTAGTTTTACATGGACAAGAACATAAGTAAATGGTAGGAAGTTACACTTTTCATTTAAGAAGTTATAAAAACCTTTAAGATTTTTGTTATTTGCTAAAATGTTCTCATTGGGTAGAACTCTACTATTCCAGGAAAATGAATGCATAAATGTGTATGTTTTTGTAAAAAAACCCCAAACAAACAAAAAAACACACCCAAACACACAAAAAACCCAACCAGGTATGGTAGGAAAAAAAAAGGTGAAAAATTGTCACAGAAGTATAAGAAATTCCTCTATTAAGAAACAACCAGTAACACTTTTTAGTGAATGAAGTCATTGGTCTCTCTTTGCAGCTGAACCTGTGGGTATGGGAGGTGATCACTCCCAAGGCAGGGATGAACAGAACAGAGGGGATGAGCTTGTGTTAAAATTCTCTCATATTGGAGGCACGAAGTGAGTTACCCTGACTGTTGAAGTTGGCAACTGCTGGGGCCCTCTGGGCTGGTCCTGTCTGAGTGTATTTATCCATGGGCACATGGGCACTTCTGAAGAACAGCTGCTCTGCTTTTGGAGCACCGGATTCTAATACACAACAGCTCTTAACCTGGGGGAGGAATGGCAATTTTTTTTGTTGACTGTTAGTGGAACCCTGCTGATTTTACAGGCAGAGTGTCTTCAGATATTATTTCCTATGGTTTCCTAGGGAAAGATAACCTTAGAGCCTGGAAGGCCTGTATTTCCAGCATCTACTCTCATTCCTCATTAGATATAGTGGATACTTGCACTATCTCCCTAGTAGTCAGCAAAAGCATTCCTAATAACAAAACCTAAATCTTTTCACACGTGCACTTAAGTTCATTTCACTGCTGATACCATCTTATTTTTCAAAGGGAGTTATAAAAACGTGAATTTGGTTTTACAAAAAAAAGTAAATACATAGCATTTCCCTTTAGTGCAATTACAAGCATATTTGGCCATTATTTTATCTGGAGGTGTTTTTCACCTCTGTCCTGGGATGATGTCTCTCTTCTCCTTCTTACAGTCAGGTGAAGTGCAGAGAGAAGCCAGTTAGGCTGAGATCCTTATTTCTAGTTATTCTGCCTTACTCTTCCTTTAATGAGTCTTTCACTTTTCCCTTCTCAGTTTGTCTTTTGTTTGCTACCTTTTGACGGTAACCATGAGAGTGCATCTCTTGGTTTTGCTAACCTTGATTGCCCCAAGTTCAGCTTTTTAATTTTAGTTTTCTGCCTACATATTTTGTCTAAGACAAATATTTCTTATGTAGTGCAATGACAATGATGGACAAAATCATTGCTCAGTAGTCCATGGATTCCTGTGTTGCTGCGTTTTGAGTTAAGTGTTAACTGTGTTCAAAGAGGATACGTTTAGCCTAAGAGTGTTTGTAACAATGCTGAGCCCAGCATCAGTTTTCAGTGCTACTGGATCAGCAGCTGTTTCATGTTGCACTTCACTTCTAGGAGAATTACATTATTTTTCCGAAATATCTCCAACCTTCTATTTCTAAGGCAAAGAAGAACTGGTAATTTCTTACTATAGTCATGGCTTGCATTTGAATGGCTTTATTCCTCTGGGTGGAAATGTAAAGATGAGAAATGACATGCATGTTCTCAGGTTCTGATGCCTGACAGTTACCACCATTCTAGAAATGAAATTTACATCGCGTAGGATCAGCATTTAGAATCCACTCCTGCAGCTATGCCCAAGAGGATGTATTGGCAAGATGTTTGTTGGGTTACAGGACCTCAGTGATACAGCATCTGTGTATACTATGCTTTAAATAGGCATTCCAGACAGAGCATTTATTTGAGTCAGAAGTGCAACGCCTAATTGCGGTTGATACTGCTACAGGTTGTAGGCAGATGCTGTTGGAGCGTTAAGCACAATGAAAATCTGCCTCTGTCTCTCTGGATGGAGCTCAATTTTTTTTTACTTTAAGGATAAAAACGCATCCATGACTTCCATTGTTCCCAAGCAGCGTCTGCCCAGCTGGATGCAGGCCCTCATAGTGCTGGGGAAAACACTTCACCCCTTTGTTTACACTGCGGGGAAGTCGGAGCTTGTGAAGAAATTTCTGGTTAGTTTTTTTAATTCAAACTTGTAAATATAGAGTAGCTGGGATCCTCAAGTACAGCTGTAGTTCACAGCACTGAGTGCATTCTCACAGCTTTTTAATTACCTGCAGACTGACAGATACTGCAGAAACCAAAACTGTACTAGGGTCTCTCTATGTAGCTCCCATAGCAGCTAGGAGAGATTTATAAATTTTTGAATATCTATGTATATTATGTATAATACTATATATTAAAATATATTAATAATATAGAATACATATGAATATATTTAGAATATATAAAAATGTATTAAGAAGATATTCTTTTCTGCTTCAGCCTATTGCCATATTCAATGTTTTGTCTGATTTGGGACTGAACATCATGGTTTTTGCTTGCTGAGGTGATAAAAGCACTGTAACGTAGAGGAGACACACACAGTTCTTGTGCACAATGCAGGTATCTAATACCTGTTTTAAAAAACACCTTTTTTACATTTTATTTTTTAAAAAGGCTCAAAAACACAGGGGAGGGACAGTTCTGGAATCCTCACATTTTTTTCATACTTGCACTTGCCTACAATACCGTGCTGTAGATTTGCCACTTAGGTGGCAAAAAAATTACAATTTTAGGGTATTTGATTGGTTGTGGTGTTGATTATTTATCTTGCAAAGATGCTAAGTATCCCATCACCATTGTGGTTGTACACAAATTCTCAAAAAAGTCTTTTACCAACCCTCTTTGTTTTATGCATGATAATTCTTCGACTGCTTTTCAGTCAGCACCCCAGCATTTTTGGCCCCCAGGATTTTCTGTGAGCCATACTGGAGGTGACACAGACTGAGGACAACATTCAAGCTGATCTTCCTTGATTGGTGCTGCATCCTGGACATTATTGGGAATTTTTTTTTCTCCAGTTCAGAGAAAAAATTTCCAAGAGAAAAATGCTCTGGTGGACCAGGCAGTGCTTCTGAGCCCAAGTTTTAAATCACTAGGCCTCCTTTTGCCTTCATGAATCCTCTCTTATCCCACAAATATAATTATACTGAGGCTTGTAAGATGGCTTTGATGCTAAAGGGATTCAGATAAGTACTTAGGTAAGTAGATGGATGCACAACTAGGAAGTATGGCAATATTGAGATCTCTTGTTTAATCAAGGACACTAAAAGGTGTGTTCACAACTGTACTTACGGAATATACAGGAAAGCTTTCATGCCCAATGGTCTTTGTATCTAGATTAAGTCTGTAAAAGGTCTCCTGCAGATTTCATGGTGAATAAAAGAAGGGAACCCAAACAGCTGTGCTCCTTCAGAAGAAGAGGGGAAGTAAAATAACTAGGGTTGTACAGGTGTGGGTCACATGGACCCCTAATGACCTGGGGGAGACATCTCCATCTGTTACATAAGACATCAGAGTCCAAGCTGTAAGAGAATCACACCTAAATTAGATGCTCAAGGTAGATCACGTAAATATTCTCTCAGTGTCCAGTGTAAAGGTAAAGCAGGGAGGCCACAAACTGGGCAGAGGAGGATTACTTCATTTTCATGAAGTAATAGTCTGGCGGCAAGCTGGAGTAAGCGGGAAAAGCTGGAGAATGCTGGCTTGTTTTCTGCTTTTTAATTCTTCCTCTTCTTCTGCCTTCCTCAGGAGGCTGAGGCACTCTCTGGATGTAGAGTAGCTCTTCAGTGGGTAAAATGTTCCCTGTCAGAACGAGGATCAGCTAGCAGTACTCAGTACAGTACACTTCTGCTTTGTTTGTTGAATTCCTCCTTGTTTTTGAATTGCTGAGTGAGGCAGCTTGGGCCGATTTCTGGAATGTGCAGCGAGACAAGGGGAAAGCATGGATGGATACAGCTGGCACAATAAAATCGGAGAGGAGGCTCCCAGGCCAGCCAGGCGTTCTGGATGTTGTTTTTATCTTGACCATCTGATTGAAGAGGAGTGGCTTCACCGTGGGAGCCCCTGGGGCTCTGAGGTAGCAGAAGGCTGTGTTGTGCTGGTTCTCTGACGTAACACCAACTACCCAGACTCACGAACTTGGAGACTGGCAGTCGGATAAGGACACTTGGATTGTCAAATGTGTTTGCTTATTGAACCTACTTGCACAGAGCAAGTCCCTTCTATCTGATCCTTCCAAGGTCACCTGGCAATGAAAAGGAAGGACTGCTCAGAGGGTTGCAGTTTCAGACTGGTGACAGGAATTTGCAGAGTTATTTATGCCGTGCACTCCTAAGGACCCCCTGAATGGAGCCCTACGATCTATGTGTGGCTTTTTACACTGGCTGATTGTGGAGGTTGTATTAATAACTCTTTTGTTGTGTAGTACATAGATGTTGGCCTGTGTAGAAAGAGAGCTAAAGAGCTGGACAAAGGCCATGATCAAGCTCTCTGGCACTTGCTTTGTGACACTCAGCAACTCAATGGCTGCTGTTGTCTTTGTAGGGAAGCTGTGCTCACAAAACCACTTGGAGCACTCAGCCTGTGCTACAGACGGCATTACTGATGCCACTCTGTTTCCTTGCTCTCTGTGAATTTCTAGGTGTGAAAAAAGCCAAGGCAGGATCCAGGATGCTCCTTCATTCTCTTTGCAGAGAAACCAAAGAATGTGGTCTGGGGAAACCTGCATCTGGTTTGCATGCCACCCCTCCCCAGCAGCGTCATCAGCATTGCCAGTTCCCATGAGGTACTCTGCTTGGTGACTAGAGAACTTTTATTTAGCAGGACACACAATCAAGCAGCAGCAATTGGGAAACTATGTAAGATCAAAATAAAAAAAAAAACACCCAGCGTTGAAAGAAGCTAATTAGATATATAATATCTAGAATCACATCCATGGATAACTTAGCTATGCATTGCATAAATGTATTGTTTATGAATAAACTGTAATATCCTGACAGTCCCTAACTTCTACATGCTTTTCGTTCCACCAGGGCTTGGCTAATCATTTTATGAACGAATTTCCTGAGAGCAAAGCACCCTTTATGCTATGTAGTTTCTCCTGACTTCACCTTTCAGGAGCTATGGGCAGTAACTGCAGTATGGTTATGTGTATAATGGCTTGGCAGGTCTCCACAGTTGTGGAATTTACAATCATTGCTGTATGTGTAATGCTTGGAACAGCTTTTTTTTTTTTTTTATTTCTGGTGGATGATGAATTAGGCCATCTGTCTCCAATGTCTGCTGACCCTTCCCCCCACTCTCCTCTTTCCGGGTATGTTGGCACTGCTGCACAGTCGGCTAAGGTCAAGGTCTGGAGCCTGGGTCTGTGACCTTCACTGCTGAGACCACGGTGGCTTAGTCCTCAGTTTCCTAGGGTAATTCTCCAGTATGTTATGCACCCACAGGTCTGAGATGCCACGCAAGGAGGAGGGATCCCTTTACAGTAACATTAAGAATGCGATAATGGGAACTTCCTTCACGCATGTAGCTAATACTTGAAGAATACCTTAGGCCTAAAGTTAATGAGTGGGCTAGTTTTTCAAACTATGAATGGGACACTTTTTGATTTGCACCAAAAAAGGCAGGTGATACTTGACATCAGATTAATTGAACATAGATCTGAAAATGCTAGATGCAGATGCACTTAGACATCGTTGAGACAAATGGAAGCTTTGATAAAACAGAAACAGAAAGCCAAGTAAATTTGTCTTGGATCATTCCATTTTGTTCCTGGCCTGAAAAAAAAATACATGGTAGTGATATAAATGTCAGCAGCCAAACAGATGTGAAGGTTTACCTCTATAAACCAACATAGTGTTAGTAACTGTAGAACTTGATCCAAAATTTCTGAGATTAATGGGAATTTTTCTACTGAGTTTATTGGGCTTTGGATTAAGTGCATAGATACGAAAGACTTTATGTAACAGCTCGCAGCAGTAAAGATCTCTGCAAGCACTTGGGGAATCTTTGGGAAGCTTTTCAGTAAACAGCTACATCTTTAGCATGAGTGTAAGACTGGAAGGCTTGTTTACTGCTGTTGGCAGACATCATAGGGATATATGAGTGCCTGGGCAGCTCCACAAGGAGGGGACTTCTGCAGTATTGCCAGTGTTGTTACAATATGAGGAGTGAAGTATAACAACAACAAAGAAAAAAGTGAGTTGTGTGAAAATTCTGGGGCTTATATAGAATGCAGGGTCCTTTTGGTTTGATGCTTCCCTTTTGGCCTTTAAAGGTGCATGCAAACCATACTTCAAAGCAGTTGTGCACATCTGAGAAGACTAGGAACTTCTTTTTAATTGAAACCTGAAATTCCCATGCAGTGATATGACTCCATCGTGTAGGGCTAGAAAATGGAAGAGAGTATCATGAGATCTGCATTCACTCTTTGGAAGAGATGATACTGAGTTAGTGGAGGGAACGATGGAATGAGATTTAATGGATTTGATCAGCAGTGAGGGAGAATGGGAAATTCCTAAGCATGGGAAGTAATCAAAACACATCTGATTACAGAGGAGACGCAGGATGCCTGGAAAAGAGTAACTTTCTTGTGATTCTAGATCTTTACCTCTGACAAATTAAAACTGAGTAGTGCTATGCAACTTCTACGCACAATATATTTAGCCCAATAGTTCCAAAGGGTTGTTAGTTTTCAGCTTTTTTTCACTTGGCTAGTTTCAATTACATGTTTTTGCATCTGTTTTGGCTGCAGTGTTCAGGCTGTCTTGTGGGTCCAAGCAGTCCTTGTGAAGAGGTTGAAGCTGAAGGATAACTGCAAATGCCAATACCTGCTCTCACTCTTGAGAAGAGTCTAGCTTCTTTTAAAGATCAGAGCCTGCCTCTACTCAACTGTGGTTGTCTATTAACAGATGAGGCTGCTACTGTGAGATGAGGTCCTGCCTATGCTGCACCAAAAAGTTGGTCTTAGAGCAATGGCAGGTATCTGAGTCCCCGTGCTTGCCCACCTTGGCACACAAAGCAGCTGCACAGAGTTGGATGCTGTGCTACCCCCTTACACATGGTCCAAAGCCTACATTCACGAGCACTTGCAGGACCACAGTGTGATCTGTGAGTGGATCTGCCATGAAGGGAGCCTTGGCCCTCCCATTGGAGGCACCATAGATATAGCCTCAGTTTTTCCTGCTTAAAAAACCCTTAAGCCTCTTTTTGTGACTTTAATGGGACTTCTTATTATGGAGTGACCTAGAGGAAAAGAAAATTAATAGACTGTATGTAAACTCATTGTGAGGAAAAGGGGGCTTGGTGGTGGGGTGACTAATAAAATGTTTAATGCAACTGTGTTCCTGGTGCTTTTATTAGTCTTGAAGTGTTAATGAGCCCCTGAGATTGGGCAACTTTTGATCAGTTCTCAGTGTATACCACAGCATAAGGGATCTCAGTTTCAAGAACGGAGATGGGTTTATGAGTTGATACAAAAGTCAAACATTCCCTTCATTGTTGTTATAATAGTTCCTCTGTCTGAATAATCCCTCAAAGTCTGAAGCAGAAAATGGTTTGTTCCTTGTAGGGAAGAAAAGTTTAGAACCATAAAATTCAGATTGCTTTGATACTTCTGTGTCTCTGACTTTACCAACTGGCAGAAAATTAGATGACATCAAAGAATCACTGGAAAGCAGCTCATTTAATTTTGAAATTTATTGGAAATTGTCACATGTGGTTGTAATGCTGACAGCTGCTTTCATGTCACTTTACTGCAAAAGAGACTGGCATTATGCCTGGATAAGGGTATAAAAGCTGAAGCTGTGACCTGTGATAGAGACATAAGTTGAACTTCCTGGGACACACAGTCAGTTAATTCTGCTGTCTGTACTACATGCGTTAAGGGCTCAAAAGTGCAGGAGCTTGTTTTTTGGTTTTTTTTTGTAATACTAGTACTGTTACAATGAGTTAAATGAATTCTTAAAAAATTTTACTTAAGAAAAGTTCAGATGAGATATGCAAAACACAATCCTGTCCTAACAAAGAATTGGAAAAATACCTATTTTTCATGCTTCTTTATATAAACCCTTGAAAATACCACTATTCAATTTGTGTTATATCTGCAAATTTGAGATATAGGAAAAATACAATCCCTTTTTGAGAACAGAAGTGGGAAGGACAGTTCTTCAGGTGCTTATTCATAAATGAGAGACCTAACTGCAAGTTGGGTGAGAGACCACTAAAACATACCAATTTCCAAAGATGTTTGTAATGATGGGTTCACCCTGCTGCATGAGCAGCATGGTCTCATCTTGTCTTCAGCTTGTCTCATCTTTCAGTGAGATTGATGTGTAAGGATTGGTGATAGGTGGCTTTTCTAAGAAACTGAAATGTCTTACAGAGTCAGTTTTGAGATAAATTCTCCAGGATACTTAGTTGTAATTTTCCTGTGTAAGTCCACACTTAATTTTTAGTAACAATTTTTACTATATTAATTGTATCCTTTGCAGATTTGATCTACAGTTGTTATTGGTACCTGGAAAAATGGTATGGCAACACTTTACCATTTACAAATACTTAAGAAGGTAGAAGAAATGCCTTCCATGGAATAATTGGTGTCCACAGAATGGAGACAAGGTAAAAAAGCTCACAGTAAATGCTGTGGAAGAAATGTCTAAATGTTCTATGGGAAGCTCAACCCTTCTGTAATTTCCACATGTTGATTTGGGTCATAGGTTTTTAGGGAAGGTTTGTTTTTCCCAAACAGGGAAAATAGTTGTGCTAAAAAATCAGCTGCAGGCAAACATGCATGAGTTTCGTCTAGTTCAGTTCTGGTTTATCAGTCCCTCACCACCTGTGAGTGGCTTACCCCATAACTGCTGGATGTCCTGGAAGATTTTTGGAAAGCAGACTGAGAAAGTATGTTCAATGAACAATGTATTTCTGAAGGATTATCAGAAGCCTTGGGCATGCAGTGAGATACAAGGCTGTAGGTCAAGTGCTTTCAACCCCTATCAGTGTAATAATCCATAAAAAATGTGCCATCTTACCCATCTAATTGTAGAATTTGCAGAGAAAGAGAGTAAGAAATCAAACCAAACACTGTGTAGGCTAAATTGTTTCCAAATTTTCACATATATTCTATGACCTAAAAGACCAGCTCCTTAAAACACACTTTTAAAGCCAAATAAAACTCATGGCAGTTAACATTTCTCTGTATTAAGGCTTTAACTGTATCCATGGTCCATAAATCATGTTTGTTGGTGGGATCCCTGTTGGAGTATATCTGAGACAGCTTAGGGTTTGGGACTTGGTTGTTCTGTTTGTTTTAACCTTCTTTCCACCAAAATTTGATTCCCTTACAAACTGCCCTGATGACAAATCTTAACATAGATGATTCAAAAATGTTTTAAGACTAGTTGTTTATCGTTCAGAGGAGTCCCGTTTATAGCAGCAAAAGTCTTGTCTTGTAGTCCTTGAGCTGGGATGGTGACAGAGGAAAAGATCACTCACCTGCTGCTTAGCCTGTCAGGAAAACTGTCTGGGAGGTGGGAGGGTAAATACGGGTTGATAAAAGCCTGAGGGAAGAACAGCCACGCTTCCAGCTGGATGGTGTCTTTGTCAGGAATTTGTAGGCCTGCTCATCCATTGTCTTTGTGCATAGGGTATTGTTAGCATTACAGTTTCCGCTGAAATTCTTCTAGAGTATTCAGTGAAGATGCTGAAAAAACAGCTTCCCTGAGTGTATTCTGCAACCTGTTATGTGGAGCCAGAGCTGAAACAGCCTGTCCAGTGGGAATGGGTTTGTTTTGTGTTACCCTTCCAGCAGGGGTTTATCCATGTGTGCTGGAAATTACAATGTTAAATGCTCCAGCATGGAAATTTTGTGTGAGGATTATCGGACTTAACTTTTCTCAGTGTACTGCAGCTTGGGTCTCCCGTTGGCCCAGGAGTCCTCTGGAGCTTCCACTGCAAAGGTTTTGGAACACTAATGCCTGAAATTAGGAAATCTGAACTCTGCTGAGGAATAACAGGGAAAATGTTTTCTCTATTTCACTCTTTCTGCATGCCAATGCCTATTAAAAACCTTTGCTCTTCTCTCACTTCCCTCAAGCAATTTGTTTTAAGCGTCCCAGCTGAAACAAAGCTATAGCATTGCTCCAGCTTAGTAGAATTGCTCTGTTTTCTTAAATGGCCAGACATAAACCTTGGATACCAAAAAGTTATATTTCCATTGCTTATTTTTTTCCCCTTCTCTAGATTTATGCATACAATATATGTACAAAGAAGACTGAGGTGTTTCAGATGCTGAGTGTATTAGCACCCTTTCCTGAGCTGGATCAGGGACAGGTATCTGCAAATGAAGCAGAGGTAGCTCTGTGGCTACTGCCTCCTCGAAGTAGAGCTTCGGTTGCTTGCAGTTGCCACCTGTCTTTTGCTGGATACAGCTTCGCCATGCAAGGTCAGTCTTTCCCATTCTCGCAGCGTGCGTGTGTGGTTGTGAGCACTCGCATCTGATTCCTTGGAATCGAATCCCTACTCTAGTGCTGAGACCTGTCCAGGGGGTAGCACACATCTATTTTTAAAATAGGTCCACCAGATGTTTAGCATCTGAGTGCAGTGCAATTATTTAGTCAAGATTATATTTCTTTGGGGTTTAAACAGCAATGTGGATTGTGCTGTATTTTTAATTCTGTGGTTGTTTCAATGAGTGCGCCCAGCGCTGCGGTAGTGGAAGGCAGTTGTTTTTGAATACATGTGATGTATCACTACCACGTGCTTGGTGCCTTGCTACTGGCCTGATCCTGTGAGATGTTCATCACAGTCTAAAAATAAAACTTGCTCACAATGTGATGTATGGAATAGTCTTACAGGGGAAGGGGAGGGAGAGCTTTATTGCTTGTATCACTTGACATTGGGACTGTTGAAAAGTGGAAAACATTACGCCACAGTAGTAGCCTTTCAAATCACCTCTGGGTTTGCCAGCAGTGATCACAAAGCTTTATAATCCGCTGTAAACCTTTTTCTCATCCTTCCGTTAGCTTTTGTTTGGTGAATTCTTTTAGTGAATGTCAGGTAGTCCTGAAGGATAAAGGGACTGTATCTGAAAACCTGTTGCTCACGTTTCTGTCTGATTTTTCATGGTCTGTAAAAAGGTTATATTAATCAACAAATGATTGTTATAAAAAAATGAAATTCCATCACTTGGCTACACCAGCCTAGCATTTCACTGCAATCAGTTTGAGCTACAGCTATGCCTCTTCAGCCTTCCTCTGCTGAGGCTGCAATGCTCACACAGTAGAACAACTGCTCACACCTCATTATTGAGGTTGTTTGCAGTAATGTACAAAGAACCAAGTAACAGATGTTTTGAAATGGCTAATCAATTGTTATAGATTTAATTAAGTTGATGCCTGCACATCTTTACAACGTACCGCAGCTAGGGAAAGGATCTTACAAATTCGATCAAGCCCCTATGAGGCTCAAGCTTCAACTTTAGAGCATAAATATTGCTTGCATGCAATTATAATATTCTGGTTTGCCCACTTACACTGGAGTATTGTGTCTCTGAACTTCACTCTTGGAAAGTTACATTTGGACTTAGATGTATGACACTTGTTGTTTGGAGTGACACACACAAATCCCCATACACCAGAATGAAAATTCAGCCCTAATCATCAAAGGGAAGTGAGGACTAAATGAATGTGTGTCATGCGTATCCAATTTCTCCACTGATCATCCAGAGAAAATAAATCACAGCGGATGTCCTTCCATTTCTTTTTTGTTTAAATAGCTAGAAGGAGCTCTGTTAAAGTCAACCCGGGTTTCTCCAGGGAATACTGAAGTAAATTAACATTGGCTGATTAAACGTTTTGACCCATATTAAAGCCACTGGAAAATGATAGGCCTATTTTGTCATGGCAGCACTCCAGCTTTTTGGTATACTACTGGCATCAGAGGGTAAAACTGGAAGAGCACATATCAACTAAACTAATAACCAATTTCATTAATTTTTAGTAAGTCCTTTTTCTGGGACTGTACTCTTCGAGATAGATTTCTTGTGCATCAGTGTCTCAGCAATGTCTAGTGTCCAGCTATGCTAGGATCTCCTGTCATCTTCCCATTATGCATTTGAAAAAAGACAGCAAAAGCGATCCACATAAAAGAGACAAAAATGGGGAAAGGTATTGCAGAAAGGTCTGGCTTGATTAAGGGGAAAATTTGAAACAGCACAAATTTGCAGATGACTTTCCAAGTCACATTGATTTTCAATGAGAATAGGATAGCTTGCAGTCCCTCATCTCTCTCAAATGTTCCCTTACACCCTAAGGCAATTTAATTTGGAAAGAATTGTTGGAAGAAATCTGATAGGTGTATAAAATGAGCAGAATAAAAAGCGTGCTGTCACAGCAAGGGCAGTGCCCCGAGACTCAGAACATGCTCAAAAGTTAATTGAAATCAATTGGAAATACTTCTGTTGACTTAAATAAGCTCTGGATGAGCCCTTGGGAGACCTAGTTTCAATACCCAGGTTTACCACAGATTTCTTGAATGGCTCAGGGCAAGTCACTCAGAGCCATATACAGGATGGGATCCAGATATTGTAATGGGATTGCTTGAAGTGGGAAAAGTGGGAAAGGTTCTCCATGCAGCCTCACACTTTAGGGCTCTTTTCAGAAGCGAGTTATGAGCTGCTGAGGTAAAACAAATAATAATTTCTACTTAACCTGTGGTGCTTACAGTTGTAGGATGCTGTCAAGACAATTTAAAAATGTTATAAGAACAGCATCTGTAGTCAGATTAGCTTGAATAAAATGTCAGGGGCCGCCAGCCCTCACATTTCAGAGCATAAACTGTTCATCAGCTGGAATAATGAAGCAGATACCTCAGTGGAACTGTAAGGTACTGTTAAGCAATTTGCAGTACCATTTACTATGTGCTGTTATCCAGCCGTATCTTTATGTGGATACTTCCTTGGAAAAGGGGGTCTGTTCTCACTGCCCAGGGAATGGCAGAGCTGTCTGTAACTGGGGACATTTCCTGGAGGTGATGAAGACTCCTGGTGAGTGCTTTGCCCTCAGATCCGCTGGGCTGGGTCCTTCTGGCTGCTTTAACCTCTCGTAAGCTCTAGCAGTGTTTTTGGTGCTGCCAGGAAGGCTCTGTAAGCTACAGGAGCTGAGCAGCACCTCGTGGGATGGAGCCTTAGCCATCTGTCCTGGTTTCAAATACATACACATCCCTATGTTTCTCTGGGGTCTTCTGTTGGAATTGCCTTTTTGTGTTGAATCCCAGATCCAGGGTGGTGCTTCTGCTGCAGTGCTTCACCACTGCTCAGGCCAGGGGCCTTGGGGATGAGTACTGAATGCCTCTCAAGGCTCTGAAGAGCTGAGGTTCCCTACCTACAGGTTGGTTAAGATTGGTTGGTTGGTTAGTTGCTACTGCTTTTCCAAGAGGTGCCCAGGAGACTCCATCCCAGGAAGTTCAACCAGTCCTTGTCCTCCTCCACCCTTCACCTCCTAAGCTCCATCAATTTTTAGCCATTGCTGCCTCCCCTCTGGCTCACAGTTCTGCTTTCCTCCTTCAGTGCTCCAGCCAATAAGGTGCAAAATCTGGATCTTTCCACCACCTCTCCCCATCCTGGTGCAGCGCTCCTCCACTTCAGAGGGCCCAGGAAGAAGGCTGCTCCTGTCAGCAGAAGATGGGCCTCCAGTCCCTGTGCCTTGTGTGGCCTTAACCAGCAGCAGCAGCTGTGATTTGGGAAGCCATGATGAGTGTTAGCAGCTCTCAGCTGAACATACTCAGCACAGGCTGGATATAGATCACCACCAGCTAAATCACTAATGGCTCAGCCAAGTCGTAGAATCGTAAATGGTTTGGGTTTGAAGGTACCTTAAAGATCTAGTTCCAACCCCCTTACTGTGAGCAGGGACACCTTCCACTAGACCAGGTTGCTCCAAGCCCCATCCAACCTGGCCCTGAACACTTCTAGGGGCATCCACGGCTGCTCTGGGCAACCTGTTCCACCTTCACCACTGTCACAGTGAAGAATTTATTTCTAATATCTAATCTAAATCTACCCTCTTTCAGTTTAAAGCCATTACCCCTTGTCCTATCCCAACAGGCCCTTGTAAAAAGTCCCTCTCCAGCTTTCATGTAGGTCCCCTTTAGGTACTGGAAGGCTGCTGTAAGGTTTCCCCAGGTCCTTTCCTTCTCCAGGCTGAACAACCTCAACTCTCTCAGCCTGTCTCCATAGCAGAGAAGTTCCAGCCCTCTGGTCATCTTTGTGGCCTTCTCTGGACTTGCTCCAACAGGTCCATGTCCTTCCTATGTTGGGGACCCCAGAGCTGAACCCAGTATTGCAGATGGGGTCTCATGAGAGCTGAATAGAAGAGGAGAATCACCTCCCTTGAACTGCTGGTCACGCTTCTTTTGATGCAGCCCAGGATACGGTTGGCTTTCTGGAGTGCAAATTAACGTTGCCAGGCCGTGTTGAGCTTCTTGTCCACCAACAGCC
>JAVJGJ010000062.1:20250057-20263210 GCA_035590215.1 Microhierax caerulescens | reverse complement strand
GTCCCCGCCGCTGCCATGAGCCAGGCCCCGGTCCCCCGCGGCGCTGACCCGCCGGAGAGCGATGCCCGCAGCGGGGCCGCCAGCCGCGGCCCTGGCCGAGGGATGCCGCCGCCGCCCAGCCTGCCCCAGCTCCTCCACAAGTAAGAGCCGCCCTCGTTCCGCCGGGCCGGGCCGGGCCGGGAGGGCGGGCGGGCGCGGGTGTCTCTCCCTCCCCGGCGGCGGTGCCCCCCTTCCCTCCCCCGCGGGCAGACTGACAGCCGGGCGGGCGGCGGGGCGCCCCGGCCCCTTGGCGGACGGTGCCCGGAGGGCTGAGCCTCGCCCCGCTGATGCGGGGCACCTCTGTGCCCCCGAGGAGCGGCCCCGGCCCCGCTCCACGGCGCGGGTGTTCTGCCCGCAGGGCCGCCCGTGCCGCTTTCCCCAGGGCTCGCCTGGCACCGCATCTCCTCGGGGCCGGGGCCGGGGCCACGCCGCTCGCTCGGGAAAGTTTCCTTCGCCCTTCGGGGGTGCCCGCCGTGCCCCGCCGCCCCCCGGCCTGCGGGCCGCCGCATCGCCGCCGAGCTGTCACGGGAAAAGTGACCTGTGCGTGCGTGGAGGGCTCCTGGCGGGGGGCAGCGGGGCGGGCGGCGTTTTGCTGTTCCTTTCCATGCGGGAAGAGGGGAAAAGTGCATTTGCTGCACAGATGCAGTGGTGCCCACCGTAACTTTTCCGGGAAGCTGGAAGGCAAACGGAGCGCGCCATAGCTAGCGCGGGGAGCGTCAGGGACACACAAGTGGATCCGTGCTGGTTCAAGATGCACCCTGTCTTATTTTTCCCGATTGGTAACACGTTCAAAGAGATGGGGGCTTTTAACAGAGCCGTAAATCTCCTAGCGAACGCCCGGCTGGGGGGCTGCTGTAACTGCCTTCTATTACTTTAAGGTTTACTGCCAGAGCTGGCGAGCAGGAGGCCGGGCGCTGTGCGGCGGCGTAGGTTGGGGAACGCTTTTGACATTCTGTCCCGGGCCAGCAGCCGGGCCGAGCCCGTGCTGGCCGCCAGGCAGGGCGCCGGTGTGACACAGCAGCGGGGAGCGGTGGCCCTGCCGCTGGGCTGGCGCTGCTGCCCGGCCGCGAGCCCCGCAGCAAGGGCGCTGGCTTGGGCATCTCTTACCGCTTTGTCAACAAAACCCAACCACGTAACTAACGGAGGAGACGCTGTCAGCTCTCTCCCTTATGCTTGCAAAACACATTATGTGCACGTATATAAATACATGCTTGTGGGCTTGAACATTACAGCAAACTGAGCGTGAACGTTGTTCTAAGTTGGGAACCATGTTATCTTTTACAAGTCTGTATGAAAGCGGACTTTTAAAGTTGCTGCGGGGCATGGCCCGTACGTTTCTCTCGATGCTTGGTTTTCCTTTTGTCTGTTTGCTTTTAAATCATGTTTTGTAACTTCATTGTGAAAACTGTAACGGTTTCTGTTATCCACGTTTTTATTCCTAATTGGAAATACAGACGTGGGAGCTTGCATTGAAACTGAAACATTAATGGTCGCTTCCTAAGTCCGCTGGGCAGCTGCAGTGCTACATACGAATGATTTTGCAACCAGAAGGTAATTTATACCTACTCAAGATCAGTCTTAAATTTTAAACTAGTCTCTAAGGATGGCCCATATTTTTTCACGTTTATCAAGACTTCATGTGGATATGTATTGCCAGTCAAATAGGCAAAGCTGCTGAGACTGCTTCATGGTTGTATTTCTTATGCAGCACATATTATGTACAAAGGCATCGTGGTTTTGCCAGTCATGCCTGTTAGCAAATTTTAGGTAGGAAATCTTGAAATCATTTCCTTTCGAGCCCATCTTTAATGGAAAAATTTGAAAGGGGTGCCATGTTCTGACTGTTCTTTGTCATGGTGATGTGATGCAGAATGGCAAATGTCGAACATCTCCTTCTAAGGTCCTGCAACTCGATCGTACAGTTTTGTAACCGTGTGGCATAATTTGGTGTGGGCCTCTGTGTTTACCTGATGGTTAACAAATTTCTATGCGTCATTTAATTGGAAACGCAGGCAAATTATATTTTGCTTTACTGATAATAACTTGGTGTTTTGTAAGCTGAATTGGATATTTGGTGATTGTTAGGAAGGGAGATGTTAGGGAATATCTTAAATGGCTCTTCTGAATTTATTTTTAATATGCTAGAACAGGTATCATGACTGGCTAAATAGGACAGAAAGGAAAGCAGTGAGTCTTCTACAAAATGAAGTTGCAGTTTCATTACTAGGAAAGAAAACACTGACTTCTTTTCCCAAGCATTTTGATTTTCTTTGCTGTTTTTTTTTTGTTTTGGTGGTTTGGTTTTTTTTTTTTTGGGGGGGGGTTGTTTTGTTTTTAACAATTGCCGTCTTTTTGCTTTGTGAGCTGCCATAGCAAGTGTGCAGTTGCAGAATGCTAATTGTAGAGAGCCATGTAGGGCAGAATATTGTGTGGTGTTGAACTGGATCTCTGTGTTTCAACACCTCTATTTTTCATTATACCACTTAAACTTTAAAAGTTCTCTGGATTCCTTCTCTCTTCCCCTTAGTACTTTTGGTAGAAATTTTTGCAGATGTTAGGTGAAGACCAATATAATTTTAAAAAATTACTTCCTACATGAGCAGCTGGTAAATTTTCACTGTGAATACTGAGTATTGAACAAGGGCTAAAATTTAGCACAACCAGAGATCTGAAATGTTTTTGGTAGCAGCAACATTGGCTAACTCATGCAAAGCAGGTAGCAGGTACCATATTCTTTAAATGCCTCTCTTCTAACATTTGTAATGTAATTTTAATATTAAAATATAACTGAATCCCTGCTTGATTGAAATTTCCCAGTTTGAAATTCCCTGCTGATAGTAGCCGAATACAGTAAGATATAAATTGAAATACGCTGTCTACATGTTGTATTTTCCCCTGAGTGACAACGTCATTTCAGTTGATAATAAAGGTCCAATCGTAAGATTTACCGAGCGGTTAAAGCTTTCTATCTATGCAGGTCGTTGTGATGTTTGACGTGAAAAATACTTTGTATTTTCCGAAAGTAAAAGTGTTATTGCATTCAAAGTCCTTAAGTTGTAGAGCTGAGAATGAAAAGTTGGTGGGGAAGGGAAACCTGAATTTACAGACTGGAGAGGATGACTTGCAAAAACATGCGCTCGCTAATGAAATAAAGCGGAAGACTGAGAAGAAGAAGGACGGTTGTAATGGTGCCGGTTAGTGTTCGTAACTGGTTTGTACTGCGGTTGTGTGGAAGGAGCGGGAACGCAGGGTAGGGTCTGTAGTACCAGCGAGTGAAACAGGTGTGGGAAATCTCTGAAGAGACCTCAAATATCTGTTCTGCACAGAAAAGTTTTAATGTGTTTTTCGAACTACTGGTTTATTCCCCACCCCCCACCCCTTTTTGTAAGTCTGCTGTTAGGGGAAAATGTTTGTTTATGATTGGGAAATTTTGTTTATAATTTGCAACTATGTTGCAAAGTGTAATTTATAGATGACAGCTCTGTGTGTGAGAACTTCTAGCACCTGCTGCTGGACTGACTGGAGTGCCCAAGCAGCATGAGAGAGCGCAGACTCCAGGTGTGTGATTCGTGGCAGTCTGCTGGAGCAACTGGCTGGAAATAACTGAGAGAAGGGACCGAGTGGTGTCTGTGGGAGAACTATCAAGATGTTGCACAGAGAGTGCTTTCTCTGGTAGTCCTGGGTTAAAACATGCTGCAAGTAAACTCCATAATTGTAGGAGACTTAATTGTATTGAAATGCAATCTCTTTGTATGTTTTGATGCTGGTTGCGTGCTTTCAGTTCTAATGGTTTGTCACGGGTAGTATCTGTCCACTGGAAGTGGAGCAGTTTTTAACTCCCTGTGTTGATATGGGCATGTACTTTTGTTTTACAGATTGAATAAAGACGTCTTAAAACAATGGGGGGAAAACCAAAGTAAATATTTTTTTTTCATAAGGGGTTGTGCCCTGGAGATTTTGAGCTCTTCTGGAAGGAAGATGGAATTTCCAACATCTGCGCCCAAGTTGTCATCAGTTTGTGCCAGTTCTGGGGGCAGACTGGAGTAAGCAGGCTGGTGCTGAATCTCTGAGTCCTTTATTTCCTATAGCAGCGAGGAGGCAACTTATGGGGGTAAATAACCTCCAACTTACTTTACTCTTTTAAAATCTTAAACCCCTGTGCTTTTTTATTTGCTTCCTTGTGCATTTATTTCATGTAAAGTGTGGGATTTTCTTTTTCTTTTTTCTTTCTTTTTTCCCCCCAACTCAAGGTCTCTCAGGAGAGATAAAATATGAAATGTACTCCCATTATATACATTAGTCACGGCAAATAGTTTGGCATATATGGCAAAGGCTAAACTGATACTTAACAAGGGGATATTAGGAGAAACACTGGTTTTACTGTTTCTCTTCTTACTGTTACTGATCCAGGCTTTTCATATTTATTTGCCTTTTAAAGTACATCTCCAAAACCTGTGTTGCTTCCCTGGCCAACAGAGCTCTGGAAACTCACGGAGTTTGTGTTGTAATAACTTCAGCAGCCCTGAATGGAGATGAAAACAAAACAGAAAGTGCTGTAGCTGTCTTAGCTGAGAAGCTTTACCAAAATAAGGGGCAGGAGCTGGAAAAGCAGCCTGCATGGTGTGGGACTTGCCAGAGAATGTGGGAACTAAACCCATGTTATGAAACTCCTCCTTGGTTTGCCATTCATCGTCTCTGTATCTTATGAAACTAACATCGAGGGAACCTCAGTTTTCTTGGAGTTGTCTGGCTCCTTACTGTGTAGTTATTGAGGCTTTTCTTAGACCACATCTGATGTTAAAATCACATTAAACTGTGTGTACCAAATGTGGGTGTGCACGGGAGGGCAGGGACAGCAACAGCCTAGGGGGTGCTTCAGTTTTAAGTTTAGTTGCTTACAAAAAATCAGCGATGATGATTACCTTCAAGTCAGGTAATTAGAAGTTCTCTTTCTCTTAACATTTCCTTTTCTTAACATTTCTCACTTGAAACACTTTTTTTTTTTTTTAAATGTAAACCAGTGACCCCTGCTGTTTATCAGGTGAGACCCAGAGCTTAAAGATATACTAATCATATGGATGTTTTCTGTTTAAAAGAAAAATGACTGAAAATGTGGATTTCTTTGTCTTGAACTCTTTTGTGTTGGTTTGGGTTTTTTTCTGTTTGGTTTGTTGTTTTTTTTTTTTAAACTGTCATTTAAAACCTGACAGCTTATTGGCAGAAAAGCACAAAAAACGTTGAATTTGAGGCTTGGAGCGGGAGCACAGAGGTACAGAGTGGAAAGGGGTCAGAAAAAAGAATTTAGAAGGAATATCTTGCATGCAAACATCTCCATGTAATCTGGCTTGTGTTATCAGTTATCAATCAATTCTTAGTTGCCTGGAAATGTCAAAATTCTTTCACATATTTTAGTGGAGAGAGAGTTAACAGCAGTGATATCAACTTTAGTAAAAAGTTAGATAAGATGTAAAATAAGATGTACTTTATAAGAAACAATGTAATAAGTGGGTTTTGGACCACAACACGTGGCAGTGGAGTCCTCTTTACTGAAACTAAGTTCCCTGGATGTTGCTTTTTTATTGGAAATTTAATACTAGTGTTCCCATCAATGGGAAGACTGGGAAATGTGTTCTTTTTTTTTTCCTCTTAATTCAGCCTTTGACCCTTCAAAGCTGCATGCCGCTGAGTAGCTAGGTGAGACACCTGCTGAGCTACTGCTAAGCTGTAGTGATGCTAGAATTTTCTGACCACCCCTGGAAGAAGGGAAAATGGAGACAGGTAAAATACTCAATACCTTTTAGTTCTGATCCTTTCTGGGAGCTGTCAAAATGAGAGGAACTAGATCTTCAGAGATATATTTGTACTTCATAGAGGGCTGCAGAAATTTATTTAGGAGGGTAAAAATGGATTGTTTGCATGAAATAATAATTTTAGTCACTTTAAAACACCCCTTCAAACAGAATCTGCTTTTTCTGAAGATTAACCTGTCTTGATTATTTTTTTATTGTTTAAACGAGCTCCTTTGATCTGATTTGCAGCTAGATACTTTATCAGACTGACCTTATTCTCCTCATATACTCACTCCATTTCCCCCCTTCTTCATCCTTTGTAACATTTTATTGTTGACTTAAGGATGTAATCGCTCTTTTAGCCTCTGCCCCTCTATGTCCAGCTGCTTTCTCTTTGTCACGCCAATGACTGGTCACAGTGAAGCTGTCACTTGACACACTGAGTGAAACCAGAAAACCTGTCCCTTTGGGTTTTAGAAACGTTTAATATCTGTCCTGTTCTGACAACTCCAGCCTAGCCTGTTTTACAAATGCTTCTTGCCAATTTAGAAAAAGTGCCAAATAAAAGCACTGGATATTCTGTTGCAGGAAGGGGGCAAAGGCTTGTTTTCTTAAAGGATCAGTATTTATGGCTGCACAGACAATTATTTTGTTGCAGGCTTACTGCATTTGTGTGTGTGTGTGTGTGTGTGCGTGTGCACTAAATGATGCTGTTCAGATTTGTCCTCCATCACCTCCATTGTTTAAGGATATGCAGGTGGCTCACCAGCCTTTGCAGAATGCTCCAAAGATGCCATGAGCCCTGCCTGACTCTGGGGATGGTACGAATCTGAGCTATGCTGGTTGTGAAGTGTAGTCCATCTTCTGCATGGTTTTAACGTCAAAGCCTGTGTTACATGAAATGTTAATGATGGCGACTGCTTTAGGAGGGATGGGAGAATATTCTGCTTCTTCACTTCTGGATATTTTTCTTACTAGGAGAAGACAGGGACAGGATAAGGAAGTGTTGAACTCCTGCTCCCTCGAGTAAAGTCTTCTGCTGGCCAGGAAGGACAGAGAAAATGGTATTGTGGGCACGTTATAAGCAAACTCCCTGGCTGATTTCTGTTCACCTGGTCCCTTCCCTGGCTTACTGGCTTTTGAGATACCAAAAGCACCTGACGTTATCTGGTCTGAGCTTTCCTCGACTTGCCATAGAACTTGCCGTGTTCTGTACAGTAGGCTGCAGTGTGTTAGAATTCAGGCAATGTAAAATGTCTTGAATTTGATAATGTCAAAAGGTACAGTTTTATGTGCCATGGCTTTTTTCCTGGAGGGGGATGAGGTGTGAGTGATGGTGTCTGTGAGCTAGGGCCACTTCTTTGGAAATGTGTGGGAGTTGCTTTTGCATTTTTACTTACATTTGAATCTTTGTTTTAAGAGATAGACTGTAAGTACCCCTGCAACAAGTGGCTTGATGGCTGGCGGTTCCTTTACTGAGACAACAAATACTCATCTGTGGGCTTTTGCATATTGTATAGTTGAAAAGCAGCAGTAAATTGACGACAGTCTGTTCCTGCAGTAAGAAATACTAGTTCTGTCTCTGCTGATTAACATGTTCTCCTCTTGGGGGAAGATGTGCTGAGCAATTTTATTAGCTTGATGACACAACAGTTCATTACACTGACCAACTTTTCTTGTACTCTTTTCTGGCCTCATTTTTTAAAAAAGCTGTAAAAGAAAATTGCAAAATACTTACTGAGAACAAAATGCCGTATAATGCTTTAGTAAAGTCTTTTTCACCCTTCTTCCTGCTCTGCCTGGAACTAGAGTGAGGGCAGATTAATTTCTGGAGCAGAGAACTTTGCTCCAGTCCCTGCAGACCCGGGCATCGCTATGTATGTGTGTGGTTTGCAGTCTGGATGCTACTCCAGAGATTGTCAGGGATTTCCTCTGCTCCCCCCCATAACATTCTTTGTCAAGGATTACGCACAATTCAGACTGAGGATGGGATTTGGAGGAAAGGTGACTCTTTGTCTCCTGAAACCATAGAGAGAAATATTAGCAAACTAGGGTGAGATTTTTTTTTCAGCCCTAGGCTCCTCTTATCTTCCAAACTCTTCCATTAACACATCTTAACATTTACACCGCTGCTATCCATGTGCTCTGCGCCATCCATTTGTGCCCCACTCATGGCACATTCTTGTAAGGTCACCTACAGCTTTCCACTGTCCCGCCAGCTGACAACCAAACATTGGGCTCTCTTCTTTATTTACTGCTTCATTCAAGGTCACTATTCTATCCTGTAGCGACACCTTCTCCTCACGGTACAGGCAGCGCTTACCCTTTTGCTGGCATCTTTCTGTTGACTCTTTTTGAGGTGGCTCAAGACATTTGCCTCAGGTTACTCTGATGTGCATTGCACTTAGGAAAGGGTCATTGATGTGTCTAGGAATGAACATGTTTGTAAGTAATACAGAAGAATAGTGGTTGATCTGGATGGTGGCTTTAGATCCCGCTGTTGGCAGCATGGGCAAACAGGTTCAAAACAAAAGAGCAAAAGTTCTGCTGTACTTGAATCCAAGTCAACTCCTGTATTTTCTTCACTGTTTTGGATATTATTTGAAAGTACCTTCCCTTTTCCAGCTTCTGGTGAATTAAAAAGTGCTAACTAACTACTTCAAATTTGGCAGCAAAATTTAAGTTAATCACTTATCAGTGGATCTTTGGTAGATCAGACTTCTAAAGACAAGGAATCATTACTGTTCAACCTAGGTTTTGTAGGTTTTCTGTGTTGCAAAGTATTAAAGGATTGAATTTCCTTCAAAAAAAAAAAAAGCATTAAAATGGAAATTTGTCAGGGCTTGAAGCAATTTAGCCATTTTGTTTAGATGGCTAAAGTATATCTATGCAGAGTGAAGCAGCATGTCTCATATATTGCATCAATATGTTAGATGGCCAAGCCAGTTCGCTTGTCAGGGGTAAAAAAGACTTAAAATCCTCTGGTTGTAGTGTATATACTTTGAGACTGATCTTGCAAAACTGTATTCATACACATGAGGATTATTTATGTGTTTAAGGCTTTAGAGGATCATATCCTATCATCTAAGTCTGCAAGGTTTCATGACTATTGACTGCTTGGGTTTGGTGCCTTTTTTTTTTGGCCAGGTCACTAGGCATCCTGCACAGAAATGTTAAGAACAGTAATTGCTGATAGGAGTGATCTGATAGAGCAGAAGCCAAAGAAAATAATAGGAAGGTACCTTGTGTTCCAGCATTGAAACTTCTCTTTTAAAAGAGAGCATGGAGCTGTGCGGGGAGGAAGTGTGGATCCATGCTCCTTTGTGCTTCTGAATAGCGTATTGATGGTCTGACGTGTTTTAAAACAAATACTCTGGAGTGTTAAAGCCTCACTAGCTACAGGGGTTTGTAGAGTCAGGCATGGAGAGGGATTTACAAAGAGCCCATCAACTCCTCTGTGCAGAGCTGCACTGACAGGTGTCCATCACTGCTGTCTTCAATTTGTGCTGAGCATTTGGGAGAAAAAAGGCACAGTCTTACATCTCCTGTCTAAGTTGGCTACTTGCTTTGTTTTCCATGTAAGTTCTCAGAGTTTGGGGTTTTTTTGGTTTTGGGTTTGTTTTGTTGTTGTTACATTTGCTACAGGAATAGCATGAAAGTAACAGATACAATTTTGTGTTATTTCCCCTATATTCAAAGGAGCTTTTATAAATTTTATGAAGATCCCATTTTATCTGAATCCATATGGCAAGGACATAAACTATTAGCAACTGAGATTACTTTATGGATTGCTGGCATAATTTACAGGAGGAATCTGCTCTAAACTGCCAGACAACTATTTGTAGCCTTTTCTGTACAACATACTGTCTCTTACTGTGCATTTTGGCAGTCCTCGGCACTGCTGTGTTTGTAGTCTGCTCCTGCTCTGTAGAGTATAAGACTTTTACACAAAGATACAAGCACACAGAAAAGAGACTCCCCACACATTTCTTACTGATCTGTTTAATATGATAGATTTTTCTTTTGTGTGTCCTTCTTTGATGCATTAAAACCTACTGTTTTGCTTTGACACTTCTATACTTTCAAGCTGTATTATATGAAAGTTGGTAGCAGTGTTCCAAAGCCGACGACTTGATTGGCAAGTTTTAGCTGTGAGTAAATTTTCACAGCTGATCCATAAATCCCCGACAGACCATTAGGAGCTTCAGAGCGGCTCTGGCAAGCTCCCCTACAATAATTGTAGTTTTAAGTTTGTTATATTTAGTTTTCTCACCTCTTAGCTGGATGCCAGGGGGACCTCACTAGAAGCAAAGCAGCCCCGTGTCTACTTTTCCCTCCAAGTTGGCAGTTTGTACAAGGAGCACGGTGTAGGAGAAGGGCTTGCAGGTTGACTCCCAGTGGCCAAGGCAGAGACTGGCCGAGTGTGTGACTTGTGACAAATGCGCCCCAGATCTGGGGTTCAGCCTTTCAGTAATTCAAGGAGACTTGGAGTACGTCATTTCTCGCCCACCACCTCCAGCCCCTGCTCTTAAGAAATAACAGATTCATCAAGGGAGGCAGAAAAAAATGCTTCGTCAGGCTTAAACATGGCAGAGTTGTATATCACTCTGTGAGACAGAGAGGTAGCTCTTAATTTAAATTCCCTGAGGTAATTGTACTTATTTATCTGTAGCGAAGCTGGCAGAGTGACCAGAATTCGGGAGTGACTCTGCTGCTGTCAGAACAGGACTGCATGGGTTGGACTGGTGAGAGCAGCAGGCGTTTCTTTTGGATGCCAGGATTCGATGGTATCGATGTTCTGGATCCAGCTGGAAGCCTTGCTTAGAGACCACATGCCCTTTAGTCTCACTGTATAATCATGCAGTGAAATCAGTGCTCTAATGACTGTATTTTGCATCTTTGATAACCCTGGAGAATGCTTCTTACATACTAGGGCCCCAGTGGGCAGCCCAGTAAAGCCAGAGGAGAGGTTCCTATTGTTCACCTGGCTTTGGGTCCTGCTGGGAGGGCTCTGGAAGCAAACTCGGGCTTGGCTACTTGTTTGAGCAATTAATGAATAAGTTTCCTTAATCATGATGAAATCTGAATGGCTTTGCCAAGGACGTACTTGCCATTTGGTGGAGTCTGGTGTCTTACTTTGTTGAAGGGGCAAGGGGACTGTTTAGAAGGGTGTGTCTACACGGTAAACTCTTACAAAGGGATTTTTTTTTTCCCTTTCTAGAAGAGGGAAAGATAAATTGCATATCTTTATCCTCTGCTACATAAAACCAGCCTCTCCTACCTGTAACCCATTAATCACTTCTTTGCACAGGAGAGTGATAGAGAAGCATCATCTAAACTATTTATGAAAAGGAAAGGAAGAAGAATTGGTGGTGGTCTTTTAATCTAATTTTCAATTATATATGTATATATTTTAGAGCAAGAAAAGCAGAAAGTTCATTCATATTAAAAGCTCTTTTAAACAAAAATTCCTTCATGTTAAAATTTTAATTTAGGAGGACTAGAAACTATGTTGATTAGTGTCTTGTTAGGATAAGGATAGAGTAAGTAACTATAAATAGTGATACAGTGAGTGATGATCTCGCCCTACAAACTTTGTGATGAACTTAAGCAGGAGAAAGTAAAAATATCAGCTGCCAACCTTCTTGCAAGGAGGCATCTCTGATTAAAATAAAGGGATCTTCAGTAAAAGAAATGGAATCAGTCAACAATTCAATCCTTAGTTTCAAGTGCTTTAAATTCATTTGGTGGAAGACGTCAAGTGGAAGATGTCATTCCTGTGGTGGGAATAGAGTGCTGTTGATGCCCGGGCCAGTTTTAAGTCTGACACTTAAACTGGAAATGCTAGGAGTGATAAGAGTAAATGAGCTAATTACGTGTGTGCAAATGAAATTCAGAGCATGCTTCAGCAGCAAGGAAAGACAACACCTTTCACCTGTGTATTATAATGGAAAAAAGTTTTCAGTACAATACGGAACTTCTAACATGAATTGGGATTGGAATAGGCTAGTGGGAAAAAATACAGTAATTAAAAATGCAAACCAGTGTTCAGATTAAAAAGAAAAGATACCAGTTATATGGGTGTAAGCAAACTACATACATCTTCCTCTGTTCACCTGTGTAAGTGTTGTGCTCTGCTTCATTTCGTCAAGAACTGAATGGATGGGAAGCAGGTCACAAAGAGGACAGTATGGAACTCCTACGCTTTTGGGCAAACAGTTCATTAGATAAGAATGGCAGGGCCCCCCTGCCTAGGAATTGCTGACCAGCAGGATCTTAATGCAGGCTTCCATTAACTCACATTGCATCTCCCTGGCAAATAAAATTTGCAAATGCTTATTCACAGAAGTAGCTGGAGTGAATCAATGACCCGTTTTTTACACATGTAAGAGGCTTACAGGTGGGGCCAGGCGGAGCCTAAATGACTCTAATTAAAGGCTAAACGTAAGAGGGGTGGATGAATCTAGAGCCTTACTGCTGGTTGTTGCTCTAAAATACAAGGAAGGGAATGCAACTGTGGAGGATGAGGGGAGAGTTTAGCAAGCTTGTTTTCCCTGCAGGGTTAACTCAGACTCCTGCCTAGGTTTTGACCGTTACCATCTAGCAAGCTAAATTAGTCATAGTTAAAAAGGTGCTTTTGAGACAGCTGAGGATTTTAGGGAGAATCTGACCTTCACCTGGATAGCTGACACTTTGGGAAGAATATGTTGGAGAGCAATCTGCATGCTGGTTATCCTCCGCTTCCACCATTTCCTGAAGGACAGGAAAGTTCTCCGTGGGATGCTATTGACCAGGAAGTGCTTCAGCCCTGCCCCACTGTGGGAATTTGCCAGAGTGAAGCAGCGTTGGATGGGTTGGGACCTGCCGTGGGGAAGCTTGTGCTTGGGTTGGAAAAGTCAGAGCTATGCAGGGCATAGCTGAAGCGTGTGAGGGAGCCAGCCCCAGAGGAAAAATTAATCTTTCTTTATGTGGGGAAAAGCCTATGTAGTTCTCCCCAGCTTCTTTGGGAGAGCCTAGGCGTTATGCCGGCATTAAGTTCAGAAACTTTTCCTTCCCCCCCCCCCCCCTTTCTGCAATGTAGTCTTGGTCGAGCTGGTATAGTTTTCTTTTCCAGCTGTTAATTAAAATGAGAATGAAGTTAAACTTATGTCAAGTTTCAAACTCAAGTCGTTTGATTTTCCTTCCTCGTGAGTGAAAAAGAAGCATTCTTACTACAACTGTAGTAATTGCAAGAGGTAACTGATGGGAAAAGTGTCTTCTGCTGTGTGGATGTCATTCACCTGTGAAGTGGACTGGGCAGGCGTGAGGATCTCGAGCTTGTGTAT
>JAVJGJ010000062.1:20216048-20249277 GCA_035590215.1 Microhierax caerulescens | reverse complement strand
GGGGGGGGGGGGGGGGGGGGGGGCTGAGAGGTCTCGGGGCCGTTCCCATGGGCGCTGTGCACATCTAACAGGAGTGGATGCCTCTACTTCAAAGACTTTGTTAAGGATTAGAGGGCTTTAGCAAGGATTGTGTGGTTTCATTGCTCCAAGCGTTGGAAAATGCAGTTGTGGCTGACGCGGGTGGAGGTTACGGTCCGGTTTGAAAGATGAGCTACAAGAGGTCCCCATAACACTGTGAATTGAATAATGCGAGTTGAAGCGCAACAGAGGAGATAATAAACATGGGGAGAACAAAGGAGAGGAATAATACTGACAAGTGAGCTGGGCACACAGGCTGGTTCTGGGGGCTCTGGGGTTGCCTTGAGACAATAGTAAACAATTTAATAGCAATTTGCCAATATATATTTGGCTGCTGGTAAGGCTCTACAATATCTTGCATCCTTTTTTGTTGTTTACATGTTGATTAAAAATAGAACATATTACTCTCTCTCATGTGAATGAACTGGGATACTCCCCGAGTGCAGTTTAAAGGATCAGTATTATAATCTAAACCATAGAAAGCACAGGTGCAGGGAACATAAATAAGATTGCACATGCTTTACCCATTCCATGTCATGAACTGCTTAATTATCCTTCTTTGCTTGTAATTGAATATAGCAAAAACAGGCTTGTGTTTATGAACAGCAATGGGTGCTATTTCTATGAGGTTCCGTGATGAGATTGCCATACTGCCTGACACTCTTGAGCAAAAGTCGTTTCCTTACCCTTCTAGCTCGTCAAGATCATAGACTTGGTTTTTTCACAGCTGGATGACAGATGAGACTAGTGTGCTGTACATGGGAATCTTTGTGCTAAGACATAAATGAATGAGCTTTACAGCAGAGAATTAAGGAGGTGGTTTGTTTTTTTTTCAAATGAGCATGAAGAGCATTGATGTGGGTCATTAACAGTCATAGTCAGCTCTAAGGAAAAGGCACCTGCCTGGATGCTTCATGGGGATAGGGAAAGGCTGTGTGAGTTCAGGCCATGGCTTTTGAGTGTAAAGCCCTGTTAGAAGTAGCTGATGTTGGGTGGTTTTGGTGACTCCGGTACAGCAAACTGATAGGGCTGATTTGGATTCCCAGTGAATAAGCATCGTATCACCAAGCCTGGTTATTGCTCTTGGCAAAGGGAGACTGTGTTACCTTAACCTCTGGAGGAGTCGATGTTCTCTGTTGTGTGAGGGCTACTTGGGTTTACTTTGTTCCCTTCCTGGCTGTGTTGCTGCTCTTTGGTGCATCAGTAGGATCCTGGTGGCCAGTCTGTTTTTTTTTCCCAGTAGAGTGAGCACTACTCTATTCCATCTTTCTAGGCAACCAAGATTTACATGTGGGTTTCAGTGGCCTTTTCAAGATGCTAAGATGGCCACGTTTTGTTCGGAGGTTGCCTGACACAGCCAGTCGCAACTGGGGGCTCTTCATAATGCGTGTAGGAAGTGTTGAAGAGAAAGGAAATATGAAAGAGGGGTTAAACCCCTGTGGAAACTGGTGGGCTTCTGAAGTCCTTGTCAGAATTGGGGTCAATTTACTTGTTAGCAATTAAGGGTGACATCTGAGAAACAACACACACACACCCCAAAACCAGACCTGCTATCCCATCCCAAACAAGAAGAAAAATGTCACCTTTTCTGGAAGTTCACTGCATGGAAGCAACTTACAGGCTTTTACATACTTTTTTCAACTTGAGGTGGTATGTTTATTCAGGCCAGTGTTAGACTGGAGAAAGATTTGTAAAGAGGTCACCAAGTTGTTGGGAGAATTACGGTGACATCGCTGCAGTTAGTGACCAACTCGTCACTTTGGGGCACTGGAGTGACAATGTGGCTGGTTGATCTCTTCCAGAAACCTGTGGGACTCCAAGATTAAGTTTAAAGGTGATTATAGTATGTTCTGTCATTTACATAACTTATCTATCAGTCACACTTCCCGTATCGTCAAAAGTGTATGTGTTTATATATATATGCCTGCTGAAAGGATCAGGTTCGAAGGATAAACTGTGACAGTGATGCAGACCTGATTTGACCTTGTAAAAAGGTAAGTACCTCCTCCTTTTTACAAAAGAAAAAGTAAATGCCTGCATTAGCTATTTCTTTTTCCACTACACAGGCTGTGCAGGACTTCTTGTAAGAGAAAGGAGTATATCTGATTATACCCCTTGACTTAAGCTTTTGACAACAATCTGGTTTGGTTTTGTTCGTAAGCATTTGCTGTTGTTAGACTTGACTCACAATTAGGATAAACAGCTGAAATAACAAGGACTTGGGTCACTGTTGGTAGTCAGCAGTGCCTGTAAGTGTGGCTTTTCACCAGGCTTCGTGCCATATTAATCACAATGTTTGGGAGCAGTGGTGAGACCCGTCTCCTCGCCGTCAGTCCCCGCAGCCGGTGCGCTGGATGTGTCAGCACAATGCCACTGGCAGATGGAAGAATCGCAGTAAATACACGCAGTTATGGTTTAAGTGAAAAAGCTGTGGGAAAGGAAATACATTAATCCATTGCGGCTGTTTTTTCTTTCAAGTAAGCCTCTGTAATAAATTGCAAGTTTTTCCTGGACTTACTCTTTATATTTCTAGATTCCTTTCTGGAGTAGGGGAGGGAGTGGAATAGAAGTTGAACCAAAGCATTAAAATACAGAAGCAACTGAAAATTAAGTTAGGTTCTGCATGTGGAAAGAAAGCCTCTTCCATACGCTCTCTTTCATGAACATGCACCAGGAGATCCTGCTCTAGCAGATCATAAAATATGCGCTACGCATACGAGTGCATCGTTTGTTTAGGTGGTGCAGAGGCGAAATTTAGGAAGTGCTTATAAGGCAGAAAAACAGGGATCCCCGAGTCTGTGAAGAGCTGAACGTTATGAACAATTGAGTGTGGGCTGGCTTTCTGAAAGTATATTAAGTGTTTGGTCTTTCAACTCTTTGGGTTTTAGGTACTTTCTTCCTACATGATCAAGAACGTCGTGTCTGATCCTTTTTCTCTGATTTTTGCAATTTTAAGAACACTTAGTGTATATTTGGCCAAAAAGGAGAGGATATTGAATATTTTACGAAACATTTTTAAAAATTCAAAACTATTAGTATAATTTTGAAAATGCTTTTGTTTCTCAGATGCCTAGTTTTCATTTTGATTCTTATGTTGTCATTTTGCTGTTTTCCCAGTTGTTCCATTTTTTTATATCCTAGAAGGACCAGATATCCTAAGATGGCAATTTCCTGTGCTGTACAGATGTGGAGAAAAATCGTTATTTGTCTCCCATTTCCCCTTAATTGTAAATCACCTTTGAGGCACATGGAGACTTCATTCCTTACTTCTAGAAATACTGTGAGCCGTGCTTGGTGTGGCAGCGATGCAGGATGCCTGCTGTTCCCGTGCAGTGTCTCCGCAGGGCTCCGCAGCATCTCCGTGAAGTACGAGGGAGGAGTTCAGGCTCCCGCTCCCTGCAGACGCCACAGCTGCTGTTGCTGTACCAACACAGCTCATTTGCCTGCTTGATGTTGATGTGGGTGTTGCTGCAAGGGCTGGTGACAAGTGGCTGTGTGCTGAGGACATGGGTAGCAGGAGTCTAAACTTCATCTGCAGAAGTGCTGTTAAAATGGGATAAAATGCCTCAAAGATAGGGTGGGAGCGACGGAGCCTGCACACAAAGCTGAGCTCAGGGGTGGGCGCTGGTCCAAGCCTGAAGTATCTGCGAGCTGTGCCAGTTGCTTTTGGTCCTTGTTGGAATAGATGAAGCCATGGCAGATGCTGTGTTGTTACATCTAGACCCATTTCTTGTGCTCAAGCCAGTTTATTTTAAGCTAGCTTGAAATATCTTTATGCTGCACCATAGTGGGTAATGTATGCAAAGTCATGCATCTCCGTGGTATCATTTGCAAATGACTCTTCTGTCACATGGAAACCTCACAGGGAAAATAAGATAAATAGAAGTAAATAGTGTAAAACTCTAGCTAAACCATTGCTGACTCTTAAATATTGGTCTCTTGCTTTCCAGAAATGTTGTGGAAGCTGGAAAGACTCTAGGAAAAGGTGGCCAGCTAAGGACACTTGGCTGAATTAAGTCATGGCTTATGTGGCTTCTGTTGTGTCAGTAATTTCATATGCTCCTAAGAGCTCGTTGATCTTCTTACAAGGGTTTGATGTGAACAAAGTCAGGGCAGAAGCTGAGGCAAAATATGTATTACACAGCCAAGTCATGCACAGCAAAATGTGTAAACCCACATGCATATGTCCTGCGGGCGCCTGCTCATTGGTTAAATGTTATTTTTGTCCAGGTCTGTCATGGTACTTATATACGCATGACAACTTGTGTTCATCACCTTCTGATGGCTTTCCGACATTGAAAACACATTTGAGAAAGTGCAAATATTACCTGAATAAGCTAACACTCAGAAAAACTGTAGCAGAGATGATTTTTTTCTTTTTTTTCTTTTTTTCTTTTTTTCTTTTTTTCTTTTTTTCTTTTTTTTTCTTTTTTTTCTTTTTTTTCTTTTTTTTTTCTTTTTTTTTTAATGTCACTGAAGCACATTGCGAGCAGAATAGCTTCAAGTTCAACTCTCAAAGCAGCTTTTGTCCTTAGAGAAAAATCTCTTCCAGAGGAAAGCTGTGCACTGGCTAGCGCTAGCTCTGATGCAGATGGGGCACCTAATTCCCTCGTGAAGGAGAAATTGTAGCCGTGTAAACAGGAGGAGATGCAGATGTTTTCCTTGTTCCGATCTGCTCCTCAGATAATGCTGTACTGTGCACCATGTGTGCACCACGCCATGTGGATCCTGCAATTCTCAGAAGGGCTTTCTTTAAACATGCGCTGCAGCATTCCAGAGCTGTGGCGACATGAATGCCCATCACAACCTTTCTCCTTCATGCGTCTTTTCTGGTGCTTGATCCGTGCCAGATACATAAGTATTTTAGGAATTAAGCTTTTACAGACTGCTTTCCTGTACTGCTTATTTTCTCCTGTAGATTTTACTCCTGTTTCTTGCGTCAGTTGTATCTGTTTGCTGTCAGAAGAAAGGGGCAATCCCTGGTTCACAACCAAGGGACTGTAATCTGAAGTTTCATTAATGTTTGTGCAACTTTCTGCCCCCCTTGCATTTTGAGATACAAAACATGAATCTTTTCTACTCCACAGGCTGATGGGTTACCCTTCTTTTTCAGTGTTTTAATTATTCTGTTGCTTATCAAAGTGACATACCCCAGATGTTTCCCCCCTACCAGAGCAGGGAGTTTTCTTGACCTCAAGACAACAGAATCCTATTTCTCTCAAGAAACAGCCTAATATTTTGTTGGGGCAGAAAACTGTGATTCTGGCCTCTTGAGTGCTTTGTGAGCAGTGTGCATGATGGAAATATGTGATGGCATATGTGGAGACCGAGAGAAAGAATAATCCTAGGGTTCTGAGGCTGTTTCAGCATCAAGGGAACAACTTCATCACCTAGGGGAATGAAATCCTCATTCTGTTGTATTTTGGAAAATAAGCTTCAACCTAATTACTTCAAAAGTAATTTTTAAAGTACCTTTTGTTGCATGAGGAGAACATAGCGATCTTATACCAGCTGACTTTTTGATAAATGTCCCTACATAGACTAGCAAAGGCTGTGACATTCCTCATATCCCCTCTTGATAATCTGAAAATCTTCTGTGCTGGAGCATCTGCTCCAGCAGAGTAACAGGAACGTCAGATAAATTCTGTGCTTCATTCCCTGGTGGATACGTTAGCCAGCGAGTTATACAACAAGCCTGTGTGGGAAAAAGGCACCAAAGCCCAATGGGATGTCTTCCCTAGGAATCCGAAAATGAGGAATCTATTAATGGCAATGCAGAAAGATATTGATGACTAGAAGAAATGGGGCAGACTCATGGTGTGATTACATTATCTGAGAAGGAAATCTTACACTAATCTTCAGAAAGAGCATTGTAAGCCCACTGCCTAATCGCTGTGTATTATAGCAGAGCCCTAGCTCTGCTGCGCTTGAGCTGGAGAGTTCCGTTCCCTTGGGTGTTCAGTTTTCTGAGGACTCTAAAATCAGTAGCTTCTCTTGGGCTGTCCTGAAATTTGGGGCTTCATTGCATGACAGGATAAGCTTTCTAAGCTTGGGGATCTTCTGCTGTCAAGTTTCCCAAAATACAGCATCCCCTCCGCCACAGAAGCTTTTCTTTCAGCAGATTTTACTGCTTTTTTATACGAACATGTGGGAATAACTATTGGTCTGATCATATGCCAAAAGCAGCAGGGGCTCTACATGTTCACCTGCGTAGCGTAGGACTCCTTTCATCTTTAGTAGAGCAAAAGTGAAAAGCTTAAAAATTTGTCTGGGGGACAAGAGGGGCAGGAATTTGATATGCAGGAGATACAGATTACCCTACACATGCAAAGATCATACTGCCAAAAGGGCTTTTAGTCTCTCGGGGAGAGAGCTGGATAGTCTGAGGAGATGTCCGGCAGCCAGCTGAACGTCATTTTTAACCAGCCAATTTCAGTTCCTTCCTGTTGGCTGTCTTGATGTGTTTTAGCACGTTCATCCGAGGGCTGAGAGGCTTTTAGCCTCTCTCCGAAGAACTGACTGTTGTGGACAAATATTAAAGAAGGTTTGTTCATCAGTAAGTAAATATTTGTTGTAATGAATGAAAGTAATGTTGCTGATTAAACAGAAGTTGCAGCCATCAGTAAGTTCTGAAAAAAATTAGCACCAAGTGCCCTGTTTTTTCTCTTGATGAATCAGATCTCTGAAAGCCTGTTAGCACTCAGGCTTTCCTGCAAGTCCCCCTGCTTTTTTGTAAAGGTGTACCTCAAGGGCAGCAGTGACATCTTGCTCTTGTTCACCTCTCTTGAGCTCTGTTAGTGTTCAGCAGCTGCCCAGAGCCCATGGCATTGCTCTTCAACCAGTTGTTCAAACGTGCTGGAATGCAAAGTGACCTTCGCTCTTAACGAATGCTATGGAGATCAGTGGAAATGCGGCAGCATATCCCAGCAGTAAATCTGGCATCCTTAATTTCAATTACATGTATTTTTCTAAATCACTTGTGCAACCAGGCTGAAGCTTGGGCTCAATGTGGCTCAAAAGTGTAAGTTAATTCTAGAATTATGAACAAATCCTTATTTTTCAAAGTCATCTTCAGTTCAAGCTGGAATTGGAACACAGATTTTGAAGATGTTTAACTGTGTCAATAAGCAATTGAATGCAACAGCCTAAAACTTTATTCACTTAGAAGATTTTTTTAAACAAACTTGACACCTGGCACAAGACCTCCAAAGCACAAAAGTATGTGAGAATGATGCATAATTATGTTGTTGCTCAATCCAAAGTGCTTTCCCAAGGAGTAGAGAACTATAATCTCCATAGAAGAGGGAGACAGTAAGCTGTTGATGTATTCCCAGCCACTGATATGTGCAAACATCACATTATTTTGAGAGGTACATATGTGTGTGGATATCTGTAATAGTTAATGACTCCCACCTTCCATTCCAGGACAAGATTACTATAATGTGCCGGATTTGGCACAGAACATGAAATCATTTAGAAGATAAAGCCAGTGCAGTATGTGTCAGCTTGGTTTTTAAAGCAGCATCCCTCTGTGAAAAAACGCAGCTTGCATTGTCTGATTCTGCACTAACGGGCTTTTTCTTGCAAGCATTTAAGATCTAAAATTTCTGACTGGTCTTTTATTGCTCTCAAATGATGCAAGCAGGAGCTCCCTTCTTGAGAAGAGCGCTGTCTCTGCATCCATCGCTGCGTTGGAGCTGAGCTCTCTGAGTTGCGTTGGCCTTTGGCACAGGCGGCGGCGGGTGCAGGAGCTCTCCGCAGAGAAGCTGCGGTCCCTGGTGGCTTCGGCAGCGTGTGCCTGGGCTCCCAGGACATCCAGCCTCTGGCCACAGAGCCAGGAGCTGAGCCTGGGCTGCACCCAGTGCTTCAGTTACCTGCCTCCACAAACTTTTTACTTCTTTTACTTTTCACTTTTACTTTTTACTTTTGCTCGGGATATTTTGATTGCAAATTAATTAAGGACTCAGAGGTCAGAGGCGTGATTTTTAAAGGCATGAGTGTATGATGAAAATAATTGATTATTTTCCATGGAAATAAATAGAAATATTTCTCTGGCTTCAGCAAGTTTTGGTATAACATCAGGATAGTTGTTTTTAATTGTCCTGAGTATTCTGAGAAATTAAGTTGAGGAGGTCATGGTCATTATTTACATAGTGGATATTAATTCACTGTGTAAAATTATTTACATGAGTATTCATCTAAGCATGACAAGTGATACAGACTAAGCTTGGGTTCTCTGGACAGTAATCACTGAAGAACTGTGTCCGTGTAAATAACAAATGAAAATTTATCAAGTATAATTCACATGGTGAACTGGAGTTGGTGAGGCATGAGGTGATAAGTCTGAAATCTGACTTCCAAACCAGAACTGTTTTCTGTGCTTAGAGAATGAATTCCAGGTGAGGCTGTGTGCCTGGTTTAGATGCAAGGTGATCTTGGCTTTATTTAACATGAATTCATTAAGAAGCGAAGACAAAGAGGAATCTGTTTTATCTTTAGAAGCTCAAATTCAGTTCATTAGGCTTGTAAAGAAGACCAGACTTGGTTTTATTTCTTGTGGTAATCAGTCATAGAGAAATGTTGCATTATTCCCAACCTAGGCAATCCAAAATCCCAATTATGACCTTCATGTGTCTTTATTTGTTGACCATCAACTTTATTTATTGACTATAAATGAAAACAAGCGTGATCATGAATTTAAGCTTATCATATTTATGGTGTGGTGGGCAAATATAATAACATAGTATTCCCAGGGAGAATTAGCTTGATTTGAAAAAAAAAACCCATGCAATTCCTTCCGCCATCCTTTGCATTATTACTAGATTGAACCGTGGAGCAGTTTTTCTGGGCTGAAATGCAGTCACTGTTTAATAGAGAAGACCCACCACAGAGCAACTGAGTCCTGATCCTGTAAATCACGACCTATGATCAAATTCTTGTGTTTTTCCAAATCTGCTGAATTAAGGTCTTGTTGCCCTTTACAGCTTCCCTCAGCATCCTACCCAAAGCAGTCAACAAGGGAGAGGTGGGCCAGGGGACTTCGTGAGGGAGTTCCTCAGGAGTTTGTGGTAGGGACATAAGAGACATGACGACAGACAACAGGAAACTAATACAAACACAAAGGGTAATAAAGGCAGTAAAGGAGATATTTGAAAATACTGTGCAAAATAAATGGCTTTGCATTTCATACCTGCATATTTCACAGGTATTTACAATTACCTGCGGGTTTAATTTAAGGTGAAATTATATCGAAATTGATAAAATGTGAAGCAGTGGATATTCAGTAATGTATCCAGTTGTCAGGTCAGAGTTCTTGCTTCTTTCCACTATCTTCTGCAGATGGGCTTGTTTTGTTTTGTTTTCCAGATAAGTTATCTGCTGCTTCTGGGAGGTTTCCTGGCGGGGGGGTGGGGGGTGGCTCTGCCTATGTAATTGGCACTTCCCACTTGAATACCTGAGCAGCAGGGAAAGCAAGCTGGTAGCTGAGGTCAGCAATTCCCCCCTGTGTTTCTGTAGGCACAAGGATTAAAAAACATACTTGAGAGACACCACACAAGTCACTGCTGTAGTGTTTACTCAGAAGCTTTATGTCAGATAGAGAAGGGTTAAATTTATTTGCCTGTTGGAAAGTAATAAACAGTTGTCACTGATAATAAATTATCTAAACTGCAGGTGGTCTTTGGTAATGACAAACGCAGACTTTATGACCTATGTTCAAGCTAGTAAACACTTCGGTGCATCTCTGTGCTAGCTGGGCTAAAAATAGCCCCTAACCCCAGTGAAATCTACTTTAAGGATTTCTGTACTTAAATAACATTTGTATTTTACTACCCACACTGCAAGAGAGAATGAATAAGAGGGGCAGATCGAAATTGGTAAAATCATTATGGAAAATAAGAAAAGTCTAGGGGAGGAGTGATTACAGCAGCCTGTGCAAAGGCTCACGGGTAACACTATAACCATTTGTTTATATTTGTGTCCTAAAATTATGGCAGTGCTACAAGCAAGGAAGCAATTTCCCTGCAACATCTGTAAAATCTCAATCAGCGAGACTGCCATTTGCTTTAAATTGTTTCTCAGCATTTAGATTATTTTGATGCTGCAGGACAGTTATTTTTATGTGATCACGATTCCAATTAACTATTAGACATCTGAGAACTTCTGCATAGGGTTATTAATTGTAGCTGCAAGACAGAAATGCAACAAGCCTTAGAATAGACAAGCAGTCCTAATTTCCTGGGATCTTTCTAGAACTTGCAGTTATTTGCCTGGTGCATTGCTTCCATCAGTATCTAGATAAGCTTAAATGAGGAACGAACACCTTCGCTTCAGAGCACTGTTTATTTAACTTGTGGAAGGCTTACTGAAGTCGTGCGGGTACACCTCCTGCTAGTTAAGCATGAGTGCTCGCCCAACCTGTTTAAGAGGATGCCAGTGCCGTGGTCCTGCTTGTGGTGGATTTCCTTGATTTCTGTGCCTTCCCTCTCTTTGCTTACCTGTAAAAAGTACATTACGGTCAATAGTTGACAATCCCAAACTGTAAACCATAATTAAGGAAATATTACTAAAGCACCTTGGAGTTCTGGGAGTTCAATCAGGTGATTGAAACACTGAAGGTTAATTTTGGGGAGGCAAGCCCAGCAGTACAGATCTTTAGTGTGGTAAATCCCAATTAAAGTGATTACTGAATCTCTTATGATGTTGCAAAGCAGAGAGGAGCAAGATTTGTGTCTGTGTATGTTTGCACAGTACCTACCAAAACCTCTATATTTTGTGCTAGCTTCTAGGCACTAGGGCAGGCTGAAGTATTGTGCCTGGAAACTCTTTTATTATTTTTCTGGAACAATCCCCATGCAAGCAAGGACGTTTGCAGAAGGGGTGGGATTCAGCTGCATCTTTGTTCAACACACCGAGGTTGTTGCTTATTCCGTGGTGGGAGTGGGAAGGAAGAAGGAAAGTTTCTAAAACTCAGTGTGGGGAAGTGCTGAGAGTATTTCCAATCAGTGTTTTTGTTTTATTTGCATTCTCTGTTATGAATTAAGGTTTACCAAAGAGTTTGGCTTAATAGGTTTGTATACTCACAATTCCTTATTCTGAAGACTCTGTGCTGCTAGATTGACCCTGTTCACTGCAGTGCCCTGGAGAAGTGTGTCCGTACCGTCCCTTTTAATGAACGCTATAGGATGCCAATAATTGTTGACAGGTGTGTGGTCCGATACCCTGTGGATCTCAGTAATCCGTGCCTGCCTTTTTCCACGGAGCTAAGTCATTATATTATAAAAGCAGCAGACACAATAAACGTTAGTTTGTATAAATGTAATTTAATGTAGGTCACAAATGCTTCACTATGACCTGTTCTGAAAGCATGTACGCACATCTGCTCCAATAAGGACTTGTAAGACAGGTTGTGGAAGTAAAGTTATTCCTTTGCTTTTATCTCTGCAGAATCAGGCTCTAGGTGTTGAACTACATACAAATGGGTTTAAAATAGCCCAAAGGGGAGAGGGGAGGTGTACTGTTCCTGTTGTGAGGCTGGCTACAGAGAATTCTTGATAAGGATTACTTATACTAAATCGTAGTGCTCAGAATAATTTCTCTTCCTATAACTACTTTGAATAGGGCAATGGAGAGAAAGAAAAAGGTTCCTTACTTTCTTTCTCGGATGCATGCTTTTTCAGTGTACTGAATTAACTTTGCTATGCTCTGCAGCTTGTAACAGTCACCTGCTGCCCTTCTTGCGGGTATGTGCAATCCAGTTCTGCTAGGTCTGTCTTGGCTCCTGGGAAGCTAAAAACAGCTTGCCCATCCACACGTAAATGTTAAACACAGCGAATTGCCCAGGGGCAAGTGAATCCCTTTTTGCATCTGTTTCTGTGAAAGGTTTGATGTTCCAGGTTATTTATATCCTGCAGTTATTGCCAAATATATGATGTAATTTCCTAACTTGCAGCCTCATGACTACTTGCTGATGTTATTCCGTTTCACAAATAGCATGAATGAAATACAAACTTCATACACCTAAAAGAAAACTTGTCTCGTCTGCTTCTCCCACCTGTTGTCTCTCTGTACCCATAGACAATACGGCTGCTGCTGCTGGCTCTAGAGATCATGCGGCAAATTGCTCCTCTGAAGACAGTTCTTGTATACGTCAGCCTGTAAGAAATACAAAATACCTTTTCTCTTTTGTGCCTATATATATATATATATATTGTAGGTTCAGGGTTCTGATATATCCCAAGGTGCTGGTGCATATAGTTTTATCTGTTTACATATGTATTTCTCTCGGTCCAATAGCCTTGCGTGTCTTGAATTGGTGGGGTCAGGCAATTTAAAATCCGCTGCCCTTGTAAAAACAATAATTTTATGGTTTATAGCTGTATGGCGTGTGCACAGTAGGCTAAGCTGATTGGTAACACCAGGGTTTCCCGTGAAGCTGGTGGGATTGACAGCCACAGCTTGATGATGAAGACAGATGGAAATCTGCTGTGTCTGCAGGCGGTCATGCCCAGCAGGTTTTAAGGCTGCAGCTATGTGAACACCAGTCACACAGTGAAGTCAAAGTCCCAAACCCCTGGTCCTTGGAACCGGTAGGATATGGAGGAATGAAAACAGCTTTCCCTAAATGCCTTTTATTGTTAGGCTTCTTGGCTTGCTGCTCGGGAGAGCTAATGTAAGATGCTGATATTAAGAGAAGCTGCAATTGGTGCAGCAACCGCATTGAGGCGAGGAACAAAGTCTGTGATATATTTGTCCTGCTTTCCCCAGTGAAGATCTAACCTACATCTACTTCTGTGTTGTTGATGCATTTGCTGAGCACATGTCAGGGAAGTTGCTGTCATTTAACATTGCTTCTCTGGACCAAGCGTTACCTCCTTTCGCGAGCTGGGCCAGGGCAGGCGATGGCCAGGGTCAGCCAGTGGTTGTATTTGGGTATCATGGTTGTCTCTTCTAGGCACTGGGACATGAATGCCAGTTTTAATTAATATGAAGAAAGTTTCCCTTATTCCTCTGTGTCTTTTAAGACAGATATCTGGAAGTGATGGTTTTTTTCCAGCCAAGAATAGGAAAAACTTTTTTTCATACCCATCTCTCATCTGCAAGAACATTTTTTTAAAAATACATTATTCTCATTTTCCTTTACATTTCACATATTTTGTTGGATATTACTTCTCCACCAATTTTAAATCAAAATATGGATGGTGTCAATAGGAAAAATGTATGTTTAGCATCTTTCTATTTGCTTCCTTTTTAAACATACAGATGCAGTTACTCTAAGTATGTAACAATGTGATATATTTAAGTTATTTATCTTTACACATTAGTTATGGTAGTTGGCTTTAGTCTCCCCATCATCATCTTCATCTAATTTTAGCTTTGCAGATTGGACCTTCTTTGCTTCCCACTCTTACCTGCACAAGATGTCTCTAGATGTAGCTAAGAAAAAAAAAAAAATCCTGTTGTTGTTCTAGTTTTGATCTGGTGATTATCTTTTGGTTGTAGAAGAAAGGAAGAAAATTATGCAGCAGCTTAAGAACTGTTTCTTTATAAGCCAATGAAATTTGTCCTGATAGTAAAGCCCAAGCACAACTCTGGGCCACATTCCAGGGAGCTATAGAGCTCTCTGCGTGCAGCAGCCTGTACTTCAGGAACTGAAAGGCAAAGCCTGTCTGGACAGTATAAGAAGCGGATATGAAGGCACTGAATCGACATTTAATTTACAGGATTGTGTGCTATCGCTGAGTCAAATGTACGAGCTATGCTCAGCTTGCTGTGAACAAATTGATCCCCTATTACAAAACATGTGAGAGAGAAATTGCTCACGCAGCATTGATGGGCTGTGGAAGACCAGCAGGAGGGAACTGATATTCTCAGTGAACTTAAGAAATGTGTATTGCTGAAATCTTGGTGAGCTATTTGCGTGATGAGGGTCATGAAATTGCTGGGATACTTGAACCCGTGGCAAGTCAGGTTATCTTGACTGAACAGCGGTTTTGTGAAACAGACGCAACTCTTGCAAGGGAGCTCACCCAGCCCCAGTGGAAGCAAATCTACATCTGCCCAAGCTGGGGCTCTGTCATCACGCTCTCTGCTCCTTGCCTTGCTATAGGGTGCCCATCCATTTCTCATACTTTCAAACACACTGCTTATTTATGTGCGTCTGCAATGTAGTTTTCTAGGGGATATACTCTGTAACTTCACTCCCTGCCCATGTGGTCATCCATACTCTTAGAAACGATAAGCATAAAAAAAAGAAACGATGCTGTATTTTATAGTATTGAAGAATTGATGAGTAACTCCTATCCACTGAGTTTTGACTGCATAAGGATTAATTTGATAACCAAGTTCTGGAAAAGAATCCATTTAATAAAACCAGAGACCAGTCGGAACTAGTCTATGGTATGGCAATGTGTGGGAGGACAAGGAAAACAGCTATGGAATATTAAAAATGGACCATTCAATATCAGAGATCTGATGCAGCCAATAGTAACTCACTTAGCATTGCTAAAAATAGATAATAATCTTTTAATACAAGAAAACAGAGCACACAATACCAGCTGAACCCATTTCAGACGTCATGAACAGGGATGCAGATGAATTGATCAAGGGAGTGAGATTTGATGGTTGCCTAGGGACCAGTGAGCATGACCTACTTCCCAACCAAGAGGCATATGCTGGTTTGTACTGGTAACATGCTGACGTAGTGTTTCAGAAAGGCTGAATTTCATCACTTTGGGGAAAATCTTAGGGCAAAGTTGATTGAAAAGAAAAAATTAGAAGCGTATAAATTAAATTGGGATTTTGTTAAGAAGCACTTGCAAAATATCTGCTGTACTCCTCCCACTCAATAACCAAAAACCAACACAGGGGCATTCTGTCTGGGAAGTTAAAAATAAAATAGTAAGATCCATGGTAAATGGAAAAATTTAGGTGTTTCAGGAGAAGGGTGTTAGAAGGGAGGGAGACCCTGTACCAGAGAAGGACTGTAAAGGACTAGAATTGATGTAAAATCCTGGCAGAACTGTTCAATAAATATCTCACTTTCTAATAAATGCTTCATTTTCTGTTTGGAAAAGAGCAGAATAACCTAGTTGTATTGAACGAGGCTGATACAGTAGTCCAAAGTAAAAATTTAATGAAGATACGGTAATGTTTATCCTAGTAGAACTGCACTAAAAATCAACCTGTCTGGTTAGCTGCAGCAACGGATCCAAAGAGTTGGATCTGGAAGTTCCTTGAGATTTTTGTCCCGAGAGTTTAAAAAATGATGGAATATAGGAGTAAATCCAGACTGGTGAAGAAGGGCTAACCACTGAAAAATGATGACTGGGGTGATCTGTGTAGCTGTAGTGTTAGTTAGTCTGGCATGAGTAAGGGACAATAATACAGGAATTTTTAAGGTGAATACAGTTGGCAAAGACTAAAACAACAAAAGCTTAGAGGGTAGAACTGTAATTATTTCAGTCAGCATAATCTTCTGTCAGAAGGAGCGTGGTGAATATTTTTTTCTTAAGATCTTTAGTTTTGTTTGATAAAGGTTAATAAATAGACAGTAAGATTTCCTGTTTGGAAGGAAGGTATGTGGCTTCCTATCTCCCAGTCTTTTGATTTTTAGGAAGAAAACACATTATCAGTACAGCAACTCCTGACTGGATTAAACACCCCAAAACTTAGAAATGTCTGAGAACCATTGGCAGTAGCAAATTTCCTTCAAATAGGGATCTTTTCAGTGTGATATCACAGGGACTTGGCAACAGTCTAATTCAGCATTTCTACCAACAGTTTGGAGTAAACCTAGGTGCTGTTCACTAGAGGCATAAAGATTACTGCAGTTTTAAGTAACAACAGGACTGTAACCTCAGTTTGTGTAGCAAGCTGGGCTCTTATTAATGCAACACTTTTTTAATGCCAAATCCAAAGTAGTAAGTTCAGAAACGCCTATTTAAATTGAAATAAAATTCTGTTTTAATAGTAAGGGCAATAAGCCACTGCAACATATCAAAAGGAGATAAACCAAATCAATTCTACCTCTCTTGACTAACATACATCGAGACCGTGGTGTTTTGCAGGAAATCTTGCTTTCAGACAAATGTGTGTTGCCGGGACAGCTGGGTGAAGCATCCCAGGCTGTGGCACGCAGGACAATGCAGGGTGGACCAGTGGCGTGTCCAGCCTTGAACTTTAAAAAAATGTGATTTTGTGCAGCATTATGAGAGGAGGAGTGGAAAAGGCAGATGAGGCAGAGGGTCAGGATTAAACCAAAGCTTGCAAACGGAGGAAAAGCTTGAACAGGCAGTTTTCCAGGTAGAGACAGGAAACCTGAATTGCGTTTATCCAGCAGAGAGGCAGTGAAAGGATCAGAAAGGGAGAAGTGGTAAAAAGTGGTATAAATGTCTCATCATCACTTATCATCTCCAACTGCTTTGCTCCCTCCTCTGCTTTGATTTCTGGCTCAGGAGCAACAATTTTTGCTAAAATCCTGTTTCTGTTACTTTTAGAGTGATGGGAACAGCTTGATCACCAGTAGTCAGCATTAAGTTCTGGCTCCTCATGCTGTGGCATCATATCCTTGTCTGTTACCCACACCTGTGTCAGAACGAAAACCAAGACAGGCTGGGGATGACCCTGATTTGTCTGTCTCGTTAGAACAAAACAGGCAGTGGGTGAGGAATACTGAGATATTTGACGGTTCAGGTGTGCTGGTCTCCAGGCTTTCAGACGGGCTAGCTTGCAGTGATTTGTTTTTGCCATAAATAGCATTGTCCACATGCTAGCGAGCTGCCCGTGGTGGCGTGTAATTATAAAGGTCACAAGTCTGTGAGCCCATCTGGATCTTGTGTGTTCGCCGTTGCAGCGCTGGAGACTTGTCTATAGTTCCCTCTCGGGCCAAAGATCTTTAGATTCTGTAAGGGCATTTGTATCGGGCAAGTGGTCATCACATAAATACTGTATATGACTCAGCTGTCATGTGTTGCCTTTGATGTGAAGGAGGCTCGTAACTTTGTGGAGTGAGAAGAGATACTCACCTAGTTCATCTTGTTCATACCGAAAGATTAGCTCCTCTAATGTGAGGGTGGGTACACATCGCTCCTGGGATTTGTGCTTTCTTTTCCTGAACACTTTATTCTACAGTAAGGATGGAGCAAATGCTGCTCTGGAGTAAATGTGTAAATATAATACTACATACTACATAGCTTCATTGACACTTAGTAACCGGGGACTACTGGAAGCAACAGAAGTGGTTATTTGAGTTACTCCACTGGCTTAAACCCATCAGTAGCCCGCTGAACATGAAACACATGCTTCAGTGGCCTGGAAGAATTAGTGGATAAGCAAATAACCACAATTGATTTTTAACTTTGTAAAATGAAAGTATATTACAGCTTTTTCTTTGGCAAGTGTTCAGCTCTAACCATGGGTGGTAATGCTGCTTCAACTCTACTGGAATGTTTTGTGAAGGGATTTTATAAAAAATTGGCAACAAAATTTTAAGTTTGTGGGCCTATTAGGACATTCAAGTCGGCATTTGGGAAGGGAGGTAAGTGTTCCTAAGTTGTGAAACATCAGACCACAATCAGCAAGGTTCCTCTGTGCTTCTCCTAAAGCAATTTGCATTGAGCTGAATGGGGCTCTTGGGCTGAAGTTGCTCCAGCGGTGTCAAGGAGCATGTGCTTTTGCTGAGGATGAAGATGTTGTGAAGCGACGTGAGGCCAGCGGGCTTTCCCCAGGGGCCAGGAGGTGAAGCATTTGCTATTGGTAGACTGAACAGGTAGGTTTTAATTCAGAGCTCTGAGACCTTTCACAGATACAACCACGTTCTTGTTGGGCTTTTTGAAATCACAAGAGATTTTGAGATCTTTTGCACACCCTACTTCTTATTAAGCACATAATTTGTAGGCTTCAGGCAAACTCTTCCTCTTTCTTCTTTTGACAATGCTGTGAACATCTAAAGGAAGAAAAGAAGGCATGGGTATCTACCACAGTGGTAATGACTGGCTCAGACCATAAATTGGGCAGGCTTAGATGGTGAAGATGCAAGTCCCCCTGACCTTCAGAGAACATTGCAGTTTTAATGAGCATTGCCCCTCCAAATGGGTGAAGCTATCTAGAAGGACCAAAGTAGCCAGTGCTATGTGGTCTACAGCTATGCCAAGTCATAAAAATAATTTTGAGAATGTAGTCTTCTTAATGTATTTTGTGTATGTGCCTCTTAATGTGTGTATTATACTTGTAGTTGTTGTATTGACATGAAGACATCCATGTATATGCACGTATTTCATCACAGGGACTTTTGATTTCTATTCCATTTCTACAGCTTCTGAGAGGTATTTGCCCTAATTTCAGTTGCTCATTTTTGTGTACATTGAAAAGTATAAGAACCTCCCCTCCTTAAAATAACTTCCAGTGTTTAAAACTGTCTATAGCAGAACATTTCTAGAGTTCACTTTTGCTGCACTTATGCTACTGATAACAACTTTAAGTGGGCTCAGCCCTTTCAGCGCTCCAAAGATAGACTGCTTGTTTTGAGACCTTCAGCAGTTGTCCTGGCTGCTATCAGGTGCGTTGTCAAAATGCAGTTTTCCCCTTTCACTTAATAATTCTTCTTAACTTTTTTGCTGGGTTCAAGCAAATCAAACTTGACCAGATACTACGTTGAGCTCATCTGCATGGCAGCTAATATTCCGTGTTAATAGAGAGCTTTTTCTTTCCCTTCTGTTCCTGCACTTAAATGGCTTCTAGGACTCCCTGGTGGGTCTTTTAATAAAGTAGAAAAGGTCAAATATGTGTACAGAGTGCTTCAAAATGACGATAAAAATGAATCTGCAACATTATTTAGTCAAAGAGAAGTTGTATTGTTTGTAAGCACTTTCACTCGCTGCATGCAAGTCCCACGCTGGAGCAGAGTGGGCACAAGGGCAGTATTGTTTGGGAGTCCTGGCGTAAATCCCTGTCTTGGTGCTCCAACACCCCTGAGCAATGCAGGGGAATTGCAATGCTGCAGGAAAATTGCTTTTGGCGAGCTGTTCAACGGCTGCTCTGGAGGACAGACCTGCAGCGGCGCTTTGACTGACGGTCATACAAATGTAGCGTGGTCAGAAGACGTTTCTGGTGGAGTTTTGAGTCCTGATGATTTCACACTTCCGTGCTGTCCTGTGCAGATGCCAGGGTACTGATCTTGAATGCTGGCCCAGAATTCCCAGAGGACCAGTGCCCAAGTGCTGGATGCAAGTTATGGGACTTCTACAGATGGTTGCAAGGCAGTTTTTAAGGCACTTTTGGGAACGTGAGAGCTGGCACCAAAATTATTTTGGAATACAGTCCATCAGAAAGATGTGATATAAAACAGATTCCTGTGTGCTGTTACAAGTTAGTACAATATTAATTGGATCAAATTAGTATCATCCAATGTAAAGAGAGATTGTTTTGTGGTTTCTCACTGCTTTTTATGAAAGTCTTTGAAACACAACAGTCCATAACAGTGTGTTTGGCTTAATTTTTATACTGAATAGTGTGTGAAGAGAAGGCAGTTAAAGGGCTGCCTTCCTCACTGGTGTGAATAGTACAGTTTCACTGGAATTATGGCCACTTAACTGACAGTAAACTTGATCAAAAAGCTGGTCTAGCAAACCTTTGTTCATTTTGGGCCTGACCCAAAGGCCAGGCCGGGAACTGGGAATACTAATCTGTGTTCTGGGTCAAACCTTCTAGGAAAATATTTTTATAGCTCAGCTTTTATGGCTTCGTGTGTCTTATAAATTACTAGGAACTGACATCTATAGGTGTAAAATCATTTAGCAAATGTATCTTTTGAGAGTTTGGACATGGAGCGTTTTAAAGTTTGAAATGACATCTTTGGAAGGAGAAGTTAAATGACGAGCTTTTGAGAACTTAAGTGAGATTTGGAGCTTTGCAAAGGCTTGACAGGAAGAGGATGCTTTTCTGTGGCAGAAAATCTAAATCAGGATAAAATTCTGTGTCCCAAAGCATCGTCCAAATCACGTGCTGCAGCTTGCTTCTCTTTCTGGTAATGCTATTTGACATACTGTCAGCAACACCAAGTATGTTTTCTCCCTTCCTCACCCTGTATGTGTCAACACATTTACAGCTGTGATTAAGAATCCTCTGTTTTAAGTTTCGTATGTTTTTGGATTATATTACACTGAAATAAGCCAGTCTTCATCTGACAGTGCTAAACTGCGTGTACATCACATTGCTTTTCCATAATAAAAGGGCTCTGAGAAGGAACCATGTGTGAAATAATGGAATCATATATGTGCCCACCTAGGGAAAAAGTTGAGGAGAAAGCTGAAGACAAGCGTAGCTGAGCATGAGTTTACTCCTACAGTGTGTTGGAAAATGCCATAAATGTATTCACCATTTTTATTAAATCTGGAGGGAGGCGGGAGGGTCTCTAAGGTGACAAGTGAAGATTTACTGCCATCTACTGTGCAGCTGAACCCTGGTTATGCATAATACCTTTAAAAATATATAGATGTATTGGGTTGGTAATGTTGTTTTGGAAGGGGATATGGGTTAGGATTTAAGTTATTATCCCAAACAGACAGTGGGGTCTGAAGTTCTGCTCCAGCAATGGCAGGGCGATGGTGCAGGCCAGAAGCTGGTGTGTTAACTTTCGGACCCTGTACGTGACCAAACGGCTGGGTACAACCCTGGGCTCTCCTACACGGGGTTACAGCTACAGATCCCAGGGATTTCTTTAAAGATGTTGTCCCTCAAGTGCTAGAAGAACCTGCAGCTGTTTGTAATGGAGCTGACTTTTATCATCTTCATAAGGTAGGACATTAATCTTAAAAAAAAACCCACCTGCTGTGGGTGGTATCGCTTAGCAGATTTGCTATTGAATAAACTTTTTCCCGGAAGTAGGGATTCCTTAAAATTTCTGCATGTTTTTTAAGGAAAAAGGCAAGACACTGAGTGGAAAATACTTTAACAGCGTCTCAATGCCACAGCAGAGAGGGGAAGCCTAGAAAGTAGCTTCCTGTTAGTGCCCTCCTACGTGTAACAAGGAGCCTTTGGAACTTCTCACACACGTTTTGCCATGATTTGTGACTTGTTTCTGCAATATAAATCTCTACTTAGTACATAACTGACCAGGCTCCTTAGCACAGGCATCCTCCATCTGGGGCTGCAGGTCCCTTCACGCCAGCCAGGAACACAGCCCTTCGGATTACTGAATCCCTGTGCCACTCCCAGGCCAGCGGGATTCTTTAGGCTCTGCCCTGTCTCCTGCCAATGCAAGGTTGTTCCAAAATTTGGGACGTGCATCAGCCTGCGCCAGGTGCTGTACCCACAGCAGCTCGCTGCGGTGCCTGGCCAGTGGGTGTTTGGATGTGGGTGCTGCTGTTCAGACTTGCCCTTTGGGATCTTCATTGCGCTTCAGACATTTGCTAGACAGGTCTTTGTAATCTAAGAGAGGATGAAATGGTCCTCCAGCATTAATGCATCTTTTCTTTACATTGAACCCATGCATTTCTTTTAAGGTTTAATTAAGCCTAGAAAAGCCTCGAACTGGTTTTAAGGCAATTCTAGGCAATGGGGAAGTGAAATGATCAAGGAACTCAGGCTGCTGTGAAATCCTTTTCTCTCCCAAGCACAGAAGCCCCCCAGACTCCTTTTCACATCTTCACCTAGTTAGGTGCAATGTTATTTGGGATCAAAACTTAAAACTTTGTTAAATATATAGACACACACCCCCACCCCCCAACCCATATGTTTATATTCTTGCAGAGGAAGGGCATGAATCATTTAGGGAAGAAACGGGCTTTTGCTTCTTGTAAGATTGCAATTTCTTCTGAAAAATTTGTGTGCATTGGCTTGCAAATGACTTGCTGTGGTGCCTTGCAGCATTTTGGCAGAGTGAGCTTTAATTTTCTGCTCTTTAATATTTTTCTGCTGTATAGGATCTGTGGTGCTGGTCTTATTACAGCTGTGTACTACTACAACTCTGTTGCATATAAGTTTATTTCTTTTACTGTAAAGGTGCAGTAAAACCTGATATTAATAATGCTACAAATTAATATTAATTTATTAATATTAAATTAATAAATAAAATGCTATTAATTAATAATTAATAATAATATATCAGGAAGGAAAACAAACAGTGCTGGCATTAGAGAGCAGTCCTTTTTCACACTTCCAAGACACCATTACAGAGAGGTGAAATTTCTTATAAATTGTTGGGAAAAAATTGCATCTCTCTTCTCTTACCCTTTCTACCATATTGTGTAATCATCTCTTTATCATCATTTATCTAGCAGTTTGCTAGAATTAGAGAAGATTTCCACAGGATAACAATGTCTGGTTTCTAACTGAAGCTGTTCCCATCTTCTGTGGAGTGTTGTATGATGTGGGTGTGTTTTTTGTAGTCTGGGAAAGTCAGTCACTGAAACGCTGATGGATACGTGTGTGCATGTCAGTTGTTAATTTCTTCTAATCATTATCAAGTTTCTTGATAGATCACTCCTGAGGCCTCTGTATAAAGCACGTTAAAAAACCCCACTGCTTCTAGAAAACAGATCCTGGGAGACTAATGAAGTATTCTGATTGTCACAAAGGGTGGTGTGGAAAGATAGATTTTCTAGTTTGCTTTTAAGAGTTCTGCTCAGCTTGATCATACTTAAGGTTTTTCGCTGTGGTATTGGAGTTCAGTGTGAGACTATGCAGTAACTATTATGTTACTTGTACGGTTTGCTCCTAGTCTGTCAAAGGAATGTGTCAGGGTGCCTACTGTTAATGGGTTCCTAAGGTACTAGGAGGGCTCGTGCATCGTAAGTGAACAAGATGTACTAGAAATACCACCATTTAACTTCTGCTGGACTACTTAAAGTTGTGCTACTTAAAATAGTGCTGCTTGAAACTGACGGATATTTTTGATGACATTTTTGGTTTTCACATTTGAAACACAATGTGGAATTAATTCACTTGGGGGGAGGGGTCTTACAACATCTGCTCATATTTTCTGCCTAGCTGTGCACCCTGCTGCTCTAAAACATGCGGTTCCCCGGGAGTGTATTGGGGTGGCAAGATCCAGATGTAGAAGAGGGACAAGGATTCTTTCCCCAGTGAAATCTGGCTTTTTGGCAGGCGCTATAGGCAGACAGGTGTGGGCAACTTTGGAGCTGGCTTTAGGTCTGTCACTCGATAGGGCTGCTAATGAGCTGTTTTATGCTTCCTTGCTGTAGTGGATGATGTTGTAATTCCGAAGATGGTCTCAGGTTTCCTTTTGGGAGTATTGTCCATAGCTCCTCAAGAGATCTCTGCACAGGATCTTTCATGGAGCTGTAGCTGAAGTCTTTTCTGATGCTCACATGTAGTTATTCTTTTAATAAATCAGAGCGCCCACCCAGATACTGGTATGCTCAAGCGTAATGTGCTGAATTATTTTCTTCATGCCTGATGGGAGGGAATTCCACAGCGTAATTGTCTGCACGGAGCACTGAGCAGGACCAGAGCGTGGGGCAGCGCTGTGCCTTGCAAATGGCGAAATGCCCCTTCGCAGTCAGAGGCACAGCGTGCGAGAGTCTCTAGTAGCCTCCCCGAACATTTGCCAATGCAAACGTATGAAACTCAGAATTGCAACCAGTGCCTGCAGTTGCAAACAAGCTAGGGGAGCAATTTAAGTCAACTCAGCTGGGTCTTGGTCAGTTTATACAGTGACCTTGTCTTGCAGTTTATTTTGAATATGTGTCTGAGAAGCGGATTAAAATGAGGTCCTTATGTAAATATTTTTTTAATTATATTGAAGGATTTTATTCTATCACTGTGATGTGATATGTTGATGTGCAAATTTTGGACTGAGTCTTGTATTGTAAATGCACTGAGGCTCCCATGTGAACCTTAACAGCATCTTCTCAGGTCTCAAGTATGTTACAGCAAATTCCCAGTGGAGGCTGAGTCTGTGCTGATGAGATAAATAAATATTTTATCTTTGGCCAAGATGAATGGTAGATCAAGAATACAGCCTGCAGTGCTTTTTATATTTACCTTTACAGTAAGTTGAAAGCATGACAAAACATATTGGACGTTAACTATTTCTTTTTTCCCTTCTCAGAGTTTGAAAACCTGACCAAATATGTGTAATCTCTTAAACACAGCTTTAGAAATCAATTCAAGATTTTGCATGCTGAGGAAAACTTTTTTTTTAATAACCATTTCTTTTAGTTTTTTACCATTTTTCACTCTTACATAGTGGTGTTTTAAAAAGAGATGCCCAGCTACTTTCAAAGCAAAAAACAGGTATAATTTGTGTGTGATTTTTACTTGGGACAAAGAAAAACAGTCAATGAAAAGTTTAAAAGGTTTAATGTCTTTTCCAGTGTGTACAAGTATCAGTTAGAAAGTTTTTATTTAAGTACTTTTCAGCTGGAATAAAAGGAAGACCCAGTTTATTTGAAATACCTCCAAATCTGTCTGTATTCCTAACTGTTCCCCAGGTGTCTTCTGTGAGTTTGTTCTTAATCGTACAAAAAGTTGTGAGCTTGTCACGTGCTTTTCCCAAGAAAATAGTTACATGTAGATATGTATTGTTCCTACATATGGTTGTCTGCACCTATGGGGAAGTGTAATCACATTCTTTTGCAATTACAAGCTGAGACCAACGAAATGCAAAGAGCACACAGAAGTCTGACTTCGGTGTGCATCCTTCTCTTGACGTATACTAGAGTTTTTAAATGACATATAGAATATTTTAAGTATCTCTGAGTAGTTCCCCACTGCTCTACTTCTCTGTGATTATTTGGCCAGTTGCTTTTAGGCACTGGGGAGAAGAGAAATATTACAAGAAGAGATTTGAGGATGGAGGGAAAAGAGTTCTTAGATTTCAGTGCAGAGGGCATTGCACTCATGAGGAGGAAGAGGCACAAGTGAGCAAGTGGGCCCCAAAGCTGATAAAGCGGGAGGGAAAAGAGCATTGCCAGTGGTGTGAAGAGTTTGAAGGTGAGGACTAACAACATGGGCTTCATGCCCCAGGACCTACAGAACTGTTTGAAGAGGGGGGAACATTTGGCAGGAGCTCTGCCATGGGTTGAAGGGGTGGGTGTCCCATTAGTCGATGATTGAGATGCATGTTCAAGTTCTATTTGTAACCTGAAAGTAAAAAAGACATGGATAGAGAAGCAGCAAAATTTGACCACCAGATGCTGGAAGAGGGAGGAGAGGACCCAGAAGGTTAGCAGGGTGGAAAAGAGGACAAGCAGACAAGAGGAGGACCAAGAGCAGGTGAAGCCATGAAAGATACCTTGTCAGAGAATAGAGATGGTCAGAAGTGTGAGAACCTGCCAGGAGGTCAGGGGAGATGCACCAGCAGTTTGGTCTTGTCTGGACATTTGTTGAAACTATTTTCAGGTCCGTTTGGGAATATGCACATTGACCTGATACCATTATTCTACCTGTTTTTTTCTCATACTGTTTATCTGTCCCTTGCACGATATGAATCAATTCCTTGGTCTTTTACTCTATCCAGAGAAAGACAAGGAGAAGGCAGGCGCATGGGCTCTTTCCTCTTTTTCCTCTTTTCCTCCTTTTTAATACTCTGAAAAGGCTTTATGCAGAGGGTGACTGGCGCCTCTCGGGTTTCCCGCATGCTGAAGCCGGACATCCCCATCTAGTGGCTTTTCCACCTTCACTCACTGGGTACCAGTCTGGGGAGAAGGATGCTTTGCACACCCGCACAGCAATAAGACCAGTTGTAGCCCTCGTGCTCCCCCCCGCGTTATCCCAGTATTTTCCTTGTGGATGTCTTAAACTGCTGTGAATAAAGTACTTACAATTTTTTTTTTTCCGTAAAGGAATTTTTTTACTACTTACAATTTGCATGTGGAGAATAACTTGCTGCTATATTGAAGGGAATTATTTTACTACTGCTTCTGACACAGAAAATGCAGGCAAAAAAGTTTTACATCATACACCTATGCAGAGTGAGAAAATACAGCAGTGTAAGGGTTGTTGGTTAACAGCAAAATGACAAAAAGAATTGGTTACTAGACAGTACTTTGTGGATTCAATTATTACATTAAAATCATTGAGACCTTATAGCTTGTATAATGGTGCAGAATCACGCTTCTGCTGCAGGTAGCCCTTTGTGGCCTTTCAGAAAAAAACATAATCACCCGTTTTTCTTGTTGCAGTCCTGCTCCCTGCGGGTTGCACTATAACTCACTGGGTTTTGTCCCCTGTGGCTGGTGGGTGCTGGGGTTTGGCCCCGAGTCAGGGGCAGTTCAAGGTTGGGGTTTGGTTGGGATTTGTGCTGGGGAGGGCTGTTGTGCAGCCGTACGGCCCTCCCTGGCGGGGAGGGGAATGGGACCAATGGATGTGCTCAGGATGTCACGGCCTAAGATGGCGAGACATGTTTAGGACTGCTTGGGACTGGAAAGGGAAGCAAGAAGGGAGACCGACCCCTGTTACGCAAAGGCAAACCCGAGGCGTGCGCCGGGCTGGCGACTACAACCCCCCAGCTTCTTCCTCGCAGGAAGCTTTACAGTGCTTTCTCCATCGTGGGGTCCCCTCCACCTCTGGGCAAAGAAGTCGCTCATGAACTTGAGTGCAGGAACAGAGCCAGATTTTTCTGTTTCTCTCCTCGGTCTTGGCCTTTTAACTCCTTTTGCCTCTCTTCCTGAAGGCCTTTTTGCTTTATCTACATAGATACGTATTCAGAGATCACAGGATAACTTGTTGGATCCTTCTCTCTCCCCTGAATTAAAAACTCTTGAGGGCCAGTTGGTGTTTGCTTTATGTCAGGTAGGGCTAAAGTGTAGTCAGGCTTATGGCTGCCTGCAGAGTTTTTTGGGGGTACTATCCACACAGCTTCCCCCATCTGATACCCAGCGCCTGCCAACAGTACCTGGGAATAAGTATTTTCTTGCTGTGTAAACTGGGCGCTGAGTTTCTCCCTCTGAAAATCTGGGTTGGTTCTTAAATGTCTGGGGAAAAAATTGCCTAAAGGCAGCTCCTCTTACTGATCAGGGACTGGGGTGCAAGGGGAAGGAGAAAGTGGCTTTTGATCCCTTCTTCTGCAGTGGGGGAAGATCTTCAGGAGTGCCTGGCTGAGTACTGAGTGCAGGAGATGGTATCCATCAGGGTGGAATCGCTCACCTGTGTTTATTGCCGGAGATGATAGTATGAATCTTCGTCTGAAATTCTGAGAACTTGTTCCATTTCCCCCTTCCTCAAATGAGTATTTTGAACGTGTATTTTATATAGCAATTTTTCATAAGCTCTCTTCTGTGGCAGTGGCCTACACAGGTTCTTTCTGTTCCCATAGCAGAAGTAGAGGTGTTTCCACATTACATCTGCTTTCATTATTTATTTTTTCTTAAGCTGTTAATGGCTAAAAAACCATTGGGTGGCAGTATCAGCCAGCGAGCATCTCCATTAGCTGCTGAGCTAAATGCAAAAGTCTAGGTAGGAAAGATTAGGAGTGACAAGTTTCTTTAAATGGAAAAAATGCGTTGGTTTATATTTGTAAAGGCTGTGTTTAGCTCCACACGATATATGTTTTGAAAATCTTTTAAATAACATGTATAGCTAATGAGATGATATAATGCATTACAACAGGTTTGTAGTTGCAGGTAAGGCTTTTGAACCTGAAGTTCTTTTCTCTGCGTAAATTCAACCAGAAACTGAGAGGGCTCCCTCTGATTTTATTATGGTCAAAATACAGTAAAATGCCAAAAAAAACCCAAACCCAAACAAACAAAACCCCACTAATAAGAAAATAATGAACTTTCTGATTGTATCGCATTTAGGAAGGCAGTTACTACCTCTGCAATTGCTGCTGAGACAGATGAGGTTTTTTGAGGGACTTGGCAATAAAGTCAGCTGGTGTCACAGCACTGTTGTTGTTAAAGGAGTTACTCTGATGCCCAGAGCTCAGACCTGGCCTGGTTTTAATCAGGATGGTGACCTTTTTGCTCTAATTTCTTCAAGAGGGAATGTTTTAATTTGTAATGTCAAAATTTTTTTGGGGGGGTTGTTTTTTTAATTTTTCTTCTGAAGTCCCTATGAATGTAGACCAAACTTAATCCCATGCTAAGGGTAAGAGAAACAGCTGTGCAGGGGGAGCTCTGGGCGGTGTGCTGTGCACCTTTAGGGTGTGCTTGCACAGGGGCTTAGGTGCTGTTTGAGCTTGGTGTTCCTGAGCTGTGCACACACGTCGTGGGAACAGCATCTGGGCTTCACATCGTATGTTGATTTTAATTTTCCTTTTATTCACTTTTCAGTTAATACAAAACTCAAGTGATGTGTTCAGCTTCACAATTGGAAAATAGTATTTGTGATGACCCACTATTTAATTCTACGTTTGGAAGCAGAAGACTTTAAATATCCATGTATTTGTAGTGATGTAAAACTTGCAAAACTGACTAAGAGTGCCCACTTTAGGCTCTATTTCGAGCTAAGGTTGTGTTTTCTGTAATAGGATTCATCGTTATTTTTGTCGTGGTATGTGGTGTCAGCGTGATTATAGGCATTTTCACAGAACTACTGTTCTTTACGTTCATGTTGTTAACTCACAGCTAAGTTCAGGCTGGCAAGACCATGAAAGCCACAGGCAAATTTTAACTTGTTCGTAATATCCTTCACTTCACAAACCCCATCCAAACAGGAACATTTTGTGTGGTGCCAAAAAAAGCCCCACTATCATGTTGTTCACATCTTGCTTTCAAATGCACCAGATAATGCCACTTGTTTAAGCTTAGTCACGTCTCGGGGAATGTCAGAAGTCTGCATCACATGAGCTGCTCCTCAGATTTCCCAGCCCGGTATCAGCATGTTTTCCTGGGGAGCAGCGGAGTGGAGATGTTATTAAAATGGCTCATCCTATTTTTTAGTATTGATATTTAAATCTCAGGCATATTCCTGTGATTTTCATGCAACATTTGACATTGACATTCAGCTGCTTTATGTGAAAATATTTAAGTATCTTTCTTTTCTTAAGGTGTATGTATCAGATGGAAAAACATACATTCTAAATAACCACCCTGCTTGCGTTCTTGTTGACATTTTCATGTTCTGCTCAGCCCCCAGATTTACCACCTTTGAGCAGCTTTGAGCCTGCCTTTAGCTTAATTTTGACACTTCTATCCTCTCCACTGCATGCTCTGTTTATAGACCTGATGGTGCTTGTCCTCCTTCCCTCCTTGGAGATCAGGAGGCCAAGAGGATTGGCTTGTGCTTCATGCCAGCAGCCTTCTCCAGAGCAAATATAGCACGTGACGGCCAGGGGAGGCACGCGATACAGTCTGGGTTTGTTCCCTACTATCTCCTGACTTCACGGTGCTGGTGATAAATGCACCACGTACAGAACCTGGAGATGCTCCAGACTGGGCAGATCATTAAGCCTTTCCTCCTCAGCATCACTTTCGGATGCTCAGGTGCCACGGTACTCATCATGCCAGCTGTGCAAACCCTAGAGAGAATGAGAGATGAGGGAACCAGAAAGGCTGGCAGCGCTGAAACGCTGGGCTGTCTTACGCCTTGCTGTCGGGAAGCTTCTATTCAGGACAAAATCTGCTCAGCATGTCTGACTGTGCCCCAGAGGAAGGCGCTGGCTCTGTTCCCAGGGCCTCTGATCCTGTTTCAAGAGTCAGAAGTTGATTGACATTGCTTCCCAAGGCCTCGAGCGTGTGCTGTGTCCATCCCGTCCCTCCCCGGTGGTGCAAGCGGAGTTGGACGCCCCAGATGTGCCCATATAGGGAAGGGGGGAACTTTCTTGTTGACACTGGCTAATCCAGCCAGGCATTCCAAGGGGCAGCGGAGTGTGACGCTCACATGTAGCAGGGCAGATGGCACTGGGGACTGGCTGTCTCCATCACACCCCCCAAGGCTGACATACAGGACAGGGAAAGTGCTTTTTTACGTACCTCTGCACGCTCCCAACAAAGCTACTGATGAGCTGGGCTGTGGTAGCCCCGTGTATTGAGCAACACTCATTCCTAGAGGAGAAAATTAATGCATCTTTAGTGGGCTGCAAGTTAATGGTAGCTCTGCAATACTTTTAATTTGTACAAAATCTGTGCATTGTATTGGGTGAAAATAGCTGAGCAGGACAAGAAGCCTTGCCATAAATGCCAGCCTGTATTGGTGAAAGCCTGCTTGGCCACGTCCGTCTTTTCTGGATGTATGGCCAAATGAGACAAAACCCAACTAAATGCTTCATTACTGAGGGACATCAATTACTCAACAACATCTAGGTAGCCCTCTTTAAGTTACCCATATGCTAATGCTGGAGTGGGCAGCAGAGTTTGTTGTGTGTATTATTTTCTTCCAAACTCAGATGGTGAATGGAGGCTTTGCCTTCAGTAGTCAAATCAGGGGTGAAAGCATCTGAAAGTATTACTGACACAGAGACCACAGGCCAGATTACAGCCAGAAGACCCAGCTGAAGACTTACTAAATCTGATGAGAGAGAGAGACTTCAAGACTGATCTGTTGTGCTGGAGGATTTCAAGTAACCCAATCAGGTAGTTCAAAACCAAGACACTTACGGAAACTGCTCACGGTGTCTTTATAAATTGTGCTTAACGCTTACACTGTCTTCAACTGCTGTCCCATCCACCAGATTGTTTCCCTATGTGATAATGAACCACTGCATTCACTATGGATCACAATACAAAACCCAGTAGAAATGACAGAAAAGGAGGAAAAATATCATTAAAACAGGTAACTGTCCTCTGCCTGTAGATGGGAACCAGCCAGCACTAGTGCAGGCAGCCAGTGTTTCTCTGCAGTGAAAGGTCTTCAGCCCACGTTGCACACATGGGCAACTGGGGACTTACTGGTCCTGTTTAAAGTTGAACTATTTTCCCTAAATTGTATTTTCTGTGGAGCTAAAATACTTGTGTTAAAGCGTTTGATTTTGTGCAGTAGTTGAACTAGCTATAGAATGAGCGTGGACAGTGGACACACGAGCAAATCCTGCACGCGTCCTTCGGGGCATTCGGAGGTTGGCTTGCCTCTCATCCCAGCTCAGTAGAGGTTTCGTTGACTTGAAAGGACCATGAAATGATCAAGTCTGACCATTAAATAATCAAGTCAAGGTGTATCACAGATATCTCATCCCGTGGCACTCGGAGAGTGCTTTGACCCTCCCCAAACCAGATTTTACAGCTTAACCCAGCAGGTTTGATGCCAGGGAGCAGGAGTGACCCTGACGCTGGCAGCAGCGCTGTGCTGTAGTCTAGTTAGTTTATACCAGCAGTTGGGTTTGATGCTGCCAGTTTCTGAAGCCTTACTCTCTACAGACACTTCAGCAACTAAGAAAAAAGTTAGAAATGCTGATACGGGCCTGTTTAATATCTAACAGCAGCTGCAGCCATAATCCCTGAAGGCTATGGTAAGGTTTGTCACTGTTTCTTGCTCTTATACTAAAAAGTACTTTTGAACTTTGAATGGGTTGGATAGTGGTCCTCCAAAAATGTCAACATGTAGACACCCAAAAATTTTGGAATCACACTTCTGTGGAGTATTTCTGTATATTAGTTGAGATACAGACATGTAAGACAGATATTTAGTTTTCCTGTCTGTCATAAAGAAGCTGTAGATGAAGTTGACTGATTCCAGTCCCAGTAAGGAAGCTGGTTTGCTGTCCTGGTGAAATCAGGCTGTAATACTGGCTGCAGAAAGAATTGTAGCTGGATTTTTTGTAATCATTTGTTTGAATATTACTATGCAGAGAAGGATGAGAGTTCAGGAGGAGTGACTGGCTGCAAATAAAATCAGGAGAAATACATGTGACGTTTTCTGCATGAACTGTGACGACAGCTTCTTTATCTCTTCTTTCTTGAGGGAAGAGCACTCTTCTGTTTTACTGCATGTGTCATTATAAAAGTTGAGATGGATGTAGCAAACTGCTTTTAAAGAACTTATTTGATTGTTACAGAAATACAGAAATTCTTACAGTAGATCCAACCACAATTCTGTCTGTCTGCCAGTGTCTCATGTTTTAGGGTATTACAGAAAGCATGACTATAAAGCTCATTTTTGTGGAATATGGAGATAAACTTCTTCCAACCCCCACACTAAAGATGGTGGTTTACCAGGAGATTTTCAGGCTCCCGTTTCATCCAGCCACCAGGATATGTCATTTATCTAATAATCTTCTCTAAGTGGGGATGCTCCCATATCTGGAGATCTCTGTCCATTCTTTTTTTAATTCTGCTGTTTAAATATTCGAATTGATCTGTCACATCCCTGCTTGACTTGCATTGATGCATCTGACTTCTCAGGATGTTTTTCAGATGATATACTGGTGTTTTTTGTAACAGCAATACTGTGATCCAGAAGCCCCAGAGATAGGGGAAGAATCAGAATCTTGATTTTTTGTTTTTTTTTGTGCCTGCTGTAATGAAAATATATTTTTAAATGTGTTAAGAGATATTGGAGACCAGAGATTATGCTAGGCACCATCTGTGAAAAGGTTGACCTCTCAATTAGAAAGCCATGCCTAAACGACCCCCAATTAGTGTTAGAGAACAAAATTTGCTGAAAAGCTGCACCACAGGACTTACAGCTCCTCATCAGGTATATTACTGCCTTTGACTCAGATTTCTCTCCGTGGTGCCAACTGCTCAGTTGAAATTTGTTCTCAGCTGTGTTACTTTCTTCACATTTTTTTTGTGTGTGTGTGTGATAAATGTGGTCTGAATTTTATTTTTTTTTTCCTTACCTCCACTAATACCCAAAGACTGCCAATGAGCCTTTCTAGTCTTACCAGCCCCTGGAAACATCATGTTACCTTAGCAGAGGCGTCAGGCGGTTGGGAGACCTTGCATGTGCCTACAAGGTGGGTATTGAGACTAGCACGTTGTTCCTATCTGAAAACAATGAAGAGGCTCCCAGCTGAAATTTAACCAGCTAAGAGACTTCACTGTTTCTCTCTGAAGTGGATTCACTTTCAAAAGTAATGTGTATTTTAATCACTTTTAATTAAGGTAGCAAAAAGACTGGAAAGGTGCATTATAGCAAATGTTAACTGACTTATTCTGACAGGCAAGTCTTTCCTCGGAGGGAGGGAGATGGGAAAAGGAGTAGCTGCTTGTGTCTGTCTCGTGGTTTTTATCTCTTCCTTCTTTCTTCCTTCTTTCTTCCTTCTTTCTTCCTTCTTTCTTCCTTCTTTCTTCCTTCTTTCTTCCTTCTT
>JAVJGJ010000062.1:20200099-20215948 GCA_035590215.1 Microhierax caerulescens | reverse complement strand
TCTTTCTTCCTTCTTTCTTCCTTCTTTCTTCCTTCTTTCTTCCTTCTTTCTTCCTTCTTTCTTCCTTCTTTCTTCCTCCTTTCCCCATCTCAGCAGATAGATGAGGCAAGGACATGCCACAGGGATAAGACTTGCCAGATTGCCTGGAACACTTGTTTTGGGGCAATTTCTTTCCCTGGGTGTGAAACGAAACGCAAGTATCTGATGACAGATGAAAATGCAGGTTAGGGAAAACTGTAGAGCTGAGCGAGTGAATCTTTTTCCTTTCTAGAGAACCCAGGGAGCGTACAGCCTGCGTGTTAGGTAACGTTTTCTGAAATCAAATCGCCTGTGTTACTTGCCTTGCTTTCCTTCGTCGTTGGCCTGCTCCGACTCGGTGGAAAAAATGCAAGTCCATCTGCTGACAGAGTCCAGTTGGGCAGCCCTGCCCGTGCCGAGGGGCCGGCAGCTGCAGGCAGGGAGGAACCTGCAGCGCTCAGTCACAAGCCATATGCGGGCAGCGGTGAGGATTAGCTCTGCTCCTGGCCGGAAAGGTCCCGGCGCGGTTCCCAGGCTGAACTTGCCATATGTGTTTCACGTGATTGTCCTGAGGGTGACGTGAAACGGAGAGTTCAGATTCGAGTGAAAGTTGGTTTGTGTTTCTTCATCCTGGTTAATGCAATGCAGATGCAGAGGAGAGCGTGAGGGCGCCTGTGCGGGGGGGCGATGCGACAGGCGGCAGAAAAGCCCCGTAGGTTTTACTAATTCCTTCTCCTTCCCCTGAATTTTCCGCTGTTTCCTGATGGGAGTTGCATGTGTGAGGGAACACCTGTTGGGCGCCTTTCCCCCTTCAGTCACAGTCTTAGCCATCTCCTAAAGATAGGGCTTTTTTATTTGGAGAAAAGCCAGAAACTTGAACAGTAGTTTTCTGCTTTGGAGAGGTGGGGAGAGAGCTCTGACATGGCACGGGAAGGAAGAAAGAAGACAAGAAAGAAATCAGAAAACATGGATGGAGACCCCTCTGGGCTCCCCTTTGAGCGAGTGTGAAGTATCGCAGAATTATAATGTATTTTTTTTAAAAGGTAAGAGGTGCATATTCACAGGCTGATTTAGTTTGTCGTTTCCCTTACTGCAAAGTAATTTTGGAAGCGGCATCCTGCGTAGAAGGATCATGTCACATATAGGCATTTCCAGACTGCTGCTATTAACTGCAAAAAGAAAGTTTATCAAGTGCGTGCTGTATCCTGGGAGGTTAGTGGAGTAGCCAGCTAAACAGCTGTAAGGAGAGTGGTCTGATGGGCTGAAGGGGCTAACGTACCCTAGGCAAAAATAGGAATATTTGGCTTATTTTGATCTTTGGACACAGGATAACAGCTCGTTTGTTTCTTAGTTGACGTATACACTGTGGTGTGTTAGAAGCAGGGACTGGGAAATGGCATTTTTTATGCCTGTTAATTTTTGAATAATGTGAAATATGGGAAAGATCAATAATTTTGCCACTCAGATGTAAAGTATAAAATATTTTCATTTAGAAAGGTACAAAACTTGTTCTTGAAAAGCTTTGGTTTAACAAGGACGGATCTGACACACAAAGAGACCTGCTGAGATAACTCATCAAATACTGTGTTAAGGATGGGCAGGTTTTACTTTGCCTCTTGCCCTTGCTTTGAAGTCCCAGCACAGCCTGGGGTGCAGGTCAGCGCTCGTATGCGTTTGGGACAGTGGGTTAGCGCGGAATAATGAATTTCCTTTCTCTAGACTGTTTCTGAGCAGACAGATAGCTGACCTGAGCAATAATATTAGCCCAAATAACAACAGTATCTTTCCTCAAAACCTCAACTGTCCTTAAGAGAAATCTGAACGTGGACAAATTGCTCAGGGGCTAAACCACAACGTATTTGAGTGCATGTTTTAAGAAACGGTTAAAACTTTAGCTGCGTAATGTTTGTTGCCTCCCAGAGCAAGGATTTGCTTTGTAAAAGTCAGTCCCTCTCAGTCGTCGTTAGCGTGCTGTGTTTTTGCCACAGTTTGCCTCATTAAACTGTGACCCTCTCCCTGGTAGGACCCCATGGCATTACCCTGTGCAGAAACAGGATTTTGGTGCTGATACATGAAGAGACCGAGAACATATGGCATAAACATCAACCGATATTGTTTGCCATCCACACTCGCTGCGTGTAATGCAACAAGACCGGCTCCTGGCAGCCACGTGACCCGCCTTCCAGTCCTCCATTTGGGGTGGGTTGGGGTTTGGGGTTGGGGTTTTTTTTTGGTTTTGTTTTTTTTTTTTTCATTCCTAAGGTTGTGACTTTCTGGAAGGAAGCTTGTAAATAGTGGGGGCACAGAGAGCAGGTAGAATGTCAGCGGGATGTTACCAGGAGGCATGTGCGCAACGCTGACATCGGCTCCTGGCCGCGCTTCCTCCGCACTGGCTTGCTGCTCCCAGCAGCCCTATATGTTGCAAGAAGGTAAGATCACGTCGTGTCACCCGCGTCCTCCCGCTGCCGCGCCGAAACTCTTGTCTCCCCCGTCCCCAGCAAGGAGGGACGCTAATCTGCCAAGCGCAGTACCTTAGCGATCTGTAACGCACAGCTCTTTCCGTAGCGAAGGGAAAAGGCAGGCGTGTGCGGCTCGGGCGGTAACAGCTAACTGGGATTTCAAATTAACGATACGAGCTGGCTTGTGCAGTAGCTTCTTACCGCGCTTAGCTTTCCGTAATACCAGGGCTCTTATACTTTAAAAGACATTCCACGCCAAATTGTAGCCTATTGATTTGCCATGGTTAACCACCCTGTAATAAGCCTCATAGTCTTTGTGAGCAGACACAGAGCAGAATTCGATTAATGTTGTTTACAGCCAGTGGGCAAAGAATGATTTGCAGAATGTGAAAGAAGTCAAAATACCAAAATATTTCAAAGACGGTTGAATCTGGAAATGCTGTCATAAGACTGTGAATAGAGTTCCTTGGAATAAAAAAAGAGAAAGAATCAGAGAAACATTATTAATGGGGGGGGGGGTGTGGTGGTGGTTTGGGTGTTTGGGAATTTTTTTGAATAACTGATACTTTATAGCTCAAGACAACTTTTTATTTTTAGAAGTAAAGCCTGGGACATAAAAAAAAAATAATTTGAAAGAAAATTATTACATGTTTTTGGAAAAAAAAAAAGCCACCAACCAACCAACAGCGATCACAACTTGCTTAGACATCTTTTCATACAGAAAGCTGAATCCGAGTCCCAGAACGTTTTGACGTTGAAAGATAGACCAGTTACACAAGGTGTAACACCTACTATGCCGAACAGCGGAATGAATTAAAACCTATTTGTCCTTAGTTGTATAAACTACTTAGAAAACTAGACTATAGTTACTGAGCAGGGCATGTGCAGTATAGTAAAAACAGACAAAACCAGCAAGCAAAAATTAAGAGGAAATAATGCGCTGCTTAACCAAAGCGTAGTGGCCGTCCGTCTGCATTGACTGTTTTGTCAGCAGGACTGGGCGCATACCCAGCTGAGTGTTGTGGACAGGTTAACATCTTCACACTTTTTCCTTCTTCACAGCTGCCACATGCAGTGCTCTGAAACCTGATATTTTTCATCAAAAACTGATTCTTATTTTCCATCTTAGTGTACTAATCAATTTTACCATGCAGAGCTTGGAGCACATTCACTGTCAGTTACTCCTAATTAATTCTGAAGGCAGACAAAAAGGTAGAGCAAAATAATTGGCATTATTTAATATAAAATGCCTCTCCAGATTTTGTTTCCTTTGTGGAAAAACTCTTTTGGTCCCTGTTCAAGATTTAAGCACGGGCCTGTTTTATGTTTTGTTTCACAAGGTTGATTGAATGGCAGTTTATTATTCAAGACAATAAATTAAACTTCTCAAAGCTAAAGAGTTCCAGCAGTTCTGGCACAGGCTGTTTTCAGCCAGAAGGAACATGCTCAGGTCTGATTCATACCAACTGTTGCCCTTTAACATAAGAAAAATAAATAAAACCTCCTATATATTTTGCAAGGTTCACATTAAAATTTCTTTAGCATAGAAATTGGGGTGCATTAAAGAAAAAAGTGAGCAACATTCATTGCAAAATAGTTAATGAAAGCTTCTAGGCTAAAATACACTGCGTATGACTTCCATGGAACAGTATGAATATTATGACCTAGTATTAAAGGCTGATTTCAAACAGATCATGAAAAGAGAGCAATCTTCTTTGATGTTCTATGATTAAATTAAATATAACCAAAAAAGGATACAGAAGCATTGCTCTTGCTACAGTGAAATCAGGAAAGGCTTTGTAGCACACTTCACTAACAGCTGAATTAGATCTGGGCTTTGTAAGATTCATGTATAATTTAGGTGTACCGGTAATGCGTGTGGGTATGTAAACAATCAGAATTTATAACGTTTATGTGCTTTTAAAATATACATAAAAGGAAAATGAAAAATAGGCTTAAGTATATACTTATCTAATATATATCTTAGGAAATCTGCAGAAGTTCTGGTTTTCTAATCAGAAATGTGATTAAAAAATTAAGTGAAGCTTTGTTGTTGGGTATGGTTTTGTTTTTTAATTTATAACTTTAGGTTGCCTACTTTAGTATAGTAGCCATAAAGAGAAAGTAAATCATATTGGCCACTTTAGATAGAAGGTATTCCAGTGTTTTTTCTTGTGCACTCCTGTCCTATGGTGGTTAGTAACACGTAGCATTTAAACAGCTTTTAGAGGAAGTGATGATAATAGATTAATTATGAAATTATTGTATGCTCCCAGGTGACTTTTAGTCACAATCTGTCGCTTTTCGGCTGACCTCAGGTGCAAACAGAAGAGCTCAAGCTTTGCGCACCATTTCTGTAGCCTGTGCCGTTGCCATTATGAATGCTGACTAGTGTTCTCCTAGGGACTTAGTTTACTAATGTGCTTTTCCATTAAACTTTTCCAATATATCATTGGGACTAATATTTAAAAATAAAAGGATAAAAGAGGTAAGTTTAATATTTTTCATTTTTTCCGCAAATGCCAATCCTTTCTTTGAGCACAAATGAAGCTACTTAGAAGTAAAGATCCTTCTTAGCACTTTACCCTTTCCACAGTTCCATGTCATTTTCCTGTCTACAAACTGAAGAATTACCTTTGTAAAAGGGCTTTTATATTGTCTTACAGTACTGTGAAATAGAAAGGGTTTATTCAAATGAGGAATTATCTGCCTACCACATTGTGCTTCCTACTTTCGACACACAAATGAAAAAGGCTGCGCCTCCAGGCTGCACGAGATATTGATATGCTCAAACTTATTATTTTTGTAGTGGTTAACAATACCGTGCAGAAAGCACATTAGCAGAAGGTGTGGTGAGATGTTACTGTAGTATCTTTTCTATTGTTATATGTCAAGGATTATTCTTCAGTTGGGCATTTGTCTATGTGCTCATGTAGAAAGCCTTTGAAAGGTTTCTGACTTGGGGGGCATTTTTTGTTTGGGGTTTGTTTTTTTTTTTATAAGGCTGCATTTTCTTTTTTTTTTTTTTCCCCCCTTAAGTTATAATAAGCTTTCCAGATCATTTCTCCCCAGTTGTCTTTTATTTTTAAGGGGAGGCTGGGAGCAGCACTGCAAGCACGGGGCACAGCAGCGGGCACGGTCCCCGAAGCAGGGGTGCATTTGCTGGAGCCGCTCGCCCCGTTCCCCCTGGGGTTACCTGGCTCTGCCAGCGCTAATCCCTGTCCGGACGTCCCTGCTCACCCTATGGATTTGCATCGCTGTCCATACCACCTTTTCTCCTCCTTCTCCCCTCCCTACAGGCCTTCTGTGCCCCCTTGGCCTCCAGGCAAGCCCCCAGGGCTGTGCCAGGGTAGGAGCAGGAGGGGGCTGGGGACACGGCTGCACAGCACCCTGGCACTGTCCTGTGCGTGCGGTCCGTGGCTGTCAGGGTGGCTGGGGACCCCTAACACCCTTTCTTGCAGGAGCCCTGCTGGGATGCTGGTTGGCAGGGATAATCTAGCCTGGGGATTTTGCAGTGTAAAGGGTATTTGAAGCCTAGATGGTAAGGGCTGTTGCAGGAAGGGTGCTGGGGAGGCAGGCACGGGCAGCGTGGCGCTGTCAGACGGGCACAGCATGCCCTGAAAGCTCCATAAATCTGTGATGCAATTTCTCTACTAATTTAGACCTTTGCGACATGTTACGGAGGGCACTGATCTGGTGTTATAGCTGTTTCTGACAGTTTTTAGCATACATTTAAAATAGAGTTCTATTTTTTAAAAAAATGATACAATTTTGAAATTCTTTAATTTCAGTAAACAAAGAGTTACATTTCCTTGGGAAGCAGTTGCAGATAGATGGTTACAATATAGCTAAGGGAATTTGTATGGCTGCTTATTGAAATTGAAAGTGTAGACCAGTGTTCCTATGTGCACAATAATCCTCAGAGACATCCCTGACATACTGTGGCATATCATCAAAACAGATTTAAATGTCATGAAACAAAGGAATAACTTTTCCAACTTCTGGAAATTACTTATAACCTTGGGTTTAGTTGGTACTTTTGCTAGACTATGTCTCTTACTTGAAAGGAGTTGAACTTTGCCTAATTAAATATTTATTGTTGCATGGGGGAAAGCAGAAAGAAACAAGCCCAGTATACAATCTGGAGTTCCACGCAACATAAGAAACATTTCCAGGGTAAAATATATACTGAGTAACAGGGGGAGGAAGCCTGATGGCCAGTGCGGACTTCGGTGGTACCTGAGTTTGTTGTTCTTGCGCCGTAAGTGCAGGCTGTTGTCTTATGGCACTGGATTCAGCATTTGAAAGCGGCTAAATCAAACAGAAGCAAATGTTGCTGTAATGAAACCAGATCAGATTTTAAACAATTGCAAACAGCTCTCCCAGAACTATAAAGCAAGAATTGTTTATAAGAAATCAGTCTCACCAGAGATGATCCACCCTTTTTTTCTTGCAACTGCAAACAGGACAGCTGCTTTTTTTTTTTAGCAGAAGGGACCACCAAGGAGGAAATAGCATGGTCTTTTCAGCACACAAAGCAGAGCTGCAAGGTTGGTAAGATGTCCTTGAATTACTGGTGTTTGGAGAGAAAATGGAAAGGTGCATCGCTATTCCCTTCTTGGGAACAATCTTTAGTCTATTTAACACTTTCATTGATGATTTGGGTGAACAAAGCACCCATGAAATCTGCAGCTAGCGCCAGGAGGAGAGGATTTACAATTGCTCTGGAGGCAGCACGGGAATCTGGAGTAACCCTGACAAACCGGACCTGACATAACCTGGATGCAGTATTGATGAGGACAATATGAAATGGTGATACGGTAAATCCATTGGGCAGCCAAAAGGAGAAAGGATTGAGCTAGCCTTCCCTGTGTGGGAAGTCAGACCAGCTGAGCTCCAGAGAACACTCCCAACCAACGCCTCTCGGCTGGACAGGGGCTGGATGTAACAGGGGACCGCGGAGCTGTGCTGTTAACGAAGCAAAGCAATCACACTGGGCGTTATGAACAAGTGCAATGCACAAAACGTGCAGCGAAAGGAGCTGGGATGGTTGTAGAGAAGATTGGATAGCAGCTTGCAGGAAGGTAAGAGAAGCCCTTCTTGGTGTGCATGGGGCGACTGGTTTGTGCTGTCAGCAGAGAGCCACCACAGGCTTTAAGAGGAGCTTTATAAGACTGAGGGTTGTTGAACTATCAGTTGTCCCTGGAGGCTGTGAAATCTCCACCAAAGAAGGTTCCTAAGAGCAGATTAAATAAATATATCAGGAGTGGCTGAGTTCACTGAGTTCAGCTTGATCCCACCTCAGGAGCTGGTCTAACCATCCTCCTAAACATTGCTTCCCATTTTATTTTTGTGCTGACAACTGTTATCCAACATACAGCGACTGTGCTTGCCCCTTTATTGTGTCCCTTTCCCAGTGGAAGTTGCCTGACTTCTCTGCATATAAACAAAGGCAGAGAACATTTTGGCTGAAAGGTTCAAATGAGCGAAGAGGACTCTCAGTAGGAGGTAGGCACTTAACTCCTATCAGCTTTGTAAACCTTGAGTTTAGCAGCTCTGTGATAACATTTTACATTTCATCTTCCATCTAACTGTTAGGTTGGATGATTGTCCAGATAATAGAGTTTAGCATTGCCAAACATATGCAAAACTCACTTGGCAAAGCAATGTATATATTGGCTGATGTTGTATTTTACTCCCTCAAAAGTATAATGGAGAGCTTTAAAAACTGTTATTTGGGATAAGAAGGGGTTTACTTGCAGCTTATACATGTATTAAAGTAGCTTAAGGTTTTTAGTGCTCCCCATCATTAGCTGAACTTACTGTGAAACATGATCTCTTCTTTTTTGTCATTTCTAACTAGAACTCAGAAAAAAAAAAAGTTTGGTGGCAGATGATTTTGGAGCTTAAATTATGAAGGTGGAGGGGTTTTCTCCTTTCAGCAGACTTTCCAAGCTTTTCTGACCAAGAAAGTAATTTTACTAAAACCCAAAGGAAATATTTCTTGTGTGCTTGCGGAGCTAAAGAGAAAGTAAACAGTCATTTAGTATCAGCCAGATGCAGTCTAGAGTTTAGGAAAAAGTTCCTGCGTCCATTTTTTAGCCAACACTCCCATCTTTTATTGACAAAAGTGCTGGGTTTATTCAGCAAGCAAAAATGAACATAAACTATGTATTCTTAATGGAGTCAGCAAAACAGCATAGCATAAAATATAATTTAAAAATTATTATAATAATTAATACCTATTATTGAGATTGCTGAACTTTGTCTTTACTTCTACCAGTGTTTGAAATGTGGCTTTGCAGTTCCCTTAAATTCAAGAAGCTGAATTCTGTCGTCACATACAAACATAATCTCACTGAAGTACTCTCAAATGGTGCATTTTTATTGGCTAGGTTTACCTCTAAATATCTTAGCAACTCCATCTATACACCAATTCATTTGGGTTTTTTTAAGGCTTTTTTTATTTGCTCTTTTAGTACAGCGGCAACTGTTTGGAGGAGTTTGAGAAGGCAGTCCCATGTGTTTTGAATACGTGATGCATTACAGGGAAGGGCTGTTCACACTTCCACATAACAGATTATAATTTATTTTGTGTTTGGAGAATTAGGAAATGGTTCTCTTCGATGTATTCAAGAGCTCTGAATTAAAAATTTAAAGTTTTCTGTTAGAAAAATTGATTTAGAAACAGCTCTAATGGATGAAAGAGCAGCGTACTACTGCAAATACAGTCTCAGGTCTAATACTGTCCTAACGTAGAGTGGTCACATCTAGGATACTTGGGTATCTTAATATCTGTGGCCATTTTAATTCTGAAATCAACACAGTAATACAGACAGCTTGGAAAAAAATGTGCACATTTTGGAACAAAAAAGATAAAAAATTTATCTTTCAAAGATTTTGACAGGTAGATGTGATTACATGTAAAGGCAAATAGGGGAGGGCAGCAGCATTTCAAAGATTTGTGAGTATAAGTCCTAAATAAAAAGTTGCAGCTAAGGTCATAACTTTGTTAGTTCAGATTTTTATTTTTTTTTTTAGTTATTTCTTAATTTTAAAAGGTGCTGGGCAGCACTTTAAAATCCTTAATTTTGTCATTTGAAAATCAAGCTCCAGGTTGTCGGTGTGTTTTGATAGATGTGTTTTGTGTTCAGCCTTTTCATCGCTCTTGTAGACAGGATTACTCAAATAATCCAGCCATCTAGATTACTTCACCTCCGCCACTGTGTGTTGCTCACTGTTCTTGGGTGCTAAAAGCATAATAAAGATTACAGGGGTAGCAGATGGGCTGAACTGATTTCTAGCAATATAACTTGCCAGTGTTTGCAATCTCATCGTGAGTATTGCGGTAGTCAAAGCACATCTTCAACTCCTGCCTCCCAGAGCTGTGAAAACTTGCCTGGTTTATGGATTTCTTTGGGGAAACTGTACAGCGGCGCTCCTGCCTGTCATTATTTTAGTAAAACAAGACCATTTCTGGCTCTCCTGGTTTGTACGAAGAGACTGCTGGTATAGCCCAGCTGTACAACTAATGTTAGATAAATAAACAAAGAGGACAACTTCTGTTTACTTTTTACATCACTGACCTTATAATTGGGAATGTTTTGTGCGGGATAGAGCTAACTTTGGCTGACGCAGGCTAATTCCCTGGGCACTTGGCGGAGAATGAGAGCTTCATTCAGCTGCTTTGAATCATCTTGTGGCAGAGACCCCCCACGAGCAGATGGGGGCTGTGTTTTGGTAACCTGAGGATGAGTTGGGGTGGGAGGTGTATGTGTACGAGTGGTCAGTGGCCCCCACAAAATGCCTTAGCAGAGTGCTGTCTTCACTTCACATGTTCTGCAGTTTCCAATAGTTTAGTAAATCTATAGCAGGATTATTTACAAAATGATGCTATCAAAAATATAAATATTATGGTTCTAGAACAGAAAGAGGGAAAGGAACTTTCAAAGCTGTGCATGCTGGTCCCATGTGTCTCTTACATCCTGTATTTCATAACAGAACAGAAATCCTTAAATGGGGGTGTCACTCTAAAAGATGCTTTATACACAGCTCTTCTCCCAACCTCCCTTCTGTGTATTTGCTTTTCCCGCTGACCCATGAACATGCCCTTGCTTCTTTGCCTTGATTAGATGATAAAATATTCTGTTTCTGCTGTGGGAGAATAAAGTATGCAACCTGAAACACCCTGAAATCTGAAAATTCTTAACAGGCAAATGGATTTGGAGGCTGTGGCTATTCCCAAACCTATCGGTGTGTGGGAACGACCCTTCTCACTAACTCCGTCCCTTCATGAGTGGCTTGGGGGCTGCAGCTTCTCCTTACATTTGTTTTTTTCTGCAGGTAAGGCTCCCTGCAGCCCCCCAGCCCTCCCCACCGCTAACCTGCAGTCCAGGGATGGAGCTGGCAGGTGCAGGGAGCAGGTTGCTGCCTGGCTTCACAGCAGGGCTTGAAAGCTGTTGGCCTGAGATAGCCAGGGGAGCTGGGGAGCAGCAAGCACCCCGGGCATACCCAGCTGGGGGGTGCTCTGGCAGGGCGCTACTGGTGTGCTGGGGGGTTCGCAGAGACAGTGCTCCAAAGCTGGGCAAAATAGGAAGGGGCTGAGGGAGCTTCAGGGCTGGTGGCAGTGTCAAGTGAGATGGGATCGCTGGAGTGCGGGAGCCCATGCCCACATCCAGCAGGTAGGCACCAGAGCTGGGAAGCCGCTGCAGCTGTTGGGATATGCACGCTGCCATGCAAGCTTGCCGCACGGTGGAATGAGATTGCTGGGAACAGGAGTCGTCTGTGGCTCCTGAGCCTGAAAGCTTCATATGCTGGCTGCTGGCTTTTCTTTTTATTTTAAGGCCACCAGGCTGTTCTTACTTGCACGCTCTATAAAACTCTTTTTTAAGAGTTTTACAGCTTACTTAGCGTACTGAACGTATAACCAGCTATAAAATGAATCAGTTGTTAAGACTGCGGCATGTCCCACACAGCACATCATAAGTTGGGATGCTCCAGATGCTGGTGGCATGATACAGCCCGGGCACAGGTTTGTGCCACGTTCCCCAGCAGTGATGACAGTACATGTGCCAGTGCAGGATCCCCTGCTCGCTGAGCCCCTCGCACCCCACGGGGCTCCTCGGTAGCTTTTCTGGGTCCTCAGGGACTCATGGGCTGGGTTTTTTGACAGCTTCCATATTGTTTTGACTGCACTTGAACCCTGACTCTCATCCATAATCAAATTTACAGCAAACTGTGCTGTGAGTGCAAGTCAGAGAGCGATGGAAACCACACAGGAAAACAAAAGGCACCTCAGCTCTGAAGCTCACTGGTGTCAGCTTGTGCTGGCAGGGAGTCTTGTCTTTACATAATGATGCACTTATCCAAACGGCGTTTTGTATTTTGGGAGACAGATGTGCCTTGCAGTTGCTAGTGGAAGTTAAACGTTAAATATGAAACCCATTCATTTTCTCTTAGTCATACTTTGGATTTAAGCAGATGTTTTCCTAATTTGTGGTTTTCAAATGTAGCATGCTGACAAGACATTTATCATTAACTACAACTTCATCCATGCAGTTTAGCAAATTGGCCAATTATTAACAGTGAGGGTTGTGTGGCGGTTGATGCATAGCTCCTGCTGCTTTGAAAGGCCTAAATTGAAACTCAATACATTTTTACAATATAAATTAATTGAGCTTTGGACCACATCCCTGTTATTTGAGTGCTTTCTGCTCTCATTTTCAGAATGAACAGCCATTTGTAATGTGCTGCGTAGCTGTGCTGTCTGTGAACAGAGGCTTCTGGTGGTGGAAAAAGTGATGGCTAACATTTTTCTTCTAGGGGCGTGAAAATGTCTGATGGTATCCAAGCGTAAGCAGCATGACATACAGAGGGAGCATGGCCATGGGACAGTGTGCCTACATGTGGACCAGGCTGGCTTTGCCACAGATGATGCAGAGGGCACCCTGCAAGGGCACAGGGGGAGGGGTGGGTAGAAGCAGGGTGGGTGCAGCTGCCTGGAAGCTAGCACTGCCTAATATTTTCCATTATGACATTTTGCTTGCTTATAACTTTGCTGGACTTTACCCATTTTGATTTTTTTTTCTTTTTTTTGCTGGTTTATGTTTGCAGGGTTTGATGCGGTGGGGGGAGGAAGGGTTGGTGGTGGTGTTGTGTGATGCCCCAAAGGTGCCTCTCAAAGCCAGGAATCACCATGTGCCTGAAAATATAATCTATTTTCCCAACCCTGGAATTTAGGCAGGCAATTTAGTCATCATTTATTCATCTAACGTACAAGACTTGAGGAAGAGCACTTAATGCACCTCTAATTTCTAGGAAGTATAAAGACCTTGATTTTCACCAGCTGGCACTGCAGAAATTTTGCTTTACATTCCCATGAACTGTGAAAACTCTTCAGGACAGTTTGTTCGTAGTTGCTCCAGCTTCTGGCAAGTCATTCACTTTTTTTTTCCCTCCTCTATATTTGCATCTGTACAACAGGGAAACTATATACTTCGTTACAGAATGGGCTGCCACACAGGTTAATTAAACGAGAACTGTAAACAATTAAAACACATGTGGTGCATTTCATCTTGCTTTGTTCAGCCAGATGGGCTAGGTGTGAAGTATCTATAGGGCTGGCTTTACAGTCCCATTTGATGCCCTTTTCTTCACATCCCCCTGCTCTCTGGGAAAAGGGAATCATGGTGACATTGCAAAATCAGTCAGGAGTGGTGAAGTCTCAGCACAAAGGCTGGCGATTGCATGTAATGCAGAAAAGAGGAAAACTTGTAGATTTGGTGATGGTGTGGGAGGGTTTGTGTCACCTCTCTTCCTGGTCTGTGTTAGAGGTGTGAGTCCTATAGGTACTTAAAATGAGCTGAAGAGGCCTGATCCAGAGGTTGATGAGGGATGCAATGGGGGTTTTAAAGTGAGACCTTTGGTGTAGTTGTCTCCCTAGTAGCTTTTTGATTGAAAGCAGCAGATGTGGAAGGGAAGATGACATGTTATGGCTACGTTCTCAATCACCACCTTGCATTCCCTGGGTTTAGATAAGCTAAATCTCCGGAAGCGGCTGCGTATCCCATGCCAGGCTTTAGCAGGAGGTGAGCGCGGGTAGACGTTGGATGAATTTGGCTAACCCAGATTCTGATCCTTTGCAGCGCTGCCAAGCTTCTGGAGAAGAGTCCGTTCTCCGTCGGCACCCCGAGCCCCCTGCTCCCCTCGCCGGCGAGCCTGCAGCTGGCGCAGCTCCAGGCGCAGCTCACGCTCCACAGGCTGAAGTTGGCTCAGACCGCCGTCACTAACAACCCGGCCGCCGCCACCGTCCTCAACCAGGTGCTCTCCAAAGTCGCCATGTCCCAGCCGCTCTTCAACCAGCTGAGGCACCCCACCGTGATGAACACCCCGCAGGGCCACGCCACGGGGCCACCGCAGGGACCTGGCATCGCCGGCACTGGGTTCCCCTCCGGCGGCATTGCCTTTCCCGGCCAGAGCCCGGCCTTAGCCACGCCGGGGGGCAGCCTGGGGCCCGTCCAGGCCCAGAGTCCCAACGCCATCGTCATGAGTCCCTTCGGAGGCGTCATGGCTTCCGGCTCCAGTCAGCAACCCGTGGTGGTGGGTCTTAACAAGGTGGGTGCCTCCACCTCCGCTGCTGCAGGTGCTGGGGGGGGGTTTTATGAGTAAAACAAGCAAAACGCCGCTGCCGCCACCCCTCAGGCGTACTCCTCAGAGGGGGAGCAGCCCAGCCAGCATGGCTTCCATGGCAGTGGGGCCCACGCAGCCTCCTCGGCGGCAGGGCCACTCTATGAGGGTCACTTTGGGGCTCCCGGCCCGCTGCAGCACGAGGCGGCGGCGGGTGCCTTTCCCAAGGAGGCCTACGGGGCGGTGGCGGCAGCACAGCATGGGGCACCGCGGGCCTTCCCCAGCGACCCGCACACCGGCTCCCATCCGAAAGGAGATCCCGGCCCCGTCTTGCATGGCAGCGGTACAAGCAACCAGTGGGAAAATATCCCTAATTTCCCCGGCCAAAACAAGCCTGACCTTGTGCCCAGCGACAGCCTGTGGCCGTCAGCGAGTCAGCAGCAGTATGAAATAAGAAACGAGCTCTACAACCCCGAAGAGCCGACACCTGACACAAAGTTCAGCGCGGCTGCCCCCCCCGCCTTCGGCCGCCTCAACCACAGCAAGCAGAGCTTCAGCAGCCCTCGCATGAGGCAGAAGGAGGAGCGGAGCGGCGGCGTGCCCGACCTGCCCACCCGCTCCCTGCCGCCACACCAGCTGGGAGACCTCCGCGGCACGACCCCCCTCCACTTCCCCCACATCTGCACCCTGTGCGACAAGAAGATCTTCGATCTGAAGGTGAGCGGTTTTAAGGCGTCCCCCCAGGCATGGTTCGGACCCCTGAACAGGCTGCCTGGCGATTGATCTGCCCGCGGGCTCCTGCCACCTCTTGCTACCAGCATCCATTGCCACCGAGGTGCCCTGAGAGAAGCGGAAACAAAGGGCCATAGTTTCGCGTAGGGTGTCGTCCATCTGTTTCATGGCAATTAGTGGGGTTTCAAGATCTGGTTTTGTTCCGCATCTCGTTGTGAAAGTTGGTGAGATTACAGCACTGGCGTGAGAAACGTGAGGTCTGAGCTGGGCTTGCAGCTCATCTCATGGGCCCGAAGCAAGGGGAGGAGGAGCCTGAAGCCAATCCCCTGCTTTCCAAGCCAGTATTGTAACCGCACATCAGCAGTTTCATCTGCCTCTCCCTTTCTCTTTGCATTTCTGATCCCAACGCTTCCCGTGACAGCCTTGTGGAAGCAGCTTGCAGAAACAAAACAGTGCATTTTGATAAAATTATTTTAATAATTCCTCTGTTGGAATCTCTTCCTCCTCCTAGCATCTCTAAGGAAAGTTTAGAAATCAGGGTCCCCAGAAACTTTGTCCTGAAAGCAAGAAGCTGCTCAGCATGTGTGCTGCAGACTACGCTCCCACTTCTCTGTTCATACTGCCAAAGGGAGCCCCAAATTCAACACTGCCCTTGAGAAGCAGCTTCCCAGTTGCCCAGAGAGCCTGTGTGCTAGGTCATGTTATACAGGTCAGGTCTGAAGAAGCCACTTACGTGGCCTTCAAAGCCACACAGCCATTCGTGGGCTCTGGCTGGGGTTGTTCTGGCCTCCTGGTGAGCCCCGCTCAACAAGTCCTCACGATCTTTTCCATCGCCTCGTGGGACCGGCACCTAACCACAAAGGCATGTGTTTTCATGCTGATGGTGGCCTGATGAAAACGTTACAACAGCATATGTATAGGAAGGAAGATGTCCAGCAAATGAAATAGCCCCTGATACTTACACGGCCCAGGGCTTTGGAATATTTGAATACACTGTCTCTTTCATGTTTCCCTT
>JAVJGJ010000062.1:20167324-20199999 GCA_035590215.1 Microhierax caerulescens | reverse complement strand
TCATGTTTCCCTTTTACTCTTTGAGCAGCTGCTTGCAAAAGGGTTTGCTGTGGTTACTGCAGCTACAAGGCTGGTCTGAGGTAGCCCCCACCTAGGGCATGCTGGGCATTTATTGTCTTTGTTACCATTTAAAAAGGGCAGGGGAAATGTCATCACAGTGAGTTTCAGTTCATCTGTTTGTCAGCCTTTAATGCACTGCATAGAAGTGTAAATAGCTAAATGTGATTGCACAAATTTTGCTAATCTATTGAAATGAATGAGTGCTGCCCTGGCTGCCCTGTGTGCTGAGCACCTTCTTTCTGGACACTGCAGCAGCTGAGGGTTCTCTGCATATGCAGGATGAGCTCTTCAGCTAGGGTAAAGTAACTTAATTACTAGAAATATACTGGATTTAAAAACTAATACAGAGAATCTCTCTTTTTGTAAAGCAAACGATAATTTTACCTACAAATAACAAATCAGTAAATGTATTGGATGAAAGCGTGCTTGGCTCCAGCATCGTGCAATATGATCTTCAGTGTCTCAGTATTGTTTTTAGAATAAGGTAAACTGAATGGAGAAGCAATCTCTTGTAATTTGTCTCAGGATTTTTCCTATGCTCATCATCTCTTTGTTTCAACGTAGGACTGGGATCAGCACATTAAGGGAAGTCTTCACATCCAAAAATGTATGGCTTTTTCTGATAAGTAAGTATTATTTTAGAGACAGTCTTCCAACTGAATTTCTAACAGACCATCCCTTACTTCAGTGGCTTTACACCGGGTATCTACTGTCTAATAATTAAGCTTTAATACTTATGGCACATTATGCATGCTCATAAAGTTCTTTTCTTTCTTTTCCAGCATTGGCGTCCGGTGTGTGTTAAGCTCAGCAGATGGAACGTTGCATTTATCACCAAATAATGCAGCAGTTTTCAATCCATCTAGTATCGAAGGTGAATGGTTGTATGTGCAATAGTTAAAAAACACTTTTTTTTTTTTTTTTTAATTAAAAGTGAAGTCACTCTCTGGGGAAAAGTGGACATTTTACATGCAAAGCGAGTTTCCAAGGTTGTGCACAGAAAAGCTAAGAGCCAGGACTGTGCCTTTCAAAGTATGAATTTATTATTCTTCCAAACAATGGCTTGTTTTCGCAGTACAATGAAACAGTCTATAATTTGGTGTAGAGACTATGAAATGAATTATGTAAATGGGGCATTGCTTACTGAGCACACTAATGCAATTAATGAGTCAAGATTTTCATGAAATGTGTGTAATCCATTATTTAGATTATCCACCAAATGTCGGCGCATCTTTTATCACTACGTCAGCAAGATCCTTTGGCCAGCCAGGTCCTACATTTTCTTCTCCTCCATCAGGGGTAAGAGTGAGTACCTAAGCAAACTGATCTCCTTGTCAAGATTCTTGTTGAAGCCACTTCTACTTAACTGGAATTAAAACTGTGAAGGCTTCATTTTAGACAATCTGATTATTCAGTCTGTTATTTCAACTTCTCCACAGTGCTTTTATGCTTTTGATTTTGGCCAAATCAGAACTTGATTCTAGTTTTTTTTTCATTGCTTAAAGTTGTTTGCTTGTTAGAGGCATTTTGGGAGGGGGGTAAATGGTTTTGTGTATGTCCCATTGACATTTCCCCCTCAGCTTTCTGAGTCTTTTCAGCCCAGGGAAGTCAGCTTCAGCTTGGAATGAATATTTGGATTAGTTTTTACTTACTCTGAGTATTGATGCCAGCAAGCAGCCCTTCATTTCTCTGGTTATTTATTTGTAGCAATTGCTTTCTGCCTCTCCCATGCTGGGGTCCTTCTCCCAGGTAACAATAGCAGCAAAGATAGTGGTGCTGCCACTGGTAGCCTTTCAGCAAGTTTGCTTTTGTGTACAGCCTTCCATGGCTTAAGTTTATGAGTGCCGCACCCCCACATTCAATGCTGGTCCCCAGTTATATCGCTCTAATGCACACTTGAATTCCTAGCCCAATAATCAAAAAATACCAGAAAAAAAGGATAGCATTAAAAGTGGTTCTTACACTGACAAAGCAGGAAGATTTTAAAAGGAAAAACAAACAACAACAAAAAAAAAAAGGAAAAAAGGCAAATAAAAGCAAATCATATACATAATGGAAATACAAAGTTGTTGGAGTTAAAATGAAGCTGAACATATATCAGAAAGCTATGATTACAGCTAGAAACTTCAAGGACTCATGTTAGGGCATTCATGGAATAGCAGCAGTAATCCAGGCGTTCAAGTTTTCACCTTGTTAGCTTTTGTGTATATACCCTGATTTGGTCTCAGGCACTCTGAAAAGCCAGGCTGAGCTGTGTCCCTGTGCCACTCCAGTTCGCCTCAGGCATTGCTCGCAGAATCGTCACCCAGATTTGTTTAATCCAACCAATTTTCTACTACGTGGTTTTGCTGTGCAGGAGGTTATTTGGAGGGATTTTAGCTTCTGCCTGTCACAGACACTGTGTACGCAGGGAAGCAAAGAGCAGAGCTGCTCATGACAGCTGCCTCCAAGGTCAGAGGTGGAGTAGCAGCGGGTGCAGAGGAATGTTCCTTTTCATCATGTCTGTCAACCTCGCAACAAATGAAATTACTGCTAATACCAGTATCATTTCTCCTTAGAATCTGTCACTATTTATCATTTAAGCTGCCTGCAGAAATCCTCCTTCTGAATGACCTGCAGTACTATGAGAGATAAAAGAAACAATAACTTCGATTTTGCTGGACACTGTAAATCCTCTTTTTCTTCAGAAGCTCATTGGGTGGACACTGAGCTATATTAGAGGTGTTGAGACTGAGTTTGCCAGCTGTCATTCACTCTGAAACCCAGGTGGCTTATAACTTATTACACCTTTGCACGGTAGTATTCACTTTCAACTAAGCTGCTGCCATTTAACTGAGCAGTACGAGATTATACTTGACCCTGCATGTAATCATAAACAAAGTGTTCAGATTTCTGGAAGAGCTTGCTCTGTGCTTTCCATCTGCAAATAACTCTATCCCTCTTCAAAAGGCAAATATAGTGCTACAAGTCTTCGCTCGGGCATGGAGAGCCATTAGCACTGGAGGGATGGGACTGTCAGTTTCTTATTTAGATAAAATTCATGTGAAGCTCAAGAAAGGAATAAAGATTTTGAAGAGCAAGAAAAAAAAAGAAAAAAAAAGCTGTAATAAAAATAACCAAATTAGATTGGTGAAATAATAGGCAAACAGCGTGAGGTGCATTTTGCTGCTGTGCATCCAATTATTTTTGTAGTAGTTGTGCAGCTGCCTTGGTAAACCTCTGTAGACATCGGCTGCAAAGTTAACTTACGGTCTTATTGAAAACTACATTCAACACTTGACACACAACGGCTCCTCTAACTTCCTGACTGTGGATATGGAAGGTGTCTGTTCCTTTTCTGACTGTGATTTACAGCTCTATTTAATGAATGGATCCAATTTAACTTCAATCAGCTGACAAAGTTATTGCTTGGTACAGCCCGTTGACTTCTAGTATGAGTATGTGACCGTTCTTAATCATGAATTACAGCAGATTTATAGCGTAGCATTTTAATTTAAGCCATTGCCAATTGTGGGGAGATGGTAACACCTTACAGTTGTTTGATTTAATACCGCTGAGCACGTGTCCAGACATGGGCTCTGGAGTCTAGGTAGGAATCAGCCAAGTCTTTCTAGTCCCATAGACTCTTACCATACCATCTCTTAACAGATCAAACAAAACAAACAGAAGGTGCCAGGTGACCTGGGGTGTTCCTACACCGGGACTGCATTTGTTGTCAGGAAAGTTTCCTTTTCCTCTGCTAGCTGTAGTTGTATTCTTCTGTTGTGCTCTACATGCTGCCTTGCCAGTTGCATGCAGCCATCACTTCCTTTTCTGTTCAAGTGGACTTGAGTTGCTTCATCTTTTTCAGGATCAGGTCTTTGTGATTTTTCTGCTAGAGAAAACATCTTACTTCTGGACTTTTGCACGTCTTGGCTTACCTTACACACCTGGGCAGGCTCTGTAAGATGCAAGCTGAATAGCAAAGCAGTATATAATAGAGGGTCTTGCTGCAGCAATAATACACAAATGGTTAAGTGGTGAAGCCTGCAGGGAAGGTAATGGGATGAAGGTGTAAATAAGATAACATCAGCTCTGTAACTTGTGAACTTGATGACAAGCCAAACATTTGTGATGGCTCTGGTGAACTTGATCCCACAAGACTATGTGATTTGCATCTTCCCTTGAATGGCACAATTTTAACTGAAGGTAGAGTTACTTCTTCAGTAAAAACCTAACAGCAGAGGTCATAAACAGGGAAGTAGTCCGGGAAGGCTTAATCCTGTGTGAGCAATGTTTTGTGTGTCATTAGCTGGGGTAAATTATGTTCCTCTCTGAGTATACCCTGATGCCTCTTTGCACAAGGAGTATAGAGCCTGCTTTCCATGTCAGGGAGACAGGCGGCTCTTTGGGAACTGCCCCAGCACTCCAAAATAGACTTCCACCCTTCGGAAGTGATTACCACACTGGTGCTGTGTGCCTGTGCCAGCCCAATTCGGGAGCTCTGCCTCTGCCTGTCCAGTGGTCACCGTGCCCCGCCGAGGTGAGAAGTCCCTTCTACCGTGTGTTGTTGCAATGAGAGGGGAGAGTAGCAGGTTTTCCAACCTGAGGTACAGCTGTGTGTCATCTCACAAGTGAAATGGGGTCACTTTTACCCCTGGCCGGGTCTGTTCCACCAGGGCAAAAGGAGGGTTCAAACTCAGCCCCTGCTATCCGGAATGCCTCTGTAGTCACCTAAACTGATTTCTAACATCCATAAATTCAGCAGGGACTGCAGTGAGCATCTGTCTCCATTTCCAGGCACCACCAGCACCGCGTAAATGGGTGCTTACGGAATACTTGAAAATACTAATCTTTTGTGTGTTGCTTGCAAACTGTCTGCTAAGGGCCTTTTACTCAGCAATGGTGCATGGTGCCTTCATGTGCAGGGAAGGCACAGAGCCCCCAGTGGGACCAACAGATGCAGACAGGCTGGGAAAGGCCGTGGGGCTTGGCAGAGGAGCCACAAGGGGTTGTGCTGGTGTACCAGATGGGTAGTGGCCCCACAGGGAGCTCATCAGGAGGGGCTGAGACCTCCCCATGGCAGGGACACCCTCTGTCTCCACACACTGAGGGGCCTCCAGACTCTTGCTGTGCAAAGTACAGGCGTAGTGGCAGCCCAGCCCTCTGCTGTGACATGCCTGGGAGCTGAAGCCCTGGAGTCCATAACGTTTGAGGTGGAAAGTTAGCTTCTGCAGCAATATCGTTAATCCTGTTTGAATGAGAGCATCTCTTCTCTAAATCCTCTCTGGACTTTCTAATGTCCAGGGATGGACTCCATTGCAAGCTGCACAGCAGATAAACATTTCCCTTTGCATTTGTATTTCTAAACCAAGATGTTTAAACCCAAGGTTTTTAAAAAAGAGTATTTATCCTTAACACGTACACAGAACAGAACATTTAATTTTTTCCAGAAATGTAAGGTCTTGTCTAGCGGATGGAGTATCTAAGATAAAAACATTGTTTTGAGTTGTTGGTTTTTTTTCCCCAGTTTCCCCAAAGGAAATCTACACTGGGTCGAGTTGTTCACATCTGCAACCTCCCCGAGGGAAGCTGCACAGAGAATGATGTCATTAACCTGGGCCTCCCATTTGGGAAGGTCACCAACTATATCCTCATGAAATCCACTAATCAGGTACTGTGTATTTGTGGTCACTGGTATTGACATCTATTGGCATAAAGACATACTGACATGAGGACAGAGTCTTTGGGGAAGATCTCTTTTTTTGGTAATAGAAACTTAAATAAAGGAAGCCTGCTCTTAAAGTTAAATAAAGAAAGGCGTTCGCAGAATGAGGTGATGGCACAACCATGACCACTGCCTCATAGTTCTTGTTAAAAACCCCAGAAATCTCAATGAAGTGTTGTAAAACTTTACTTATAATAATAATTTTTAAAGAATTATTATATTTAAAATATTTAATTAATAATTAATATTACATTTTAAATAATTATTATAGAATAGTAATTTAGCCTTTTTCTCTCAGTCCTTTATTAGGGCTACTTTCAGACTTCTCTTGTTCTGTTTGGGAGGTTTTTGTTGCTTCCCTACCCATACTTGTAGAGCTGAACTGGGCTTTGGGGAAAGATTTGCACTCTAGCCTGCTTTGGCTGTCCTACGCTGCTCAACTGTTGTTACAGCAGAGGCAGATCCTGCAATGGTGTAATTACAGTTCCAGGCTGGTGGCAGAGCCCCCAGGCCATGGCTGCACTGGGTGACCATGGTAAAGGCTGTGCCCTTACAGGGGGCACTGACACCTCCCTCCCTCCCTTATAATCTGCACCAGGTTGTAGTAGAGGTCTTTCTTCAAGGTACCTGAAGTCTACCAGCGGTGGTAGGCTGGGAAGAGTTGAAAATTCTCACATAGCTGCATGAGACAGTACAGGTGGATGTAGAATCCAAGCCAGTGGGCAATTTTGAGACTGTAATGTTTCAAAATGCAGTCATCACACAGCTGCGAGTGTATTCCTCAACCAGTTAAACTGCAGTCACATCTAATGCAATTTTTGTGTAAATAAAAGTGCTAGTTAACATCATTCAGGTTTTTTAAAACTTTTTTTTTTTTTTTTTTTTTTGCTTTTTTCTGGCTGTTCATGCTGTGATCTGCTTCTATCTGGCTCCCTTGCAATTCTGCGAGACACAACTGACAATCTCAGGAGTGGTGCGTGCTGCAACGTTGCAGTTCAGCATCCTGTCAGCAGCTGACCATGGTGTAGAAGCACCAGTGAGGAAGCAAGGCAAAGGGGATACTATCTTATATTGAGCAAGATTAGATTCCAGACATTTAGGTTTTAACTGAACTGGCTTCTAAAGTTGGCTGTCGGCTTTAATGGCTGGATTGAAACCATTATTTGCAGTTAAAAGAAGGCTGAGGAATGGACTGAGTGTTACTATTTCAGCTCCAGAGCTGGAAAGCTACCTATTTCCATACTATAAATGAAAATTATTGTGCTGCCTTTTTCTCTCTTATACTTTGTATTTTTAATTATGTAGTAGATTTTAAAGCTCTCCCCATTTGTGCTAGGCCTTTCTGGAAATGGCTTACAGTGAAGCAGCCCAAGCCATGGTACAGTACTACAAAGAAAAACCTGCTATGATAAATGATGACAAGTTACTTATTAGGATGTCTAAAAGATACAAGGAATTGCAGCTGAAGGTAAGATAGTCATTCCTGATCAGATTTCCTGAGTTTCCATGGCACGTCCTGGAGAATACATCTAAAAATCTTTGCTGATTACTGATTTCTAATTAATGCTTTAATACTATGGAAAAAGAAATTAGGAAGGGTAAATTAATGGATGTATGTTAACGATCTTTTATACTTAGCTGCTTGCTCTTTTCTGAATTATAACTCTTGGAGGAGATCCCATTTTCTCTGGTCCTCTCATACCATTATTTCAAAAATCGCTTCTGAGCTTCCTTCTGAGCAGGCTCCCCACACTGCGTTGTCTAACAACAGTCTAAAACACAGCCATGTGTAAGATACAACATGTCAGCATAAATAAGACGGTCCTATGCTTTTAGTCAGGTGTTAAGCCTGAAGCAATGCTTTTCACTGCTTGCATGCTTGAGCCACGGTACAATCTCCATATTAAGCAGTGATGGCAGGGCTAAACATCACACTGATTTCTTTTTCTTTCTTTCTTGTGAATGACCTAAATTAAAAAGCAAGATTATCTAGGGTTTTTTACATTGAGTCAGAACAGAGCAGTACTCTTGGGACTTCCTGTAGAGTGTGTGATACTTCTGCACACCTGAGTGATGTCCAAATACCAGTGCTCTTGTGAGCATATTTATGGATGCTTATATACTGCCATTTGTAATGCAGAGAGAGTATTTTTTTTTTTAAGGAGACTTGGACTGGTACTGGCAATGCAGAGCTGAAAAGCTTCATATTGTATTACATAGCACAGCACAAAGTTATTTTATACAAGAATTGTAACGTTGCAGTTTATGAAGTTAAGGGGCCTTTCATACGTTGAGGAAAAACAAGTAACTCAGATGATTCGGTCTGACCTTTGGAAAAGTCTCTTTCTCTCCTGTACATGTATAATAGTTTAAGGAGAGTTAAATGAGTTGCCAAAAGTTTGTAAACCAGGGCAATCTTTCTTACTGTGGTACAGTGAGAGGTTCAGATGTAAAGTGGTGGAGACTGTGCATCTTTAACATAGAGGCAAAACAGGAATTAGCCAGGAGAGTGTGGTGGTTTGCCTAGATCGCAGGAAGATTCTCAGCCTTTCCAATGGCAGTTTTTCATGTAATTAAATTCTTTTTCGCTGCATGAGCAAAAGCCCTTTCTCTTTGTTAAACGAACAAATGTGCAATATGGAAGGGGGAATATGCATAAGCTATTTACCGCTGCAGACTGCTCTGAGTTCCTGAATGACTGTGTTGATCAGCTGTGTGTGCTCCAGGTTTTTGATAAACTGCATGCACTTGAGCCTGGTGTACTGCATCTTTTGTAAATGACCTTGAATCTCAAGTAGTCAACACTTCCAGTACGCATCTTTCTTGCACTTAGCTTTTCTGAATCTCTCGTGTCTAAGCAATTTTTTAGAGCTATACTCCAGAGTGAGCTAAACTCAGATGAAGAGAAGGCAGTTCATTCCCAGAGGATCAGAGATATATGGCTAAACATACTTAATTCAGACACTAGACAAAATGTCTGATTTGTTTCCTCTTACATCCAATTCCTAGCAAATACTCTGTGGTGCATGTGTAAAAGGATGAGCTAGTTTTCAAAGCCTGTTGCCACAGCCAAATAAGAGGAGACAGTGCTACAATGTACCGAAGCAGATTTTCCATTTGTATAATTTTACGGCTTTGTTGAGATACCAGCTGCAGGAAAGAGTGTAACCATGACACTGAACCCAAATATTCCTCAGTAGTAGAATAACGGAATGATGCATGGATGCTGTTTCTTGAAGGGCAAATCGCCTATATTAGCTTGGAGGGTAGCGCAGCATGCTAAGCAGTGTCTTTGTATTATTCAGAAACCAGGTAAGAATGTGGCTGCTATCATCCAGGACATTCATTCACAGAGGGAGAGGGACCTGCTGCGTGAAGTGGACAGGTAAAGTTTCTCTGTAGTTTGGAATTTGGACCTGGATAAGTCTGTAAACCTGCAGGCAGAAAAAGCATTGTGTGCTTCCTTCTTTTATCTCATTTACTTTCTTCATTTGGATTTCACCTCAAATCACTGTACAAATGTAAGTGGAAACAACAGTAGGTACAGGGTCTGTATAACGAGATCAGATTAAAACTGTGCATGTTATGAACATAAATGAACTCTTTTCTGCTGCTGATGACTCAGAAAGTGTGCCTGGCATGTGAAGAACACACAAATGAAGCTGTTCCCCTCTCCTCCCCCTTGAGTAAAAAGTGTAAAGGCTGGGAGTGCTGTGAGACCTAGCGGGAAGGAGCCCATTCAGGTTAAAATGTACTTGGATATGTATCTGATCTGCCTGACTTCTGGACCTTCCAGCAAAAACGGAGAGGAATCACAGTCCTAAAATGTCTCTTTTAAACAGGTGACTTTTATCCCTTTTGTCTCAGAGATGCCCGAGATGAGTGGGTATTAAGGGTACAGACGTTAGGGTCATTGTAAAGGTATTAACATATTATAAGCTTTTAATGCTAAACCCCTGTGAGATGCTTTTAAGAATGAACGAATGTATCCTTGACAGATCTGTGGGGATTTAGTTAAGCTCTGTGGACATGACACTGCCTCTTCTCCTGTTCGCTGTGTTTGCAGCTGTGCAGTGCGTGTCCGTGAAAAGCCTGGGATCTCGGGTTCACAGGCACCAGGGCATGTGTTTCCCCATGTGTTTCCGATGTACAAGAACTTGGAAGGCCACAGCGGGTCAGCCCGTTACAACTGCCTTTTCTCTCTGCAGCAGGTATGGCACGGAGAGGCCCCGCTCTCGCAGCCCCATAAGCCGCTCCCTGTCACCCCGTTCCCACACTCCCAGCTTTACCTCCTGCAGTTCACCCCACAGCCCAATGGGGACTGGCAGGACCGACTGGGGAAATGGGAGAGAGTCATGGGATCAGTCCCCGTATTCTCGACGGGAAGAGGAAAGAGACAGCAGAGAATGGCGAGAGAATGGGGATGAGAAGAGGGACAGGACTGACACATGGGTACACGAGAGGAAACATTATTCCCGACAGCTGGACAAGTTTGATTTGGATGAACGGATTGAAGGAGGCAGAGGGCACAGAGAAAAATACTTACGGAGTAGTTCCCCTGGCTCCCTTCACCCTTTATCTGGCTACAAGAGCAGAGAAGATGACTATTACCGCAAAACCTCTAAGTCAAAATCTGAAAAGTTTCAGAGGCAGGTGCAGGATTTACCTGGGAGATCTAAGAGAAAGGAAGAGGCAAAGTTAAGGGAACGCCGGCATTCTTACAGCGAGGACACTGCCCGGGAGGAGGTGGCTGAACAGAAGCACAGCAAAATATCTGAGGGCTCCAGGCAAAAACAAAATGATAAGAATAAGGTGAAGAAAACTGAAAAAGACCAAGAAGAAGATGCTGCTACTGAAGGCAGTGATGTGAAGGAAACCAAACCTGCTGAGAATGAGGTAACTAGAGATTTCAAACTGTATATAAAAAGGCGGTAAATGCTGAAGTAATATATTTTCTGTAATATTTTAGATCAGTTATTCTGGGTGTGTTGCTGGTGACATCCAATGTTTTGCCATGATAAAATCATGAATAAAGTCCTAGCAGAGATCTTGGGAGATTATCTTGTCCATGTCTTTGCCCAGATCATGCAGATCTAGTACACCATTGCGGTGTTGGGTACATGGACATTGTCTTTCTGTGTCAAGTACAAAACCTCTGGGTAACCAGTGAGGGGAGGAGGACAGCCAACTGGAAGCAAAACCAAGTGACAGTCTGGTGTTTGTATGCAGGTTGTGTGTGCAGGGGCAATTGCCCTGCTGCTCTAAATCTGTGCAGAATATCTCATAGCTGCTCCCTCTGCATCCAGCTCCTCCTTTCACTGCCTATGGTTTGGATGGAGTTACCTAGGAATTAAGTGGTATTTTACAGGGACGCAGAATATTTGTAGGACAATACAAGGAACTGGTTGTTAGATGGCTAAAATGGGGAATGAACTTTTAATGAGAAACATTTTACTTTTGGTCAACTCAACAGAGTAATTGGTTTCTATTAATTATAAGTCCTTACCCTCAGCTGTGGCAGGGACAATTCTCACCAATCCCTTCAAAGTGCTGGCAAGAATCTCTTCCCGTGGCTGAACCACTGAATCAGCTCACCTGTAAAATTATGGGATCTCTGGAGAAATGCTCCTAGTCAGTAAAGCGGCAGCATTTGTGAGTTGGATTCTCTACTGGGAAAAAAGTGGAGGGGAAACAGATTAAGATGCCTCATTTGCTCAGTCCCAGTACAGCCCATGCTTATATCCCCACCCTGCAGGGATCTTGTTACTGGCTTTTGGCCACCTTGCCTCCCCCAGACCCCCTGGTGACACACTGCCGCCAACCAGCCCCCGGGATGCTGGCAGAGGCGGCTGCAGAGCTGCTTTGCTGACCAGGGGTCCGTCTCTAGCTTGTGACTTTGCACTGCCAGGGCCATCTGTGGTTGGTTTTAGTTGACCTTGTGTTAGTTCTTCTCAAAGGCAAGGTTGGTGGAAATCTCTGTATCTTGTCACTCAGTTAGTCTCTGTAACAGGCAGCAGCACTACGTCACGCCATAGATATGTGTGTTGGTACCACCTTTTGCCGTCTTTCTCCTCTGGATGGTGTTTCACTATGATGGATGGTTCCTTGGGAGGAGATGTCAAGAGAGAAATGTCAGACAGCATCCTAAATCACAAGTGCTGCACACTCCTCTGCATGTTTTTCAAGTTATTTTAAAGTGGCTTTGACAAAGGCATACCTCTCCAGGGACCTCTGCTAATGATTTATTTTAAAAGGAGGAAATAGGTTTTATTGCCTTGAACCCACACTTCTGCTTCGCGGCTCTTTACCAAGTGCCAGGTAGTATTGTGGGTTTGCTCTTTCGAAGTATGAAATGCGCAAGCAGTTGCATTCTCAGCTGATCCTACATCAATAAACAAAACAGTTGAGGTCTTTTGCAGGGTTTTAACACTGCTGCTCTCCTTACCGTGTCTGAGCCAACATAACAGATGTGGGCAGAGAACAGAGGAGTGGGGACTGGAAATCTTAACGAATTCACATTCTCTCCCACCTGTCTTCTAGCCAATTATATGATATAAATTACATCTCTCTAATTTTGTTTAAATTTCTTTTTCTTAATCCTTATTTGTGCCGCTTTGCTAACGAAATCCAAGTGTTGGGTCTTTTCCCACAGTCCAGTTGACTTGAATAAACTTAGAATGTGACCTTGTGAGTGACTTTGCTTCCCTAGACCCAGAATAGAAACATACTAAAGCACCACTGTGTGTTACTATACATGCATATGTTGTATTTATTTTAGCTTGGAAAAGAGGAGCAAGTTCCAGAGAAGAGCTCACCTTCAGCTAATAAACAAGGAAGAGAATCTGGAGAGATTTTGGAAAACACCAGAAAAGAGAAGGTTGGTGACGCATTGTTGGTGCAGCTTCCATGACAAAATGAGTGAGAACCCAGGTTTGGTAGCCCGTTCTCCCAACTGAATTATTAAACCCCCATGAAAAGACATGTAAAGGGGTTGTAAGAAGGGGGTTGTCTAAATTAACTTGTCTTCTCTTGACCTCTGCTTTAAGGGATAGCTTTTCCTGAAGTCTCCAGAACTCTTTTTTTTTTAGTTGCTCTTTGCCATGTACATTGCTTCACCTGCATAGCCCTTGGCACTGGCAACTGTAAGTAACATATGCCCAAGTGAACTGTCTAATTTTGTGAACCGTGCCCAAAAATAGGAGATGTGGTCAGTTAGTGGAGAAAGAGAGGACTAAAGATGAAAACTTTTCAGAACATTGGCCTTAGATGGACTATAGATAACAGCCACTTCTGATTGTTTCTGGTTTTAATTAAATTATATCTGTACAGCACCCCTACTGCAGCATCACAGTCGGGGACAGCAATGTCCTTGGAATTCCTCCAGCTTCATATCTGTAGGGTCATGGCTTGATGGCCAGATATGGAAGCTATTGATATCTGCTGCTGTAGAAAACTGATCTCCTGGCAAGAACAGTGTCAACTCCCAGAGTTTTTTTGCTGTTTTAGGATTCGAGGAGGGGAAGTATGGGAATGGCCAAACAGGAGGAGAATACAGATTATTAATAGATTATGTGTACACGATGAGTCTGGGACTTGAAATCTAAGCTGCAAGTGTGTCTTAAAAGTAACATATACCTTATAATTCTAATACTTCTGACATCCAATATTAATGTCTGAGTCCTAAAAGTCTGTAACTGCGTGTATGAGGTATTTCAGGTTATGTACCTTGGAGTATAACTACAAAACTGATTTTTCTTAAGGTCTAGGCCAATCTCTACCAACACAGTCCCTGTCTGGCTGGTGGAAGGAGATGGCCACAGAAGGTAGCTATGTTTTTTTAGTCACAGCAGGAGTTTAAAGGACCTAGTCCAGCAAAGTGAAAGCCACAGTGGCTAGACTGGTGTTCGATGTATTGCCATCGTGCTGCCTATTTCTCACCACCCTGGGATGGAGGTAGAGAGGGAGAGATTAATTTCCTTGGTGAACACACAGTAGCATCTGTAGCATAATAAAGGATAACAGGTTGTACCTTGTTCTACTGCTTACAGAAAGCTAAGAAGCAGGAGGCTGGAGAGACTGTAATCCCCAAGGCAGTTACAGAATCTCCTCAAAATGAAGTTTATGTAAAAAGAGATTGCTTGTCCTTGTGCATAAAGTTCAAAATCACAACACCAAGGCCTGTTGTTCTTTGAAACTAAAATACAAGAGGGGTTAAGGCACAGCCAGATTGAAGTTCTTCCCAGTTACTGATGTTCAAAGCCTACTTTTAACAGTGATAATCTATAATCACCGATGTCTCAAATGTTTTACATCTTTGTGACAGGATCGAGACTGGGAGAGTGGAAGTGAGGTAGAAGGTGAGACCTGGTATCCTGCTAACATGGAGGAATTAGTAACAGTAGATGAAGTGGGAGAAGATGATTTAATCATGGAGCCTGATATAACTGAGCTTGAAGAAATAGTACCAGTTGATCAAAAAAATAAAACTGCTTCAGAAATGTGTCCCTGTATGTCAAACATGTTAGAACTGAAAAACGATCACAGCCACTTAACCAGGAGTGAAGACAAATTTGCCCATAAAGCTTTAGAAACAAACTTCAGATCAGCAAAGGGCAGTGTAGCTTCTAGCAGCTGTCGGGATGATGATGAAGATGATGATAACGATGCTGTAACTGAAGCATCAAGCCTAAATCTGGACCCTGAGCAGAAGCCAGAGGACTTGCAAGAAGACCAGTCTGCTAAGGAGTCTGATCCCCAGCAGAAGGAAGGAAAAATTGATAAGAGCTCTGACATTCGTTTAGAGCCCGAAGATCACCATATACCTTCTGTTCATCTGAAAGAAGAGACTCTCCAGCTCCCTGACACATTTATAGATGATTACAAACAGATGGGATCACAAGGAGCTGAGAGCAGAGAAGTTATGGAAATGCTTGTTAAAAACGCTAGTGAAGAAACAAGTCCTGGAAGTCAAGAGCATCCAGAGGCCAAGGGTAACTACTGGCTTTTTTTTTCTTTTCAGCCCACAGGGAGCCTTGCATGTTTTCTCTGACAGTAGACTGAAATTTATCACTAACAAGAGTAAATGTTGCTAATAGTATCAAGACTTGTCCTTGGAGCGGCTCAGCAAAAGAGCCCCAGTGCCTTTTGCCAAGTTAAACCATTAGAGCCTCTTAGCTGAATAGTGTAAAGGAAATATGATAAGCAGCTTGCAAGCTTTCTGAAAGGCATAAGCTGCTATAATTGTCATGTCGAGGTTCACATGAGTTTCGATGAAGTCTTTCAGTGCCCTGCTAAATTTATTTCGAATTGTCAATGAAATGAGCGACAGTCTCTGAAGGTCAACAGAAAAGTATCTGTAGTGTCTGGCTGGCTCCTGGACAAGGTGGGTATTCTTACACGCTGTACTGAAGCCTTAGTAACATGGAAATTATCTGCAGATTGTTATTTCTCAGTCCCTGTTCATGCAAATATGTGCCTTTTGTCAGGACTTGCCTTATCATCTCCTGTTATCTACCACATGCTGCCTTTAATATGACTGATTGGACATGCTGTGAGATAATGCCAATAAATGTAATCATAGCTGCCTATTAGTATTTTAGCTGTCAGGAAAAAAGGGATCTTGAGTGTCTGAAAGTGAGTTCAGTTCCTTGTCACACTTTCAAATGAAACTTGAGTGAATGGACTGTGTATAATGAGGTGAAGTAGAAAACAACGTAGACCATGTTGGCCAGGAATGTTCTTTTTTGTTGCTACCAGAGCCCATGTGGTGGAGAAGGGGTTGTGAACAGAAGTTGATGAAAGATTTTTATGGGTGCAATTTTCCACCAGAAAATGCTGGAACATTTAACGTCTGATTTTGAACTGACTTCTTCCTCCAGGACAGATTTGCAAATTGCTCAGTTTACAATACTTACCTGTTTGGCCTGAAGAGAGCTTGCCAGGCTTGCATATTTGGAGATAACACTGCCATGCAACCTCCCTCAGACTGGGGATGGCAAGGTTGGCTCCCCTGGGCTTCCCACTTCACAGGCAGCCAGCTGACAAAGGAGTTGGGTACCCCAAGAGCATAGTTACTTTGGAGTTTTCAGCATCTCAGCTTCCAACTTGCCAGCAGGGAGCCTGGAAACTCCAAGGGATCTTGTGCTTCCCAGGTTTCTGCCACGCACTTGGGATCTGGGATCTGCAGTGCAAGGCTCTAGGCTTTCTGCAAATGCAGCTGCCAGCTCAGAAGCCCAGAAATCAACTTAAGTTGCCACAAAGACTCTGGGTCTCTTAAGAAGAGCTAACTGAAGCTTGTGGGTTTTCCAGGATCTCTGCTGCAGATTTGGAAAGCTGGGATGGGGTTAAAGTTAATCTGAAAGCCAACCTATCAGCATTTTATATTACTTTCTTTTAAATCATGTAATAGACATTTAAAACAATTAAGAAAAATTAATTCTCATAGCCAGAAATTGCAGATCTTTGAACTACAGACTTGAAAGGCAGGAAGGGTTTGGTTTGTGCAAAAATGTATTTGTTTTATGAGAAAATACATCCCTTATATAGATGAAATTTGCAATGCAATAGAAATTTTGTCAGGGTAAGGGAACTAATTCTTTGATGTAAGAACTGAAGAATAGGAATCAGACCAGTTAATCTGTAATTCCGTTGCCCTGTGATAACAAATTTCTCTTTTTTTTTGAATAAAAGCAATTCACATGTTGGGAAGGGAGAGCATCTGTTCTTTTCACTGGCTTTACCTGCCTCAGCAAATCAATCCACTGTTTTCCACACCTTGAATCTCCAGCCTGTGTACATTAATGTTGGTCAGCAGGGACCAACCATCCCATCCCTACTGGCCAGGAACCAAAATCTTCAGGTGGCCAAAAGCCATAAAGCAGAAACTGTCCCTTGGATTGCTGAGGATGGGAGAAGAGTGGCCCCAGGGGAGAGGATGACAGTGATGCTGCAGGGGTCCTACAAGAGGAAGGTTTGCTCTGCCCGCACAGCTCCTCAGGCAGCGTGGGGACTTGCTGGCAGCGGGTCCTGCTGCACCCCCTTTCTCAGCACCCCCTGTGTTAGCCCAGCTCTGTCTCTGGTCACGCAGTGCCATACGTGGTTACAGAGCTGCAGTCGGACCATGCTGGTGCCAGAGGCACGTACAGTGTTATAGATCTCTTTAGAGATTAAAATATGAAAAGAAAAAACATAGCGAATGTGAAATTAGAAATAGAAAAATGGTCTGCTGGGAGAAACAGGAGTGACTGCACAGTGTAGTACAGCTGCTGGGAGTTGTTTAAATCAGGCCTCTGATTTAAATGGAAAAGCATCTTTTCCAGATTTTACTTCATATATAGATCCACCTAGAAAATGTTCCCAAGAAGTTTACAAACGTTTCTTTAAACTAACAAACTGTTTTCATTCAATACATTTATTCATTTGTTAAGCAAATTCTAGGTACCTGGAAATGAGATCTCTGGAGTACCCGGAGGTAGAGTCTAAAAGAAGGCACTCTCTGCCAGGCTGGGAACAAGAGGATGTCTTCACCGAGCTCAGCATTCCCCTGGGTACGTTGGGACACCCAGGCCACCCTCGGCCTGCAGTAGCACCCACTGCAATACCTAGAGCCTACAACAAGATGTCACTTTAAGGCTACCTACTGTATTTATTTTTCAGAACAGATGTGAGTAGAGTGAAGGAACCGGGTATATGACAGAGGGGTAGCTATTGAAAGAGATGTGCTTTTGTTTATAGATCCTTGCTGATTTCATTCCACGTGAATGCCAAAAGATAGCTGTTAATGTTGCTGATGAGATGAAATAAGTTGCCTTGGGCTATATATGAGAAATACTTAGTAATTTGAAAGTCTGTCATAAAAGTATTGCTTATACTTTCAGTATAAGCAAAAGTATTTGTCTTACTGTGTAAACACTGATCACGAGTAAACCACCTGGAAGACGTACATCCTAAAGAGCAATCTGTGTAACTTAAGGATGAATTTACTGCTAATAAGCACTATTGCTATTCTAGCTCTTGAGTTTACGCAGTGAAGTTTCCAGTCAATATTATGCACGAGAAGGTACTTTTTAAAATATGTATAATATCTAAGAGAGAAGTGGAAGGAGTATTTGCAATGCACAGGATTTAAAACTGCAGCTCAGCATTGCGAAATTAGGGAAATCAGAGAAGTGAATCCAGGACTCAGTTTTCATATCTATGTCATTTAACTGAACAGCACCTTTTTACTTTGAAAACAAGTTTATTTTGGAGGGGAAGGGTTTCAACTGACATTTTAATGCAATTCAGAATTTTTCAATAGGTGTGGAATTTGTGGTTCCTAGAACTGGGTTTTATTGCAAGCTCTGTGGACTCTTCTACACAAATGAAGAGACAGCAAAGACAAGTCACTGCAGAAGTACTGTTCACTACAAAAATCTTCAGGTAAGAACATGCTTGAAGGTAGCTAACAACTTGCACATACGATAGACAATGCTACAAAAAATCAGTTTTTATTCTGCGGGACAGAATTTAGGTGAAGTGAAATTTAGATAAGCAAAAATTTTCAGTAGTTCCAGATGTTAGTACAGTAATTTCTCATTTCCTGATCCTTGAAATCGACTTCTGGGTCATAAAAAAAGTGGGACCAGGTGATACCTTCATTTTCTCATCTATATTTGGTCCTCATCACTAGTACAGCATGCAATTCACATCTTTAATTCCCTGTTCTTGAGGGTCCCAGGTGTTTCTGTCACTGGGATTGAGCTCAGCAGCAGCCGGGCTGCTGAGCTGAAATAAGAAATGATTTCTTAATTTCAGCAGCATTAAACATGCCACTCGTTTAATAATGTTGCCAGACTTAGTTTTGCATTAGTGTGAACTTCTGCAGCGTGTTTCAGCACACGGTCCCGTGACGCACAGGCTCTCCCAGGCATTTCCTGTCACCCGCTGAAACCACCTCCCAGTGCTACAGCCCAGCACGGCGGGTCAGCCACGCCGAACACCACTATCGAATAACTCCTGTAAGGGTAGGCAGAAATGTGTCGTTACCTCTATGGTTTCCATAAGCATGTCAGCACTCGGTAACAGCACACAGAGACCATGGGTGCTTGCAGTTCAATCGAAAGACCGTACCTTTTATCGCTTTGCGGATGCGTGGTTGATGCCATCAGTCGTGACAGCGTGAGCACTAACTGCCCTGTGCTGAGGGCTCCTCAGAGGAGGTAGCCTTGCCTGCCATCTCCTTGAATCCCTGCCTGTGTGCAGGGTGTGTAACCTGCAGAAGACACTTCTGTTGGCATTCGCATACTCTTAGTCATGAAAGAGCAAAGCAAAGCTGCTCCTTGGTTCTTCCCTCTGCCCATAGTAAATGCTGGAGCTCTGCTTATCTTCAAGTAATAGCTATCCTTCCCTAGCTAGCTAGTAGGCCTTGGCTTTTCCAGTGACACTCAGAGTCAAATAATTTCTCAGGGAGAATTTTCTTCTTGAATTTGCGAAAGTTACATAGCTGTAATCATACAAAGGCCTCTGGCTTTCAAAGACTGTGCCTGCAGAGCTGCGATGCTTGCTAATAATGGACCCCCTGAGTGCAAGCTTGAAAAACAGGTGCCCAGTTTTCATGCCTTTCTTTGCTTCATACAAAAAAAGCCCGAGAAACTCATGCTAAAGCAAAGACTGCAACTCCAGCCCCTGCCCCTGGCAACCTCTCCCATAGGAAGAAGAGAGTTTTTTCATTTTCCAAGTTATTTTGTTAGTCTTAGAAAAAAAGGTCCAACTAAAACTGAGCCAGTGTGAAAAAAAACATCTTTTTTCTCCCTGTTAAGACATTTCCCATGAGCACTGTGGAAGATCTCTAACACTGACTTGAGATAAGAGAACAAAGACCACAAAAGCTGTTAAAATTAAATCTGTCAAATATGGTAATAAAAACAGGCCGTTCTGTCGAGCCGTACCTCTTATCTTACTAAATGGAGGAAGTAAACATCGCATCCAAGTTCTGCCTGCTCAAGTGGAAACTCAGCAAATTTTAAATAATTGTTCTGTATTACTAGAACCCTTTTAGTTGCAATAATGCTTATTTATGCACTCTGCAAGAAATGTCAGTCTTCTCCTATGGTGGTGCAATTTAACGAGTGTATTCACCAACATAAGAACTATGGACTCTAAACTGTATGTGAAGCTATGGGACTGCTGCTGCAGGCAGCATCTTGCCTAAATGACAAACACCATTGTCCAATGACAATGACAGTGTCCCAAATGCTCTTATGGCTATAAGTCTTTATAGTTCATCTACTATTTGTCTCCTTGAGGCCACATCGAAAAATATATGTTCGGTGTTTGGATTTGAATGCAAAACCAAACGGGTGATTTATGAGTTTTCTTCCAAAAGCCTTGCTTAGATGATGATGATGATGATTTTGTCTTGAATTAAAACAGTCAGCTTCATCAGAGTATGGTGCCCTTTGAAGAACAACAGTCACTGAAAAAAACCCACAATTGTTTGTCAACCTTGCAGACTTTTTGTAATTTTCCATTCTCTCCAGCTTAATAAATGACTTTCCCAGGTGGTATTTATATTTACACATCCACTGCATTTTTCATGTCCAAAACCTGCATCATTTGGCCGTCCTTCCCACCACTACCACAAAAAGCTGTCAGATTCTTCTGGTGTAAACTACCTTGGCAGATCAGTGCAGCATTTTTTCCTATTTTCCACTGGCTTTATGCAGTATTCATCAAAACTTGTATTTAAATGAAAAAAATACCTTTTCCTTGACTGTCATTTTTGCTATAAATTAATCTGAATGTCTGGTCTGTGAACTTCAAAACTGGTGTTTGTGGTGCTTACAAAGCTAAAGGTGGTGGATAAACAAACCTCAGTCTTAATTTGGTGGGTAATCATGGAAAAACAAAAACGTATGGGTTATCTGATCCAATGACAAGTTAACAGTTCATGGTGTACTACTCCATGTTCTGAACATTGTCTACATGTTTGTGTACTATCACTTCTCCCAGCCTTTATGGACCCTATATCTCTGAATACTACTGTAACATTTACTCTGGCTTTCTGCCACATGGAATTTTGTACCCAGGGATCAAGACTGAGAGTTTTGTAATTTCCACAGCCAAATCTCTATATTCAGAATAACAATGGTACAGTCCTCATTTTGTTACAGGTATACCCATTCATTACCACTATTGAGTCCCTTTCAAATTTACCTCTGACATCCAAAACTTGTATTTATGTGAGACAACCTGCCAGTCCTAACATAGCTCTTAATTTTTTAACATCCATTCCTCATTTTACCTCTTCTCCATGGATGCCAAAGAGTAATCGGTAAACTGGGGGAATCCTGCAAGTAGATGAAATTTTGCAGTGATGTGAGATGGTCTTTTCAAAAAAAATCAGAATGAACAATCAGGTAGAAAAGAGTTTCGTAATGCTAATAATGTGCAGGTCAGTTGTTCTTACATGTGGTATATGTATAAGTAATTTATAAGAACTTCTCTGTGTTATTATGTGGCAATTTCCCATGTGTGTCTTTACACTAGCTGCTGCTGAAGAAGCTTCTTTCAATCCATTTTTAGGTCTGTTGACCTTGAATAATTACTCTGACCACCATTTTCAGGCCCATACCAGCTCTTCGCCTATTTTGTGTGCAGCTCTGCCAACTAAGAGCACTGCCAAAAGGCAGAAAGCCTCACTGGCCATGCCTGTATTTTTAAATTGTGCTGATTGCTTAAAGCACCAAGAGTCTTTACCTTAGAGAAGCACAATAAACGTAAATCCTCTAGCCAGACTGCTAAATTGTGTTAATTATTACTGAGTTTGATTATTCCCTTAAAACAAATGTTCTTGTGCAAAAGGTCTATCTTTGACCTGGACATGCTGAAAATGTAATATATGTATATATGCTTTAAAATGTGACTCAAAAACTGCATCTGTTTTCTGACACACCAGTTTTATACGTGCATAATTCAGCTGACTCAGTGGAGTTAGTTCCTGTCCTGTGGTGTATGGGAGTAGAGAGTTTGCAAGGAGAAAAGGTGAGGTCTAGTTACAGAGACTGATGGGGAGTCATGGTCCTCCTGGTTCTTTCAACAGTTCCCCTTGTGGCACAGTGTAGATCACTGAACCTTTTTGGTTCTCCATGTATTCAGGTAGTTTGCCTGATGCAGCTGTATTTCCTGGCTTTAATTTTCACCAAAATGGGCCTTCTGTGTGCTTTCTTCCCTTCTGAGATGCTGGGATAGCGTGGGAGCTCTGAAAAGGCATAAAGCATCCCATGTTTAATATTTTCAGTTTTGGTAACAGTGTTTTGTTTTTGATGTGACTGCAGAAGTATCTATCCCAGCTTGCAGAAGAGAGCCTGAAAATGAAGGAAGAAGGCAGCCATCTGCCTCAGGATGACACTGGCATTGTTCCTCACTTCACAAAGAAAAAACTATGACGTGGATGAACTGGAAGAACTATAATGAGTGAATGCTGATCCTTTTCTTTTTTTTTTTCTTTTTTTTTTTTCTTTTTTAATTTCTATGGTATAACTGTCAATTTGCACTGTACAGAGGAGGGGAAATAAAGAGCATGTTCCATGCATCTATGCCCAGAGTGCCATTAAAAACCAAAATGCCTGAAACTGTTTCCCACGGTGAAGCAATGCTGGCATATCTGTAAGAAGTGGAGCAATTCTTTCTCACACTCTGTGTGCTGGGAGTGGTTTCCTAGATTAAATCAGAATTCTCAGGGATTCTTAAAGTTTTAATTCTGATGTGATGCATCAGGTCAGGTGGAGTATTTTAGAAGCACTCAGCATCCTCCAGTGGACGCTGAAAGGAAAGGAGATGTTACTATAAATAAGCTTTAATGTTGCTTAAAATATCTTCAGCCATTTCACTCGTTGCCCCAGTAAGAAGTAGCTATTGCATAGGACATCTAAAGCCATTGTGCCAAAACTAGTCAGTAGATGGCATAATATAAACCCCATAAGCATCCACCTCTGTGTATTGTAAGAGTTTGGTGAAATGATAAAATGTTTGTGTTGTTAAGCACTGACTGTACCCTGACTGTGTTGTACGAGCACCGAGGGAGCCACAGTCTGTCCCAGGGACCTTATAGCCTGAACCCAGCACAGCGAGAACAATTTGAATGCATGTGCTGACAGCCAACCTGCTCTGGTTTCCAGCGTTTTCCATGGTGTGATCAGGATGTTCTCCAGGTACCATTGTGTTTGAAACTCTTCATTTTGGTAATTCTAAAGGGTGCCAACTTTGAGTCTACTGACTTGAAACTTTCATGAGAGGCTTTTTAAAGTGCCACATGTTTGGACCATGTCTCTTTTAGACATTTTATTCAAGATCCTTGCTTTTGGGGTCTTTTTGTTTTCTTTCGAGCTTGCTTTTCCTCAGCTTGGCAATGTTGAATTTTCCTGGTTTTTATGGAAAGATGCCAGACTTTTAATATTGTTTTTATATTTTATTTCCCTGAATTTTTTAAGGTGAATACAACAACTGATGGCTCACAGAGTGCAGCACTGAGAACACAGGATGCACCAGCAGCTCTGGCATTATTACGAGCTATTGTTTCTGCACAGTTGTTGCTTAGTGTTTTGTAAAGTCCCTTTGAAATGCACTGTACAAGTTTCTGATTCATTTCAATAGGGCTTTGTGTAGTAAAATGAATATGTAGGCAAACCATTGCCAGAATTGATCCTGGAGTTACGCTTTTATAAAATGCCCCGCACAATCTAGACAGATGGGGGTTTGCAGCCATGTTTCCGTTCTTTGCCTGACTCTAATATTCATCACAGTATGTTCTGTAAAAATTACTGGTGCTGGATGTCCTGTTTAGATGTTGTGCAGAGGAAGTCATTTCCCAGAAGGTTCTAGCCATCCCTAAGAATGACATGGATGTCACAAAATACTGCAAAGTGGCTAAATTGCCAACAAAGTATTTGTTCCATTATGTCTTCTGCCAGCAGCCATGCTCGTTCTCTGAAGCAGCCTGTAGCCAGGCAGTGTGTCTCAGAGGTGCCTGGTAGTGTTGCCTGAAGTCCTGTTCCATTTCATGGCCTGTGCTTTCCACTTGTTTTACCAGAGGTGGGTTCAGATTTCATATTTGGAATTCCTGTTTCTCACAAGTTGAGGGATTCTTTGCATCCCGGATTCAGATGTGGCCTATCCAAAAGACAAGGGGAAATGAAAAACATTGCAGCCTAAATCCTCCTTTGTCCAGACTTGAAGTATGTTAAGACTTGGGTCCATCTGTCATTTAAAACAGCTTTCTTTTTGTTTTTCCATATGGAAAAAAAATAATATTGCAAACCAGGTATTTTTCCTTCAAGGACTGGGTTTTTCTTTCTTTGTTTTTCACGTTGCAGTGAAATTTGAGCACAGGGCTGTTAAGGCAAGAGTTTGTATTGCAAGCTGTAAGATTACTAAAATGGCAGTAAAGATTGTGCAATTGTCTTCAAAAGCACAGCTCTCAAGCTGGTCATGTATCATCTGAATATGAAGTTCCCTTCATGCCCTTCAGCACAAACTGAGTGCAAGGGAAGGAAATCACTACAAATGCAAGCATCAAATCTTTGAAGCTAACCCTGCTATCAAACTGGAGCTCTCACCAGCCTAATGGGAGCTTGTTAGACCATGTGGTTAAGCTTAATTGGATATGAGACATAGCTGACTGTATATCAAAGTCATATGCCTCCAGCAACTTTATCCCCAGGTAACCTCAAATGAGAAAAGTATCACTGTTATTATTCTTTATTTGTATTGCAGTAGAAGCTACAGGTCCACTGCCTTTATTATAGGCACGGTACACATCCACAACAAAGGCTTTCCCAGGCCAAAGAGCTTTAAATCAGACTTTCTGAAAACAGACAACAGGTGGATACAGGCAGGCAGGGAAAGCAGTAGGTAACCATGAGATTTTGACTGGCAGCAGCAGAATAATGAAAATGAGTGTTTACCCAGGGGCTTATTCTTGGGTGTACAGGAGATGATTCAAACTACCTTCCCCCTCCTCTGGTTCTGAACCAGGTTCACTCCCATTATTCACAGCTTGCCTATTTAATTTTTTTTTTTTTCCTGGCCAGTTGCATTAGACATGCAAAATCCCCGAGAGAGTGGGCCTTGGCATCCTTCAGTCCCTGCCTGCTGAAGTTTCAGTCTCCATCCAGGGCTCCAAAAGCTGGAGTCTTGACTGAGCTCACCAGGAACCGTCCTGGCTCCAGATACCTAGTCAGGGCCATGGGTACAGGCCCTTGCTTGCCGCTGAGGAAGGAGGAGGCTCCAGATGGCATCTCTGTCCTCTGTAGTTTCCTCTTCTGGAGGTAGATGACTCAGGTGAGCGATGTAGGTGCAGTGCCCAGCCCCACAGATGTGATCAGACCCAGATATTTGTAGAGGTGGTTTGGACACCCCTTATCTTTGGGCTCTGTCCTGACACAACAGCAATCCTCAAAATCCTGGGTACGGCCAAACAGGCAATTCCTCTTCTAAGAAGGTCCTTTCTCCCCCTAAAACTTAGCACCTTAAAGCAGTTAAAAGCAATCTCAAGTCTCAACTAGCTCCTAATGATCCCTATGATAAGTTTTCAGCCTGATGCACTTTAAGAACTCAGAGATAATCTCCTTCCCCCTCCAACAGGCCATCATGCAATGCTGGCAGGCGCTCAACTCCCCAACTTCTCTCTACTACCTATTCTACTGAGGAAGAAAGCCACCGTAGGCAGCCGCTTACCTTTCTCAGCTTGTGTAAAAATGTGTTCTTTCTTTTGGTTTATTATATTTAAAATCTTGACTTTTGTTTTCGTTGGCATAATTCATCATAAATATAATCCACGCTGTTTATTAATACATATTTATTTATATATATTTATATATACACACCACAAAACAGGCTCAGGTCTAGCCAAACAAATATTGATATTTAAAAAGGAGCTTCCTTAATATATAGAAATCATTTCAACACATCTCAACCAAAGATTGCACTTTTTTAATAGGGACTACGTTTTTCATCTTTGTGAAGTATGTATTGATCTCAAATAGTCTTTAATGTCAATCTGCAACTTACTTTCCTTGAAGTAAAAAATAAGAGAATTAAACATTTGCCCCATAAGATCAGACAAAGTTTCATATTGGCTTTAACACTAAATTAGTGTTAGGCTGGTTATATTCAGGGTTTTTCTATTCTCTAAGGATTAAGGCTGTGATTTGTTGAATTATACTTGAACTGGACCAGATGTACTATTTATTGAGCTTATATAATCTTGTTAATTTAAATTTTGGCTTGTAAACAGTTGGAATTTGTTAGTACTTGTTTAATTATGTAGGAACTGTCACCAATATTAACTGATCTGTGTAACTGATTGCAAAGTATTTCAATTTGTGTTTCTTAAAAAGAAAGATTTTAATAAAGAGAATTATAAAGCATATACATGGGTGGGCAATTGTCCCAGCATCAACATGCTTCTAGCTTCCGAGGGGATCTATTGAAAATTAATAAATAAATAAAAGATAGTTTGGGGGTAAGAAAGAAGCAGGAGACCAAAATGTTTGCTTTTAAATGTAATTTCTAGAAGTTGCGATTCTTACCGGGTAGCTCCTGCTGTACAGACTGCGAGTGATTGCCATCGTCTGGTGCTGAAGTTGAAGTGTACGTGTCTCAGCAGTTTGCTCTGTAATTGTTATTACCCACTCCTGTCCCTCTAGATATGTCCTCACTTCCCTTTTTCTGTTTCCAAATGAACTGGGCAAGTTGTCGGTCCGCACTGGCTTTTCTCTGTCTCCATCCAGGTTGTCTTTTCATCCTCAAAGAACCATATAAAATCAGCCCAGCCAGGCACCTTCTCCACCTCATCTCTACCCGAGTCCCCACGTTTGCCCGTTTACCCTGTTTCCCTTGCACTCTCCCTCTGCCTTTGCTGATTTTTCTTCTTTTCAGCAGACTGCCCTCCCAGGTGCTCTCCCAGCTCCACAGGGACCTTTCCCACTCCCCAGCCTTCTCCCTGGCTCACTTCCATCGCCAGCAACTGGAGCTCCTGGGAGGAAATAGTCAGCCTCAGTCAGGGTGACATAAAGACATGCTTGTACTAAATATTTAAAGAATGCAATGAGGACAAAAGCTAAGGGGAAACTTCACCACCAGCTTTGATTAATTCACTCAGCAGAAAACACTAGGAGAAAGACTGAGACAAGGTGATGTCTGGTCCATGTGCAAGGCAGGCCGTGGGGCACCATCAGAGCAGGAGCTGTGCCTCCCACCACCTGCTGAGGGAGGGAGATGGGTCTGTCAGACCCACCGAACGGCCGGGGCAATGGGTCGTGGGCAAAAAGTCTGGCACTCAGGTTTTCTGACTCCCCAGTTCATGAAATCAGTGCTTTAGCATCTTTTGAATAACTGTTTTGCAGCTGAGGCACACGTATAATGTATTTTAAGCACAAATGGTTTCAGTTCTTCTGTCCTGGATGTAGTGAAACCTTCATACGTGTGACTTTGATACCACCTCATTGCAGCCGTGAATCTCTCGCTCTCGAAATCGGGCAAACCAATTTTGTTAAAAACCAAGTGTTAACTTGGCATCATATATCTGTAACAGAAAAAATTCTAAACCTCACAATTTTCTTGTTGGAAGGGGGAGCTCAGGTGAACACCAGCCCGCACCCAAATACCAGCTTGGCCTTTTGGCACGAGGCTGTGACTGACCTCACTTGGACAGCCAGCCGCAGCCCAGCTGTCCTGCCAGACCCACGGAGCGGACCAGGTCCAGGCTGTCTGGACAGGACCCTCCCCGGGAAGCGGACCAGGAGGGAGGGCAGGGGTGTGTGGGGAGCTGGGATGGCGCTGCCTGCTCTGGATCGGGCTGCTGTGGGGCTCGGCCAGTGGACACGCTGCCCCGACACAAGCGGCGCTGGGGCTGCAGCACGTGCTGGCACTGTGCGAAGGAGCTGCCCCTCCACCTGCTTTTCGGTGCCAGGGACTCGGCCCTGTTTGTGCAGGTGGCAGCAAGGACAGCCCAAGAGAACGGGTTTGCCTGTGCTTACTTTTCTACGTCCGACTCCACCAGCCTCCGTTATCAATGTCAATATGTTGAGCGCTCCTCCTGTGCTTGGCTTGCCTCATGCAGTGCTGCAACGTGAAGCCATGGGAGTACGCGGTATGTATTCGTGGAGGAAAAGTTCTCCCTGTTGTGGAGAAGAGGGGGACCGGGCAAGGACCACGGATTCTCCCCACAACATCTTAGTGGAACCAAGTAATGAAACGGTGAAACAAAAAATAGCCTTTTCCCTTGCACAAAAGAAATTACCGTAGGGGTCAGACTTCTCATTGCAGGGCCCAAGCTGGCCTTACTGACCTGGTAGCCAGGAATCCCCTCCACCTCCCCCGGCATGTCACACCTCCCCTCTGCTTGCCTTCAGCGGAGCTACGGTGTGTTACAGCGCTGGCAATCTGGCCCCAGTCTCCATGAAACACACTTGTCTCATCCTAACTGAATATATGTACGGCACCATGGAAACACAACTCCCCAGATGCTGAGGTGACAGAAGCAGGGGTGGTTTCCATCTCTTCCTTCCTAACTGTCCCCTTCGACAGCCCATGTGAGGTTCGGGAAGGCCCTGCTGGGCATCCTGTGGCTTGGGAGCAGGCAGGGGAGCGGTGGGGCCACCAGGATCCACCTTCCACACTGTGAAGATGGTTTTCTTAGGGCTCATCTGCACATAATTACATCAGCCGACTGCAGGGTGAGATTTCTAATCAGATAGCCGAGGTGATTAAAGCCAGTGAGCTCTCCTTTCAGTTCGCATCAGGCTTCTGGTTAAAGGGCCATCTGTCAGGAGCAGCTACCTGAAGTAGCTTTATTTAAACTGAAATAGGAGCATACGTCAATTTTTAATTAACTGGGTCAGATCTGAATGAGTGGGCATGTCCAAAAGCTTTCTGCAAACTAGAAAGCCATGTAGGGCAGGCTGAATACAGCCTATTAAATGTTTAAATAATTGTCAGGCAAAGTCTTGGCCAATATTCCTCAAGGTAAGACTTAAGTATCAGAAGCACAGCCCTGGGTGAAGAGGCAGCTTTTCCAGCCCAATTTCTTCCTAGTGCTTTAGAAAGGAAGGTTCCTGTTCACAAGCTGTCCTCCCCTTATTCCTAAGCCTTGTTTGAGGACATGCATATTAGTTCCACCTTCCTTAAACACCATCCTGGTGTCTTTAGAGGACACAGGAAGCCTGTTTTGTTTGTGGGTTTCTTCTCTGGCGGGGCTGTGTTTGCATTGCAGCTGGTTTATCTTTGGCAGATAGCAACGTGTTCTTGGCAGTAAACTTTCACCTTGAGCTCAGGGGGTGTAGCCACACTGTGTTTTGCACACCTGTGGTGGGGAACTAGGAAAAATTTGCCTGTTTGTATCACTGCTGAGATGTTAAAACCAGTTTCACAGAGGTGCTATTGGTGCTTGGTAGAGGTCCCGACTCCCAAGATGTGGGCATGCTGGAGGGCAGCGTGCATGCGTGCATGTGTGTGCATGAGCAAGACTTGTGCTGCCTTGCACAGACCTTAGCATTAAGCAGCTGGCAATCGGATGTACTTCTCCAACATTACAGTCACAAGTAAAGCTGGTTTGGTGTGTGCCCAAGCGGGGTTTCTAACCTCCTTATTTCCCCTGTTCACTATTCCTGCCTGTAACACTCTGTCGGTGGGTACGAGCTGTGGTGATGAGCTTGCAGAGCCACTGGCTGCACTGAGACGTACGCAGGGACTGGTATCGGTGTCCCCCGAGGTGCCCTTGCCACAAGTGCAGGGTCTCTGGGAGCAAGGCAGACCTTAAACAGGCACGCTCATACAGGTTTGGCCCCATAAAAAGAAAGTACGCTGAGACCAACAGGAAGAGCAGCACGGGTCCGTCCTGACGCTCTGGGGACCGGCACCGCTCCGGCTGGGCTAGTCCAGTGACTCTTTCCACCTGATTGCAATTGGGAAAGATTAACTCAGGTAGGACATGCTAGATACTGGTCTGCCAAGAGATCAGCGAGGCAGCCAGGATGCTGTGAATGATCCCAGAAGCCTTCTCCTTCCTTTCCTCTCACAGATTAGCCTGGCTGGGGGTGAGGGTGAGGACAAAGGGTATTTTGGTGAGGCAGGGTAGGGGTTTGCCGTTGGACATTGCCACAGAAGGAAGCCGAGCTGCTGCAGGGGAGCACGGAGACCTGGCAGTGTCCTGTGTGACTGATGCCAGGCTGTGTATGAAATGGACCCAAGAGGTCTGAAATAAATTGGCAGGGCTGTGCTCATGGGTATTTCTCACTAGCAAGCTGATGTCCCTGTGAATGCATGTTTGTAGGCTATGTGTTACTTGCTCCTCTGCTTTTCTCTTCCTGCAAAGGCAGATGCTGATTCACGAGCTACTGATGCTGTTCAGCCATCGGCATGTCTCTTCACAAACCTCCTCCATGGGGTCTGATCCCAAAACCAGTGGTGAGAGTCCAGTTGAATTGAGGGCTACCTGAGCCTTAAGGTAAGTTAAGTACCTGTTTACAACAGCATCAGATGCAAGCAGTGCCTAGCAGTGTGAGAAAGCACTGGGCTCTGCCAGCCCAGTGAAACAAGGAAAAAAAAAAAAAAAAAAGAAAGAAACCTGTCAGAAATATGGTTTGGGTACATCCCCCCTAGGAGCTGCTCCATCTCGCTGCACTCAGGGCATGTTCACACCATGGCAAGGAATGGCATGAACTCACTTTCATGAATTACTTCTTGTCAGCCAAGCAAAGCGGGAAGCAAATTATGTTTGCTTAAACCACCATGCAGGTGGTCTCAGCCAGTGGATGTTAGCTCTGAAGGAGCAGGGGAGGTGCTGCACCAGGAGTTAGTGTGGGTCAGCTGATACATGATAACTAGCACCTCTGTGGTATCTTGATTGCTTGTGATTGTGTGAACATGCCTGAAGATGCAGATGGTATAAAGCAGAGCAGTGCTTATGAGGGTTTTGAAGCTTGCATCTGCTTATTTGGTCCTGGAGGCTTTCAGCAAAGACCACCCACTGAAATGAAGAATCATTTTCTTGAAATACAAGTAACCAAGACATGTATTCAACCTCTTTCAATGCCCTTCTATGATTTTGTGGAGCCTTTGAATTCCTCTTTTCCTACAGGAGGTTTACTGCAGTGCAAAATGAGTTCCTGGAGCAAAAAAGACACTCCTTTCTAAAGGGCATACGGGTTGTTGAGGCTCCAGGTCTTCCATCTTTAAAGATTAATGCTTCAAGGTGAGTTGTCATAGGCTGCTAAAATAATCTTTTTCCCACCATTTTCCTCATGTCAGCATTTCTAGAGCTCTAGTGCGTTGTGGCTGCTGTTGTTATGTAAGGATTTATGAATGGCTACAAAGTTCAAAGGCATATTGGTAATCCCAAGTCCTGAAAAGCCCGGAGTCAGCCCAAGCCCTGCCCCATTTCCCAAGAAGAAGTTGTTTGCCAACTCTTTCTTTTCCTAACTTATATTTTATTATTAGCCCACAAACTTCAGGATCTCTTTATTCACCTCTCAGTATTTTGAGCACTTAGATTGTACTAGTTTCATGTTTTTGAATCTTTTATCCACAACCTTGAGGGCTAGGGACATACTTCATTATAATGAAAGTTACAATTCCCTTGTTTCAAGGAGCTGGGACTTTAAGATAAATTCCCCAAAGCATTAAAGTTGTGATAAAATCACAGGAGTTGCCAGCATTGCACAGAGTCTCCTCTGTTTGGAAGAGGAGGCATTGGACTGCAGCGAGCTGCCGGCATCGCTAGCTACTGTCGTGTTAGTGAGTCAAATCAAAATAACATTGTGGTTAAACATCAGCTCTGCAGGCCTAACTAAAGAAGATAACCTCATCTCTTCCTAGCTGCAGTCCTTCACAAAAGCGCTGCCTTTGTAATCCTCCGGATTGATGTTCACATCAAGCTCTGCCCCAGAAGGGCCCTGCACCCCTGACAAAGTGCATTTAAAAGTATAAAGCCCTCTCTGGGATGCAGTGGAGGCTGGTGCCAGCCAGACACTTCCTGGGACACGTGGCTACGGCTGCTTCCAAACTGGGAGCATTTCAGCCCAAGAGATCTGCCTTTCTTCCCTCCCATTCCTCTTCACTGTTGCTCCGATTTCAGCTTCGTGCCGCCTTTCACGCAGCCCCCCTCAGCTTCAATCAGATCCCTCTTGTCTGTGTGAATCCCTTCCCCCAAATACCCCTGCTTTCCAAAAACAGTCCCGCCTGCCAGGACCGGGCGCTCTTCTGAGTCTGTGTGTGGCTTTTTGTCGGGTCCTGGGCTGAGCTCAGATTCCTGTTTGGACCAGCATGAGGTCAAAATGGAAACAAACTCAGGAAAACCCTTCGCTGCAGCACAGCCTGATGCTCGCTGACTGCACGCGGGTGGCTGCTGCAGCGCTCCAGCCTGAGACTGACGGGTAATGCGGAGCGAAGCAAATGATTAGCGTTATTAAAAATGCTTTGCAATTATACAGCACCTTTTCATCTAAAGATTTCAAAGCTTCATAGCACTCACACAAAGTTACTTATTATCCCTAGCATTTAGCAGAGTCAGGAAACGAAGGAAAGCAGCTAAGTGACTCGCCTTAGGTCATGCAGTCAGTCAGCGTCAGAGGTGGGAACTCAGCCCCGAAGTGCTGACTCCGTGGCTCATGCCCCGACGTGAGGACACACCTCACCCTCTCCTGTTCCAGGCCAGCTCCTTGGGGGATGCAGAGATGAGAAGAGCGCTCAGCACAGCCCAGGCAGCGCTCAGCAGGCACCTGCCTGGGAGCAGCACCCACTGCAGCGCTCCCAAGCCCTGCTCCTTCCCCCCAGAGCACCCTGCACACTGCAGAGGTGCTGCGTGGGACCTGTCGTGCCTGAGGCTGCAGCCCAGCTTGCCACGGCACAGTGTGGCCAAGTCCACAGC
>JAVJGJ010000062.1:20142182-20159980 GCA_035590215.1 Microhierax caerulescens | reverse complement strand
CGGCCCGGCCTCCTCCCTGTGGGCGCGGCGGCCCTGCAGGGTGCGTGGGGGTGGCCTGGCCGCGGGGTTGTCGCTGAGGAGCTGCTGGCCCTGAGTGACTCCCGGCCCCCTGGGCAGGCCGCCCCGCTCCCGCCGCGCCGCCGCGGCCGGTCCCTCGCCCGTGGCAGCCGGGCCGGGCTGCGCAAGGAGGCCCCTCCGCCGGCCCCGGCGGGGCAGCGCTGCTGAGGGCACGTTTGTGAGGTGCGGGTGCCCCGCGGCCGCAGTTGGGCCGTGGCAAGGGCTGCCGGGCCTGTGCCAGCGTGCGGCGGCAGGGCCCTGCCCCGCCGTGCTCCCGCCGGCCCGCAGCCCTCGGGCGCGGCTCTCCTCAAGGGCCTGGCTTGCTCCGCCGTTATTTCATCCAGCGACACGGGTTGTGTAGGGGTAGTTATACCTTACCTGCTTGTTCTTGGTGTGGCTGCAGAGCAGCAGCTGGTGTTTGCATGCCTTCAGGTCTTGGTGGTGGGGAGTGTTCGCTGAAAAGTTAGGGAGAAAAATCGTGTAAGCTGTGTGGAAGTTCCTCAGGGATGTTTTGCATAGGCGTAAGGTCTTGATAATTTTGGAAGTGTTCTGCAGTGTGCGTGGTTCCTAAACGTTAATTTGCTGCTACTGGCCTGTTGGGGTGGAATTGCCTATTTAGATAAAGTACATGTGGTGGTGGTGAGTGCAGAGAGCTGAACATATTTTATTGGTGGTTTTCAGTGACTTAGGAAATACCCTCATCTGCTGAACTACCTTAAAAGTACCATTTGTATAACTGATTAATCTTAAGATCTCTCACAGCATTCTTGTTTTGCAGATGGTTAAATTTACTTGCGTCCATTATGTTCCCTTATTATCTCCTCTGATGTAAAATTTTGTGGTTATTTATTCTGGTGTTTGTAATGCAGGTTTTCAAATTCTGTTCTGTATCTGATAGTACTGTGTAGTATAACGCTGTAAAATATAAAGTGGTATTTTTTTTAATATATATACAGTGATAAATACCTGAAGCTCCAGCAGACCTGTTGGCTTGAGTGAATGAGAGGGTGCATTGCTTAACTGAGAGTATGTCTCCTGATGGGTATGAAAAGATACATTGTAAAGCTCAGTTATTCCATCACCCTTGTTAGAAAGAAAGTAGGGTGCTGAATCTCAAAAAGGCAGCATATAAATTGTGTTGTTATTTGTTATGTGGAGCTATAGGTGAAACTATAGTTTCAAGTAGGGTCCTGTATGGAAAAAGTGTTTCTTCCCTTGACATCTGGGACTTGATTACAAATGCTGAAAGTCATGATTGTTATTTAATATAGGTTTTGTCCTTTGTCTTCTTTCTCAAAGAGGTGGACAACTGATGGAACGTTCCACTAGGAAGACTAAAACTGTTCTTACAAGGTAGTTTGCTCAGTTTAGACTGAGATCTATACAAAATAATATCTCAACCAACAGTGACTGGGAATACTTGAGAACTCCTGAATGAGTAATTGAGGTAACTCTGAAAAAATGTTTTTCTAAAATAATTACGTGGGGTGGGGAAGACTTCTTATTACACAAAGCTGTTAACTGTTTGGGTTGAGATTAGGAAATGCAAGATCATGACAGCTTGATACTGTGCCCTAAACCAGAGTTTATTGCCAACGGTCTGTAATGAATCATTTGCCGTTAATGGTCTGTGGTAGGCAAGTGGGCATAAGAGGGGAAAACAAGGAAAGAGAAGAAAAGGGGAAGGGAGTGCTGTCGTTTGGTGTCACAATCTTGCCACTCAACGGTAAGCTGTTTTCAGGGCAGCAAAGGATGAGAAAGGGGAAAGAGCTGCTGAATTCTTAGGGCAGACACAAATACCAGTAATATTCACAGATGCAGAGTGATTTGTGAAACTCTCAGGTGAAAAAGTATACAGGGCTGCTTAATTTTTTGGGTACATAAAGGAAGGATGGGTGATACCATCTCTTTCACAGTGACATGGGGTGGTTTGTAGAATAGCAGCTACTGGGAAGAGGGAGAAAGAGTAACAGAGAGAGAAATGTTCAATGTTATCCCTTGCAGATTGGATGGTGGTTGTAAGGAGTGCTTAGAGGGTGCAGAAACACAAATGTTAAAGCTTGTCATCTGTATGTACACATACAGTAAAATGTAAAGACTGAGGGGAGGAACAAAAAATAGCTTGTATTCTAAGGGCTGGTCTGAACTTGATAAATTGGTACTATTTTATCAGTATAGTTCACCTGAAGGACATTTCTCTTGTGGATGCAGTTACAACATTGATATTGAATGCTTATGTAGATAACCACTTTGCAGAATAGGACAGTATTAAGTTGATAGAGGTGGCTTTTATCAAACCCTGCATACACAGGCCTTTCACCCTTAAAGTAACGGCTTTTATCCTGGTGCTTCCTTTATAAACAAGAGAACTGACAGCTGCTAAGGCATCAAGGCTCAGACAGATGCTTGTTTGAGGGTGGTGCTGTCTCATGTTACAGCATTTACCTTCCCAGGAACTTTTCGGTGGTTACTGATAGTTAATTATAATTTAATGCATACCCCCACCCCTATTTTTGCACTGTATTTTGTGAGTGAAGCCTTTGCAGCTTTTTTACTTCTTTAAGTTTTGGTCTAGCAGTTTTCTTCCCCTAAGCTTCTCCATTTCTGTTTAGGCCTTGGAGGAGAAAACGTTAGAGGCTTACGCATTCCGGAGTTAGTTCTGTTAAGCAGCTATGGAAGTAGAAAAGGAGCACATTTACGTTACTCCAACAGGTAAGTAATATGTTCAGGGTTGGTTTGTTTGTTTTTTAATTTACTATTACTTAGCTAACCTGTAGTGTTCTCTGTAGAAAAATGGTATTACTGTCAATTTTTTAACAGTACTGGTTTTAAAAAAAAATCTTAAATGAAAAAATTACAGAATTGTTCTTTTATAGTATCCTGCTTGATTATATTTATTTCAATTTGTTAAAATCATAAAGTTAACAATTCTTTAGCTTACTAAATAATAGTGACTCTGGACTCCTTATCATCTGACTTCAAGTAGTGCTACTGTGAAGAAAAGAATAAGCTCAGAAGTAAAATGTGTAGGTGCATTTGAAAGGTACAAATTGTGCTTTTATGTAGCTATTTAGCTTAAAATTAGAGGAAACAAATTATAAAAGGCTTGACTGGAAGTGAGCTGGCATGGGAAAATATTACTGAATGTGTGTTAGAGACTGCCCTGAAATTGAGTGTTTTGTCCGTATCAGACGTGTTTCATGATGCTTAGTCAAGTTACTACAGTTTCATGTTGTTTTCTGTGCCTTCCAAAAGGCTACGATGATCTGCACTGACCGTTGTATATGAAAGATTTTTTTGTAGGTTTTAAATGTTTTTTGGAAAAAAATCATTTATTTGTTAAGATGGTATGTAATGCCAAGTGGCAACATGCTCCATATGACCTCTTAAAACAGCATTAGTTTAATGTAGAAGATACCTTGCTTCTCAGCATTTAAGAATTATATTTGGATAATAGGTGGGAAACTGCTAGATACCTAAATTGACCTAATTTGGTCAAATGAAATTTGTACGTAGGTAAGTAAGTAGTTGCTGACTGCTTTGTTAATTAAGGTAGCACCATGAAAGCATGGGTTTTAAGTGTGCCTGCTAAGCTTCATAGCAGGGTAATAAGGTAAATTTGGATACCTTTTTAATATATAGTAAGGAAAGGCTTAAAGTTAAAGAACAGTGTTTTTGCTTATACATGTATATGTATATGTTACATGATGTAAAAATGAGAAGCTGAAAGGAAGATCTGCAACCTGTTTTTTCAGCCTAAGTAATAGTGGAGGGCCAGCTGGTTATAGTAGTATGGAGAAAGGTTGCAGCTGGAAGGAATAGTGTTATATAAAAACATAGTTTAGTAATGCAGTGAGACACATTAAGTCTTATGGGCTGGATGTTTCCTGTGGAGTATTTCCTTTAGTCTTGAACCTCAGATCAGGATTGTGTAAGGAGGTTGGCTGTAGCCTCTTGCATTAATTGTTGGCCATTTTTTTTTGGAAACTGAGAAAGAAGTGGTCATTGAAGAGTGTAGTTCCTGGGCAGCCAGATCGAAGGTCTAAACTAGAGAAATTCATGGGAGAGTGGATGTGAAGAATTTAAATTAATTTGTCTGAGATGAACTGGTTGTGCTGATGGGGTCTCCCTGGGGAATGAGAGGAAGGAAACCTGTTCTGTTTGGTTTTGCTCTTTTTTCCCCTCTGCTAGCTTTATGCAAATCTCTCATTGTTTTATTAAAATGTTAGACAAACTGAGAAAGCTTGTTGTGAGGGATCTTTTTCTGGACGCAATGCATGCTTTTTTAGCTTGCAAGCATAAAAGGAATGTTTTTGTGGGAGTAACAAGTGGAAAGGTGAAGCTTAGACTGGAATGGCTGCATTATTGTTCAGCTATAACATTCACATTTCTGAACACTAGTATCTAAATGCTACTACTTTGATCACAGAGGAGGCAGTTGCATCAAACTTTCTTCATTTTGTAGTGTAGTATCCTCTTTGATATGGCTAAGTACTTCGAGGTTGAGTGCACTTTGTTTTCAAAACAGTATTTCATGAACCTGTTTTGAATTGAAAAAATACAGTTCTGAGAAGTATTGCCAAATGAACATTGCTAACTAGAATGTATTGGAATGGTGAAGTAATACATTCAGCTAAGTTCAAATAAAAATTTTAAATACTTTCCATATTCTGGGTTTATGGCAGTGAACTTTTCTGTAACGCAGGCTTGGCTTAGCTGGAAAAGCAGCTTCTGTGTTCCTCATCATTGCACTTCCCAGGGCTGGAGCTATGGGTTGTATCTTTGAGACTTCACTGAATCCTAAAGAAAAGGGCTGTGTAACTGCAAGCTGAGGCTGTCCTTTGTGTGTTTTCCAATTTGCAAGGACTCCCAGGGTGCTACCTGGACTGTAAATAGTTCCCTAGGTGCTTTTTTTATCTTGATTGAGAAGGGGAAGAAGAACTTAGAAAGGCTTTTGCTTATAATGCTCCCAGTAAGACAGGCTACTGCTGCTGAACCATATAGCTCAGGTGCAGGACATCCTAACTTTGTGAAATAAAAGACTTTAGATCAAAGTTTTAAATGTGCATTAACTACCTGGAAGAGTGAAATTATTGAACTTCTCAGTGCTCTGAGACATTTATGTCTCATTAAGTTGTGAGAGAGTTTTTTGTTGGGTATGAAACAAAGCTAATTTCCTATTATAAATGATTATGCTGGGAAATAAACCATGGCCGTTTTTTAAACAGTCTTGACCAAAGCAACAGTGAGGGGCAATCCATAGAGAAGGAGAGAGAGATCAGACTGTTTCAAAAGACTACTTATTCTATGAGTCTTCGTTACTGAGCTCCCCGGGCTTTGTATTAAATTACTATTTTTTTTCATAAGTTTAAAAACAAAAAATAAGAGTAGTGATGGTTTTGTATTCCTCTAACTCTGAATTACGGCTTTTCCAGCTGGTGAGCTGTGTGTGAAATTCCTTGAATGAGGGGAATGTTGCATGATGATTTAGGAAATTAATTTCACTTTGGTGACTAGTCTGTTAACGTTAGTGACTTCTTAGAGAATATACTTACTGGCAGTTTTGTTTCTAAATCAAGAGATGTGTGGGTGGAGTGAGAACTAGGCACTTACATCTTACACGGTGAGGAGTTCTGATAGTTTTTGTTTAACAAGGGTGGGGTTTTCTGTGGTTTACCTGTTTATAAATGGTTTATTCATTTGCTTTCCAGCTCTTGACATATGCTCTGTTTAGATTGTGGATAGTTTGTGCAGGGGAATAAGGAACTCCTTATTACTGTGATGTGTAGCCATATTTTAAAAACAACATCATTTGCCTTAATGCTGTTGGAAATGAGAGTTCTATTTAATGTTGTAATCCTTTCTAAATGTAGTGTGTTTTGGTATTCTAACAAAAAACTGTTTATAACAGATTTTTTTTCTCTGTCTCCTTTTTAAGAACTTGAGAATCTAAGTGATGCTCCATTTTCCGGTGATGAAGAAAATGGTGGATCCGGGGAACAAAAGACGGAAATCAATGGAAATTGGATTCCTGCAACTTCAATTACTGAAGCCAAAATAAATGCTAAAGCAAAGAGGCGCTTGAGGAAAAATTCTTCTAGAGATTCTGGGAGAGGAGACTCCGTTAGTGACAACGGAGAGACACTGAAGATTGGTGGTGTACCAACGAGCCCCAAGGGGAAACTCCTGGACAGGCGATCCCGGTCTGGAAAGGGAAGGGGTCTACCAAAGAAAGGTTGGTGTAACTTAGTGCAGAGTAGTGTGATAAAGAGTCTGTACAAAAGTAGTATTTTTTTTTTCCACTGGGAATCCTCTTCATAAGCCACAGTCTCTGTGCAGGCATTTGGTTCTTTGTGTTAGATAGTAGATGGCAATGGGAGCTCGTAGTATGTGGCATTCTTGTCAGAAAATTTCCTATGTGTATCAACAATTAACTTCTGTCTTTAAGATATTTGAACTGTTGTTGGTTCACAGGACTCTTATTAATGCAAACTTAAAGCATGGTTATGTTTGAAAGTGCAATTTCAGCCTTCAGTTAATTCTTGTGTAGTTTCATACTGCTTCTAGTATCTTACTGGAAAGTGATGAAAGGCCTGGTGGCTAACATGGGAACATGTCATACAAACACACCTTTTTTAGCATATATTGTTAGAATCAGGAGGTGGGCACAAGCAGTGATACATTACCCTTAAATGTTTAAAAAAAAAAAAAACTGTTGAGTTGAACTCAGAACTATTCTTTATGAACTGGTGGTCCTTACTTACTGCCCTATATTTTGCCAGGTGGAGCAGGTGGTAAAGGAGTCTGGGGAACACCAGGCCAAGTGTATGATGTGGAAGAAGTAGATATTAAGGATCCTAATTATGATGATGATCAGGTAGGCAAATAATTTCTTCATGATGGTGTTTTTTATTTCCTTTATTGATTTCAGTTGCTGTGATGCTGATATTAATAAAAGTTTGACCTTGTGAGTTATGTGAATATCAGTCTGGCTGTACTAAGTGCTCATTTTTACGTTCAAGAATGGATTATTGGCTAGAGACAACTGGTGTGGAAGTATCCTAGTGTAATCTTAGCCCTATTTCTGTGCCTGACTAGGCAGGACCCCTTTCCCAAGTGTGTTCTTTACTGCTGGTGCTCATGGCAGAGAATGTTGCAGTTCTGCTGTATATTGCAAACAGGTGCCATGATAAAAACAACACAGACTTTCTCAAGTCAGGTATTTAGTAGGGGATGGTATCCTTTATGGATTTTTCTTTTCCCTGTATTCACAACCCTTCCAGTGTCTTGTATCTACTTAATATAAATGCTTCAAACTAGTGCAAAGTCAATAGCCTTGGATATCTTGTTTATGCGTATTTATTTTGAGTATGTTGTGGAAGACTGTACCTTACAGACATGCTTGGTGGGGTGGGGAGGTAAAGCTCATTGGGCAAAGGGTGCTTTATAACACTAAATCACTGAGGAAAGGAAACACATTACAAATGCGGATTTCCAAGTCTCTGAGATCAATACAATTGTGTTGTATTTTAAAAAAAAATTTAAAAAATTAAAAAAAATTAAAAAAATATTTTAAAAAAATACATTAAGTAAATACTGTGTAGCATAAGCAGAGTGATGGTGGTGTCCTTTGAGCAGAGGCTGTTTGCTGTAGCTGCTGAGACAGTGGTATCTGGGAATATCAAAACCTTCTTCCAGTATAAGATTTTTCCTTGCAATTCAATGCCTCATGTTAACAGAGCTAGCTATTAAAAATGAAACTGAGTGCATAAAGGAAAGTTTAATGAAGAAGAATATTCTGTGGAACTTCTGTATGCTTAGCTTTTCTAAGGTTGTAAATGGGGACTGATATGACTAGGCTTCTGGACTTCTGCTATACTTATTGATCATGGAAAGTTTCTTTCCAAAAAGCATTAGTTGAAAAACTGCTTTGTTCAGGTTTCTGTGCCCTGTAGTATTGCTCTGAATGTTACTTCATTAATGTGAAGTAGTCTGTGAGGAGTAGGGAACTGAATTCCAGCAGGGAGATCTGGTTGTGCTAGAACTCTGCAGGACTAGGTTACATAGGAGGCCGTTGCTGTGTGATTCTTTTTTCCCCTTAGGGAACATATTTGCTCACAAATATTCTGTAAATGCCTTTTCTACGATTTGTACGTGCTGTGGCCTGTCTGGTCCCACAGTCACTGAGGAAAACCAGGCAGGCTTGCTGTTGGGGACTGGAGTGCCACTTGCAGGGAGAGGTGCTGGAAGTTAAATCTTGTGTTGTGGCATAGCTAACTGCTGGGCTGGGGCAGGGGTTTCTGTCGCTATCCCGTCAGTATGTAGGCATTTGATCTCTGGGTTCATGTGGTGTCAGCAGAATCCTTGGAACAGATTGAAGTGTTTACCATTCTTTAACAGTAAATTCAGCCTTTCAGTTGAATTCAGCTATAATTCAAAATATAAGAAAGCATAATTTTTAGCCATTGTTGTCCACGTTTTAATGGTAGAGACATAATCTGTTGTCTGGCAGAATATTGACTACTAAGACTAAAGAAATAAGGATTCAGAAGATGCATTTTGATGCTATTAGCACTGCATAAGATGTAAGTAGAGACAGTACTATTTACAAAAGGGTATCTGCTTGTGTTGCCTTTTAAAATAGGAGAACTGTGTCTATGAAACAGTAGTTTTACCTCTGGATGAAAGAGCATTTGAAAAAACTTTAACACCAATCATACAGGAGTATTTTGAACACGGAGATACTAATGAAGTTTCGGTATGTTGCATGCCTTTTTACTACTTTATTTTAGAGGGCAACCTGTAGCATACATGGGAATTCAAATGCTAGTTATAAATGACTGTATAGAGATGTTGGCAAGAAATATGCAATAAGAATACCTAAGCAGTTATATTCGTTACATGAGCAGAAGCATATATGCAAATACATAAATACATGCATATAAATATTTATATATTTGTAATATATTTGTATAAAATGTATTTATAGAATTAAAATTACAAAATCTTAATCTGTTCTGCTTTTCAAATCTTATTTAGGAGATGCTGAAGAATTTAAACCTTGGCGAAATGAAATACAGTGTGCCTGTGCTGGCTGTTTCCTTGGCATTAGAGGGGAAGGCTAGTCACAGGGAAATGACCTCTAAGCTTATCTCCGACCTTTGTGGGACAGTAGTAAGCAAAACTGATGTGGAAAAATCGTTTGATAGGTTGCTTAAAGAGCTACCTGAATTGGCATTGGATTCTCCCAGGGCACCACAGGTATATATGTAAAGTTTAAAGTTTTATGCTAGCAAAAAAAAAAAAAAAAAAAGCTTTTTCTTTTAAATTGTGGCTAAACCTGATCTAGTAAACTGAAATTGACTCTGTATTTTCAAGAATATCAGTGGATTGCCTTACTCTTTGTAACCCCCTACCAATTTCTCAGGCTGTGTTTTTACTTTGAGATGGCTAATTTGAATAAAATCTTACAACCAAGCACATTGTAATAGTCTACTTAGAACTACTTTGAAATTCAACATTTAATTAAAAATGCTTGTTTTGTTGCAGTTGGTTGGCCAGTTTATTGCTAGAGCTGTTGGAGATGGGATTCTAAGCAGTACCTACATAGATGGCTACAAAGGCACTGTGGATTGCGTCCAAGCTCGGTAACTTTCTTGCTTTCTGTATAGCTGCAGTTTTTTATTGCAGGTGCCAAAAACAATGGCCAGGAATTTAAGGAACTAATGAAGGAACTTAAGGATAAATCATGTGGTTTTCTAACTTCTAATTTTTTTTCATTTAAAATGATAAAAAAGAAACACACAAAGTTTGCAATGAACAACAAAATCCAGAATGACTTAGGTTAGAGGAGAGACACTGAAAATGCCTGAAAAATGTATTAATACGTTTGAGCTCAGTTTTTAAGGTTTGTTGTCCAGCTTATGTGTGAGGGTGAAAATAAAATGACCTGAAATAAGAAGTGATTATAAAGGTTTTGTCTTTAGAAAAAGCTTTAATGTGATTAATGAGTAAATATAGCATCAGGACAGCTGCTGTAAATATGTTGTGAAATACACAAGGGATTAACTGTTTTGCCTTATAAAGCTAGTGCAGTGCTTTCCCAAACTTTCTCTGTAATGCTGTATTCATCAAGAAGTGTAATTATTTTCCATGTCAGGGTGAGAAGTTTGAAGGAGTAATGTCTGGCTGAGAGGGACATTTTAATAACTAGTCATGTTTTATTATTTTTTCCCCCATTAAGTGTATGTTTAAGGCTTGATAAGAGATGTGCTAAACTCTTGTAGCTTCTAAACATTCCATTTGTAACAATTATAGTTGGGTACTTCTAGGAGGAAGGGAAATGTTTAGCTGCCTAACTTGAGGGTTCAGATTGTGAAAGTTGTCAATTATATAACTGTGCCCTGTGATTTGAAGGATTGTAGCCTGCATAGTGCACATCTGGGATGCTTTGGTGCCTTTGCTATTTCTTGGCCAGTCTTTTCTGCTTGTAAAATCTTGGTGAATAGAATTACTGTTATTGGCTAGCCCCCAGTATGATTGCGATAACTGTTCCTTCTTTAGCTGCATGGTGCTCAACTGGATCTGAGATTTTTTTTCACCTTAATTACTTTTTTATTCTTTTCTCAATGGACTGGCAAGCTTCCCTAGTTCACGCTGTCTTTTTGCAACTATATATTTGTGTTCTGAAGTGCTGTTTTGGCTTAAATTCTCAAGGTTTCATAATTCCTTAGACCCAAACAGAACATAAAATCTCAATAGAAAAGCAGTTCTTCAGTTTGGAAGCAACTGACGCCTCTTTTGAGAGACACATGCCAAGCTGCGTTCTTGGAGGAGCCCAGATACAGTCCATCTCTGCATAAGAAAATACTAAATTCTCTTGTGAGGATGTTTCAGGTTCTCCATTGATGATTCAGGTCTGCTGCCATCACAGGATTGTTAGCTGTTCTTAGCATAGTATAACCAAAAATGTAAAGGTGGCAGAAAGAGAATGTGGGGAGCTACTTGCTGGCTTCTTCATCCAGGTGTTCCCATGGAGTTGCTGAGCCTGACCTCTTCTCAGGGATTTGCTCGCTTTGCCCAAACAGGAATGGCAGCAGGGGAAGTTAACCGATGCCTTTTAATGAAGTTCTGTAGTAACTTTTTGAAACACTTTGCTTTCTAGAGCTGCACTGGACCGAGCTACTGTGTTGCTGAGTATGACAAAGGGCGGAAAGCGTATAGACAACGTGTGGGGGTCAGGAGGTGGCCAGCAGTCTGTGAAACACCTTGTTAAAGAGGTAACTGACTTCTAGAAAACTCTGGAGAGAGAAGGGTTTACTGTTTGTCTTAGCTTATCTTGTTCAGGCTGGAAGGCAGAGATACATACATCCTGTAGCAAAATGATGCCAAGTGTCACTTCTGGGTTCTAAAGTAGTTTTTAAAAACTGACGTAGATTGTTTTTTTTTGATTTTTGTAGTATTTGTCAGTGGTGGGAACATGCTAGTACAATACTCCGCATTGCAAGTATACATGCATTTTCGCTTTGAGCAAATCTTTTAAGCAATTAACTTTTTAAGAGCTTACAATATAAAATGGTGAAGTAATTAGAAGAACCAAGATAAAACTGGCTAAACTAGATATACTATTATTATTTTTTGGCATCACTGATTAAAAGCACAGTAATAACTGAAAAAAAGAGAGATGAAGAAGCAGGAATGTTTAGAGACCCATGCTGTGAAGTAGGCAGGTTGGAAGGAAAAGGTCCTGTTATAATTTTTAGGTTGTGAGTGTAACAAGATGATAGGAGGAGTTCAGGAGAGAAGATAAACTTAATTATACCTGTATTAACCTTTTATGGTGCTATGAATGTTAGAAAGCAATGTTTTTGGTGCTTGTGTGTCTGTATTAACGCTATGGATAGGTATTTGGCTTACATTGTGTTTCAGGTTGCTGATAATGTCTCAATGTAATTAATGTCTGTATTTAATTACATTTATAAAAACATGAGCAGCAAGTTTCAGAAGTAAACTTGCTGCTGGGTTGATTGCAGATTATCAGAACAGTTGACAGCTTTTAAATTTCATGTTTAATTAGTGTTGGGCTTCATGTTTGCTTTAAAATTCAATAGATTGACATGTTGCTGAAAGAGTATTTGCTTTCTGGAGATGTACTGGAAGCTGAACGTTGCCTTCAGGAACTGGAAGTACCCCATTTTCACCATGAACTTGTGTATGAAGTAAGGAGAAGTCTTAAAGTCCATTTATTAATTGTCAGTAATACCAACAGGTTTGGTTTTGATTTGATGTGGGCATGCAAATAATACAACTGGAATCTGAAGCTCAGGTGTTTGTTCTGATGTTACTTGAATAACATAGTTTCATGCAAAGTTAATGGTTGTGTGCTCGTTTGTGTGCACATTATGCAACAAGTAAGCTGCTGCTAACTCTGGGAAGATCCAGAGTTAATTTTTGTTTGTTGGCTAAATAGCTGAATTCAGATTATTCCAAATTCTTGAAAAGGTTTGGTTTATTTTCTGCTGAGCAATAGCAGCAAATCCCCATGCTTTGTTTTGGTGTTTGTTTTCTTTTAGTTTCAGATATCTGGGTATTCTAATGGGCGTTACCTGTTTTTGTTAAGTTATTATAGAGCTTCCTTTTCAGGGTGGGATTGTTCCATCTAGCACACTTGTAAAAGCTTGGAGATATTTCAGAACCAGACTACATGAAAGTTCTCTGCTGTATCTGGGAGACTGTTCCTACTTGTACTCTTTTTATCTGCCAAATTGGGAAATGGTTGTTTACCAATAAGATGAACACCCATAATCTACAACATTTTCTTTTCAGTAAATTGACTCCTTTTAGAAAATTCCTTCATGATAGACAAACAGAATCCTTTTAGTTGGTGGGGGTTGTGCAGATTTGTAGGTTTTAAACTTCTAAGTTCTTATAACATTGCAGATACAAAATTAATTAATTGCCATCTGTACTCAGCAACCATATGGATATAGTCATGTATCTCTCAAACCAGAGCCAGAAAGGCAATGTTTTTTCACTGACTAGTCCTTTCTGGTTTTTCATACTTTCTCTCTTTATCCAAATAAATTTTAATGTTTTTCTTTTCAAACAATAGTAATGCCTTGAAATTGTGCATGTATATAACAAATGGACTTGTCTCCCCAGAAAATGCATAATAATGTATTCACTCCTTTTTGCACCTCATATGCTTCTACAATATGTACTTGAACCACTGCTTTTAGTTAAAACACTTGCATGATTTGTCTTAGGCTGTTGTAATGGTTTTGGAGTCAACTGGAGAAAAGACATTTAAAATGATACTGGATTTGTTGAAATCTCTCTGGAGGTCTTCTGTCATTACTGTGGACCAAATGAAAAGAGTAAGTGTGACATTTAGAGAATTTTGGATAAGGTATTCCAAAATTTACAGTTTTTACATTCTTTTAAGTACTATTTGTCGTCTGTTGCTGACTTGCTTTTTAAAAAACTCTCTGTGGTCATTCTGTATCCCATACAAATAATCTGTCACTGATACATGTATGATAGCTGTCATGTACTGGCAGAAGTACCGATGTATAGTTTTCTGTAGAACTGCGAGGTGCAGAATATTTGAATTGTCATAGATTTCCAGCTGCTTCTATGCAATTGCATGGTTCAAATCAGTCATATAAAATGCTGCAATATAGCTTCATTTTTCTTGTATAGAATTTTTCTTTTTATTCAGTAGTTCTTCATAATTGAAGTAGCACAATAAGGACCCACTTAATTACAAATGTCAATTAGAACAGTATATAGAAGGTAATATTTTACACAGTTGGAATAATCCATGGCTTTGCTTCTAGGTATAAATATCTAAGACAGCTGTTCTATCCCAGGGCAAACTAGGTACCACTCAAAGACTTGTGTCAAAGTTTACCCAGCCATACTGCTGGCATGAAGTGCTGAAGTAATCTCTGGTTGTCACCAGTGCTTCCCTTACTGCATAAACTGTTGTGGAGACCTGTGGCCACCTCTTGTTATTTACATGGAAGAAAAATTAACTTTTCTTCCTTGTTACTACCCATGTGATAGCAACCAGGCTAACTAACATGCACATGCTGTACCGTCTGGATTTCTGACTTCCAAAGAAGTAAAAAATTCGGGTGGTGTTTTTATGCAGATGGGTAGTTGTGTAATACTATGGTTGGTATTAGCGGGCATTATACCTTGCTTTTCCGCTGACTTGCAGCTGCTCTGCTTTAGGTTTCTTGAAGCTGTCCACAGTATACATGAAACTATATTGAAAAACAAATTCTGAGTGCAAAAGAGTATTTAAAAAAATTTGTAATAAAACAGATCACTGATTGAATTTTTACATTGCAGGGCTATGAACGAGTTTACTGTGAAATCCCAGATATTAACCTGGATGTGCCACACTCCTATTCTGTGCTTGAGAGGTTTGTAGAGGAGTGCTTTCAGGCTGGAATAATCTCCAAACCACTGCGAGACCTCTGTCCTTCAAGGTACTTGTTTTATTGTAGACAGGTGAAGGCACTGCTTTTTGTCCCCATTGTAAGTTACAGAAAGCAGGATGTTATGACCGAGGTATTACAGATTAGAAGTGGAAATCATGGAGGATGGAGAAGCAGAGGGTTGGACTGGTAAAAAGTTTATTAAGAAGCTGCAGTGATGTGAAACCTGCACATGTGGAGGATGGAATAAATTATTGAGGAAAATAAGCCCCCAGTGAGTCGCAGGCAGCGTTGCCTGTATGCTCTCCGAAGGATGAAGGCCTGCCACTCCTCTGTTTTGCAGATTTGCTTGGTAGAGATCAGTACAGTATTGAGGTGGAGGATTCAGGTGTCACAATGATCCATGTAGGCGACAGTGGAAAACTGTCAGCTACAGTGGGGAAAAAAAAAAATGGTTTAAACATACCAAATGGCATCAATAGAGTTCTAAGATGAGACAACCAATTCTCATGTTTATGTCAGAAGGGATAGGATACTTTTGTGGAATAAACTCCACACACCGGATCCCTTCATATCCGTCACATGATTTGTATAGTGATTTTGGCTTGTTACTGTTTACTTATTCATTGCATAGATAATGCTGTTTGAAATGTAGCTAATCACTGTTTTGTCCTCTCCTTACTGGTCACAATACAATTAATAAGTTTCACTTCCCTTGAGGAATACATTTCACTTCCCTTGAGGAATACATGTAAATTTTAAAATAGGATAATAAAACTATTATTTGCGATTTTATGCATTGGGAATACTACTTATTAGACAGATCTTTTCTGGTTAGGGTGTTTCATTAGGCTTCTTAAATAGTCTTTAACAGCTTGCAATACATTTGGATTTTGAAATGTGTCTTTATCAAAAACAGCCTCCATTTGTGGACTTTTGACTTAAAATTTGAGTTTGTGTGTCTTGGTAGCAAATGTTTTGCAGGTTTGGGGTGTGGGAGGGTTGAAAGTCATCACTGCAACAGAAGCTTGATTGTACTTCTGTTACCATTACTATATTGAGAGGTATTTTTGGCTTATTTGCTTCAATTTTGGGTAGGAACCCACCATTCCTAGGCTTTCAGACTAGCATCTTTTGCAGGTGTGAACATTAAGAGGTGAGCAACGTAGAAAGCACTTGACAATGCAAATTTTGAAAAGCTTCTTGCAAATAAACATGTGTGTAAGATTCAGATTTTAAGCAATTTTATCAGAAATCAAGAATGTTGGCTAATCATGCTGAACTTGCACACCTTGTATTTGACTCCCAAGACTGAGGGATTCTTTTCAGTGATAGGTAAGAAAAAAACGAGCAATCCTACTTTGAATTTCTGAAAAGATACTTTTTACTTTCTTACAGGGGCAGAAAGCGTTTTGTGAGTGAAGGAGATGGAGGTCGTCTTAAGCTAGAAAGCTACTGAATGTGAGAGCCAACTCCTGAAGCCTTAAAAGTTAAAAGGGAAAATAGGTATCTGTATATATACAAACACACATGCTTTTTTGGTGTGTGTATGTATATATATATACACATATATAATATACCAAAATTTTAAAGAGTTGCTTAGCACAGTTCATATTTTTTTAAAAGCACATGTTTTGGGTACAAATTTTTTTTAAATAGTTTTATAAATTTCAGAAAGAAAACTTCTTTTTTTGGGCATATAGTAGAACAACTGGCCACTCTGCTGTGGTGGTGCCTTCAAATAAGCTATCTTTTTAAGTGCCATATGTTTATGACCTGATCATTCCATGTTTGCATCAATGTCTGACTGCCGCCCTTTCTTTCAAGGACAGTGTTGTCGTCATAAAATGGTTTATACAAGCTTTATAGAAGGGTCAAGTTAAGCTGCTGTGATCCCATTTCCATTGCTGCTGAAGAAATACTGTGCTTTGGGAGGAAAAATAGCTGTTTCTTTGTTTTAAAGAGCCCAAGAAAATGGGAGTTGGGTCATAAGATTAATTCATCTGTTCCAGGGGAAAACACTGGTTGGTTTTACCCCCCATGTACCAAACTAGTCTTTTTTTTCTATGTAACTGGAAAAGCAAAAAGTTCTGGTAAAACATATTAAAAATATTTTTTTGTGAAGCGCTCCTTTCTGCCTCCTTTTTTTGTAAAACTGAAGATATTTAACTGTGTTTGAATCTCTGAAGTGTGTGTAATTAAGCTGTACACCTAACACCACCCTTTTGTACTGCACTTGACAGAAGTGCATTGAGTAATTAAACTCATGGTAAGTATTTACCAAATATGTTTTTGAAAAACAAGTGGCTTGCATAGGAGCGTCCAGGCTGCCACCGAGGTATCTTGAATGCTGTCTATGCAGAGCAGCTTTGCCAAGCCCTTTCTCAAGAACAAGGTGGATCTAAGACTCTCTCAAGCAGCGCGGTGGAGCCTCTCCTGCTCCCTTGTGTTTCTCGGTTTCATGTTAAGATTTCAGGTGGTCAGCAATGCTGGGAATAGCCGTGACAGGGCCGGGAACACGATGTGCTCCGGGGGAGGAGCGCCGCAGCACTTGAGAGAGCCTGGTAAGCCGTTACCGGGTCCGGTGGGGGGTGTCACTCGCCGCCCCCCGCTATCCGAAAGGGCCCGGCCGGGGTTCTGTCACCTGCTGGACTCGACAAGCCTAAAGACGTATTTAAAACGTCGCCTTGAAAGCGACAAGTGGAACCTCTCCAGGGAAAGGGCCAGGGAGGGAGCCTCCTGCTTCCCCCCTCCCCAACCCGGCAACACCCCCTGCGCTCTCCGCCGGCCGTTAATCCGTAAAGCTCCGTTACATCGCGGTACCTCCGGGCTGCGGGTCCGGGCCCCCCGCCCCTCCCGGGGCCGGCTAGGGCTGTGGCTGCGGCGCTGCCCCCTCCGGCCGCGCCGCCTCCAGCGCCGCCCGCTGCAGCTTCTCCAGCTTCTCCAGCGACACCGACTTGAGGGGCAGCACCTTGGGCTTGCACAGCACCATGCCGGCCGCGTCCTCCACCGACGGCTGCCCTGCCAGGGGAGACAAGCGCCCTGCCTCAGCGCCGGGGCCGCGGCCGGGCCGGCTCCCGGAGCGCGCCCGCCGCCGGTACCTTGCTTGGGTAGCACCTCCCGGAACGCTGCCTTCCCCTCCGGCATGGCGGCTCCGGCGCGGCGGCTAGCGCTGGCACCGTCTGCACCGGCGACCCCTTGCTGAGGGGGAGGGCGCGCCTCCCGCCGACAAAACTCCCGCTCCCGGCCGGCACTGCGCGGCGGCACCGGCGGTGTGCTGGCCCTGCTGCCGCA
>JAVJGJ010000062.1:20130102-20141615 GCA_035590215.1 Microhierax caerulescens | reverse complement strand
GGCTTCACCGGCGCCAAACCTGACCAGGCAGCGGCCCCGAGGTCCCCCGCGGGCGCTGCCGGCTCTTGCAGCCGCTTCCCGCAGGCCCCCCCGCCGCGAAGCCGCGCCGTGACCCGGCTCGCTGGGGACGGTGCACCGGGTGTCCCTGTGCCTGCGCGATGCCCCAGCACCGCCCCGATCCCGGGACGCGTTGTAATTTTAGATTTTGCTAATGAGCTTGCCAGCGTGCCCCGTGCAGGGTGTCTGCCTTGGCCTTCGCGTGGGGATCGAGGGTTCTGGCTCGTAATCCTGCTCACCTAGGGTGGTGGCAACGGCTTTAATGGTTTTAAGATAGAGCTGCTTGCTACGGCACAGGGACGGGGTGTGGATGGATAAAACAAGGGAGAAAAGAATTTTTGCTCGTCGTTCTTTTCCATGCTGCCTCGGTGCAGCTGGCTGCGTGCTGCCCTCTGCTAGCTCAGGCACCGCGCTGTGGGCCCATCAGCTCTGGGGTCCAAGGCTTAGGTTTGCTGGGGGACCTGTGATAAAACTTCCAGTAAGTGGCACCTCTCTGATAGTTAATTAAAGCCTCTGGCTGCATTGTTCCAGAACTATTTCCTTTTTCCTCTAGGGCAACCTAGGGTAGGAAACTGACGGTCCCTCAGGTAGCCGGCTTCCACCTCGCTGGAAGTCTTGCCTGCTGGTTGGGTTGGAGGCCAGCAGAGACCCTGCAGAGGCTGGGCACGGGTCTCCTGCTTCCTGCCTTTTGTGGAGTCGGCCAAAGACAACACTTCTGGTGTGGTCCGGGCCAGCGCAGAAGTGAGCTCGTTTTGTCGTGATTCACATGTTCCACTTTCAGGTCAGAAGATTGGCATTGAAGAGACTATACAATGGATGTGCTGGCTTGGGACATCCTTCTCTGCTGTTTGAAGGGCACAGAAGTGTTCCCGCTGATTTCCATGGGAAAAGCTCTTTTGTCTGGTGTGGTAGCCTGCGTGCCAGTTAGTACTTCATACTAATTGGAAGGGAAAGGACTAGGGACCGATTTATGAAGACTGGGGGTTTGTAGACCGGGGCATTTTAAATAGTACATGCGATTTGCAGATCAGTAATTTGGTAGTTGTTTGCAAAAGCTGATCTGGCATCTTAGGTAAGGCTATGGCTAAAAATGAACATAAAAGACGGCTAGTTACGACTGAAAAATCTTGTGCTGTGAAACCAATGGTTATTCCTATCGTATCAAATATGTCCTGCAGAGGGACAGAAGATGAGCTGAAAGCAAGACACTGAAATCAAATTGCAGGCTAGGTTTTTTGACAGTGTTCTTCATAGTACTGATGACCACCTGGACTCCAGCATTATGTGAGGACTGACATTTATAGCAACCAGAGCCCATCTCAGTCATGTAGGGAATCACTTTCCAAACACAGTTTTCCTGCCAATGAGGTTTGTTTGCTTGGTGATAAGAAACAATGGTCAACTCAGTTTGTTACTTGAGCATTTTACTGACTGAGAAGTGGAATCTGGCATCGTATGCTAAGTCCATTTTCTTAGCTAGTCAAATGCCAACTTGGCAGCCTATCTAGAAAGCTGATAGCACTGGGACAGGCATGATTGCGGAGATTGTTTTCCACAGTCTCTAGTAAGTCTGCTTTTAAGACACCTCTTTCCACTGGGGGAAAAATACAGTTACCACCCCCAGGACTGGAAGGAGAGAGAGGGGAGAGGCATGACTATTGTCTGCAGCTTAGTATCGCAAGTACCTTAAAAACAAGAATAGGTTTAGCTTTGAGTAAGGCTGGTATTTATTCACTAGAGTGGTGTTAGCCATAGTTGAGAGGAGAAGAAAACTAGCATAGAGGACCTAATTCCCCTTGTTTTTTGTTGGTAGAAGAACAGGAGAATATGTGACTTTTCCAATTAGAGGTGAGGGACCTGATTTTCTGCTGAAGACAGCGTAGTTATACCATGTTTTTGCCATTTTCCTGCCTCTGGGGTTGACATGTGCTCGACTGATTTCTCTTATGGGCCTTTCTGGTTGCCAGAAATAGCTAGAAAGCTGAAATACGTTGCTAAAACCCTTCAATCTCGGAAAAGCACCATGCACTTGCAGTGGAACTGTGCTGAATCAGTGCATTGTCTTGGTGCCGCCCCATGTGGCTTCAGAAGTCAGAACAAGACTGTCCTTGCGCACAGCATGGTGATGCTCAGGTCTCAAGTTGTGTCCCCAGGGCATGCAGCTTCCTAAAGTCCGGAGACCTGACCTTCATAGAAACCCCAAAGTTATTTGACAAAGCGTGAGAGTGGTATCCACCGAGAGGACAATGCACTTTAGGTTGCATATCCTTATTTTACTGATGTCACAATGAAGTTATTCTTGTACACTGCAGAAAGCCTCACAACCACAAAACCAGTAATAATTTTATAAATGATAAGCTTGTTTTCCTCCTCCTCTTCCCAGATACTCTGAGTGCAGCAGACAGCAGAGATGTGCATTGCAGGAATCCAGAGTTTCGTAATGTGGCTTGCTGAAAGCCCTGTAGATACAAAACAACACTTATTTTAAGTCTTGAGAAACATCTCCTACTAAGTAGTAGAAAAAAGCATTTAGGTGAAGCAATTTTGCCAGTCCCATTTGTTTATGAGGCTTGGGCTTTGTCTTTATACATGCTAAATGCTTTTTATTTTCATTCTGCTTTTTGAGCCTTTCAAGTTCATGTTTTCCATTTTTTCCATATGACAAGAAAGTCTGGAATTAAGTCCTTACTTTAAAATCAAAAATCTGGTTCAGTGTCCTGTATAATCATGTAGCTCCAGACATGGGGTGTTTAAAAATAAAGCCACTTTCATGTGAATCCCCGTCTCGAAGGTGATTTTCTGTTCTGAGTTTAAAGAAGTACTTTGTTGACAGTTTAAGAAGCTTTTAACAACACCCGATCTGTGTTTGCTTTCCAGGGACATCTCTCTCTTTTCTTTTTGAAAAATCTCTACAGCTTGTTTCACTTTTCTATGTGCTGACAAGGTCAGAAAGGTAGTGTACCAGCATGACTGTGACGTGTTGAGTAACGCATACCAATGGTTTCAAGAATACTTGTGCAGATTTCATGCAATTGTCCTGTTAAGCTGCTGAGTGGTACCATGGGCTACAGAGCCCACCTTCTGCAGAGGCAGGAGGAGGAAGGTGGTTTGGGTTTGCTGGGTGGGGTAAGGTGGGGAACAGAAAGCCTCGTGTGACTCCCTGAGGAAATCCCAAATACCTTCAGAGCCTGAAGCTTGATAGCTTGATGTTTAAGTCAGCCTTCCTTGGTTTTGGAAGGGAGTTGACAGATGAGCGATTTCTTTTAGCTGAGCTTTCTGAAATACTTACTTTAAATCTGCCGTCATTTGATGCAGTGGTATCCTCAAGCTGTATGCTCAAGAGAAGAGGAAATGTCCTTATTCACCATGAAGAATTGTCTTTTAGTGCTACATACGTAAAAGTGCCTGGAAAAGTATTATCCAAGGGACACAGAAACAGCTTTTTGATGGGCTGCTCTTCCTGCTTTATCTCTAGCAGTAACATCCAGTAAATACAGACACCTGCCTGCCTGCCTTACTGCTATGTGTAAGTCCCGTTCTGGGCTCCCAAGCCAGATGCTCTGTACTGGCATTTCTAGGAGGTTACTGTTCAACTTGTGTGGTTTGAATCGCTTAAGTCTTTGGCCTTGTGCCTTAAAGTGCCGGCAGAGGCATGCTGTAATTGCCCGTAAATGCACTGTCTGTCATATTATTGTTTAATTATTCCAGCTTCTCACTGCCACGGACTGCTCAGTGTCTCTTTTGCTATCTTTATTTAATTGAGTGGAAAAAATCTGAGACTTGTGCTTCACTCACATCACTTTGTATTTACCCAGCATCACTGGATCCTACTATGAAGTTCCAGCTTTTGTATGCAGAAGTCAGTCTTCTATATAGAAAAAAAAATTCAATATCTGAAGCATATGTTAGAAAGAGAATCAGTATTTTAACACATGGTAAAGTCAGACCATAAATCTCTTAACACAGTCAAACGATTGTCTTACTCTCCCTTGAAACACTGCTTCTGCCCCTGAGAAACAAGAGGGGGAAAGAAAACTCTTCAGTAACCAAGCCAGTGTCTTCACAATGCAGGACTGTTCTTAGCCCATCACTTCTTTCTTTACCGTCTACTAACTCCCCTTTCTTGTGTGTCATACACCTACCTCTTCAAGACCTGTCTTTCCCTAGCCCATCCCTGTTCATCTGTTTCAGCATTAGCAGGGCGTCAGCTCTTCCCTGAGATCAGGTTGTTATGACCAGTTCCACTGACTACTTGTTACCATTTCAAACATCTCTACGCTTTCTCCCAGCCTTGCAACCAACCCCTTATTAATGTGTGTTGAGAAAATGATCTTTCAGAGCTCTCTCCAATGCTCGCCTTGTCTGTATGGCCTATAAAAAAAACTTGGCAGTACACTGACTGCTTTTCTTTCCTCATGCTCCCTGTGTCTGTGACAAATGTGTGTCATGTTTCTGGTCTTACGTTTAGTTTTCAATCTCTGAATCAGAACACTCTTTTTGTACAGCACCCTGCACATAAGATCAAGATCAAGGCTTCTGTGCCCTCCCACAATAATAATAAATACTGTAGTTGCCTGCACTCACTGTGCTCTAGTTTTCACAGCTCTGGAGTTTTATTACATCTTTTTGGAAGATCATTCTGCACCTGACCAGTCTAGTTTTCAGGTTTTTTTTCAGAAATCCTCAACTGAAATTTTCCTTTACAGGTGTACTCCTTGTAACACCTGGCTCCCTGACTGAGCCAGCACCGTTGTTGGAGTTGTTATTTTCGCTTCCTGTAACTGAACTGTAAGATTACTCATTTCATACTATTTTCTCATTTGTTTTATTTTTCATCCATCTCTTTCTGCAGGAAAGAGCAATTTATATAATGATTTCACTGTGGAATTGGCTTCAGGCTTTACTGCTATTTGTCACCATTCAGGAAATCCATCCCTGGCTCCAGGAGAACACTCAATCCCTGCTGACAGTCTGGAAGAGGGAGAGAAAATAGATAGGAGAGCTGCAGCTATTAAGACCAACAGGCAAATATTTCATTCCAACTCAATTTTCCCTTCCCAAATTACTTAAAGAATTTTTTTTCTCTTTGTCAGAATGTAGATGAGGTTTGTTTGTTTGTTTGTTTTCCTGGGGACTCTTCTATTCAGCTGATCTACATCTTCTTCCACATTTCAGACAGCGGAGCTTGCAGCAGTGACAAGATGTAATCCTGAGTAAAACTGCTTCTGCCTATGGCCTTGGTTAACCTGCTGGCAACGATACTTGCCTGGGCATGGGGCAGCTGGCTTTTTTACGTGGCTCAGCATGGATGTGCTGCCACTCCCAGTCACGTTTAGGACACAGCTGAACTGTTTACAGTAATCTAAAAGAGCCTTGTAACAAAATCGTTCTGCCTCCCTGGGGCCACCACTCTCAGAGACCTTTCACCTTTCTTGGCTACTGTGGCAGCCTCCTTCCTTCAGCTTCACACCTTTATCAGCTAAAAATGGTAAGTAACTGTATGGAACCGTTGTCTTCAGGCGCTCTCTTTGAAGGACAGGCCACACTGCTACCTTATTGTGGCTGCTGAGGATCGGAAGATCAGAGAGGACACCAGGTAAGCAGAAGCCTGCTCCCTCTTTTATGCGGAATGGAGGCAGGATATGCCCTTGTGTGAGGTTCAGCAGAGAAAAACTTGGGCTACACTCACATTCCTACATACCGGGCCATACCAGTCAGCCTGGTACTAATCTTCACGGACCTTTGAAGGCATGAAACAACATGCAGTGTAAATGAAATCTAAGCCACACCGTACCAGGTTATTGGTGCCAGCCAGTTTTAGAAGGCTGACATAAGAGCCAAGTGAAACAGGTACAATGGTGGAAGATGCCTTGTACCACCTGCAGACATGCAGACCTACAGTGCTCGTGCAGCGTTGGGTCCAACAGCAATCTGCGGCACGTAAAAAGCTGGTGAACCCACAGCCATTTAGGCTTGAATGCACTTTCCTGGGGAGGAAGTGGCTTTTCCCTTGGAAAGCTCAACTCCCCAGGGTCTGCATGAGGTCAATGGAAAAAGCGATTTATTCAGAATATGATTCAGATTGCCTAAGCACAGGCTTATCTTATTGACTACAGAGTAAGCTTAACCTCTGTAGATTTAAACTAGCTCTTGTGAATACCCATCCCTTCTTGCCCCTTAGTTGTGGGAGGTATGCTAGCCCTGGACATGGTTAGTCCTTGGTAGGCACACTGCCTATTGAAATTCAGGTGCTGCAGACCCAAGCTAAGAGAAGATAGTCCACCAGAGCACAGAATGTCCTGTTGGATCCCGCTTTGTGCTTTTGAGTTACACTGGGATGTCAGAAATGTATTTGCGAGTACCAGAAGAATGAAACAAAGTCAAGAAAGGTTGGTTTCTTTAGGGATGGCCTGTCTGGAGCTGGAATAATCAGCATCGGTTTCAGTTTAACTGAGTTTTTCATTCCAGCCTTTCTCCCCTTTCGAAGTACAGACAACTGAAGCCTTTAATTTGCCCCGTCTTTCACTGCAGAGAAAAGTAGGAAGTTTCTAACAGCCGATACTACCCTGTCTAGAATATCTACACTAAAAAAATACGGTTTCTTGTCTGTTGTGAATGAAAAAGCTCTTGCTTGTTTCTCTAGTAGTGTTGACTTTGAAAGATAAATTGTTTGAACTGGTTGACTCTCCATTTGTGTAACTGAAGATTAGCTTGCTTGATAGCCTGCTGGATTTGCAGTTTTCCCTTGCACTAAATCAACTGAAGAACTACTGGCCCTGGGGCAGTTAGGACACATTGCATACTTGAAAAAGTTTGTGTGTGTGCAAGTAAATAAGAGAAAATAGTTTTATGCTTGGCATTCTGGACATGCTGTTTCAGCATTTATATGTCCTGTCTTTCCACTGGAAGAGCTCCTCCTGTAAGACTAGGAAGTCTGCTTAAAAAATTGCTAACAGCCTGACATAGATAGGTGGCTAATGAGTTGAATGTTGAAGCTAGCAGGACCAGAGTTGTTTTTTACATGATAGTTTTACAGCCCTAAATCATACTGCTTGGTTTTGAGAACATAGGTACCTTAATCAAACTCTGTCCTTTTAGCATACATTTGCTTTGCAGAACCAACTGAACGAAAAGCAAAAATAATTTCTTGTCACTCAAGTAAGCAGACCTGACTCTGAACACATAAAAGGAACAGTCAGTAAAAATAGCAACATCCTACTGTACTGTAGTCCTTCAACAGAGAACCACATTTTGAGGTTCCCCTTCTTTGCATCCTTTTTTGTATTGCAACAGCAATAGTACCCAGTAGAAGCTTTCGCTCTGGTGGGGCAGTCTCTGTCTTCAACGTGATGGATCTTGTTGTTATCCACTCTGCTGGGAGTGTTAGCTCCTAGACAATTGACAAGGGCTCTGAATGTCTATGTTCAGCCTCCAGGTACAGATTTGTGCCTAGCACCCTTCCTCTCTCCCCTTCAGCTCCTGAGTTGTGCTAACTATTCCAGCCTTCCCAGTTTTTTTGTACTCATAATAAAAGCAGTGGAGCCAAGGTGACATTCAAGAGGAAGAGAGAAAAGCAATGACAAAGGCCTTTTTCATTTATTTTTTCACATATTTTCATGATTGTTATGATGCTCAGAAAATTAGATGGCCTTTGTTGTGCCACCAGCCTTTGAAGCATGCTCCTCTCCTCCAGGACAAGTAAACCTGTTGCAACGCTTGGCTAAGGGACTGAAGCCAGACTTATGGTAAACTGATGATTCAAGAGAAGGGAAAGGAACAGGATAGGGCAGGAAGGTTTGAGTAGATTGAGTTATAGATGAGAGGGAGCTAGAACCTAGGACTGGGAATTTGGAGGTTCAAGACATGATAGAGGAAGATTAAGATTCACAAAGAAAGTGAAACTGGGAATTAAGAGTTTTATGCCAAGACTGGCTGGCAAGGAACTGGCAGCAGGGGAGGGGCAGAAGACACAGCACTATTCAGTTTGCCAGCACGAAGGGACACGAAGGAAGAGATGGGAAAGTCATGGGGGAGATAGGCAGTGAGATGAAGAACTAGACAAGAGACTGAACTAGGATCAGTGTGGGGAGCCAAAGTTCAGGTCCTGCTGGAGGTTAAGAAAGGAGAGAGCCTGGGGAAGGAACAGGTGAAGTCTACAGGTGGTCAGGTACAGGTGGAGGGGAAGGGAATGGAGTAGCAGGAGAGAGCTGTGGAAGGCAGCACTACACAGGGCAGAGCAGAGGGGTACATAGGTGGAAAAGGGCGCAATGGGCTGTGCTCGCTGGGACATTCTGACCTCCAGAGCTTGCACAGAGCTTCCCCAAGGCTGGCCTTCATGTTGGCTCAGCCAGCAAAGAATTTTCCTCTTGTGCTCTCTGCCCCAACCCACAGTACAGAGATGACTAGAATTGAGTGTCCTTGGATGAGGCGGCAGCTGCCTGCCTGGGGGAGGAAAGCAGGCTTTCTTGTAGTTAAGATGACAAAAATTTTATAGTTGGGAGGAGGTAGTGAAAAGGCCACATGACCAAGAGAGAAAGGGTCAATTCATTGGCCTGCCAACCAGTAAAATAAGAAAAAGCAAGTGAGGGTATTATATCAGAGGTATCTGAGTTCAGTCAAAACATGATTCTGAAGTTGCTAGATTGATCTTGTGGTCAGCTTAAGCAAGCTTAACTAATTGATTACTTTATTTTAGATCATTGTGTAAGAACTAGCTCCTAATAAATCACACTGCTTTGTAGAAACATGCTTGAAACAATTGTGTAAATACTAAATAGCCTTAGGAATGGTTTTATGAATCCACTGAATAATCCAAATTCCATCACTTATCCCCCTCCACTGCTGGTCTAGGTGGAGGATAACAATCCACTGTTGCTATCTGTTTCTCTTTGAGTAAAAGAGGCAGATGTCTGTGTTGGACTTGCAAAGGTACGAGCATGGCTGATGACCCATTGAGGTGCTGTGTAATCCTGCGTCAACAATTGTCCTTCTCAGGAACCCAGGAAAAGCCACAGGTGTCGTAGGAACATTATGAAGGTTGCAAAGCCAAGTGTTTAAAAGTCAGGCAATGTCCAAATGAAATTGCCAGTGAAACCCCTTCAGAACCTGTACGCATGTATGTTATGAAATGCTTATTAATTATATTTCCTTTCCTGTTTATTTCAGTATGCATGGCAGTAATTCAAGATCCTCGCACAGTTCTATGGGTTTTCTGGGGCAACGGAGACTGAGGAACCTCTGACTCACTGTCTGTGGATCTATCTTAAAGAGAGGTACTCAGCTGCAATACTGTAAAGTTCGAAATACAGGCCTGTCAGTGTAGTCTCCTGATCCTGGCACACCCTTAACTAATACTTCTAAGGACTGTGACTCATACTTACCTTCTGCACTGGGTCAGGTCTGTGTTGATGAATATTTGGGGACAAACAATGCTGATGGAGGCTGGGAGTAGGTCAGAGCTGAGCCTTCCAGCATCCAGTAGGAAAGTATAAAGTAAACTACTCCATCTGTGCAGATTAAAAACAAATCTTGTGTGTATCAGTTCTGCCTTTGCAAAAATGTCTGTTAGTTGGCACAAGTATTACTGTAGGTTTGATCTAATCTTATAAGATATATTTAAGGAATTGCAACAGAAGGGTGGAGTTATCAGTGTAAATTTCTTGGCCAATTCCTTGTCTACTGACAGTTGTCCTGCTCTGCTTTATATCAGCTTTTCAGTTATATGTTTCATCATGAAAAGAGCAAACCAGGTTTTCGGAGTAGAGAGTAATAAGTTTTTAGATTTCCAGTCATATTTTTAAAAGCAAAGAGAGTGAAACAGAAGTAAAATCTCTAACTGAACCAGAGTATGTTAGCATATATCCTTTGCACATACTTCTTCAATCCTAAAGCAACTGGGCGGTGGCACTTTGCACACAAAGAGCCTGAGAAATGTAAAGGTACAGTACATGGTCAACAAAACATTCAGATCCTCCCTATGTGTGGTGAATACGCACTACGGTCTTTAATACAGAAGCTGTAGTAACATGTAGACATCTGTGTGCATTCAAATAAGCTACACAAGAAAGTCTTTCAGACTCCAAGCTTTCAGGGCAAAGCACATATTTCCATGCCTCGTAGGGGTCTGGTGCACTGTCCACATTGAATGTTTGACTGAGTAATAACAGCAAATAAACATCCAGTCATTGTAAGAAATACTGTCATTAGGAAATTACACCTGGTTTCTGCCCTGTGACCCATTATGCCAAAAAGCCAATTCTGCTTTTAATGCTGCCCAACATTTATTAGTAAAAAAGCATGTAACCACATTGAACTGTCTGGTTCACCAAAGCATCACACAAAGAAAACTGTCAGAAACCAGATAATTGAATGCAAATAGCTTTGTTTCACAGAAAGTAGCCTCAACGATTGCCAGAAGTTGTAAAAAATGGATGGAAATAGCAGAAACTTAGATCTGACTATCTGATATAGGAAATGGCTCCCGAGTTTATTCATGGATTTATTTCTGCTGAGGTGGGATGCCGTTCTTTTTGAATGTGAGCCAGTGGGACCAGTCCAGACCAGCAAGTACTGAGATCAATTAGTAGGCTCCCACTAGCTGCAATGTGTTTTAGAAATGAGAAAGTTGAGCTGCTACTGCAGTGCAGAATCCATCTAGGCTTGAAAGGGGAACTGATTGCAACCACCTGAAAATTTAGCATTAAAAAGCTAAACCTTTCTCAGCAAAATACTGAAAGGTCTGTTGCAACAAGGCATCAAAGAACTTGCTTTTAAACCCCATCCGAAATCAAATGGCAACTAATGGCAGATGCTCCGTCACACTTGAGCTTATTCGCCTATGCAGAGGTGTGGTTGCCACCTTCTGAACGGCTACCGCCATTTCTTGCAGCACCCACGTGTATTCCTTGCCAGGGCAGCTTGGTCGCACCTGGTTTGTGATATCTTCTACAGAAAGAATACTCAGCGTGTTGGTTCAGGGTCATAGGAGGTGCCAAGTGGGACGGTTCCGGTTTTGTAGAAACTGGAAAGGCGGGAAGGCCGCAGTCCCCTGGCCCGTCTTTTTCATGACCCCTCAGTAGCTGGAGGTGACCTGCAGCAGGAGCGGGGTGGCTGGGCGATGCGCGCAGCGCTGAGGAGACCCGCTCCACAGGGACTCAGGACACCGGGATTTCTGGTGCTGGGGGTCCCGGGGGGCAAACGCTCCGGTCAAACAGTGGGACTGGCGGGAAAACAGTGCCCGCTCCTTGGGATACTCTAACGGGCCGCAGCCAGTGACCGCCGGGGCTACGGGCTGTCCTGCGCCCTCAGGGGAATCTCGGCACGGGTTTCACCCGGCTTTCAGCGGGACGGGTGGCCGGTGAGGCAGCGCGGCGCTGGCCACCTGCTCGGGGCGGCCCGGGCCCCGCGGGAACGGCAGAGGCAGCGGGGGGCCCCGCCGCGGGCGGCCCGGCACCTCC
>JAVJGJ010000062.1:20104419-20123837 GCA_035590215.1 Microhierax caerulescens | reverse complement strand
ATGGTCAGAATGACCCATTGGACTGGCATGTTGTGATGACTGGGAAGAAAAATAAACATATTTATTACTTTTATGAAGAAATACCTGACTGACAGCCAAAAAGAGCAGGGCCAATACTTATTTGTAGCTGAGGTGCAGCAATGATGGTGGGGAGTCAGACTGTTCTCTTTTCCTTTTCCTTTCAGCTGTGTCCCAGTCATCTAAATCTTGGCAAATAGGGGATTTTGCTGCTTCTCGGTGTGAGGCTTCTCTCCTGTGACTGGCAGTAGTGGTAACCCATGTAATTGTAGCATGTGGACAGTCCCGTCTTCTGTACAAGATTTCTCACTGTTGGTTTTTTATTTTTTTGATGCTGAAAGTTAGGTTATAATCTGTTTTGTAATACACAGCATTAATTGTTCTTATTGATAATTGTCCTGAGAGGAAATACTTGTGTTGTGTCAAAATACTTAAAGCAAACCCCCCTTTTTTACTGTTCCAACTGTTGCATAGATTTATTTATTTTTTTAAACAGAAGGCAATTCAGTGTGTTACTGTAACTTCAAGCTTGTATAACACAGCAGTGAAGGTCTTGGTAAATTTGTAGATAACTGGCTAAAGCTATACGTACAGTGCAACTGCAGGTGCTGAGTGAAATGCTTTGTGCCATGGAAGGGTTTAGGTTCTTAGCTTCAGTCTTATTTTTCCTTCATGTTAAAAAAAATCCAGCAAAATACTGGAGTTTATTCCATCCTTATATATAAAAAAATAATTAAAAAATCCTATAATCTCTCTCAGTGCTTCCCCTCCAACTCAACACCCCCCACCCCCAAATCAACCCTCAGCTATCCAAGGCAAGGAAATAATTGAGTAATCCTTATTGTCTTAATTAGATCAACTGATGTATTTCTGAAACTGTGATGTTAGTTTTGTGCCCCTTTATATCCCATTCCCCTTCCCCCCTCCTCCTTGAGTTAGCCACTGCAGAAAAGCAGAACTGTGAGTTTCTTTTATTTCTAAGGGATAACCGTGCAGAGAGGAGTCATCTTCAGATCGCCGCAAATATCAAGTCCTGTTCAGAAGCATTTAGTTACATGGAGACACTGTGTGTAGCAGAAAGAAAATGACTTCACTAGCAAACTATATGGCTCCTGGAGGCATCAGGTGGATTAATATGTAAACAAAAGTCCACAGCAGTCAAAAATAGATCTTTATAAAAAGAAATAGTGCAAAAAAGTGACCTCCTAAACAAGGAAGTGAAGGGCTACCAGAGAATCCATCTGTGTAGTCCGGCAAAATGCTTATCGTAGCAGAATATGAAGGACTTAATGTGAAAACTCATTTTGCTGTTGCTTCTGACATAGCACTTACAGTATATGACTTTTAAAAATGTTTCTTGTAGAGAAATGATTGTACAATCAAAAGGTTTTAAACCAAGAAAAATCCTATAAAATATGCATAATTTGGAGTGACTTGCACAGTTTTCTTATTGAAGGGATGGATGGGTTATATGAAGCCTCAGTTCAAATGTTCTTGTTAACATACTAAATCTGTGACAATTACTTTCCTAATAGATTTAAAAAATCTAATGGCTACGTACAGTCGCGAAACCTGAGATATTTCTTATTAAAGATAAATCTATAATACTGGCAATTACATGAACTATATTGAATTTAAGATTCTGGATGATTGTTTTTTTCATGAGAAGCTAAATTAATGTTAGTAAATAACATGAATTAAGATAGCTGGGAACTTGTTTTTATGCAGCAAATTTTATTCTATTAATACCCTCTAACTCTTTTGAATTCTTGGACAGTGTGCAGGCGATGGCAGATTTCAGGTTATCATATTTGTTTTTCATGGTGGGCTACATATTTGCTTTTTGGAAGATTAAAACAATTGTTTGGCAGCTTTTTTGATAGCATATTGTGTGTGGCAGGCCTGGTTAGGAAGGAAACAAAAGTTTAAGTATTATAGCCGTGAGTTATAATTCACATAATGAATACAACAACTTGGATTTTTTTTTTTTCCATGACTTCATCCATAAATTTATTTTCAGTGGTTTAGGTCATTGTTAGGCACTTTTTTACAGCAGTGATTTCTCTTCTCTCTTCCCCATAAGAAGTCTTCAGATAAATGTTGGTAGTTATTTCTTGCATTTAAACTGTATACTGTCTTGTCTTTCAAAACTGGCTCTTTGCAATCCAGCTCTTTTGAGAAAGCCCTAAGTCATGCCCAAACAGATACTGAGGTTTCAGTTACACACTGTCACTGTAGTATCATGTTTTCTTCTTCTTCTAAACTGAGATGCTGTTTATTGAACCAATTAGCTGTTGGGGGCAAGCCAGAACTTTCTCCTGAAATCAGAATTAATAAATAAACAAATTACACTGGAAGGGTTTCTATTCTCAATGGGCAGTGACAGTTAATGTGTGACAAGGGCATGGTTTGTATCCTGCAACCTTGGTGCCCATGTGTGTCTGTGTTTATATGTGGTCCTGCCGAAATGAGTGGAGTAAACTTTTTGGGTATGGATCACATGTTCACATCATATGTTTGATGGTATGTCTGTCTTGGAATGTTTTTGAAACCATTTCAGCTCTTTTGTAGCCGGCAGATGGGATGCATACGCCTTCATTAACAGGCAGTTAACTCTGCTGGTATGACTGAATTTTCATCACGCTCTGGGTCTCTGACTTGGCTCTTTCTGCATTCCAGCTCCCACTGTTAGTTCTGCACTCTCTCAGAAGAAATCAGCACTAGCATTACATGCTCCTGCCCTCCTGTGGTAACAAAAACCTAACCATTTTTCTCAAAATCAGGTTGTGTAAAAATAAAAGAGAAAGAGAGGAGAATAGGGAACTCGGTTGTTTTTTTTTCTGGACCAGCTGCTCACATCTCTCAAGATGTACGTTTGCTTTTGGTGAAGTGTTCTGCCTCAAAAGCCCTGAGAAAATCATAGCAATTTCTAAACTTGCTGTTACAGTGTAAAAAAGACCTTCTAGCCTTTCATAGCTTTGAATTAACCTTCTGGCCTTTTTATGTGATATGCACTATCCCTTTTGCATTACAGTAGAGGAACTAAGGCACAGAAATTACAGGGAAGATTTTTAACAGCAGTAATGGCAATGGAATTGCTCTGCCTTCCCTGCTGTGAACCAGTTATAGGAGCTGAAACCCAGTTGCAGCCTGTGCCTTGGAGAGCCTGCCTGGCCGGGTGACCCACGCCAAGCTCACCACGAGTAAGGAGTGGAGGTGGATCCCAGCCCCAAACTCTTCACTCTTTCCAGACAAGTGAAAGGCAGAGCAAGGCAAGAGTGCAAACCCGTTACTGCCCTGAATTTTTGGTTGGTAATGAAACTCATGGAGAGTAGCATGTTAGATCTTTGAACATTTTGGTATGATCAGAAGTAGTAGTGTTGCTTGAAAGGATCCTGAGGTGGTTGTAGTCTGTTTATGACCTCTTGTTTCTTTAATAATCCTTTGTATTAATAATACTAAAAGAAAGCTGCTGTCACCTTAGTTTCAAAGCTAATGCTGTATATAAACTATGGACTTCGGTCTCTTTAGGCAAATATCTATACGTTATTTAACATGTAAAGTCTTGGAATGAGAAATCTGTGTTTCTCACAGCTTTCATTCCTGTGACTTCCAGTGTCTACTGAAAATGTTTTTTTCACTTAAATGTGCTTCATGTTAACAGGGAGACTTTCATGGTTTGCACACCGTTGGTTCTTTGGGCCAGCTTGTTGGCTGTCTGTCAAAAATTTAATGTGAACTGATCAGTTGTGTACCATGCTAATCTGAAAGTACGCTTTAGAGCTGCTTCTACTGATTTTTCCCATTGTTTTGTACTTTTACAATGTCATTTTTGGTACCTTTTCATCTTTGAAGCCACTTAATAACAGAATGGTTGGGGTTGGAAGGAACCTCTGGAGATCATCTAGTCCTACCCCCTGGCTAAAGCAGGTTCTCCCAGAGCAGGTTGCACAGGGTTGTACCCAGGCAGGTTTTGACTGTCTCCAGAGAAGGAGACCCCCCAGCCTCTCTGGGCAGCCTGCGCTAGGGCTCTGTCACCCTCAAGGTAAAGAAGTTCTTCCTCATACTCAGCTGGAACTGCCTGTGCTGCAGTTTGTGCCTGTTGCCCCTTGTCCTGTCGCTGGGCACCACTGGAAAGAGCCTGGCCCCGTCCTCTGACACTCGCCCTGAAGATGTTTGTAGCACGGGTGAGAGTTCCTCTCCGCCCAGATCTCCAGCCTGTCCAGGTCTCTCTGAAGAGCAGCACAGCTGCCTTCCCCCCTGTTTTGTTTCATCGGCAAACTTGCCAGAAGTACACCTAGTCTGTTCATCCAGGTCGTTGATAACTAAGTTGACCAGGACTGGAGCCAGTGCTGACCCCTGGGGAACACCACTGGCTCCAGACCTCCAGCTGGACTCTGCACCGCTGGTCACAACTCTGAGCTCTGCCGTTCAGCCAGTTCTCAATCCACCTCTCGGTCCGCTCATCTAGTCCACACTTCCTGAGTTTGTATGAGATGTTATGAGAGACAACGTCAAAAGCTTTGCTGAGGTCAAGGTAGACAGCATTCACCAGTCTCCCCTTCCATTCCATCAGTCGTTCATTCCATCACAGAAGGCTATCAGGTTGATCAGGCACGATCCCCCCCTTGGTAAATCCATGCTGACTACTCCTGATAACCTTCTTTTCCCCCACAGTGGAAATTAATAGTGAACATTCATTTCACTCAGTGCCCACAAAAAGAAATGCATCAGAAAAAGTTTCTGTAACCTTTGCTGTAAATCTCTTATTTTGTGGCACAGGAACAAGTTAACGCAAGGCAAAAGGGCGTATAGAGTATGAAAGCTACTCATTGCGACTGCTTGTCTGTTCCCTGACCCCGGGGTAACACGGGCTGTGCTGCCTCTGTGCATCGTAACCAAGGGTATGTGTGCACACCCCAACTTTCTGCAAGTAACTGGTACGCTTCACCCACTGAGTTACTCTGTTTGAAGGTTTTATCTACAGGTATAAAGTTTGCAAATAAAAGTAGAGGGCGAGAGCATGGAAAGCTTTATGTGTGTTACTTTCAAAATGCTGCTGATTGTTCTTTAATGTTTTTTCCAAATAGAAATCTAATAATGATTTGAACTTTTCTTGTGCGCTTTTTCAGTGATACAGCAATGACTTGTTTGTAATGTTTGGAGACGATGAGCTATAGAGAGAGTTCTGCATGGCTTGTGTGTGGTTGTAAAAGCTTGTGGACTGAATTTCGTGCAGAGTGTAAAATGACTGCTCAGACCCTTTTCTTCCTGTCAGGAATAAGTTCTCTTTCCTCTCTAAGCACCTTTCTCAAGCAGCAGAGGGTGAGATGGGCAACAGCTTTGAATGTCTATTTTTAATTATGAATTTTATATAATTTCAGTGTTGTATAACCTGGTTTATGAACTAAATGAGAAACTAAGGAACTAGGTAACAAGTTTACATTTGTGGGGTTGTACTTTGGCTCTTCCACATGTAGTGCATGTGTGTGTATATATTTATTCATTACAAACGTGCTGCTTTTCAGTTACCAAAAGTAAATGGGCAGAAGTTGATTATTAAAATGGAATTAATGCTGCAAATGTTACTTTTTGTTCAGTTTTTGATCACTTTTCAGGTGGCTGTCTAATATGAGGTTTACATTGATCTGTTAGAGATGATAATTCCAGAATCCCAATACTTAAGATTTGTTTGGATTCTGATTTTCTGTGATGCCAAAGCTCTTAATTACAGCTAGTGGGCAAGGTAAGTTCTGTTACCAGTCAGATGGGGGTCTGGTTGTATGGTCCTTTTTCTTCATCTAATGTGACCATGGGCACTTTACATCTGAGAGTACTGTCTGGTTTTGATTATTATTAATATGCAGCTTTTAACACTGCCTAGTGCTTGCAGCCTAATGTAAATAAAATATCCCAGCTTGAAAAGCTGTGATAAGTGATCACAGAGCAGACTAATTAGCCAGTGCAAGGAATTTGGTTCTTTTAAGTCAAGCTTTTCATTTGCCTGTAAGGTTCACTTTGCCATATGAGGTGTTCTGTTATCCTGACACCATTGTAATTGTACTATTATAAGGGAGCCATATATTTAAAAAAAAAAAAAAAAAAAAAAAAAGGTGGTGGGAATTACTTTGCACGTAGTGGTTCTTGCAGAAATAATGTGGCTTTCATGCATGTCTTAACATTTGAAACAATATCTAGAAATAATAACAAATCAAGAGCTCTTGATGATCATATAGGTGAGGGAGGAATTTTAACTGGAACAGATGGTATTTTTTTTCAGCTCAGTTCAGATTTGCTGTTTTATCTCTCTTATTTTTTATTTATTTTAAATAAGACTTCAAGACTTAAGCATGCTCATTGTAATAGTCTTGCTCTCTAGAAATAAGTGATTTATGTACACGAAATTACTTCCTTTGGGCTTGGTGTATCCCTTAAGCAGTATTCTGTTGATTCAGTGTTTGAAAAACTTTTTAAAAGGAAAATCCGAGAAGCTGGGTCGATGTTGGGGTATGGCTGTATCTTCTACTTCTTGTTCAAGTGTTTGTGTTAATTCTTCTAAGACCACATTCTAGTTGCTGTGTTCTTACTAGTTAAATTTCAGTGAAAGCAGATTTTAACGGCTCAGAAAGCGCATTTAACCAGTCATGATTATATTTTCTTGTGGCAGTCTCAAACTTCAGTGTTTACCTTGAGGTGAACAGCTGGTCATTCTACTGTAGTTTCTTTAATGGAAAGATACAGGTTTTCTCTGTTGGCTTCATGTTTGCTTTTTGAATGTAAGGACTTGTGGAAGGTTTTGAATCTTCTTGTAAAAGATAAAAACACTGTGTCCCTTACCTGAAATAGTAAAATTTTATGTTCTCGTTCTACTTTTGCATTTCACTACATAAGGATTTCATTGAAAAATAATCTAATTTCACTACTGATTAAGTTGCTGGTGTGGTGCTTTTTTTTGGTTTTGGTTTGGTTTTGAGCGTTGATCCCTAGTTCTGTTGTGTTTGGGAACTGTTTGTTCACTGTATGTGAATACAGATCCCCAAAACAGTGATCAAACCGAATTACTATTCACAATTATTTCTGATCCCAGAGGGGAAACCCATGTAGGTACAGCCTTTAGGTATCTTCCTTTGCCATAGGAGTGTGTAACAGTCCCAGTTTTACAGTATACTAGATTTGTAGTAGTATTTAAATTGCTTGCTGATAGTTGATAACTGAATCCCAAATTTGGAGAAAGATCAAACTAATTAACTGATGCTTTTCTTTTTCATAGATCCCAGGTGTTTTATTTTGGCGATCTAATGTAGCCTGGAGAGTGAAACAGCCTTTTCCTTCTTGCATTTTCTGGTCTTTCCCAGGCACTGAAAATACCACATTTATAGTGCCATGTGCAGATATCCGAAGTCTTGATTTATGGTCACGTGAACTGTAAGGCTTGTTCTTAAGCAAAACCCCAAGCCTTTTAAGCTTAGTCTTTTGGATTCATTTCTGCTGCAGTTATTTTTGTGGATATCTTGCATTTCTTTGTCTTCCTCTCATTCATATGGAAAAATGTCATTACTAAATGGTGAATGTTAGTAAGTTCTGTTGCATTCTACAGATTTTTGTTTCTATTTAATGTTCAAGTTTTTGTATGTTTATTAGCAGCTTCATATATCATATATGCAAGCATGAATATTATGTTGGAGCATGCAGGGCAGCATACTTGGTAGCGCTCCACAGGCCAGGAGTGACTTGCAGAGCCATGATTTGATTCCTTTTTCTGAAGGAGGGGTGGAAGGGCTATTTGGGCAACAAATCCTTTGAGCACTGAGCTCTTCCGTAGATACTTTGTAGCCTCATTTAGATGTGCCAGTACCATGGCCAAAGGATGGAGGGGATAGGCAATTTTCTGGCAGACTCTCACAGAATTATGGTGAGATTGTAAATACCAGAGAGGAAGTGGACACACAAAAGCATCCCTTGAAGATAGCATATTCTTCTGGGGAGAGATGAAGAGCTCTTGAATTAAAATGATAGTTTATTAATGAATGCTAGAAGTAGGAAAGAGATGGTACTGTGTAAGATCAAGCAGCCTGCAGTAATGAGCTTGACTATGGCAGGAATCATCTGGTCTGGATTTAGCGGTAATGTTATTTGCTTTGTAAAATAAGCTAGAGGTTGGTTGTGAGAGAAGTGAGCGGTGAAATAGTATCGTCTGCACAGATCTGACGAGAGGAATTTCGGAGTTAGAGGACAGCGCACAATGTGTCAAACAACAGAGGCCGTGATTAAAACCTTTCTCTGTCGTGCTTCCAACTGGTAATCCTCACAACCACAGATCAAATTTAGCCTTAGCAAGCAAAAATAATTTTAAATTAAAATTTCTTTCTTTGCATTATGTTTGAATTCAGTTCCCATAGGATGCTGGTTTGATATAGAGTGATTTTTGTATGTATCTCCATTTAAAAAAAAAAAGAAATTTTAAATGCATGTTTATAGCATTTACTTTAATACTAAGCCAATACTGACAATTGTCAGACTAGTTATGCAGTTGTCCATGCAAGAATTTAGGAAGCCTTTGGTTTGGTAGGAATTTGTGTGATACAGACAAGTGATACCAGGTTTTCATATTGTAACTTCTTATCCACCTTCTGTTTGAAGAATTATTATCAGAGAATGGAAGAAAAGGAGGAAGGAGGAATTGTGGGGGAGAGAAGCTGCCCCCGTTTGCGCAACATTATGTCCAAAAATTACAGGAGCTGGAGGCTGGTAGGGAGGAGAAGGTTTCATCAGGCACATGCTAATTCTTCAGCTCCACGTAAGAATGAAAGACGATGTAATTTGCCTGTTTTGTGCTTTGCAGCAAAGAGAAGGATGGAGAAAGGCTTGGGACAGGATGGAGGAATACAGCACTGGCATGTTGTGTCCTGCTTGCAAAGGGAGTGTGTGCTGAGAAGGTGGCATTGGCCATGCCCCATTGTAGGGGACACACCAGTTCAGGTCCTGCTCTGCACAGCTTCTCTAGTTCTGTTGTCCTGCTTGTCAGTCTGCTGTGGCTCTCTGGTTCTTATTCCTATACATTGTCATACTTACAGTTCCTTGTAGTCTGTACCCAGTACTCCTGTTTCTCAGGTAAGTGCTGGTGGTTGTCATCTCTCTTTTTACCTGTACCTGTGCTTGTTGTCTTTCGGATCCTTTCTGTTTTCTTTGGAAGTGTCATTCTGTGGTTTTTCTTCCCTTCCCACTGTTTTGTGAATGGTTGAGTGAAAAAGGAACAAATAGGTAGCAAGTATTTGTTAAAATTAGTTAATAAACTTCGTTATTAAACTAAATGTTATTTATTTATTGTTTTTAGAGGTTCAGGTACCTCTACAGTGTTTGTTTCTTCTTTTTCCTTCTGTTCAGGAGCTCTTTTCTCGCTTCTTCAGATATTTTCCTTCTATCCTCATACTGTTCGTACATAAATATAGTACCCTGATTTTGAACATACTGTTCTGGAGCACATTGTCATACTAAAATTTGTTCAGTCCTTCTAGTCAGTTTGTGAGTCTGTGTACCTTTTGTGACTGCTTTCTGCATATGTCTAATACTTTTTTGATTACACTTGTTTTGAAAAAGGCTAATTCTCTTTTAATCTGGATTTCTTCAAACTGTACTGCTCGTGTGAATGTTGCTTAGGTGGTGACATTCCATCTCCTGCCCTGTGCATCAAAGTAAAAATCTAGGCTCCATCACTTTGGTGAGCGGTGCAGTGAAGGTTGGGTGCAGTACAGCGATGCGCTGCAAGGAGCTGAGAGCAGCCCTCACTTCTGTGCAGTTCAGAGGGGCAGATGTGGGCATCTGAATGCAGTGAATCATCTGTTCTTAGCTCACACTGTAGAGTGCAGTTGTCTGGTCCATTTATTTATTATGTACAGATTTTGTAAGGTACAAGAATCTGGAGACTAGCAGGTCCAGTGAGGCACTGTGTTGTGGCTGAGCTACTGTAGGGGTTGCATTTTTCTTAATAATTCATCTTACAAGTTCTAAATATTCACAAACAGATCAGATGATTCCTTGCCGAATTAGTTGGACATTTATAAATGACATCTGTTTTTTTTTTGTCTAAAATAAAGGGCAAAAAGGTACAAGAATGTAATTCATTATAAATAGGCATACAGTACACTTGTTGATTTTTTATTTTGTTAGGGTAGTGGTATGAACTTTTGTGTAGCTCTAAGCTAGCCTGCTTTTTCATATTTTTTTTTTCAGTTTTCCATTATTTATTAGAAAGTGGCGAGGTAAAAGACCTATTACTGCATCATATTTGTACAGTGTTGCTTAAATCAATTTGTGTCTAAATTTTTCCCATGACTTTTTTCAGATTAACATTGCTGCTACTTTCTGCTTTTACAATACTCAAGTCTTTCAAGCATGCTAAAGAGTGTATCATCCTGTTGATTTTTGGCAAGCAGAAATCATGTTTTTCACTGTTTCTAGTAAAAATGTCATTGAAGACCTTTTGGTTTTTTTAGAAGAAAAAAAAAGATGCATCATCTGAACAGATTTTGAAGAATCTGCTTGGAAGGGATCGGAGTGGTTTTCTTTTTTTCCTTTTGAAGGAAAACATGTTGTTCCCGTGAAGAGACCCGATTTATCATGCATTTTCCAAAATTGTTAGCATATGTGAAATAATCTTTTAATCAAGCTCCTAGTTATGAGCAGAATAGTATTCAGTGTCATTTGGAGACTTTTGGGTGTCATGCTGGGGCTTAAGGTGGTGTGTGGGTAAGGCTCCTTGACAGCAGGAGTGAGCATGAGGAGTGTTCATAGCATGTCTGGACTTTACATGGTTCTTCATAGGAAAGTGAACAAAGTTTGCTTTCTTGTCCATGTTTGTTTCAGTTTTATCTTCTATCCTGGGAAAGAAATCTCTGGGATTGTCTCTGGAATCTGTAAGAATGTGGATGAACTTGAAAGAAATTCAAATATTGTCATTCTTGGGTTTTTTGTAATGCTAATGCATTAAATGTTGATTGGGGGAAAAACCTAACATGTAAAAACTAAATAATACTCGAAGAAGTTATGAAAATCAAGTCTGTAATATAAAGCAGTCAATATTAGACAGGTGTGAAAGAGATGCCTTCTAGCACTTCAGGTGACCATGCTTGTTAGATATGTGTTTTGTACATCTCCAATTACTACATACTTTTGCTGCCTTTAAGACCCCTTCTCCGTGCAGTGTGTAGGAGCAGGAGTGGTGCTTGTTGGCTGATTACTGTCTCAGTATTTTTATATCTGTGATATTCTCTTACATGGAGTTTTTAACCAGCTGCTTCTTGCCCACCACCCATGCCACCGGCCTCCCATCCCTGTTTGTTTTCCAGCTCCTTCCTGCTTCTCCTTCCCTGTATTTCTGAGCTTGCCCATGCTCCAGAGAGGAGCTTTTCTCCTCTGCGTGGCCACTGTGGCCCCTTGGAATATGGGGAGGACAGTAGGAGGGTGTCTCAGCTGGATAGGAAAGGCCTGTTCAGCCACTGTGCATTTGACTTCCTCTGTGGGAATGCCTTGTGTGGAAGTTGGTGTGTAGGAGTTGAGGAGGTGAAACAGGCTCAGGGTTTATGAAATACCCAGCTCTTCGGTGCCAGAGGAATGCCTTGCAGTTTTCTTATTAGAGGTTTCAGAGTGTCCAGGAGTCACTATGTAGTGAGATTTGCTGTGGCACCAGACATCACCTTAAATACATTTTGAGTCCCTAATCTAAATGAAAAGTGCCGTAGTTGTTATCAAGTCAGTGTTAAGGTTACCTCCAACATGAATAAAGCAACATGCTTTTACCAGCTGTTAGTCTTATAAACAGCTGAAATGAATTATCTTACCTTTTCCCTCTGTTCTCACGTCCCCTCAAGGCCCCTTTCACCAACCCCAAAAGAACCCCAAAAACCCCAGGGGCTGGCAGGCAGTGGCTGCTAAACATCAGCTTTGAGGACTGAAGTGTCAAAAAGTTCAACATAATTGAAGAAGCCTTTGCCACAGAGCATTGGATGTGTATAGTTATATACAGTGCTACCTGAATCACCTATAGTATGCATCTGTTTGCTTAAATAATATTTCACTGCTTTACATCACTATGTTTAATTCTGTTTTGCTCATGAGGGAAAACAGTTGAAAGCTTTGAAAAAGGTTTGGGAGCAATTTTATTCTTCATCTCCTTATCAAGATGTATAATGAGCCTACATTTTGACGGTGCTGTTAATTTACAAAGTTCCCCAAGGTATTTCTGAGTTGTTTTGGCTTCTCCAGTGGAGGCTGAGCATCAACATCAAGGTTTCAAGCAGTGGCACGGGACAGTGGTCAGTCCATTGGAACATGGAAGCTGCTTAACCACGTGCAGTAATGCAGCACAAGAGGGTAAGGGCAGGGAGGGAATAGTACAAAATCCAGTTGAAACTGCAGGGAGAGTCTGAGTAGTAGGCAGAATGCAACTGACCTTAGAAATGTAGCAGTTAATAGTGAGAATGTAGCTGGAGTGGACACAGGTACTACAGGAAAAATACCGTTTCTCTTTGGCAGTTGGTAGATCTTGTGTCTGAATAAGAATACTTGGAGGGCAGCAGTGGTCCATCACATCACATTTAGGGATATATTTTCTCTGTGAAGAATGCTGATCTATGCAGGGAGATACTTATGTCCTGAAAGCAGGTCAGATGCAAAATATGTTAATGACTTCTATAAGTGAGGAGATTTGTAATTGGAAATTTGTGGGTAAATATTTTTTTTTTTAAGTTTACCAGACCCTTGTATGTCTTCCAAACTCACGTATGTTAGTTGGAAAGTAAATCTTACTGCAGCTGCCCTTTTAAATGCATTAGTTATATATAAACTAGGTGTTCAATGAAATAAATACATCCAAGCTTTTCACATCTTAGCTGAAGATCAAGAATTGCAAATAATCTTAGCTAGGAAAAAAAATTGAACAGGGGCCAAATATTGTGCAGTGCTGAGCTGCCATATGTAGTTATTGTGGCTTTGTGTGCTAGAACATAGAAGGCACAGAGTCATCACTTCTTTTCATGTTCAGAATTATGTTAAAAGTGCGTTTGAAGTTGCTTTTTAGATAGGCTTTTTTCCCTAGCATAGTAACCCTCTGCAAAGGGATCTTGTGACTTACAGTCACTAATTATGGTCAGAAAATTCAAGGGACTGAGAGTCATCCGGCACTGAACTTTGTGAAATGGTCATAATTATTACATAAAAGCATGTTGAAAGATGAGCAAACTTACTGCATCAAATTGAGACAAAGAAACAAAGAGAAATACTACAATAAACAGTATTTTTGCTTTTTTACTAGATATTTTTGTGTTGCTTGTAGGAGCCAGAGTAGGGTGCTACTCTAGACAGTAATAGAGCAGTGTTTCATTTAGCTGAGATGGGACAAACCACATGCTAAATCTCAGTTTCTGTAGGATTCACATAACTTAAGTTGTTGATTTAGTAGATAATGTATTACTCTGTTGTTGCTTTGTGTGTTTACTTTCTCTCCTGCCCATCATTCTTGTTTTGTCTCCTGTTTGGTTTGTTTTGCTTTGACATGTTTTTATTGCTCAGAGGAAGTGATGAATAAAAGAAAAATATTTGATGCTCGCTTAATCATCACCTTTGTGAGGACCAATGCCATTTTCTATCAAGTTTGTAACAAAGCTATGTGTGGCAGGCTGCATCCTTTGTTTTGTTTATATCGTCCTTTGTTTATCAACTGTTGAGGGATCTGAATGGTAGGGCCTGGGTGCTGCGTAGTGGTAAGAGCGATTTATTTTTTTGATTTGTGGTGGAAAGTAAGTTTTTTGCTACAACAGGGTGATCTTTATTCGGAGGAGGATATTGGGTAGATTGGGAGCACTTGTTTTTGTGGAAGGTTGTATACCACCACAGGTGCAGAATTTGCATAGTACAAAAATGAGCTAACTGGATTTTCCTAGACTAATTTAGGATAGTCCATTTAGGATAGCCTTTTCTTAGGCATATCTAGTTATTAGGACCCGTACTAAGACTGGGAAATTTGTTTCATCTAGCAAGTTAGGATTTTCAAATTGTATGTATTATGCAGGATTACACAGCCTGCTGATACAATGAGTTACCATGGAAATGGAGACATGCAGCTCAAAAGGTACATGCTGGGGGGCCACACATGCTGAAAGTACCTTTTTACATATTAAAATAAGCTGCCACATGGAGTTAACAGAATTCTTTGTACTTGCTGTTAGAGCCTATTTCTACAGAAACATGAAACAGTATTTTAGAACTTGGCCAAAAAGTAGTGGGTTTTTTCCCTGTAAAGGAGGAAAAGAGAAAATGCTTCATAAAAATAATGTGGGAGCACAGAGACCAAATCACAGTATGTATATTTTTGTACTTGCTAGAGGAGTTCAAAGGCAGGGCAGAAAAGATTATTTCTACCCCCTAGGAGTTTAAGGTGTAAGTGACGTTGTCTGCTAGCATGGAGGCTTTTTGTCACGATAGATCTGGACTCTGGTATGTGACCTGGCATTTAGTGCAGTGAAGTACTTTGAGAGCAGCAAATCTGGTAACCAGTGAATGAAAAGATAGATTCAAAAGCTTCTAAACAGGCAGTGATGTCCACATGCCGTGTGTTTGCTGTGGAAGGGAATGATTGTGTTGGAAGCCGGGATGGGGTGTCCTGGGAGATACGACTGGTTCTGCAAGCGCAAAGCAATCAACCTCCAAACGCCTCTTGAAACTGATTGCTTATTTATAGTAACTTCAGCTTTAATTGCGTGTAGTTCATAATTAGGTGCCTACAGTTACAGATGTGTCTGCAGATTCAGGAAACCACGAAGTGAAGCATAAGCAAGCCTTCAAAAACTGTCTAGTTGTTGTCCCCTTGGTCTGATGTTTGTTCAGTCGTTCCCTCAACCTCCAGGTTTTGCTCGAACGTGAGACTGGGTTGTGCTCAGCTGTTCTGCAGCCATGGAAGCAGCAAGGAGGCAGGGAACAGGCTTGGCTGCAGTCCTTTGGCAGATGACAATATCCTAAAGGGCTTAGGAGGCTGTCAGGGTCCAGGCCTCCTCACTTAGCCAGCTCCACAGGCTCGGCTGTGCGTGCAGGGAAGCAACAAGTTGCTCCCTCAGTGTGAGAGGGGATTAGGGGGGAAAGTGGGGTCATATTCAGATATACTGAAATCAGGCTACGCTGGCAGTCTGTAAACTACCATCTGCTCACAGTTCATTTACGGGACCGAGATGAATTTAATGGTCAGCCTTCTCTGTTGAACAAGCCAGCCATCGCAGCTGGCACTAAGAACACTAAGAACCATTACAGTATTATGCTGCTACCATCGATTGTCCTGTACTCTGAAATAGAGGAGTTTTCTTCCCACAGAAGAGAAGCTGTCTAGCTGGCATATTTCAGGAGCATTACTTTTGTCGAGATAGGTTAAGGTGATGTTTTTGACCTATGGTGGTGCAATGGCTGGTTGTTCCTGTGCTGTCTCCATACCTCTGAATGAGGTTTTGTGTTTAGAGGAGCCGTGCAACCGCCTGGTGACTGATTCAGCAGTTTGCTTCCAGCTGGTCTGTGGTGGCTGCAGCGGCAGAAGCTGAAATGCACTTATGCAGATGAAAACTTTGTAGGTCAGATGTTTGAAGCTAGCAAATTGTAGGAGAGAATGTGCTTTGTTTGCAAGTGACTCGTTGGCTGAAGCTATTTGGGTTTTGAAATGAAAGCAGTGACCATCTTTTTTTTTTTTTTTTTTGTGCATATGTGGTATTGAGAATGGAAAGTCATTGTAGCCACTTCTGCTAAACTATAAATTTCATCTATTGCTTACTGATGTGTTCGTGTTTGTGGTATAGCGGAATATGAAATGTTTTTGATATATCCCATGCTATTCTAAGTAAAAGGTAAATACTTCTAAGAAGGCAGATTTTTTTTCTGTTTGTTGTTTGTTTGTGAGCAGGCTTGCTGCAATTACTAGATAGCATTTGAGCTCTGTCTTGTTAAAAGCCACTTAGGTCTGCCTAAGCAGAAGTTCCTAGATCAGAATTGCAATCTCAAAACATTTTCTTTTTTCTAATTCAGTGGAATCATTGTCTGCTTACTCTGGAGTGTCAAGTATGAGCAGATTTCTTATTTCTTTGATGTGTTAATATTCAGAACTATCTTCTTCTGTTATTTGGGTTGAAAAGCCCTAGCTATGGTGTGTGCCCTTTGTTTAGTACAAACACAGAACAAAGAGGAAAAATCTTTCCTATTCTGTGATATAAAGTTATACATGTAGTAAAGAATTTTCCTTTGAAATGCAGACCTGCAGGTTTCCTGATACATTACAGAAGTAAAATTCTGTTTCCTTTGAATGTAATATATTAGGCTTCAGTGAAAATGATGCCTTAAATATTATGTGCTCAGGATATTAGAAATGTTTGATGTGCCTGTTTTGTCAACTGAAACATGGAACAGGAACCAGTAAGTGTTTAAGCAGAGCTGTAAAGTGACCATTTTGTAAGGTGATGTACCACGATGTTTTTCCCTTGGCAGAAGACTGCTGTTGGTTAGCCTCATCACTTGAAAGGGAAATATTTCATCAGTGGGAGAAACTGCATTTCAATTAATGATTTCTTCTTCAAGCCATCTCTGTGAACTACAGGGAACTTTTATATATTTGCAGTCACGGGGCATGTGATGCATCCTCTGAGAACTGTGGGACTGCTGAGAGTAACTCAGGCCTCTTCTGGAGGGGTCGCACCACTCTGGGGCAGCAGCAGCGAGACTTGCAGTGGGACCTTGGTGCGGTCAGTGAGGAGAGCTTTGGCCATTCCTGCTGGCTGGCTTCCTCCCGCACCTGGGGTTTGGTCACCCTGGTGCCATCCATCTGATGCGGCATTTCATTAGAGACCTGCATGCAAACCGTTCAAAAGTTTGTTCATATAAAATCAAAATTGAAAGATGTAACTGGAGGGGAAGTCTTTACTAAGCTGTGAAGTAATGCTGGTAGTGGATTGGTTTTTTTTTTGGGGGGGGGGTAGTAAAATTGCTCTGCAGTAGTGGGTAAGAGAGAAGTTTTTCGCAGCCGCCTTTGAATAGCAGTTGGGTGAAATCCTTCATCTCAAGCCTCCTATTGTATTAGATAATAACCAGCAAGCATCAGTATTTATATTACTAAGTTGCAGGTGATTAGTATTATTCCCAGAATCACAGACATGAATTTTCCTACGTTACCCCTTCTTTTATAAAGTGTTTATCGCATAAATGTTTTGGGTTGTTTTGCTCAGAGTAACTTAAATCTCTTTTCAATTACTTCTACATCTTTAACAAAAAATATCAGTAAAATATGCAAGACCAATATGTTACTCTTTTCCAGGCAGCTACAGAAGGTGATACGGCTGAAGTTGTTTGTGTTTCTGAAGTTTCGTCAGTTAATGACAGAAGAAAATAAATTCATTATGTTTACCAGACTTCAGGAGGAATGAACCAGAACTCTGATACTGGTTATTTATAGCTATTTACAAATATTTTGCTTCAAAAAATCCTATATTTGGAACAGGGAAGAGATTAGTTTCCTTAACTTCTCTGAAAGTTTTATTTTCTTTCATATACTGGGCCCAGTAAGAGTCTTAATAAGCTTTCCAAGTTCTCCAGGACATAGCAGTCAAATGTTTTTATGTCAATTAATATTGACAGGAAGTCAGTTTGAACAGCATTGGAAAATGGAAGTAGTTGGCAGAACTGGCTAATTTCACTGAATTTCCTTTTGCTAAAAATACCTCTAAAAGAGGCTCTCCTTTTGAGATACAATGAATGCTTGTTTGACTGCAGTTTAGAATTGATGGGGACTCTTGTCCTTTAACCAAAAGGGCTTTAAAAATATGAATAACCTTTTGAAACATATTTAGCTTCCTCTGTAGTATATGTAATTATGCTCATGTCTGCCAAAAGTTTACATACATGCAAGTAACCCTGTCAGCTTGAATGATCTGCAATAGAAAGAAAAGATCTGTAGGGCTGCTTATGTAAAGTTGAACATTTCATTTGTATACGTGTTGGTAGGATTAAGGAGTTCTTAGCGCAATTCCCTATTGAGTTTTGTTTCAAAACTTGGTCACTAATATATGAAATGGCAAGATTTCAATCCTGCTAACTGAAAGCATACAGCATCAAATACGTATTCTCATTTATACTGCACGCAAATATGTTGTTAATTTTAGATATGTTGCAGTGGCAAGTAGTAAAAGTTACAAAATACTAGAAATAGGATGAGTTTCATTTGGTTGTTTCGGTCTTGTGCTGCCTTTGCGTTATGATACAAGAACACCATACTGTACTTACAGGATACAATGGAACAGTTGTTTCACAGATTTGGTCAATCTGGGGGTTAAGTCAGCTTTATTTAGCTAGGAAGACTTCTTACTTGGACATCTTTCACTTGTGAAGTTGGTGATGTGTGGTGACAGAGAGGCTTGTAGGAAGAGAAGGGGTTGTCTCAGGAATTACAGTTCTGCCCTGGCTCTTGTACCTGCTGGGGCTTTTTCCTCCTGAAATAAAACAAAGAGGGGAAGAAGGGTTGCAGCCATGTCAAGAGTAATGGGAATCACCAGGGCGCAAATGTTGCCTTGTGGCAGAGGAATTCACTGCTTCATGGAGTAACTGAGTGAAACTTTCTAGTACTTGCTGCATGGTGGGACCTTCTGCTGTTGGGAATTTCAGCCCTGGTGAGCAGCCTGGGGAAATGGGAGATGCTGGTGTCTTAGGGGTGTCTCGAACTCTGGAGAGGTGAGGCTGTTCCAGTCGAGGCATTTTCTTTGATGTGATTTCCCCCTGCATTGGATTTTATTGTGTTTCATCTGGTAACTGTTTCATCGTAAGCTTTTTCTTCTTGTAAGTGCTAGTTGCAGTCATTCTAGGTGTTAGAGAATTACTTTGTTTGGAAAGAGAGAGGCTAAACCTTCTCAAAGTATTTTAAATACATTTTGCAGTCTCAGGCAGTAATTAAAATGCTCAGTAAAGAGATAAAAGTGACGTATGTGCAGTACATTTAACTGTTAACCTTTTGTCACTCTGAACAAGGAGTGTATTTTGAAGGCATGCTGCGCTGTGAGCTTGGCATCATTTTCCATGTGTTAGAAAACCACGGCTGCCTGCGGCTTGCCTGCCAGTTGCCTGTCTCCTAAGGTCTTTAACTGTGAGGTGACCTTGCAGTCTCTGGTCATGACCCTTTGAATTGCTCTGAATTGTCTTTATATGTTTCAGATGATGCTTTTAGTGGCTTTTCAATTTTTATCCTTTTGCATAGGCAAAAGATTTTTGTTCCTTACCAGAAAAGGAAACGTTAAAGTGGTATATTGAAACCGGGAGCGGGGGGGGGGGGGGGGGGGGGGGGGGGGGGGGGGGGGGGGGGGGGGGGGGGGGGGGGGGGGGGGGGGGGGGGG
>JAVJGJ010000062.1:20091278-20104319 GCA_035590215.1 Microhierax caerulescens | reverse complement strand
TTTTCAAACCGGGCCCCCCCCCCCCCCCCCCCCCCCTTTTTTTTTTTTTTTTTTTTAGGTACAATTACAGTGATTGCTAAGGAAGACAGTGTAATGTGTGCAGATTATTTGGAGCATTTGCACTACCAAGCTGCTTTCAGCAGTACTAATCTCCGGCCATCTTTCCTTTCTGAGGCTCTTTTAAAAACCTCCTTCAGCTGCAGTGCACATAAATGAAACAAATCTCTTGGTGGGTCCTAAATTTGATTAAATTGAAAGCTCATGGGAGCAGCAGCCCTTAGAGTATTTTGCACTTCAGGGGCTTGATGTGCTGCGGTAGCTGTCTGGCAGCGCTACATGGATGAGTTTTCTGTGTATTATCAGAATTTAGAAACTGTTAGTTCTCGGTTCTTTGTGTTACCTTTCATACTGAAAACTAGTTGTCAGGCATTTCAGGCTCCCACCCTTTAGTCAGCTGCGTTTTTGCATTTGAAGTCATTACATTTCCTATTGCTGGAATTTTACAAGCATGTAGATTATACAGTGCTGAGAACAAGTTTTAAAATATAATGTAGTGAGGTTGGTAATCTTGAGGATAGTTGGGTTAATGGATGGTGTAAAAGCTGGGTGGCAATCTTAAGGATGCAGTCAGGAACTGGCTTGTGCTGCTTTAGAGAACTCTGCGTTAGAGAAAATTTTCAAGTTAAAAGCTGTAGTTGCTTGCTGCTGCTAGCAAATGGCCGTGGTCCTTTACAACAGACTTGTCCAGAACACAGTAGCTGGAGGCAGTAGGGTTTTTGATATTATGGGGTTTGTAGCACACGCTTTGTTATAGTGCAGCAGTAATGAATCCGGGTGAAGGACTGGAGGCCACCTCCTGGGGAAGTCTCTTTAGAGCTTTGTTACTAAACAGCTTGATTTGCAGCTGAGGTAAAGTGGCTTGCCCTTCTTGCTGTCCTTAACTAGAATTTCATTGTTGGCTTTTTTTTTTTTTTTTTACGGTGAACAAATATATTGAGCAAAGCGAGCTCCTTTGTTCTCTGAGCACATGTTTATACTTGAGGGCAAGCATACATAGCATAACTGCAATTAAAAATAGTTACTTGAGCTTTGCTAAAAAATGTGTTTTGAGTACTTGCTGATGGCTTAAGTATGCAAAATATTATTTAATTAGTTCTGATTACGAGCGTTATGAACTTGTGCAGAAGCTGAAATGCCAAGACAGTGACGAAGCTCCTGTGGAGGTTTTAAGGGTATTTTAACATAGCTCAGGTGGCTGGGGAAACAAGGTGCTCTTCTGAGATGCAAACAAACTTTTGAAAGTTGGTTCTAGGCTAAAAGATGGACTGATGTGGAGACATGAAATTATTGCTGTCATTGATTGACCATTTATTTCCTTCCACAAGGATACATTCAAAAACCTCTCCAGAGTGTTTAGAATTGCAAAGTTCTTGGGCATGTCCTGTTTTGAATTGAAACATGAAGCAAAGCTACTTTCTGTGATGTCTTGATTTTGTAAAAATGTAACTGGGGCTGTATAGGTTTCAGACATCTGTTCACTTATTAGGCTCCGTTATAGTAACTGAGGGGAGAAAATTTCAAGATGCTGTCTAAAGATATGTTATATCCTACTCTCATGAGAAATTCCTCCATGATTGTGCTTGTCTTGAAGCATAATAAATTACTTCATCTGAGCTTTCAGTTGACTTTTTGATAGGTTTATTTTAAAAATCCTCGTGTTTGCATCTCCAAAGCATGTGAAGCTGGTAACAATGTTCTGCTCCACATTGAAAGCAGAGAACTGCAATTCAGAGCTGGTCATAAGGGAGGTCTTGAGGCAGAGCGTTTGTGTTGCAGTAACATATTAGATTTCACAGTAGATCAGATTTGAGACTCTTTTGTGCTGAACAGCCTGTACAGGTTGGTTTGAAGAGGCAGGCACACAAAATTATAGCAGATCTTTATTGACTGATTAGGCATGGAGGGGAGAGAGAGTACTCATGTTGATGACCAGAGTGTTACGCTAAGAACTAGGTAAGATCTAAGACAGTGACTCAAATGTAGTACTTAGGGCAGTATTATGTTTAAGAACTGTACTTTTTCTTTCCTTGTGTGTACTCATTAGTATAGCTCTTCTGCCAGGGTGGGTCTTCTGAGCAACATGTGTCGTATTTTTGCTTTAGTGCTGGGTTTTTCATTGACATTTGAGGCGAAGGACAAATCATTAGCCTGGGCTGTTGAGCACAGGCTTGATGGTAGAAACATTCAACATTTAACTGGAAGTTTTATATTTACACTGACTATGGCTTCTCTTCTCTCTGTGTTCCAGAAATATTAATACGGAACATTTGACCTTCTGATCTCTACAGCTGAATCTCCTGATACCAGGATAAGGAAAGAGTGCCTTCAGAACCAATATGTAGCAAATGGGTATCACACCTCCGAAGCTCCTCCCTTGGTTCAACACTTGCATGTTTTAAGGATCCTTGTCACTTCAGCAGAGAATTGTTCTTGTGAACTTCAGAAACGGATTTCATGTGGTGCTTGCTAAACTTTGAGTCACCATGAGTAGTAATTTAGGCAAAGAAAAGGACTGTAAAGAGAAGGATCCAAAAGTCCCATCGTCAAAAGAAAGGGAGAAGGAGGCCAAAGCCTCTGGAGGATTTGGGAAAGAGAGCAAAGAAAAGGAGCCTAAGACCAAAGGGAAAGATGCCAAAGATGGGAAGAAGGACTCCAGTAGCACGCAGCCTGGGGTAGCTTTTTCAGTGGACAATACGATAAAAAGACCTAATCCAGCCACAGGTACCCGCAAAAAATCCAGCAATGCTGAAGTGATCAAAGAGCTAAATAAATGCCGGGAAGAGAATTCAATGCGCTTGGACTTGTCCAAGAGGTCTATACACATGCTTCCATCGGCTATCAAAGAGCTAACGCAGTTAACAGAACTTTATTTATACAGTAACAAACTGCAGTCCCTACCTGCAGAGGTGGGCTGTCTTGTGAACCTGATGACACTGGCCCTGAGTGAAAATTCACTTACCAGTTTGCCTGACTCTCTTGATAACTTGAAGAAACTGCGCATGCTTGACCTGCGGCATAACAAACTTAGAGAAATCCCTTCAGTGGTGTATAGGCTAAGCTCTCTCGCCACTCTTTACCTACGCTTTAATCGTATAACTACTGTGGAAAAGGATATCAAAACCTTGTCGAAACTCACCATGCTTAGCATACGAGAGAACAAAATCAAGCAACTACCTGCTGAAATTGGTAAGCAGTTACAGATTGGAAGTTTAATTCTATGCTTGCGTTCATTTTGCAGTTCAGTTAAGTGTACATAAACTGCCAGCTTTCCAGCTGCCCTTCTTCATTTAAAACTTCATAAAATTATGCTCTTGATCATACTGTTGCAATGTTAGTTTACATTGAGAGTAATCAATACCTTGGATATCTATATTATTTTAAACAACAAAAGCTCTTTTTCTTCATCTGTCATTTTAAAATCAGATGCATCTTGTTTTCATCTTTGCCTTGTGCTTTCACAAATTGTGTCTTCAGAGCCCAGATGGTTTTAAAAAAATAATAAATACAGGGGCATATTTCATTTTAAGATTTCTTTATAAATCATTTATGAACTGTTGCAAAGTATAAACACATTACGGGCATGTGACAGAGGAGTGTGACTGTGGTAATACACAGTAGAATAGGTAGCTACATGCTATTACCATGAGCAAGCTGTTGGATGCTGTAAGAGTTAATAATGCAAGTTAGTGATTCGTGAAAGCCCCTACCTTTTATAAGTCATGAATATATTCAAATACATGGAATCGTAATATAAAGTGACCAAATGTTGTATGCATGGGTGATGAGTCTTTTGACTCTTTAATGAATAATATTTGTTTTTCCAAAGATTGTGACAGAAGTTTGAAAGACACTGAAATAGTATGAAAGTGGCTTATTAGTTTAAATAATTTATTACAAAAAATGGGCTGGAATAGCTGTGTATCAAGAACTTCTAAGTTGTTCTTAATACGTTCTGCTTTATGGAAAACAGCTCTTTATCCCACTGTTCTGAATCAGTATTTGAACAACAGGCCTCATAAAAGGGAGATTCTGTCATCGGTGATTTTTTTTCTATGTATCACCAGTTATTTTAAAATGTAAGCATAGCTTAGTCCCTTTAGGGGGAACATAAATTCATGCAGTTAAGAAACTGCTTCGACTTTCTTCAAGTGTGGGAAAAAAACTTGTAAAAGCCCTTGTAACACTGAGTAATAATTCCTGTGCCCTGTTTTTAAAAGCTGATGTGGGACTTTTTCCTGTTCACCAAACCAGCGCGTGAGTATGCTAAGTGTTACTGAAATTGGCCCTCGTGCTCACTAATTTTGCAAAGCTTGGGAAGTGCTCTTGTTTGGATCCCTGATAGATCTTTTTCAAACCAGCAGTGTTTGCCTCTTTCTCCTTCACCCCGATATGAAAAATACATAAGATAACTTGTTCTTGATGGCAGGAACTCCTGGGTATGTCTGAAACTGCTAATTGTGTTACTGGCGACGTCCCGTACAGACAGCTTCTGTACGTGGTGACAGGAGTGAAGAAACATAGTGAGGCTCTCGTAGCTTTCAGCTCCCTGTAGCAGCTGGGAACGGATTCTGCTATAGCCACAGAAACACTTTTTGCTAGGTGAAAATTAGATGGCTAATGTGGCATGTTTTTTGATCAATGTGATTTTTGAATTAGTACGAGCATCTTGGCAGTCTGGGGAATTTCCCCTGGGAGAATTAAGGATTTGTGATTTTGACCTGTTTTAACCAGTTTAAGTCGTCTTCAGATCTTTTACTAATCAAAGACTCATACTGGAAACTGTGGGGCTGATGTTTGCAAAAAAAACCCCAACATACTGCATGTTTGTACACCTGTTGAAGGAATTGTGGCCGATTTAGCTGGTTGAGCTGTGTTACACAGTTGTCAGTACTTCACCTGGCTCTGTGGCTCAGTTATTAAACATCATCTAGCAAAGAGTCAGCTTCTGAGGTTCAACTGGGAATAGTACTGCATAAGTTTAAATTAATACTAGTGTGTGAAGAAAAAGCTTTTGTGAGATGTTGCATTTTGGTGTTTGGTGTTGCCTTTTAGAAACTTTTTGTTGGTGTGTTTGATTCTGCAGACATTGCTGCTGCAACCTCTTTGTTTCTTAACTGTTTTTTGTGTTGAATCCATATGGTTAAGTTTATGTTAAAGTATGTAATTTCTGTATGTGTTTGTTCACAATTGTCTTCAAAGAGATCGTATGTAACAGTTTAATGGAGAAATTCAGTAGACATATGGATCATGAAGAAATATATGTGACTTTTCTTTTGTATTTTTTTAATTCTTAATATACACACAGGCAGTGTTCTCAGTTCTCTATCAAACCCTAGCTTGAGAATGTTAACTACTTTACTTCTGTCTTTGTATCCAGCAGTTAGTCATGCCTTTATTTGTATTGTGGTAATGCCCGTGTTTTGTGTTACGGGTCAGCACCTCATTGTGGAATGCATTTTTAAAAGCACAAATGCAAGACAACTGTCACCCTTACGAAGGGAAATCGCTATGTTCAACATCATCCTTTTTTATTCTAAGTAAATTTCTCTGACTAGGTTGCCTGCAATGAATCAGTTGAAAAATAAAGGATTTCTAAGTTAAATTCACACAAATAATTTTAACTGCCAAGACGTACAGAACAGGTGTTTGAAAACGTTTTTTCCTCAAATAGTAAAACCAGGCAAGATATTTTCAGTTTTGTAATTGATTTCTACTCACTCACTTTCAAGTATCTTTGTTCTAGTACAAAGATGAAATGTTGGAGTTGAAAACAGCTGAAAAATGAAACTGCTGAGAAATTTATTTCTTACTTTCCGATGGAATTAGTCTGTTTCTTTAAAGACCTGTTATTTCCTACATTTTATATGTGCACTTAAAAAAATTTGCCTTTTAAGTCCCAATGATGTTAATCCCTTGTATGTTTATAATATAGTTCTTAAATACTGTATACAAGCAAGCACTCTTATATTATCAGCTTGTAAATAACAGAAATTTTTGTTGCTGCAAAGCGGGAAGTAAAATGAGGCCATTATCTTTTATAAAGCAATATCATGTGGAGCATTTCAAATTCTTTTTAAAAATGCCCCATTGTTCTAAGGCCTAAGGCTCACATATCTGATGGTAAGCTAGTGTGCTTGTTTGTAGTTTTAAAAATTCAAAGCTTATGTAACCTGCTGACTTGTCCAGCAAGGAAGAGTCTTGCAGCGGTTAGATGTGATGTGTTCATGTTGCTAATCTGGTCCACAACTATGCAAGGAACCCTGGGTTTTCTTTACTTTGTCTTTTGGAAGTAGATGTGCTACAACAAGTTGCCCTAGACAAAAATACTTAAACCCCCATATTTCAACTTGAAAGATTGGATGTTGCTACTGTTCCCTCAAAGAGTCAGCATAGAATGTGATGGAATTCAAGTCTTATCTGGTGCTAGAGACTTGTGATGCCTTTCACTACCACTGAACACAAAATATCGGTTCTGTAGAATTTTAAAAGGCTTTCCAACTTGAGGACTTTGCTGCTTTAAAATAAAGGGTCACTCCATTTGTAAGCAATCATCCTACTTAATTACTTTTCTAGGCATATTTAGTCTCCAGCCTTATAAAACAAAATTTGTTTTCCTTCTACTCTCATTGAAAGAAATTGAAAGTAGGTCCTGGAGCCTTAAGTGCTCTGCTATTTGGGACCTTTCTTCCAGCACCCAATATGTCTATGACTTGTTGGTTTTTGTGCCAGTGATGTTTGACTGTTCTTAGATGCAGCAGTTTCCCCCTGTTACTTATATTTTCTCTCCCACTGTATGTGCAGACAGCAGTGATATCTTCTCCCAGTCATTACTCAGACCACAGTTTTCAGTCTTGTATAAACTCTCCATTCCTTCTGTCACCCCACTATCCATTCGTTATCTTGTGTTATATTGTTATCCATGTGTTATCTTGTTTTGAATGCTGTGAATGCTTGTACTGTACTGTTCCAGGTGAGTTTCCCTCTTTGTGCTGGAGATAACTCTGTCCACGCATCTGGATCATATTGCTCTGTTAGTCTTCATCATACAAATGCTTTTGTGACCACCTAAGACACCTGCACTCTTTGCCTTCTCTGTTCTCCCTCTCTGCAGAGGCCAACCATGAGATCCTATAAGAAACATACTTTGGTTGTTTTTTTTTTTACACTACTAAATTCCACACTGTTTCCGTTTATTTTTAGTTACCTGTTTCTTCCAATGCTTTTAGCTTGCTAGAAAACCCTTGCTTTCTGACTAGGTCTTTGCTGAAGATGCTGTACAAGATCAGTCTTGAGGTGGGTTTTAAGAGTCCAGAGAGGTAACTTCCATCCAAGCTGATATGTTACTTTCCGGTGTTATGTCCACAGCAAGTTGTAGTCCATTCCTCAGGTATCTTGACATCTTTTACTGCTCAGCAGAGTCTCCTAGTTATTTTCTGCACACTGTTACATCAGACATCTTCATGGAGTCTAGGTTGACTTGACTGAGTAAACTAGGTCTTCCACATTTTTGTAGAAAACTGTTAACTATTTATGCCAAACTGATTTTATATTTTACTGGTGTATTTTCAAATCACTTTGTCTCTGTTTTCATGCCTTTTATTTCCCTACCTTTTGTTAACATTTCCTGCAGGTTCTGTTGGTCTGCATAGCATTTAGATGGCTGTGAGGTTGTCAGAATCTCCCCTTATTATTTCTCCTGTCTTACATTTTGGATTGATAGTCTCCGATCCTATGGTAGCGTTCCTTGTCTGATAGATGACCTGTTGAAACTGTACTACTGTCTATATGGATTTAAAATAAGCTTCTAGAAATGCTAATCTGGGGCATCTACAGCTTGCTGTGCAAGCATAAAGTATTAATACTTGTTAGAAATAGATTCCTTTTTAGGGAAACCTGAAACTGACTCTAAAACACTTCTAAAACATTTCAAGGTAAAACATTTAACAATATGCTGTTTGCAGAACATGTAGTTGATCAGATTTTAAGTGGTCCTGGAAAATGCTTTGAAACACTGACCTGTTATGGTGTGTATTGTCTTGAGGAAGACCTAGAAGAGCTGAGTGTGCCAGCTCTGAGCTGCTGAGAAGTAATCTGAAGTTTGGTTCTATTTTGGGCTTTAAACTGCCTTTAACAGTTAAACAACACAAACTTAAAGGAGGTGTCTGCAGTGGGGGAAAAGTTGCCTTGCATTTAAAATAAATGTTTTTTGTGAGAAAAAGGAAGTGTTATTATCTATAGTTAGTAAACAGATGTGTGTGTTCTGGTATCTTTTTTTTTCTTCCAGAATGCAGTTCCTCTCATTCCCTTGCATCCAGTTGCTTTATTACAGGTGGGATGATGACAATAGTGGTTCTTGTATTTTCAATATTCAGAAGGCTTCTTAATTTTAGATAGTAGTTTACTCGACTGAACTCAATAAACCAAATAATGAAGAAAATATTTTCTGTACCTTGGAAGAAGATAGTTTTTTAGTAATTCAGCAAATCCAGGCACTAGGTACCTAGCACATCATTGTTACTAGGAATTGGACTTTTCTCAACACTTTTCCAGTAACATATATATTGCTTCTACATTTTTAATGCAATTAAAATGATTTTAATAGAATGCATAGTAAGCTGAGGTCTTGATATACATTGTTGTATTTTCAAATATAGGTTTGTTTGAATAAGATCTAAAACCACTTAAAAATCCCTTTAACTGAAAATGTATTCCGAAGTTTGGAGTTTGGTTTTTATTTTTTTTTTAACTTTTATTTTTTTGCCTGTTCAGCCAAAAGCTGTGTTCAAGTGAATTAGGGAGACTTTTCATGAAATGACAGTGCTGCCTCATGATGCTGAAAGGGGCAATGTCCACTCCCCTTCTCATAGCTTCCCAGCTGCTCACTTCTGCCTCTTTCATCTGAGCTGTTCCATGGCAAGCTGATTTTTATCTCACTGAGCTATCAGAAAAATATTGTTTTGCTATTTTTCTTGTCTATTAGTTAGTTGAAATCAGTGAAGTTTCAGATAAGACTGGAACTGGTGTAGGAGGAGGAGTGGGAGAGCATGAAATGGAACAGGGAGAGCTGGACCGCCACTTTTGCTTGCACTGAGCTGTTAAATCAGCTTGGCTCGCTGCAGCTTGCTTGTGAAACCTCAACAGGTAAGATTGCTCATGTTGTATAAAAGCATGTGAAGTATACTGCAAGTGGTTTGAAGAAGGATGGATTACTGTCTGCCATTGAAAATGCATCAGATTGTATTTTCCGGATCTCTTTTTCTTCCTTTTCTCCTTAGTTTTGATATTTTGTTCTACAAAGTCCTCTGTAGCTTATTGGAGTCCTGCTAGCATTGGCTCAGCCCCACCTTCCTGAAGGAATTTTTTGTTACTTTTTTACATATAGTGGTGAGAATTCATTGATGCAAGTTTCCTGATGGCAAAACTACCCTATGTTGCTCTTTGTGAACCTAGTCTTTCTTATAAACTGCATCCTACCTAACAGTGGTGATAAATTTTCAGAGTACGTCTTGCCCAGTGTCTTGCTTTCCACTGTAGCCATAAGCAAATGTCTGTATAGAAACAAGGTAAGTGTATATATGAGGCTTAACCTGGTTCCTTTCCCAGATCCAGCTATTTTTTTATCGGGGATTCCTGAATCTGGTACAGCTTGTGTCTTTAGTAATTCTCAGTAGACTCTTCTTCCAAGAGTTTGACCATTTTTTTCCCTTTAAACTCCTATAAATGCTTTGCATCCTTAGCAAGGCCCACAAGTTTGCTTTCAACGTTGTTCTGAACTAAAAGGTCACTATTATGCAGATGTTGAATATACATATATATATATACACACACATATATACACATACAGAGTGCAAAAGCAGAACTTACCTGTTCAGTTGGCTTTTGAATCTCTGGTGACATCCATGGAATAAAACCTTAATGGAAAGGCTTCCATGTGGAAGCTTTGCCAGAACGCAGTCTGGAGGGATAATTGTGGAAATGAGTTCACAAGGTGGACTCCAGCTTCATTGCCATATCTGGTAAATTGTCCATTCCACTGAGATCAAAAAGTTGAAGATTAGCATGGAAGAATGTGAATGCTTTGGTGAGTCAGACAGTCAGCACGAGAAGGATGAAAACCAGAAGAACTGTCTTGGGATGAGGCCAAGCAAACGCTTCAATTTGCAGGCTGTTACTTAAACAAGCCTTTTGCATTTCTTGTATCAAGAGTTTTATTGCATTCCTCTATGTTGTGTTGAAGAAATTGTTTTGTACAATCAAGTTAATAATACTTTCTTTGCGAAGACAAGGTTGCATCTTACACTAGTTTTGGATATTTCTGTCTTAGCACATGCAGCTCAAATAGAAATAATACTGTCAACACGGTTGAAGTTACATTTGCATAGTTTCTGCAAGTTTCTTAAGACTCCAAATATTGTGTTTTCTGTCTGTGAATGCAACTCTTATTCTATGGAGAATCTGGTCAGGGCTGTTCTGCAAGGGAAATATTTTTAGATTGTAATTCAGGGAATCTGCCTACACCAGACTTGGAATGTCTCTGAGACTCTCTTCTGTTGTTCCCTTCCCCCATCTACCCAATATTTAGATCATTTGTGGTTTCTTTACTACTTTGAAACTCTTTTTCATAACACTTGCACCTGTTTGGTTTTCAGCAGCATAGACAGCAAAACAGATGTGTGCAGCTGCATTAGTTCATGTCTACTCACTCCATGCTGAATATAGTGCCTGCTTATTAAATGACTTGTTAGTTGCAAAGCTTTTCAGTGATACTCTGAATTTCATTTCCCCTTTTTATGGCAGACCTGACAATATAGAGAAACATTTATTTACATTATTTGTATCTAAGATCCCCTTCTGTTCAGCAGTTTGAAGGAAACCAAGTTGTGTTCCTGGGCTTGGTTGGCATGCTGATGTCTGCAAACACAGAGAATCTTTTTATATTTTTGTATTCTAATGTGATAAAGGCATGAAGTTGTGAACAGAAGTGGAGTAAATATTGGTATTGATATGTGTGTGCTGTTGTCTAGAAGTCAGAGAAAATGCCTGCTTATTTGGTGCAGTTCTGGTTCTTTTCTTGAGCTGCAGGAAGGGTAAAGAACTTGCTTTTGGCTGGCTCCTGTTTTGCTGTCTGGGTTCTGATTCCTGTGAAAGCTCTTGTTGGGTATGCAGTTTCATCTTGTCATCTAGTCAAATTCCTCCTGATTACATTTTCTTCAGTCTGGCTTTAGGATACTGATTAAGTAGTTCTGCCTTTTTGATCTACTTGCAGAGCTTATAGGGCTGATGCCCCAAGTGTAATTCCAGTAAATACTGACAGCCTGTTAAAGTCCAGCTTTTTTTTTTTTTTTTTTAAATATCAATGCTACAATTATTTTAACTGTTTGAATGCTTTCATAAGTGCTGAACAGAGGGAAATAATCACTTCCCTCAGGCTTCCCTTGCTAATGCAGCCCGGTAGGTGGTTAACATTTATTATTTGAGAACAAGCGCACTTGTTCCCCGCTCAGAATGGACAAGATCCAAGATGTGACCCCAGGTTCAGCTCCACCAGGAACCCTGGTCCTTCGCTGCAGACCTGCTTCCCCCCTGGCTGGCCTGAGGCTGTACACCTGACGGGGTTATTCCCTCCTAGGTGCAAGACTTCACCTTTGTCTTGGCACTTCATGAGGTTCCTGTTGGATTATTCTACTGCTCAAATCCTGCCTTAAGCCCTTGCTGAGACTGTTTCTTCTGCATGTTTTACATGTTTAAAATGTTGTTTGAACATGTTTTTAATTTAATTTGTTTGTTACTTTCAGTTATAAACAATAAATAAAAAGTGTTTTGCTGTTGTGTCTTGTTGGAGCTTGTTTTAAACCAGGTTTTGACACTTTCTTTTCAGTTGAGCTTAGTTTGTGTTTTTGACTTGATTCCTATAACTAGATACTGTTGTGCATTCAGCAAATTCTAAATATTTTACTATGCATATTTCTAACATATGAATATTTTAACTTTGGTACGTAAGTCACTTGTGACCGTATTAAAATTGCATTCTTTCTCCTCAGTAACTTCTCTGTGTAAGTTACGGTTGTGCAGTAATAATTCAAAATAGCTCTGACTGCTTAACTGTCTTTTGGGCAGCAGGTCATGCACAGCAAAAAGTTCAGGCTGTCTGTTACAGTGGTGTACTCAAATCTTAGAGAGAGAGAAAAGATTCTGAAACTGTAAAATTGTGTTTAATTTTTTCTAAAATCACTTTTTCCAGTAATTGTACAGATACAGAAAACAAAAGGACACTTATCCCAAGGAGTTTTTATAGGCAAAAGTTTTATAGGCAAACTAAAATACTTTTTTCTCTCCCCCCCTGCCTTCAGTAGAGAACCTAGTGAGAGTTGAATGCCTACCAAAGTTATGAGAACTGTTTGTAACTTATTCCCAGCATTTCTGATTTCAGATAATTTTTCTTTACAAATTCATTCACAACCAGTGTTCTGACACAGCAGCCTGAAGTCCCACAAATATTTTCATTCTCCTCTTCCTTGTGCTTTCCATAAGTCTTGATCCTTTAGCTGTGTCATCTGGCCCAGGATTTATCGTGTTGTGAAAGATTTCATAATTTTCAATCTGCTTAAGCATGGGCAGGCACAGAGTTAATCCAGTGGAAAACAGGCTATACTACAAATTGTGTTTGCTGTCCAGGAGTGTTGCCCAGTGGGTGTATTAGTGGTGGGAGACACCAAAGCCTTTTTGCTATTGACCTATACTCTCTCCCTACATGACTACTAATTTGTGTGTGCTTTTTTTTTTTTTTTTTTTTTTTTAAATGAACCTGGTTTTTAAATGGCCAGGAAGAATTTCCAGAGTTATGTAAGTCAGGGCATGTAACTTGGGCCTCTTGTCATAACAGGCTTTTAAGGTTGGCCATGTATAATGGGACTGTAATTCTGCCTCATTATGCAGAAAATATTAGTCGTTTCATAAAGCTGTTTTTTTTTTTTTTAATCA
>JAVJGJ010000062.1:20049872-20082295 GCA_035590215.1 Microhierax caerulescens | reverse complement strand
TTTTTTTTTTTTTTTTTTTTTCCCTTGAGAGAGATGTTTTTTGTCAAGCTGCTTTGAAAAACAAACACCCCCCTTCCTTTTCTGTTTCTCCCTTGCCTCTTCCCAGTCCCTCAAAAAAACCACCTTGCACAATGCTTAATTTCACGGCTGGACTATCTAACCGAGTTTTGATTTTACCACAGACAGCCTTCTGAATCTGCCAAATAATAAAAATTAAAAAAAAAAGGGGGGGTGGGGGAAAGCTTTTTTTTTCTGACTAACAATACTGTACTGAAATGCGCCGGAGCGGTGAGGAAGGGATGTTGGAGGGTGACATGCTGGGGAGTGGCAGGGAAGGGATTATGCATCAGCAATGATTACAGAGGTAGCAGAGCCAATGTACCCACTCTGTAAAAATACAGAGTTCTTGTTTCAACTAACGCTGTATAAGCTTGCTTTCGTGCAGTAACAAATGTCGATTTTAGATATTAATTGTCAGGAAGTGACCTAATGTCTTGCTTCATAGATATTGGCTTAATACATTCATATCTCTATTTCTGTTGATTGAAAATTGCGAAGTACTTTGTATGTTAGATCACTTCCTGTATGAAAAATGAGCTTTGTGGAACAGTTTAGCAAGTTCCAGGAGTCTCAAATCTAGAATCAAAACCATAGTGGGATTTTAGCTGCTTAGTGTTTTAATTGCAGATTCCCCCCCCCCATGTTTGTTTTGGTTTTTTTTTTGGGGGGTGGGTGGGTGGGTTTGTCTTTTTTTGGGGGGGTGTGGGGTGGTGGGATTATAATCTACTTTTGTTTACACAGTGGCTTATCTCTGTATACTTAGTTGGCACACTAATATGTCCAGAAGATATATATTAAAGAAGGTGAAGAACATATGATTTATATTAAAATAAATAATAGGACTTCTGAGACAGAAAGAAAATTTTGGGTGGAGTGAAGCGTTTCTTTGGATTACAAACTGGCTTAGAAAATTTTGTGCTGCAAATACCCCATTGTGAGTGTTCCCCCTTTGAACTTTTAATTTTAGTATTCTGTACAAATGTGTTCACAATTTCTTATTTAAAAGCACAGAAACACTTACTTGAGAAAGAAATTCAACAGAAACAGAATTACAGCTTTTTTAAAAAAATCAGATTCTTCATCTGTTTTGTAATTTTCTAGTTTTGTGTGTTTACGTGTGCGGTTTGATTGTAGTCAAGTGTGCCATACTCATGGACATTTAAGGCAACTGGCATTTTAATAAGAAAAATAATAGTCAGTTGTAAATGTTCCAAAATGATGCTTTAAAAGCACAAAAAATTCATCACTGACACGCTTTCCAGTGTCTGACACGGCACTGTTCCTGAAAGATGGTTAGGAAAATGAGAGGCATATTCAGAGCCCTGTGTTATACTACTGCCCTTCGCTGTGGCAATAGCTCAGAAGCTGAAATCACAGCTCCCATGAACGCAAATACATGGAGTAGCTTTGCCATTTTTGCTGGTTGAAATTGTGCTACGAACTAAGCCTCTAACTAGTGTACCTCTGAGAGCACTGTTAACGCCTTTAAAACGTAGAGTTGATGAAACATGAACTGTTGTGACCAGAACTGGGGCATATGTAATTAGTACATCTCAGGTTATACGAATTGTGGTTGAGAGCTTTAACTCTCTAGTCATCCTAGTAAAGATACTTTTGTAGAAATGGTATTTTAAGTTTAACAGGCTTAGCAAGTCTTATTCTGAAACATCTGACAAATGTGCTGGTCCTGATGAGACCTAGCAGAGCACCTGCAGCTCCCCTGGTGCTCGGGGGTGTTCATATGTGACTGATGGGTTTGATTTTACTAATTACTCACCATTTTAATGGAGCAAAGTGCACATCTCCTGTTCCAGCTTTGATGGCAATATTCTTATTCTTAAAATTTAATCACATGACCTAGTGCTTTGGTCTGTGAGCATCCAGTACTTTGCAGGATCAAGCCTGTTTCTGTAGGCTGCTTTGTCTAAGGTTTTGTTCTTGGGCTGTGCTGTTAATGAAACATTTTTAATTAGATTCTGCTAGTACTGGGTAATTGCAATAAGCCTGGCCTTTTCTTTATCTGGTAGAAGGGAGTGCCTCCCACATTTTTACTCTCATTTTGTGTTATTACAAGCCTTTGCTGGTTCTCATGGTGGTCTCATAAAGGGAATGAAGCTTCTGGTTCTTGTTGGCTTCAGTTCTAGACTTAGTAAATGTAAAGCAGTGGAATTGGCTAGAAAACAGTGAGTGGCAGGAGAGGGTAAGTGGGAAGTGACTGCTCACTGCCTCCTCCAACAGCAGAACAGGAGGGATGAAGCAAAGCTGTGAGGTGTTGACCTCAAACCAGTAAAAAGCAGACTGTGTTGCATGCAAAGGGTGGGCAACACTTGGGGCTCGGTGTTTGCACAGGTTGCTGTAGATGCTAAAAGCTCACAGGGCAATGTGACAATTATGCAGAAAAAAAATGTGTCAGTTGCTTCTAAATTCAGGAAGTCGCTGGGCCACAAGCTGTTGCATCTTCCCTCAGCTCTTGGGGAAGTTTCAGGGTGTGCTTTCGCCTTTTCTTAGGTTCTTCTCTTGGTATCTGCTGTTGGGCATTTTTTTCTGGAGAGGAGATACTAGGTGGATCTCTGGTCTACATACAATAATTCTCACATTCCTTAGTTAGCTAAAATGGTAAATGTATATTCATGTGTTATACCTTTTATAAGTTTATATAGTAGAGCAGACTTAAATTAAACTCATCTATCACTTAAAGGTTAATGTTTTTTCTGCATTGCCAGTTAGGTATAAACTGTTGTTACAATGTGATTTACATTTATATGAATCTTTAATTTCACAGAAAGGTTTTGAATTGTCAATTGAAAAGGAAAATAAGACTACCAATGAAAAAATAAATGAAATTAATTTCAGTTCTTTGTGCTACTTTGTAAAGTACAAATTGAGTAAAATGCAACGCTTTCTTTGATAGCACAAAATAAGTGCTTTTGACTCTGTCACAATGGGAAGTATTTTTGTACTTTTGTATCATTTTCAGATGATTATAACTTCCCTTTTTTGTTTCAATAAACAAATCTCCAGTGCAAGCCTGATATAGTTAAATACATATGTACTGGTGTTCTTTAAAAATTAGGCTAGCTTCTATTAGCTTATTAATTTTGAGTGTATTCATTTGATGAGTATTTATGAAAATACTTTTAATTTTGGTTGGATATTCTGCCTGGTAAGACTAGGATGGGGACAGTTTATTTTAGTGAATGTGCATGCCATCACAGAGTAATTAGATGCAGAGACCAATATGTACAGATATATTATAACTGCAGCTCAGCATTTTCAGAATGATTTGTATAGTGCAAAAAGAAAAAGCCCATAATCTTATTTTCTTTATGTAAGAAGCAGGCGTGAGGCAAGAGTGATTCAAAGGAACACATCAGAATCAAGACAAGTATGTCTATTAGTTACATGCATTTTGATGAACGCATATTAAATGAAGTTGAATTTTCATAGCTTAGAGAGTTCCAGAAATACGTCACTAAGAGTTTGTGCCCTCTAGCCTTGTGCAGGTGTTGGGTGGTGCATGTCAGGTACTTGAGCCTCTGTCACTCAAATTATGCCAGCATCTTGCATGCATCTTTCACATGTATGCAGTTGGCAACAATTATGGTCTTGGACCCTGCTGACCCTTGTAATTTTTGAGCCTGAATCTGCCTCCTACACTGGCCTGGTATATCAGGAGGTATTGGTGACTGAAAACAAAAATTAAAATACACTGAAAAGCACTTTACTGTTTGAACAGTGAAATCCAGAGTTTGTAAATCAAGCTTTGTATTGTGTTCAACTATACCTTCATTTTTGGAAGAGTATAATTCCATTTCATGTGTTGGCTTTGGTAGTTGGTAGCAATGATCAGAAGGGATGCTCTTCTCTTCTGCAGTTTTCCTGAATGGTTGCCTTCCCACCCCCATCTGTTCCCATTCCCAGTTTTCCTAAAACATCAGCCTTTATATTAGACGTTAGGGGTGTTCCAGCCCTGCAGGCTGTGGAAAGGATTTGACCTCTCTCGGTTGATTGATTGGTTTTGCGAGTTGACGTTCGTACAAATCTATAGGCTTTGGTTTGTGAAGGAGGTGCCCCCAGAGCAGTTGAGTAATGACTGGGATTTTGTTCTGCTTTCCTCTGCAACGTGCTCACTGAGATCACCTTCAGGATGTGTTGCTGGACCAGTCACTTTGCACTGTCCCAGTGCTGGATGTTGGCAGACATTGTCTTTGCTTGTGGAATGCAACTGAAGGTTGCAATGGTTTATCTGAAGCCTTTCATTTTACTCTGCAGCTATCAGGGGAAATGGTTTGCTGACAAGCGATTAGATTAAACATGTCAACAGCTCCTTTCACCTAAAAATCTGTGCAACTGTTCAACAATTGTCATGGAATATGGCTGACATCTGGAAAAACTAATACATAGTAAGTACAAAGTGTGATACAGGCATCTTCTTGACTTTCAGCTATTTTAGACTAGGAACACTGTTGAAATATTTGAATGCAGTGTTTAATCTCTGTCCATAGCTGGCCATCTGTAGCTTGTCTAGTCTCTCCTATACAATTTTCAACTCTTTTAAGGCCCTTAGGTCCCACCTGCTTTGTAACATACTCACTGAAGCCCTTTTTGATTTTTTTTCCATATTATCTTTGTTATTCTCACTATGAGATCAATGCAATGTGGTGTATTGAGCTTAATTCATGTATTTACTTTTAAAAGTGACATAAAATTTAATTTTTTCTTAAACTTTTAAATTAATTTTGGATGTAACTCTTGCTTTCTATTTGTTAAAAGTGATATCTGGTATGTTCTTTATGCAAAACGGCACTTAATCTTTTTAGAAGATGGTCCCTTAGCGAATTAAGTGTACCATGCACTATGAAGTAATCTGTGGTCGTGTAAAACATGTTCTTTAATAGGTGGCTACTCATTTTGTGCAAAGTTTAGTCAAATCAAAATCTAAGAATATTTATAGAAGTTAGAACATCAGAAATACTGAATGGTGCCATGTTGTTTGTAGTAAGTTCTTGCAAATATCTGTTGCATGCTGAGGTTCATATATACTTTTGATTGCAATCTTACGGGGTTTTGATGTGCACAGCTCTCCTAAGTCCAATTTGTGTTTTTAACGTTATCTGTGAAAGTTTTCTCTAGTGAACAGATTTCAAATTGATCTGATACTTCTGTTTTTTTAGGAGAAAGCAACTGATTCTGTTAGCAAACTAGCTTGATAAACTAAGTTATATAAAACAGACTAATCATTCCATCTTTTAGTAATGATGCAGTAACGTTTCATATAAAGTAATGATCCTTCATCTAAGGATAGGGAATTTGAAGGATTATTTTAACTAAGGGAGGGAAAGGAAGAGGTGTGGTAAATGTCAGAAGAAAGCATTTGTCACTCCCTTCAGAAAGCACTTGTGGGACTCTCAATTAAGAGTTTGGATTTCTTTAATTATTCAACATATCAGTTCCTTTTGATTTTGAAATATTCAAGAAAGAGATGTATTGCTCCTACTTGGAGAACTACTTCAGCTTGTCTTTCTAAAAAGTGTGGGGTTTTTTAAGCATGGTTTCCTGCTTTATTTTCAGTCTTCCATTTGTTTTGGGATTGGCAAACACCCACTTTTTCTATGACAATATTTTTGAGGTACCTTTAATAAAGAATTTAGTTTAAACCATCTATTTAGAGTCCCTTTTATAGGAACAGGGTTTAAATTAATGTTTCTGGATTTGCATTTTTAATTCATTTCAGCTAACCCTGAGAGAGATATTCAGTCATCCCAGTGAAATTTCTATGAATTCAGCATTTATGCCCAGCCCTCAGGTTTGAGGCAACAAAGCGGAGCCGGGTGATGGGCGTTAAAATGCTTTGCTGCTGAGAAAATGGACCTGAAACAAGGTGGCTGTGTGAAACCTGACGCCAAAGAGTGACTGTTCACATCAGAAGTTGAACTAAAGCAATTTTTTTCAGTGACTTTCTTAGACCTGACATAAGTTTACGGCTTAGTCAGGTTTCAGTATCGTATTTTTAGAAGTACCAATGGATGGGGCAGTTGAGTTTACAAGTTGTTTTGTAATGGGCTTCATAATAAAACAAATTGGAAAGGATTTTGCTTGTTGCTTTTTGTGCTAGTAGCTGTTTTTCAGCTTGGTTATCACGCTGTCATGTTCATGAACATCTAGTGCTGAATTTTCTGAGTCACTCCTACCTGCGAGGGTCTCTTTTAGAGGAACTGCTGACGTATGGTTTCAGTGGCAAAAGTACAGCTGCAAATGATCCTGATGACTGTCTGACTGAGTTGATTGTCATCAGTTGTTACCTTCCTCTCCTTATTTCTTAGACTTAACTTGACAGCATGTCAGTGGAGTACCTAATACGGTGTCATCTCAGAAACCAGTGGCTGAATTGGAGAAGATGGAGAGAGAGGAGTGCAGGCGCCGCAAAGCGGCTCCGAATAGGAGTATCAGCTAGGTAGTCCTGAGCTCAGGGAGCTGTAAATGGGATCACTTTTGATCGTGCGCTGCACAAGGTGTGCTGTTTAGCAACCTGTAACAGTTTCTGTTAGAAACTGGAGTTTGTCACTTGGTGGTCAGAGAGCCGGCAGGGAAGCCTGAGCATACTGGCCTGTGGACTGTGGAGGCAAAAATTAACACCTGAACATTCCTTAACAAAGACAAAACAAAACAAAACAAAACAAAACAAAACAAAAAGGTAAGTTTTAACACCCTGAGCAGACAGAAGAGCTCTAAAAATCATCCTTTTTCCGTGAAGAGGAGAGTAAGATTTAGCTTCTCCAGCATGTGAAGATAAAAGCTGATAAAGGTTTCTCACCACATGAGTTCACAATGAGGTGTGAGTATGAGCTCTGATGAGGACAAAAAGTTATCTGAGTCTTGTTGACAGAAGGGTAAATGACTATAAATGGGATATAAATAAATTCTGGCTGGAAATGAAAAGGCAGCCCATACTGCCTGCATCAGCTGGGTACAGGACAGCCCTTCTAGGACCGGTGGGAGAGGTGCTACTGATGAAGCTCCAGCTGAAATCTTGCTGCTTTTGTTCTCAGAAATAACTGTATGTAGTGCTGTGGTGTGTAAAACAGTCACAAGGAATGTGGTACATGCAGGATGTGTCTTCTGTTATGCCTTTCCCGAGGAGGAGGAAGATAACTAGTAGAGAAACAGTGATAAAGTTCTATTGAGAAATGCAATGTATAATAAGAAAAAGTTACTGGGAGCTGCTATTTCTGCCTCCTTTCTGATAATGCCATGAGGATAGCCAACATGTGTCATTCTCTCCGGGAAAATTACGGTACAGTTTGACTCTCTCTAATGGCTGCCTTGTTTCATTTTTCTGAAATGCCACGTTGCTGGTAGGAAGAGAGCCATATACATACAACCTGTGCTCACAATCTGGGAATTGGCATAGCGACATTGTATTGCTAAGCAACAGTTGGCATCATGCTGTCTGCTAGAGCCGTTCCCTGTTCGTTCTCTTTGCCTGAAGAATCCAGATCAGCATCTAACTCAGGGTTCAAGTAGTGAAAAATAATAGTGAATCGATATCTTGCGTAAAGTTTGTTGTTTGTTTTGACAGTAAAGCATTAAATAACAGTTCAGACAAATGCAGTCATGATGTGCTTTGTTCATCCCTAGAACAGGGAATCCTAATGAACTTGGTGCCTTACAATAGGATGTCTATTGTGACAAGTGAGGCCAGTTTCCTATACAGCCAGCAGTGGCAGATCTCACCAAATACAGCAGGAAATAACTGCGGTACATACAAATGTGCATCTTGATACTAGTAGATCGTAGGATCAAAATAGATCTCATTTGTTCTTTTTAGTGGGTAGATGCACTATAGTATTTAACCTCAAAAGTTGAAGATTTGTGTTTTAAATGCCTTTTTTTTGGGTTAAGGGAAGACTTTCTTTGCTGCTTCTGCAAAAGCTAATTGTATGCTTGCTCAGAAAGAAAGCACTTGAAAAATATAAATAAAAATTCCAGTGGGAGATGCTACTAGTTAGGCAACTCTGGGTGGTTACCTGTTGTTTTAACTTTTGTTTAGTTATTGATGATACTAAGTGAAATTTGTTGTAAAGCTTGTTAATGAAATATCGGCTATGCACTGAAAATTCATCTTCTTTTGTTTCTTGATTTGTAAGACCTGGTTAATTTTTGTTCTAGATAAATTTTTTGTTTTGTTGGTAGTTTTTTGTGAAGTTTTTTTTTGTTTGACTTGGTTGTTGGGTTTTGTTTGTGTTTGGTATTGTTTTTTTTACTTTCACTGCTCTTGTGAATCTCCCTTTCAGTCACTACAGTGAATCATACAACATTCCCGATTTCCAGTTTATTAGGTACATTCCCAGCTATTCAGTGATGTGTAGGGTCTTTCTTACTGTATATTTTGACCAAGTTTAGGAAAGAGGTATTTTGTGACTTTCTTTTCCTCTGTCTAGCAGATCCTGTTGTAGCATTTGTATTGATTTTCAATCTCCATTTATTTTTATTTTGGTTTATCCTTTGCTTCCAAGCATATTTCATACCTACTTTTGCTTCTTCCTTTGCTATTTTCCAATAACCTATGTATAAGAACATATCCATAGACATTAATATAGCCTTTATTTAATGAGTAGTTATACAGTACGTATTAAGCTGCCTTCATATTTTAAAATTATTTCTGGTTATTCTTGCTGCCATTTGTTAAATCTTATGTTTCTTTTCTAATATGTCTTTCTGATACTACAGTTTGCAGAACAAATGCGTTATGCCATGAGTGGTTGTAGAAATGAGTGTAAAATAGCGAATGTTTTGCAAGGAATGGATTGATTGTGTGAATCTGTTCACAAGCTCCACTGGTGGGATGTATGCACATGCACAGACATGTTTTCTGATCGTAGGGATGAGCCAGAAGACTAAGCACTGTTCTTCGTAACTATTTGCCAGTTGACTTTTCAGCGGATATCAAGGTCTTACTATCTGCAAGAGAGTCTAAATGCCCCAGCGCCATATAGTTCAAAGACATCCTTAAGCAGTTGATTTTGGTCTTGAATACCTGTTTAGATGGTAGTGGTTGGAGCTAAAGAGAGCTTCAGATAAGAAATTTTCAAGTTGGAAGTTTCTCAAGAATTTCTTTCTGACAGAAATACGTATCAACTGCGACTGTTGGCCTGGCAATATGCAGAAATATGTTTACATGCACTATTGTCTAGAGTTTTGTGGACTTCCGTCAGGCTTCTCCTTCAGTATCATTCAGAATACTTGGAAAGGTTTTTTTCTTTTCCCTATCACTTTTTTAAAGACTTTGTTGCTTTTGGAGGGTGGTAAAGGGTTTTTTTGTTTGTTTAGTTGGTTGGTGTTTTTTTTTTCCTGTAGAGGAAGTTGTTTTGCCAGGACCTGAGCTGTGTGATGTGTGCCCAAGTTATGGTAATGTGAGTCATGGCACTGTGAATGATGCCATCTGTAATTTTTAAAAGTCATTTTGGAGACTTCTGGAAAATGATAGATTTTTTGATGGTAAAAAGATCAGGACAGAAGGACTCCTGCAGTAGGACATGAGCCTTGCTTCCTCGCTGTATTACGCACAACTGAAGAATATGTAATATGCACAATCTATTTCTGCATGGTTGACTTCAGTGTGGAAAGCACTGTAATCTGTGTCTCTCCTGTTTTGGGATGATAACTCCATTTTACCATCTGAAAAGTTTTAAGTGTATAGCGTGAGACAACAGAAGAATCAGAATTCAGGCCTCGTTCTGTGCCTTTCCGTTAATTTAATGATGTATTACTGCCTGTTTCCTACCTTTAGGAAATCTGTCCAGTCTAAGTCGTCTCGGTCTGAGGTACAATAGACTGTCAGCAATTCCGAAGTCTTTAGCAAAATGCAGTGAACTGGATGAATTGAACCTGGAGAACAACAACATTTCTACTTTACCGGAGGTGAGAATTGGAGGGAGTGGACTGGGGAGGGTATGTTGTTGTAAGGCATTGGTGTTTTGTAGGGGGGTTGAAACATGTGAAAGTATTTCATCTTGCATCGTAACTCTGAGCAATAACCTTTGCTTAAATCTACGTGTGTGTAACATGAAATGCTGCAGTTCTGTACATATTCGGTGTATCCAACTAGTACAGAAGAAGAAATGTCATACAACTACAGTCAAAAGTGGGAGCAATGCACATGATTGTATTTGCAATACATGTGGTTTGCATTGATTCCTGTCTCTTTAGAAGAACCTTCCTCAAATAAAGAGTCCTGGTTCCCACCATTTTAGCTACATAAGTGCTTCTCAGTGTTCCATGGAGGTGGGAAAGCAGAAAAATGAAATATCTTTCTCCATCTAATTGAGGCAAGAATGACCTTTAAGAGAGTGGGTAAAGCTTTTCACAATGACTTGGCCTCAGTATTCTCATTTTAATGTGGAGAAGTGTGCTGTTGACACCAATGCGAAATCATCTGTCAACTCATTGACACACCTTTCATTAGATGTGTCAATGAAAATTCACATTTTTCAATTTCCAGTGACTCTGTGAGGACCATGGGAGAAAGGGGAAGAGAAATCTTTCTTGCTTTGCTTTTCATAGATGCTGCACTTGATTGTCTTACCTTCGTGTCTCTTGCTTCAAGCTTAGTGTGCGACCAAGGAAAGTGTCCATAGTTAGAAGTTCTGGAGCCACTTTGTCAATCTCTACAATTAACACGTTCCCTGAACAGAGTGCTTTGCTAGCTCTGGGGTGAAGAGGCAGAAGGTCCTAGTCCCCAGTGCACCTGTACATTTTTTGTATTGTTGTCTGACACGTGCCTCTGTGGACTTGTGTTTCACAGTCCTGAATAGCTAGTAGGTTACAGACCATTTTTAAAATCCAGCTTTCATGTCTGCACATCTTGAAATTATGTAAACTGCGGGGTTATACCTTTAAACCTTTTTGCTTTCTTAGTTTCTTGAGACTATCAGGGCAGCAGAGCGTGAGATGCTCAGCTGCATACTCTATACTTCTGGTGCTAGTAAACATTTAGGGAAAAATATTTGACTTGAAGCATTAGTGTCTGGGAAGAATTGTTCTGATGACAGAAAAGAAATCTGATGTGATTGAATCAGATTCTTATTTTGGGTATTTCTTGCATTGCTTTAGGAGCTTTTGAGATAAAGGCTTCAGGACACAACATTATATTCTGTTCTGTCTTAATGATGGTCCAAACTGCTTTCCTAAGATGTCATCCCCACCCTGCAATGTGTATAAATAACCAGTTGTTAAATGTTTTAAAATTGTGTAAATTGTGTTAAAATGTTATCTGAAGAGGTATATAGGAAACTATGTATAGAATTGAAAAACCAAAATGTATTTGCAATTAGGCAAAGTACTCATAGTAACAAAGTGCAGTAACTAACTACTTTCCTTCAAATAAATTTCTGAAATCATCAATGATAGACTGAAAACAAAGAATTTAATAAAAGTTTGGGTAAAACTATCATTTAAGAAAATGCTACTGAGTGAAAGCCAACAGGCTGCTTTTAAGGTGAGAGCTAAGCTAGCCCACCCCACTCAGACATAAGATAAAAGCAACCATGGTATAATTTCAGAAAGCTAATGTGAGGGATGATTACTTGCTTTAAAATATGTTCAGTCATAATACAAACCTCTTTGTGCTCTGCTGCCTTCATGAATATTTGTCAACAATGTGTTAACACTTAAGCTGCTACCTTGCAGAAGTGTATATACCGTAATCTGTTTATAGTAAAACATTCTGTGCTATAATACAAAGAGCTGTATTTGTTGAAGAAACTTCTGAATTTCAAAACATAGCTGAAGCTGCTGACACAATGCCTAATAAATATTTTATCTTAGGAAAGATGGGCTGGTAGAAGGCAGCACTGCCACAGCTCTCATAGATATAAGAGCATTGTTCTCTTTGTACTGCCAAGCTCTTTTGCTTCCCTTCAAATGTGTTTAATTACTCTAGGCTATTAGTGTATTAGCTAACATATTTTTAATATTTTTTGTTGAAGCAGACTTCAAAAATGGCTTTTTGAAATGCCAAGATCCATTTGAAGCAATAAAGTGTGTTTGTAACAGAGCTCAGGGACTGCGTTACCCTAGGACAAAGAATATCTGTTAATTAAAGCATAGCTAGAAGCAGTATTTCCTAATCAAAGTTTATACTAGTTAATGATTAGGTTAGGTTAATACTGACTTGAAGATCCATTATTTTGTCTTTAGGGGGAAAATTGCTTCACTGGTATTTGCCGAGATGCCCCCAGAACTCTATTTCAGTGCTTAAAGTTTTAACCGTGACATGTAGGCAAGTCCCTGTTTAATCCTGTGTTATTTACAATAATGTTAATGAACTGATTAGAAAAATAGCCAGAATTTTCCTTGTGAAACAGCAAAGCCATGTTCTTAAAGCTTTTACAGTGAATATAGCGCTGAAATTGCAATCCAGAAATACTGGCATTAGGAATATGGTTGGAATCATTATCTTGTTACTGCTCATTCCTGATTGCAGATGTTTTATTATTTATGGTATGTAACGCCATGTATAAATCTCCAATTTCTGCAATACTTAAGCAAATAGGGCTGAAATCAAATTGGCATAGTAATAAGCAAAGGTGACACTACAGCAGTAATTTAGATCTCATTATTCATCTCCACAGTTCCAGCAATGTGCTTGGCACATAAGTAACAGATAAACTCAGAGATCTGTGCTGCTGAGAATTTTAGAATCTAATTAGATTGCAAAGTGTAATGAGACTCTGGATTCAATGGGTGACCTTTGCTATCCTGTTTAACTCCAGGATTCTTGCTTTTTGTTTCTTAAGGTGGTGGGGGAGGTGGAGTAGTAACTATTTAAGAATATTTTTGAAAATAAGAAAACCCCCTGGAATTTCCAAACCTTTCCCTTCCCATTCTTTTTCTCTGTCCTGTCCGGTCATCTGGAACTCTTACAGCCTAAAAGGCAGCTTCTACCAGATGTGATCACAATATGGATTTTTATGAAATTAACAAAGATTTGCACTGGAAGTATCAAATGCCCGTTTGAAAATGGGTGCATGCCATTGATACTTGTTCTTTGGGCCCCTCTCTCAGCTACGAACAGGAATCAAACTTGAGCGAGCTGCAGTTGGGTGGCAGTGGCCAAAGCTGCAGAGCTGCCCAAGAGGTAGCACTGTGGTATTAAAAAAAAATTCCTCTTGGAAGGGAAAAGAGTTACAAAACCTCCTAAATTTTTGCTTTTAAATGTGATGTGTTTTGCTTTTTTTTGTGTGTGGCAGTGTGTAAGGAGAAAGGGGGAAATAAGGTAATGGCTGATCTGAGCAGAGGTTCTTGCTGATGGAAGTTTTATCAAATTTAACGCTGGTTTGTGTATTGCAACACATTTAGGGGATGGACTTGAGGGGAGGGAAAAACATTTATAACTAGACCCGTGAGGGAAAAGAGATGTATTCATATAAATCTGTCCTAAGTTCCTGGGTGGTTTTCTTCTCTCTACAGGGTCTTTTATCCAGCCTTGTCAAACTGACTAGTTTAACACTGGCCAGGAACTGCTTCCAGTCCTATCCCGTGGGTGGCCCGTCCCAGTTCTCCACAATCTACTCTCTCAATATGGAGCACAACCGCATCAATAAAATCCCCTTCGGAATTTTCTCTAGAGCTAAAGTATTAAGTAAGCTGAACATGAAGGTGAGGCACAGAAACATGCTACTGTGTGTAAAATCAATGAGGAGCACTGTTTGCTGCTCCATGAATTCTGGCAAACTTAACGATACAAGGAATTGATTTATCACTCCAAAATGGACACTGCTGCTGTCACCTATAGAAAAAATTCTTTACTAGTTCAAAAATGTACTATCAAGATGTTATTAATTTGTGCTTATTTTTGTTAGTTAAGCTGTTGTCACATTTGCTTGAGTTTAAACAATGGAAATAAGAAAATTGGTTGCAGCGTTCTTGAATATTCATTCACACGGGACATGAGCATGCAGAGTAGTTTATTTCTTCCCACACACACTGTAACACAGTTTATATTATAAACAAAATTATGTAAAATATCTTTTTTTAATATATTCTTTCAAAACCCAAGTTTGGAGACTTCTGGCAATAGTAGAACACAGGAAAAGAACCTTTAAGTCTATGCTACGTAAACTTAGAGTGAAGAGAATTGGAGAAAAGGGATGATGTTTTTCTGTAAATGGGTTAATTTCAAGTTCTCAAATTATTTAAAAAAAAAAATAATGTTTGAGCAGCAGCTAAGCTCAGCTACTGTTTTAGAATATCTTTTGGCACAAATGGATTCTCAATTTGCATTAAGACCATTTTTAATCATAGTTTGTAACTTTGCATATTTACCAGGACTTTGTATGATATTTGCATTGGGGTGGTTGTTTTGTTTTTGGTTTTTTTTTTGTTTGTTTGTTTGTTTTTTACATTTTGTAGTGTCTGGTCTAGATAAAATTTTGTAGCAATTTTGAGCAGTAAGATGTTCAGATTCATTTCAGATGCTTTTACTCTGAGCCATTAAGTTTTATTTCCTTTGTGTGGTGTGTTTGGGTTTGGTTGGGGGTTTTTTGTTTGGTTGTTTTTTTTTTTAGCAAACTTTGTATCTATTTAGGATTCCAGTATTGCTGGTAGCACCTTTGTAATTTATGGTGAATTTTCTCTTCTTTTTTTACCCACCCTCCATTGTATTCAGTGAAGAAAGGACAAAAACCCATTTAACTACTGGGAGTCATGAAACCTTGAGAATTATGTAATTCTAATTCTTCCATTTCAGTTTGTATTATTAACACAGAATCAATTCTGTAACTCTAGGTTGGGACTGCTTATTTATTATGTTTGGAGGAATTAAAAAAACATTTGGCCAATTATCAGCATTTTATTCTTCTGATATCATTATTGACTATTTTGTTATGAAGTATTTTGTAAGCAGCTTGTTTAATCTCTCAGATGCCTTGCCAACTCCTTGCAAGTGCAGAACCTAAATGTTTGATATGTTAAATCACAGGACAATCAGCTGACCTCCCTCCCCTTGGACTTCGGGACTTGGACTAGTATGGTAGAACTGAATTTAGCGACTAATCAGCTCACAAAAATCCCTGAGGATGTATCTGGGCTTGTTTCTCTTGAGGTGAGAAGAGTGTAAATGAACAGCTAAGTGAATCCCTGCTGTCCTTCAGGTTTAATTAATATTACTTTTGGGTCAAATAAAGCCGAAGAAATATCTGTATGGATGCTGTTTAATTAGGTGTGTTGCGTCTGTTTATGGTTGTTGTCAACAGCTTTTTGAATGTTGTTCTTTAGGCTCTAGACGAGTGCCTGTGCACAAAGGGCTAAGTACCTGTGTATTTTTAACTACGTAGAAAGAAAAATTTTCCCAACAGGAAGTTAGTGTTGTAAATGCAATGGCACTGAACTCAGTTTGATTCCTGGAGAGACCAGCATGGAAACAGCAGGGTTCAGAAAAACATAATGAAATGGTCTGCAGCCAGAGGTGGCTTGAATGTAACACCGTGAGCCTCGTAGGCAGCGGAGTGGGAATAGTCAGCCCTTGAAGAGGACAAACTCGTAGGTTGAAACTGTGAACTAAACCTGTTGTGTCCCCTAGTCCTGTTTCCCAAGGTACAAGCAGAGACAAACTTAACAACCTGGGAGGGACAAAAAAGTAGCGGTGCTTATTTGGGCAGTTGAGGGGAGTTCGTAGCCTCTGTGAGTGGCTGGGAACAATCTGTTAAGTACAATAGCAAATGGCATATTTGAAATGGCAAATTTCCAGTGTGACTGCTGCTCTGAATAGTTAATAATTCCTGTAGTTTGGGGCAAAAATTATGTGGCAGAATAATAGCTATTTAGTGGCCCAGTTGCCTTTAAGTTAAGGCTGTGATTGATGTGATTGGGAGTTAGCAACCTCTAACAGCTGGATTTGCTGGTGGTCTGCCAGCTGCTGAAGCTGGAGAGCCACATGGTCCGCAGACATGTTAGCACTGTTTTTCTCTGTAATTAAAGAATCAAATAGAAAGAATTATTTGCACGGTGTTTACACAAAAGCGAAGGTTCCCACAGCAGTGCTAAGTCAGCTGCATTGCCGGTAGGTAATATTTTCTGTTCCTGCTTTTGTTTCTTGATACGTGATTAAAATGTTACTATTCTTATCATTCTGTGTATATCGTAGCGCGTAAGGGAAGTTCCACCGAGACACCGCTTGTGTTAATGCTAAGACTTTGGCTTTTATTAATTTTGATTTGGGTTTTAGCCTGGTTTTTCATTCTGATTCTGCCTTTGGTGTTTTCGTGCTACATGAAGTGACGAGAACTGGGATTGGTAGCAGCCAGGCATTTGCTGGCTTAGAGGGAGCTGCGTGTGGCTAGCGTGAGGGCTCACACTGGGTGCTCTTTCACAGCCTTGGGTTTCAATGTGCCTTGTTAAATAACTAGACAGTAGCATTGTTTAACCAGTAATTAATTACCTTACTACTCGCATGTTGTTATGAGGCTTGATTACTTCTAAGGACCGCAAGACTTCTCTGGAGAAAAAATGGTACACTAGTGTAACCCCTGTTAACTTGCTTGTGGCATAATGAGTAACTCTGTTAATTGACATTGCAAATAAGGATACGTTTCTTGAACCTAGGGTATTTATAGTTTGACTTAGAAAGGAGGAGAAAAACAAGAGGATAACACAGTACTAGGGGCATGTGTGTGATAGGAGACGGTTTTCGAATCCTGTTTTTGCCAGTGGATGCCTATGCAGTGTTCTGCTTAGGGGCTCTAATCTGTATGTTTACTTGCTGCTGCTCCTAACCAAAGGGACACAGGGAGAAGGGGAAGTATTAAGCTTTTTAAGGAGGACTTGGCAAGCACAGCAAATAGAGCAAAACATGATTATGAGATTGCTATAAGGAAACATAACAAAATTATAGGGAAGTCCAGGAAGAAACTTGTTTTTCTTTGGTGATTTGAAGAAATAAGGTGTTCTTTGGTTTAGCTTTGCATTTGTTATTATGCAAAATAATATTTTGAAGAATTATGTCATAAATTCATGTATTTGTATTATTGAAGACTTTAAAAAATTTATTTTAATCACTGATTTTATTGTTTTTATCTTTTCAGTTTGCTTCCATAATTTACATGTAGGCTAATCTTGGACTTCATTACTTGAAAATATAAAAAGATCCTGTCGAATTTTATTCCTTACTTACTGTGTTGCTGAAATTCTGTGTGTTTGGTTGTTTTTGGTTTTTTTTTTTTTTTTAGGTTCTTATCTTGTCAAACAATCTCCTAAAGAAACTTCCCCATGGAATTGGAAATCTACGGAAACTCCGAGAGTTAGATCTAGAGGAAAACAAACTGGAATCCTTGCCAAATGAAATAGCTTACCTCAAGGATCTGCAGGTGAAACAATACTTAGCCAAGATAAACATCTTACGTCCTTTATTTACACCATGCTGATTTAATTACAGCTAGTTTGATGAGGCAAACTGTCTGGGTCTGGACATAGAATCAAAAGTTAAGAATCTTGTGCAACTTCATCAACAATCAGTCCCCACTAATTCTTCACCAGTTTATCAGTTGATACTGAACAAACAAATTCTGAGGAGTTTTTAACTGTTGTGGCAGGAGTACAATACTGCCACAGGTATAGCCTCTGATTTCAGTCATGTTCATGGAAGCTTTTATATTTAGGCACGTGCTTTACTATGCACTATTTTATGTTTACATTTAGTGGTGCTTAATAGAGGCCCGAAATGTTATTGAGGGGTAGAAATTTTTTTGTTCAAATGCTGGAGAATCAATTTATTAGCTATGTATCTTGTTACGTGGTGTTATTCGAAGCAAAAAGTCATTAATTTTTTAAAATGTGTTTTTCCCTTAGAAATTGGTTCTGACTAATAATCAGTTGACCACCCTTCCCAGAGGTATTGGTCACCTTACCAATCTGACGCACCTTGGGCTTGGAGAGAATCTTCTCACACACCTTCCTGAGGAAATTGGTAAGATCCCTTTTTCTGATTTTATGCAGTATGCCTGAGCCAAAGCAGTTGCTGACAAGTAAGATAGGCATCTACTGTGCTCATAAGTCGAGGCCACAAAATTGTGTTTAAAACTTCTGTTTATGTACAACATGATGTGAAGCATGTGCCACAGGAACAGCACTGTAGTGTATGATCTTTATCTTGCTGAACTGTAGTGAAATTAATGGTCTAGCTCTTTTGAGTTCTTCTGCAGAAGGCTGCTGAACACACATTAACTTGGAATGATGAGATCCCTTTTCTCTCCAAATTCTCCCACAACTTGCATGTTATCATTCACCCAACCTCCGAGACCTTTTCTTGGAAGGTGAAAGGAAACATGCTGGTTCTACTCTAAATCCATGGTGTAGACAAAAAACGTGTGTAAGGTGTAGACAGCTGAAGCAAATGTTTCTGCTGGTAACCCCTCTGTACACACTTCTGCTTATAGACCATCATACTGTTTTTCACCTTGATGAGATAAGAAAAGGAAGTGGAGGAAATCTACAGAAAGAAGGGAGGTATAAGATTATTTTTGTCTGCTTGAGACATTCAGAGTAAGTGGGATTCAGAGCATCTGAAACTAAGAGCCCATGTTTCTTTTATAGGAGGTCATGAGCATATAGATATAGGTCCAGAGTATTATTTTGAGCACTTAAGTTAAAACCTTAAAGTTAGAGCTTATTATTGAGGAGAAAATAATGGGAGAAGCTATACAAAAGCAAAATGTGGTCAGAAACCATGATGTGCAGACAGGGAAGGTGTGGTCTGTCTCTCCCAGCATCTTTAGCGAAGAGCCGTTAACAGCTTCTGCGCATTTTGTTATGAGCCTCAATGTGAGAGGAGCCTAAAACTTATCTAAATTTGGAGCTTTGTAATTTAGTTTGTAAGTTAGTGGAGAGAGTTCAGATGCTGTGGTAACAAGCTGTGGAATTAAAATCAGTAAGCACACTTGAAATACTATTGAAGGAGTACATTTTGGTTATTAAAGCTGGTTGTCTTCACAGATTAGAGAATAGTTAACTGTTCTCAGATGTGACTACTTCATCTTTCATGCTATCAGCTATTTCTCATTATTTCTTGTATAGCCTTTCCTTTTTGTTGGCTTTCCATACCTTAAGCCTCAGGTACTGCTTTCTATTGTGAAAGATAAAATGGTCTTTTAGGTTATAGAAGACATTATGGTATATAAGATTGGAAAGTGGGGAATGTTTTGAGGGGACTTGTATGTTTGAAGTGTATTTCAAAGATACGGACTGATTTTGGTATTTGTTGTGGAGTAATGGAAAGAAAGATTACTCTGTTTCCCAGCTTCTGGTTAATCTGTATTGTAGTATCTGTAGTAGAGGCAAGTTGTAAACTTTGAATTCAGGAAAAAAAAAAAAAAATCACATGGGTTTGTTCCATTTAATAAATCCACTGCTGTGCAGAGATCTCTCATGCTTTCTTCCTGTGGTGCATTACAGTTACAGCTTCAGGTCTTTAATACATGGGTTCTAATTACATAAAAGGTATGGCATAGATATTTTAAAAGAGATAATAGACACTGTGTGGTATAAATATTTTCTGGGCCCTTCTAACTAGATAGCTATTCAATGTTGCCTGCAGTTGCAGAGCACTTGGCTGAGCAGTTACAGTGAAGTCCCTCTCAGTTCTCTTGCTCTGTGTATTCTCAGTTCAGTTGTTATCTAAAGGAGGTGTAGCAATGGATATTTTTACAGGGAAACTAAAGCAAATTGCTTCTCGCTTAGGTACCAGTGAACAGAAAACTTGCTGCGCTTGAAAATAGGAGTTTGGATGAGTCACTGACTCAAGAGTCTGTATAGTACAGAATCTTCAAGTGGACCTTCTGTCTAGAAGTTATAAACTGCATGAATCAAAAAAACCCAACCAGACTACTTTGTATTATTTTATTTTAACCAGGTACACTGGAGAATCTGGAAGAACTGTATTTGAATGACAACCCCAATCTGCACAGCCTTCCCTTTGAGCTGGCGCTTTGCAGCAAACTGTCAATAATGAGTATTGAGAACTGCCCGCTCAGCCACCTTCCACCTCAGATTGTTGCAGGAGGACCTTCCTTCATCATTCAGTTCCTAAAAATGCAGGGACCATACCGTGCCATGGTCTGATGCTAATCGGATTGTCCAATACACTGTACAAAATACAAACTGCATTAATGTTGTAATTGTCTGTATATGTATATATAATATAATATATGTGTTTTATATTATATTATATATATATATAAATATATAAATAATATAAAAAGGCAAATTTAAGACTGCATTATGTGTTTCTGCTAATAGAGGAATCATAGCCATTTAGATTTTTTTTATTCTGTGAAAAAGCTTGTCTAAGTTTTCTTTGCTGAATTTGATGGAAGATGTCTGAAATCTGGAAATGCCAGTTCATTTAAAGCAATTGCCAATGAACTCAAAGTTTAAATTTAAGGGACAAAAATAGTTTTGCTTAGATTTACTTTCAGTTACGAGAAATGTATAACCTTTATATAATGAACTTTTCTGTTTTCTTCCCTCTTTTTTTTTTTTTTTTTTTTTTGGTGTCAAAACCTAAAAGGGTCATGTGTCCTGAGGTTGGGATTTTCTTTTAACTTATTTTGAGATTTGAAGCAAATGGTGTTTTTATATTGTTTACAGTCAGAGTAAATCACTGGATTTTGTTTTATTCTGATTTGCTCTGTTTTAATCAATCATCTAGAATTTATATGCCTCTGCTGATGAATTTTTATCAACTGGTTTGTATACTAAAAACATACTCATCAGAACAACTGGCAGGTGAAAAGGATGCAGTCAAAACAAAAGAAAAAGAAAAGAAAAAAAAGCTTGAATTCCTTTAAGTCTTGCTTCCCTGAGTTATCAGTTGCAGGCATAACATATCTGAACTGAGCCTTTTGCGGTTGGTCTTTTCTAGCACAAGTAAACCTTTTCAGATTGGTAAAAATGTTGAGTATACTCAGTGAAGAGCGTTTTTCATTTTGTGAAGTAACAAGTCCATGAGGTCTAACAGTACAGTTAAGTGGCAAGGAAATAATATATATGTACATTTTTATTACAATGTTGAGTCATAAACTACAGCAGGCAATTTTAAGGATTCCTTATAGTCCTTGTACAATAAATGAATGTGTCTTACTTTTAAACACTGCAATATATGTAAGTTTTAAGGTTGGTTAACAATGTACTACGGTTTTATATCTTGACTTGCCTTATACCTCCTTCCATTATGGAACTTCTGTGTCCAAGCACAATTATCTTCACACTGTGCTGTTTTGCTGCTGAACTAAATGCACTTTTCCCCACAGCTGGGGCACTTGCTTCAAAATATTCAGTTCAGTATCTTGATTATTCTTTTTTAACTTCATCCTATCTGTTTCAGTATTAAACCGATCTATTAAAAAAGAGGCACCTTTTTCATTTGTGCATAGACGTTGGTAGCTCAAGAGAAACACTGTAAGTAGTGGACATTAAGTTTTATCATTACTTTCTTGGTTGTTTAAAAGGCAGAGGATGCTTCAGGGAGATTTTCACTATTGCTGCACTTGTAGGGCCAGTTGTCCTTTTTCAGGAGGGTAGGAACTCAAGGCGGTTGCATTCCACGGTAACTCAAGAACTGTCCAGTTTATACTCCTTGGAATTGCTGCTGGGATAGTGTGACTTCGAGGACTGTACCTTTTGAACAAAATCAAATCAACCGATGCCATGGGAAATCTATTTCACGTGCCGAAGTTTGGGGAATATTATTTCTGGCTTTCAGGCATGCTTACTTAGATGTATTGCCTTGATCTATTCACATTCTGTTTTGTCATATGTCTTCATTAACAAGGAGTAAGTTTAAATGGAAGGCAGGTGGAGATATAAAACCTTAGAGGGCTTGAACATGCTGTAAAACTATTGTAGATGTCACTGGATTTTACTAAGTAATGTTCTGTTCTTTCTCACACACTCTGTCTCTCTGATCCCATTCCATCCCCGTCCCATCCAGTGCCCCCCACGCTTTTTTTTTATTTTTTTTTATTTTACATCTACTGTAGCTTTTCAGTTTAGAGTTTAGTTTATAAAAGGCTAGTTCCTTACAGTTCTGCCTGAAGTTAATCAGTGTCAGCATTAAGGTGTTAAAATATGAAGATGCTGAAATGATTAGTGTCAAGACTGTAATCTAACTTCTGGATATACTGCTAAATCCGTGTTTGTGCCCTCAGGTCACTAGGGAAACTGGTTTGATTAATACGGTTCCTTAAGACAGAAGTGGCGACCCCTTGTGTTTTCAAGCGTCTTAGTCTCATTCCCTGTCTGCTCCTCAATCCCATTTTTGTAAGAGTTGACGGGATTGGATTTGTTTAGTTTGTAAATATGTTGATTATTCACCTTGTTAAGGTACATGGTTAATGACTGTATGATTGGAGCTGACGGTCTCTCACATAAATTCTTGTGGAGAAGTTGGCTACCAAAATAGTGCTCGTTACACTCGCTTAGAAACAAACTATTCTTTTCATTACACTTATAGGAATAAATAAAGCTATGCTTTACTTCATGACTATATTAAAAACAGGATATTTTTTCAAACTATCTTTGTACTAGTATGGCTGTTGCAATGCCAGATAATCCTGTGCCCTCTTCTAGGAGTTTAATTTTATACGTTCTGAGGTGAAAGCTTATTTTTTCAGTGTCTCAAGAGAGCTTTGAATAAAAGCAGCGTGAGAGAAGTTCTGGTAAAGCAGAAATCTATTCAGAAGAATTTGAAAAATTCTTTAGAATTATCCAAAAGTTTTAGGTATTAAATATGTGGCATGGATTGGGAATAGATGAGTATAAATCCACATAAGTACATACATGGATTTACATCCAGATCTATACACAGATCCATCTTACAACCTGACATAAGGCTTTTGCATTTCGCAGACTGCTGATTGTTATCTGGTGCAGTTTCTAAATTGTATTTAATGCCTGATGATATTCATTTGGACACGTGTGCTGGCATACCTGTTTAAGAATTTTGTTTGGCCTAATCAATCAAAGTATGAATGGAAAGAACTTCATCCTGACAGGTGTACATATACATACATACGTATATATATGTGTGGATCTGTGTATATATGAAAGCCACAGACAAGGTGAAGAAATGAATTCTTTACGGCATCTTTGAGAACAAGATGGAGAAACAGGTGATTCCCAGATACTTGTATTAAATTTTTATCCCTCCCTGGCCATAGTGGGGGAAATAATTTAGAAGGGTTATTGAAGGGTGTGACAGTCCTTACTTTGGGTGAAACTTATGACCTAGATTGCTTGCCCATAGACAGAATACCAATTTTATATGTGCCTGTGTACATAAAATTATGTACATAGACATGTGCCCCGTAAAGACACTGTGCTGAATCATGCCGTGATTTAACAAGCTAAATTACTGTACTATAGACTGTATAGTATTATGGAAGTCTGGTAAGGTGCAAATCAGATTAGGGATTTGCTAAATAATGAAAAGAAGGAATAACTGCTGTTGTGACTCATGGTGGTCACATATTGCGTTTAAATTTACTAAATAGAAAGTTGTTGGCTAATTCTTTGCAAAAATGTTTTCTTTTACTGTAAACCCGTTAAAAGTTCTGTCTCTGGCTGTCCCATATTTAAGTTCATCACCAAAGTTGTCTACTATAAATGCAGTGCAAATGCTGCTTGTCAAGTTGGGTCACACAGTTGTCTAAATGGCACTTACCTGTTTGTCAGATTCTATTGAAAATTTTGAAATTCATATGCTCTTTTTAGGAAGAGATTTGGGTTGTGGAATATCTGCTTCAGTGCCTCTCTTGGATTTAGGTTTTCTCTACGGTTTTGTCTGTCTTTTGCTAATGTTGTGTGAGAAAGTGCATGTTCAGGCTTCTTGAAGGTTGTGTTTGCTCATGTACATGATTTCGTAAATTAGTACTCAAACTGTCTAGCTGGTTAGTGCTTAAACCCATTGTGTCACCTGGAATTCAAATATCATCTTTAATACTGGGAGTTTGAAAAATAACTTTTATTTAACAGAAAACTTTGAGGATTTTTTTTTCCTGTTTTTTCTTTTTTAAATCCAAAAAATAAATTTCTGAATCAGTATAAATACATATCAGGGGAGTCTTCATATCTGGATGCAACTAAGAATTTTCATATAGTCAGTAACACACCTTGGTTGTATCAGATCAGCATGCCAGAATAGCTTGTAATTAGAAATGTGCAGTTGGCAGTAATTTGCAGAACACAAACTTCAAGACACAGTAAGGACAATTACAAACGATAGTATGGACAAATATATTTTTTTTTTATGTTAGCAAAGATCAGAAAATTATGTTTATTATTCTGATATTTAGGTCTTAACCAGGACTGCACAGGACTTTTGCTGTGGAAAAATACCAGACCACACTAATTTTGTGGTTAAAAGCTAAACAAGAGTGTAAACAGTCTACAAAAATGTACTTTAATCTGAATTATTGTAATGTTGATTGTTTTGTCTATATAAAAGATTGCCTTGCTTTTTTATAAGAGTCATTCTGTATCAATGCATTCATTATAAATAGTATATTTGTAAATAAGCTGCCACTGAGTCTTTTGAGAGTTTTCTAGTATTTCTAGTCTAACATTAACTTGGATGTAAGACATACTTTTGCAGTGCCTCAAATTATCAGTAAGTGCCCTCTCATTAGATACTCATCGCTGTTCAAAAGACCTCGAATGAAATACAGATATTCGTGTAGAGCGATTACAGGACGCTTCAAAAGCTATGTGATAGTAACTTCTTTAGTCTGAGTCACGTAGATCGGACACCTTTTATAAAGCAAATGTTGGTAAAATCTTTTATTTTGTTACTGTACAGTAAGGGCATATAGTTACAAAACCCAACCCTTTCTCTCTGAAAGAGAAAATAATTCTTGGATTTCAGTGCAAAATGCATTTCAACAATAACAAAATTAAAGGAGGTATAGAATTCTGGCACCTAAAAGACAGACACTAGCATTTAAACTTCTGGTTTAATAAAAGACGTATTGCCAAGCTGACAGGACACAGCTGTAAACCAACATCTTTTAAGTCTGTAAAGCTTATTACGATAGTGTTTCAAGAAGGTCATGCTTACGTCATGTCCTGCAAACAAAAAAAAATGCTAGTATGGTTTGTAGTCAGAATAGAAAGACCTCAGCCGTTTGGATGCGATGATGACAAGGAGGGCACCCGTGTACTTGCTATAGCCCATGGCTTTAAAAAACTGGAACAGGTTCTCAGTGTGCAGCAGCCACTTGTACAGTAATCTGAGTACCTCTGCCCTCACGCCGGATCTTTGCTGATTAAAATCGGTACAGGGTCTGGTCATACTGCCTAAAGGTCTGTCTTCGAGTCGAGCCAATAGTTGTTACTGTAAGTGATCCAGCACTCTGAAAACAAGCTGAGGAATTGGCCAGTCTCATCACAAGAGTGGCTGTCCCGTGCCGTGATGTTGGACCACGCTGGGTGGCAGATGTGTACGGAGCACAACAGGGACATGCAGTTCCTCTGGCATATGGCTCCAGACCCCGCCAGCCAGAGTTTTAAGGGCTTGCAAAAAAGAAACTGTATCTGCATCACTGCATTTAATAGCTGGTGATGGATTAGGCAAATTCACAAAAGTAAGTGCTTTTTTTTTTTTTTTTTTTTTTTAATTTGAAATCTATTTGTATTTCAGGCTTCTGCAACATCCTGTGTCTAATAATTTTACAATATAATTATGTGCTGCGTGAAGAAGTACTTCCTTTTATTTGTTTCAAACCACATCGCCCTATTTCATTCGGTGACTCTTGGTTCTTATATTCTAAGAAATTTATGAACAGTCTTTTTCCTGCTCATCTGCTTTTTACTGCTCTTGAGGTTGTTGGTTTTTTTTTTTCCATAGATGGCAGCGTTTTTTCTCCAAGTCATAGCGTTCTAGGTTTTTAGCTTCTCGTCAAAAAAAACTGTTCCGTTCTGTGATAATAATTCTTGCTGCCTTTCCCCATAGTTTTCTAGTCCCAGCTCTGATTCTTTTTCTTAATTCATGGCCTTTAGCAATCTGCTTTGTTCTTTGTGTGCTTCTAGTTCGTGAAATAGAAAATTAAAATCATTACGAAAATTAAAGCTGAGTGGGTGATAAAGTGTAGTGCCAAACTCCAGTGGGGAATAATCCCACTGTGCGATGATCAGACTGGGTTTTAGACTTGTCAGATGCAAGCCACCCACTGCCGTAATGAATTATTTCCTCTGGTTAGCTATCACCGACTTCCATCATCTCTTGCAGCTGGGTTTGAGAAACAAAACTAATATTCATTTTTCCATAGTGTGCTGATTTAAAAAAACCCAGGATTTAAAATACTCTGTTCATGCGTAGTTTTGGAAAGATGTAACTCTGGAATATTTCGGCTGGTCTTTGTAAACTGTCAAAGCTCAACGTTTTCCGAAAATGTCAGGAAATTTCTAGTGTTATTGGCTCTTTGGAAGAGAAGTTGGAGACCGACAGTGTGCTGGTTGGGCTTTTATTTTCCTCCTTGAAGCCTTTGCACAAAGCTATGTAAGAAATTCCTACAGTTCAAAAAAAACCCAAACCAAAAAGGCAATTTCCCTGAGCCCGGCAGCACCCTGCCGATAATCGGTGCCAGCCGGACAGTGCGCGGCAGCCACCAGGACTGGGGGGCACTTTCTGGTCATGTCAACTTTCAGTTCAAATGCTGGCAGCAAGCATCCACAGCTGAGCCTGGCCTCAGAAGAACCACGCGTGTTGGCTCTGAGTGAAAAGTGAAGAAAATGTTTTGTTTCTGGCACCCTGTGTCCTAAAGGCTGGGTTAAAGGCCTCAAAAAATGTGCAGACGGTGCCTTGTGTGACTCCGGCGAGACAAACAGATGACGTGTGTGTGTAATTAATCCAGCCTAAGTCCTTCAGGACACTGAGCCTCCCAGCAGTGCTCTCCAGTGACAGGTCCTGCTTTCCACTGCGGGGGGGAAGCTGTGGGTGAGATACCTGCTGTTTGTTGAAGTGTTTAGTGTGGAAATACAGCATAAAATCTGGATGCCAGGCAGCTTTTATGGAGTATTGCTGGTGCTTTGAACTGTATGTGGTGGCGACGTTTGAACTAATGTGGTGGCAGAAGAAGGTGTTGAAATGCTGGAGGTGGTTGGCTTTGGTACAGCTAGAAGGGGCTGAGTGCCGTGAAAGCAAATTTGTTTTGTTTTTGCAATCCATCTCAGTCAGATAAAATACATCACCTCTTTGTACAAGCCTTGCCTCACTTAGGATTGTACGAGTGGGAGATAATTTGATTACCAAGATCAATGATGATGTTTTAGAGGAGGAGCCATCTGGAGTATTTGAGTGAGCAGCTGGCAGCCTGGGCTGCACAGTTAATGATCTGACTGTGTGCCTTGCAACTATTTTTTTCCACTGCAAAACCTTTTAAGAGTCTTTAGAGATCAATCTACCCCACTGCCTCTGAGTAAGATGCTATCTGCAAAATTGCACACAAGTGTTCCCTTTTAAAAGCTCTTTCCACAACACCCTCTTTTTCCTTTCTATTAGTAAAGTATTTCTTTGTTAAGGCTCATAATGAATCCTTAATTTGCTGTAATTTGGTCGTTGCTTCTCCTGACCTAGTAGTAGGTGGTTTGCTTTTTGTCCAGCACTATTACAGCTATGCTGCCTAAAGTGATTTCCAAACTTCATGTGGACAGTTTTAATGGAAATACATTTTTCCATGAAAATCTCAAAACGTTTCAAAACAGCTGTGGTAGGGACAGCACGGTGGAACTCTTCTCTCTATGTGACCCAAGCGTTTTGGATGCCCTTCAGCTTTTTCTTGGTCCTTGCCAAGTATGTTAACGGAGTGGGAAGTTATAACTGAGAAGTTGGAGTCGTCTGTCCTTGCCAGAATAGCAGAGGGCAAGAAATGCGGCTGGGTAGGGAGCTAGGGCAGCAGGGCAGCCCTGATTCCTGGCTTTTTAATCATTTCCCAAAGGAAGTGCCTCCTTGCAGGCTGACCGGGCATGGCCGGGCATTTCCAGCCTCCCAAGAAGCTGCGTCAGGCAGCGCCGTCTGGTTCTGGTTGGGGAACCCGGAGAGATTCCCAGCAGCACCAGGGAGTCAGAGGTTTGCCGGGAAGGGGTGGAAGGCACTGGTGGGAGTTCCCTAAAAGCAAGGTGGAGAGCGGGTCCCCCACGGCCGGTGGGTGCCGTGGACATCCCACAGCCAGCTGCAGCTCCAGGGACAGCCTGGCGGGCAGGAGAGCGCAGCCAAGGTTCTTGGGTCTGTGGCTACACCAGATGGAGGTCCTGGAGCCAGGCCACCGCTTCGTGTGAAGAGGCATTTGAAACTTGGGGGGGGTGTGGGGGGTGTGATGTTGCATTAGAACAGAACTGCATTTGGAAGTAGCAGAATCCTCCGTGGGAAGGACGGGCTTTTCCAGCAGTGCCTGGTAGTTGCGCTGTGAGCTCTTGCATTGTCACGTCTGACCTCATCCTCTCCGCTTGTGGTTGCACCTGCCGTCCCTCCTACTTCAGATTTCCCTCATTTTGCAAGCAGCCATTGATCTCACCCCCGTGCTTGCCACACTGCTCAGCTGAAATAAGCGGAGACGGGCAGGGAGCGCAAAAAAACAGTGTCAGAGCAGTGGCTCCCGAGCCACGTACCTGTTGGCGCATCCAGTCCTGAACTCGCTTCGCATCAGTTCCGAGCCCCTTTTCTCTAGTTCTGTTGCAGAATGGAGACACCAGGAGAAACCCAGGATTTGGGAACAGATGGCTGGGAGAGGGAAGTACAAAAGATGGATCTGCTGCACGTGGCACAGCTTGCGTTGCTCTGCAGCTTCTCTGTTGGCTCCTCGGACGCTTGGTTTATAGAGCCCAGCCAGGTTTTTACATGGTGTCCCAGAGTCCCTGTGACGGGTTGTGATGTCTGAGTACTCGCCAGGTGAAATATTTGGCTTGGGATACATGTCAAGACTCAGGTAGCAATTAATTTTGGTTAAATGACAATTCTGTGGTCTATCTTTGCTACAAACCGTTTAGCAGTAAGGATGAATGTCTTAGTTTTTGAACTGACGTGGAACACTTAGTAGTCCATAAAGATTTCTGAAATATGTGCAATGCTTAATAACACTCATCACTTTTGCTTTAGGAAAACCCACGTGTTCCCACAATTAAATTGTTAGTGAAATATTAATGAGAAAATGACATTCTCATTTCATACAGACATTTAATTCCCCAGAAACGTTTAAAAAAATTACATTTTCTTAAGATATTTTTTGAAGTTGCCACGACTGCTTTTTACCACTCTTGTCTCTTGCTCTGCCGAAGGAAAATTGAGAATGGATTGTAGTGAGGAATCAATGGTGATCCTCAGTGGCTTCAACTCGGAGGACTTTGCTGGCCTGGCAAGGTCCCAGTGCTCAGAGACACTGGGAACCCTCCTCAGCACTCCTGAGCCTGGATCCTGGCTGGGTGGTTGATCCCATAGATCCCACCTGCATGCCAGCAGGGAAGATCTCCCCGACAGCACAGTTTTGAGGGGCTGTCCGTTAAAGCCAGTTGCAGTCTGCAGTGAGCTGCCTTTCTGAGGATTTGGGGGGGATGTTTTTAGCCAGGCTGAACTGAGTGGGTGCTGATAAGCCGTGAGATTTTGGTTGTGCTGCTTTCCTGTCAATGTGTCTGACTGCAGTGGGACTACGCCTCTGTAATGCTTGGGTGCTGTACGGCAGTTTCCACTGCTCTGCGGCGGTGACCCAGCAGATGGCTTGGCCTCGTCAACAAGTGGAAAGAAAGAGTTCGGGGTGGGTTCAAGGCTCCTCATCTCTAGGGGAGCTCTGGCCTTTCTCACAAAGTTTGCTTTCCCTTTCAGTCCTCCTGCCCTTGCATTTCACTGGTGTTGACAGGCTGAGTAGCAGAATTGTACGTGAAGTGGGAGAGATTTCTCCTTTCCCTCCCCACAGCTGGTTGCTCTCGGAGTGGCAGGGGGTGTTAAGGACATCAAGCCCTTTGAGGGTGGGGGTGGCATCCTGTGCTGATGAGAGCGCTGACCTGCCGTGCCCTTTGCTGGAGTGCAAAGGCAAAACTGGCAGAAGAATTTGCTGCCGTTGCTCTGTGCTGGGTTGAAAATGACTTCTCAGGAAGAAAAAGGAAGAGTTTTGTTTGTGGCAGCAGAGATTAATGCTTGCTGGTATATGCTTAGTTTTCTGTGACACTTCAGGGAAAGACATGGGTTATTTTGCTCTTGAATTTCATATGGCAGGAATTTCCCTTGCTACTTAGGGTGGTGCCAGGGAAAGGGAAAATCCGAATCAAAAAAGCACAAGTGGAGATGTACAGCTCTTCTCTCAGCATCTAGCGTATCAGCCTGCCGTCTCTCCAGTGCTTTATCCTGATTACACATTAGCACCCTCGGTATAATATTCCCGGGTAGGATAAATGTTACCTGGGGAGAGAGCTATTTTGTATTGCTGAAAAGCAACTGATGGTGCTGAATAAGCATATAAATCAAAAGCTGGTACTTAAACTTAATTTGAGTCTCTCAGGGAAAAACCCCACCACATTGTACCTTGCAGTCGGCATAGGGATAATTGTATTGTAGGCACCGAGGGAATGAGCACAGTAACGATGATGGATTTCCTCTGTGGCACATTACATGCAGGATCTGCAAACCACCACGAGGATGGAAACCCTGGCTCTGGAGAGAAGAACCCTTCCTCCTGTGCCCACCAGATGATGAACATTTGCTTTCCACTCGCCTGGCTCTTGTCGTGCAGGCTGGTAAGGTGTTGGACCATCCGCTGGCCGGAGTTCAAATGTGGGGCAGCCCCCCGTCCTGCCACGACGGCTGCACCCCTTTGGCCAGCTCCCCTCTCCACGACGCCCCCTGCAGAGGCCGGTCCCTGCTTCCTCCCTCCCCCGGAGCGGGTTCACCCGCAGGTATTTCTGCTGTGCGCAGGGGGATGGATTGTGGCCGGGGTGGGGGAAGGGGCCCTGGCCTTGGGGGAATCTCCCCTTCTGCGTGGCCTGATGGCAGAGGGGCAGCACAGGGAGAAAGCATCGCTAGAGAGCTGATGGAGGCAAGCTCTCCCTAGCACCCCAGGTGCTCCTAACACCTGCCTGAGGGCATGGTAAAGGTGTTTGCTGGAAAGTATTTGTGTCCCTTTCCAGCCCCCTTCCTCCTCTACCCACCACCACCCTGGCTAACGGTTCAGCTGAGGTGGGGGTGGAGAAGCCTGAAGGCAGGAGGACTCTGATCAGCCTGACATCTTTTCCTGGGGGCTCAGCTCAGCCCGAGCCCCTTAGCCAAGCTGGGTTTAATTGCCAGGAGACCTGGTTTGCCCTACCCAGTCCTGCTCTTCTGCAGGTATCTGCTTACCGTCCCCCTGGGAGCTGGGGCTTCCCCAGAGGGAGCCAGGTGGCTTTGGGGACAGGCTGGGGGCAGGAGGTGGCTGCTGGTGCCTGGGGGAGAAGTTACAGGAACTTGTGGGCTACAGATGGGTTTGGGGGACAGTAGGGACACAGCAGGAGGGGGGGGGACAGGGGGAGAGGGTCCTGGGGTGGGAGTCAGCCTGTGCAGACGAGTTTATATAGGGATGTGATTTAGGACTGGGAGACTTGCAGGGCTCTGGATGCTGCCCTGTGTCCTCCGTGTCCCTAACCGTAGGGATAACGAGGAGAAGCTGGTGCAGAGAGGTCTCCTTCCAGAGCCACCTGCAGCTCCTGGATGGCTTCTCAGTGTTATTTGCTTTTGCCACTAGATGGTGAAATAAGTAATAAGGGAAAACAGAAAGTCTCGCTGCGTTCCCCAGTGGCCTTCCCCCTGTGAAACCACGCTGACGTGCTCTGCTTTCTGGGAACCCGGCAATTTCAGGCAATTATCCACTGGACCTTTTATATGGCTCAGCCTTTGAGAACTGCTGCTGCCGCCACCCCAGCTCTTTGATCTTTTTAACTCCAGCGCTGCCACCCTGGGTTCACATAGAGGCAGGCTGGGTTAAAGGCAGATCGCAAAGGTGTGTGTGGAAAGCTGTCCCCTCCTGTAGCTGCTTGCTGGGGTCTGGTTTTTGAAGGGGGCGTACGATCTGCTCCCACCTTTCCCGTGATATTCTGAACCTGCTGTGAGACCCCACGCCTGGCCAGGCGGGAGCTGCAGCCTTCGGTCCCTGCTTGGCTGCTCTCTGCTGTGCTGTCTCTTTTCAGAGCCGTGTGCTTTGCTGGAAGCTTTGCTCTGGCCGTGCCAAAGGAGCTTGCTGGGGATGTGCAACAAGCTGGAGAGTTACGGCTCACCTGGGTGCTCCTGCCTTCTCGAGAGGGATTGAACAAATATTGCTGACTGCAGCCCCTGGCCCAGAGGTAGCGTCACCGTGTCAGTC
>JAVJGJ010000062.1:20006605-20035328 GCA_035590215.1 Microhierax caerulescens | reverse complement strand
AGTGCCTCACCACCCCACCCCCCCCTTAAGAATTTCTTCCCAATATCGAATCTAAATCTACCCTCTTTTGGTTTAAAGCCATCACCCCTTGTCCTATCACTACCAGCCCTACTATCAAGTCTGCCCCATCTTTCCTATAAGCCCCCTTTAGGTACTGGAAGGCCACTCTAAGGTCCCCCCAGAGCCTTCCTTTCTCCAGGCTGAACAACCCCAACCCTCTCAGCCTGTCCTAAGTCAGGAGAGACCATCCGTGCTGGCTTGGACCTAAGGTCCTGCTCTCCCTTTGGCTCTGAGAGTGACCTATAGCAGATTTTCGGGAATAGAGGGAGGAAGGACCCTTCCCAGGAGGATTTGGGGTCATTAGGTACTTGGGGATTTCCTGGGGCCAGCGGTGCCTTTTGCATTAACGGAGAAATTCCACTGACATGTGTTTCTCTTCAGCGATGCTCTGCAGCGGGAGGTCTGGATGGCTTTCAAAAACACGTTTGAGCCAAAAGCCAGCCACTGGCTCTGTGTGAGAGTAACGGGGCGCAAGGGTTTTATCAGGAGGTGGGACAAGCTGCTCCGAGCATCCCTGCTTCCCTTTGTGCAGTGCTTGCAGCATTTGGCCCATATTGACTGGGCACAGCCCGGGGCATTGCGTTCGCAGGAGAAGCCTTGAGGTCCTCCAGAAGTATGTGACCTGCTGCAGGGTTTACTCCCAGAGATGAGAAACATTTGTTTTAAATCAGCTGCCGCATGAAATAATTGATTTCTCCTTTGCAGGTTGAAACAGTTGTGTCTTGCTGGACTGTGACTTTACAGCCCTTTTCCTGTTTGCTTTTCATTGCTTTCCACAGAAAAAAGGAGCGAGCTCCCCACCACTGGACATCTCTGATAAAGTGATTCCTGCTGAAGGCTGCTTTGCCTTCATCTGCATCTGTGGAGTTGACTCAAAGCATTAATCTGAAGATTGAAATGTTAAGGTGTGACTGAAAAATTCCCCGAGTTAAAAAAAAAACAACCCAACAACCAAAAACGTATAGATAAATATTTAAGCCACTGCATCCAACATTCTGCTTTTCTGAATTGATTAAACATTTTTTCAAGGGTGAAATGCTAAGTCCTGGCCTTTTACTACCAGGATAATTTTTGCCACCAGGAAAATTCGGACAAACTATTCCTATTGCAGACCAAAACCTGTAGGGTTAAAGCCCGAGCGTGGCAGACCGGTGCAGCTTGGCTGCTGCGATGCTGATTTACACCCTGTGCCAGAGCTCCCCCTCTCCTAGCAGTTATCCCCAAGACCAGGATCCCTGGCTAATTGAGTGATAAGGCCTCTTTGCATAAAGCTGAGTTTGTTCTTGGTTTGGTGATGCAGATATTTGACCTGAACTGGCTCCTCGAACCAGTTTTGCCAGAACGAGCTTCCTGCTAATTTAGGCAGGGCTGTGCCTGGTGCCGTGCAGCCTTTCTGCAGCACAAACACGGCGCTCTGTGTTGGTGGGATCTGCGGTGCCGTCACTCAGATGGGACACGTTTCTCCAGGGGACTCCAAATGCATTACTAAGTCCTTCTGTTCCCCAGGGGGTGCCCAAAATACAGAGCGGTGACATGACCCTGGTCAACCAAGTAGCCAATGTGAAAAGGGAGCGGGGTCCCCCTGTTTCTCTAGGTTATGGATTTGATCTGTAAGCTAAGATACAACCCAAATATTTAAACCTCAGAGACATTAATTAAAACTAATCCCGTGTTCATTATTTTCAAAACATCTTGTGGCTTCTAAGCCAGCCTCAAAATGTTGTGGGGCCAGAAGAGTTAAAATGGCCAGTTTAAATGGAATAATCTGACTTGCTTACATTGCAAGATTTGCCACCATAGGGCTTTTGGTGCTGCTGTCTCAGGATAATGAAGATGCATCCGATGCATTTTGAACAGCGGTATAATTACTTTCGTCAACACCAGTCGGCGTTCGGGTGAGATGGCTTTAAAGCAGCGCAGCAGAGAGGAAAAGGAAAGCTAAATGCTAAATCGGGCACGCGCTGAGGAGAGCCAGGTAAGCGGTGCTGCATGTGGGACAATCTTTCATCACTGTTGGCTCTACTGGGGCTAATTAGAAAATGTGTTCTGGCTAGTAAGGCTGGTATGAATGGGGTTTGGTCCAAACACGGCTTCCTGTAGTAAAATAAGACAGTTGTAGCAGCAGATGCAATGGTGGCTGCTGCCTTTATAGCCAGTGTTAATTGGCTTAAATCCTTTGCAGTGGAAATGATCTGCTCCTATTGTAGCTGTTGTCTCCAGAAATGCCTGTTCCTGGCTGTGCTGCTGGGGGATGTCCGAGACTAGCAGCTGTCTCAGGAAGGTGGTCCAGGCACTGGGAAACAATTCACGCCGGCCACATCCACCCATGAGGTGCTCGGGTTTTCTTTCCCCTTAGTCAAACAGCTTTTCTCATCACCTTAGCTTCATGGATTCCTGCTGCTGAGGATGTAACAGTGTTGGGGAGTGGGATGAGGACACGCACTTGTGGGGCTACAAATTAAGTCCGTGGGAAATGAGAGACAGTGAAGCAGGGTGTGGAAATGGTTGATGACCAGGCGATGCCACTGTCCATCCAGTTGCAAAAAGATTCAGCCTAAAAGGCTACAGGAGGCTAACAGCCCCCCCCCAGCAATTCCAGCAACTAGGACTATACAGATAAGACCTGCCCCCCTTATTAACTACCGTCTCAGTTGTGATGGCATAAGCTGGCACAGAATTATAAAATCATTTTGGTTGGAAAAGACCTTTAAGATCACCAAGTCCAACCATTAACCCAGGACTGACAAGTCACCACTAAACCATGTCCCCAAGCACTGCATCTACACATTTTTTAGACACTTCCAGGGATGGTGACTCAACTGATTGCCTGGGCAGACTGTTCCAATGCTTGACAACTCTTGTGGTGTAGAGATTTTTCCTGGTATCCAATCTAAACCTACCCTGGTATAACTTGAGGCCATTCCCTCTTGTCCTATTGTTTGTCACTCGGGAGAAGAGGCTGACACCCACCTTGCTACAACCTCCTTTCAAGTTACCACATGTTTGGAGGAAGAGGTGAATTTTTAGCTGGTGTTTATTCAGACCAAGATTTAATTAATATTAAATAGATTAAATATTTGATGAAATAGACTGAAATGAAATATTTAGCTCCCTCTTCCCCTCAGATACTGGCCCCGGTGGATGTTTATGTGGGCAGTAAAGCTAGAACATCTTCTGAACGTCAGAGAGCATTCAAAGACCAGAGCTACATGGGAGCATCCTCTGCAGATAGGAATTAAATTACTCTGGACCCCTTGCCTTTGTCAGTGCACACGGGAACGTGCTTATCCTTCAGTTGGGTTTATTCAGCCATGATCCACTGGGACTTCAGGTACCACTTCAGCGTGATTTGTCACCCCTGCTTTCCTGCTATGTTCAACTTCAACTGGGAAAGAGGCTTCATGGGGAACGATTTTCTCCCACACTTCTCATTTCTCAGGGCTGTAGGCAGGCAAGCACAAACTGGGAAGCAAACAGCGTTGCTTTATACAAAGTCATTACATCCTGCCTTCTGAAGAAGAAAACATGTAGAAAAATGGCATCTTGCCTGAAGGAGGGCAGCTAATTAATTCCCAGCCACTTGTGCAAGCTGGTGCCCACACGCATCCCCCACCAGAGCTGGCGTGGCACCACTGTCCCCAAGCCCTGCTGGCAGGTGAGTCCCGTTTGCTGAACGTTCGCCGTAATTTGTGTGATTTGAGTGCTGGAGAAGGACATGGGGCTCGTCCTGTGCTCGGAATTCCATGTTTGTCCCACTCATTAAAACCAGATCATTTTGATCATTTAGGACTTAAATCTTTTTATGTTAGCGTGTCTTTCAACCTGTGCCTCTCTCATGAAGCGTTTGCCTTTGCAGTGAGGAGGGGAGGTCTGCACCTGGCTTGGTGCCCCCGTGGTTGAAGCCCCCACACATGGGGCACCCTGTGCAGAGAGGTGAAGGATTTTGTCAGCCACAAAGAGCAGCCATGAACTGGAGCCACTGGGAGGCAACCCTGACTTCCCTGGGAAAAAGTGGACAGCTTTGGGCTGTGAGAGGAGCAGCAAGAGGAGAAAGGCGATGCAATCAGTGGCAGCATATGGGGCATGGCAATACAGCCACAGGGAGCAAAAGACAGGAGAAAATATGGTCTCTGCATGTAGCAGATGTACACTATGCCTGTGCTGGGTCGGGGGCTCGCTGGTGTTTAACAACACCAAGGGGCAACAGCTCCTGCCAGCCGTATCGGGGCAGTGCTGCGAGGGGAGCAGGGATGCTCGGCTGGTCCATAGAGCACCGCGGTGCTGTGGCCAGGGCAGGGGCAGGGGCTGTTGCAATAAGCAGGCGAGATCCTGTCTTGGCTTTGACAGGGAGGAAGCAATCTGTCTGGGAGCCTTTGCTGGGTTTCTGCCCTTCATGGGTGCTGGTGGCTTAATTGGGGAAGGAAACAGGTAATAAAAGCCACAGTAAAAGCAAGCTCTCAGCTCTCAGCTGATTGCTTGCATCACGGTTTGAATAGGTTGGAGACAGGATTATAGAATGCATAATCATTTAGGTTGGAAAAGGCCTTTAGGATCATTGGTCCAGCTGTTAACCCAGCACTGCCAAGTCCACTGCTGAACCATGTCCCTAAGTGACACATCTACATGTCTTTTAAATACACCAGAATATCTAGAATTTCATTATGAACTTCAAGTGCGATCTTGTAAATGAAACATGGACCGCTTGGAGCCTGCCCTATCACTTACCATTCTGGTCAGTTTGTGCTGGTTGGATTATTTATCGTCTACTCTTTTGCTGCGAAAATGAGCTTTGCCTCTCCCTCCGTGGTTCTCCACAACTCTCCTTTGGACAGGGTCTGTCTTGTTTGGTAGCTGGTTTATCGTCTTTGGAAGTGTTAAGACCTTGCTCTCTGCCTTTACCAACCCTTCCCCCTGGCCAAACCTCTGTATGTGGCTGTCAGAAATCAGCTGCTTGGCCTTGGAGATAGATACTTAACCGCAAGTAGTCTTATTGCCAAAATCCACCTGCCAGTGAGTGGAGACAGATAAAATGACCCTTGGTTTGGTCAAACAAAGATCTGCTTGGAGCTGCAGCCCTGCCTGCCTGTGTGCTGGCAGGGTTTGGTCCAGTTCCCTGTAGAACAGAGTTCATGTTGCATTTATAAACCAGATCAGATAGCTTATCAATATTACAATGTCTTGTTTTATCTATAAGACCCTGATATTGCTTTATAGCTTAGAGTGACAAATAAATCCACTCTGTTTCTGCAGGAGTATATATGGTTTCATTTGCCAGCACAAGGTTACCTAGTTAAATTATTTAGAATTTTTCATGCAAGTTAAAGCACGTTGGATTTGCAGGCATGGCCAATTGTGGGCTCTCTCCAGCCACTTAAAACATGAGTAGGATATATAGATTTATTGTCCCAAGGGCACCTTTACCAGGTCTGCTCCTTCTTTTGCTAGGTGGTGTGTCCAGCCATGCTTGTACCACACTCGGGGCCATGCCACCTCCACGTGACTGATGCTGGGTAGCACCAGGTCTGTGAGGTCTCCTAAATCATCATGTATCAGACAGAAACGTCCCTGCTCTGAAGATCTTGCATGCCACAGCAAGTGATCAGCACAGATGGGTGTTCAAAAGGTGATTGAGGAATAAAAGGAATAGGATGTGCACACCTTGTGAAAGTTGTGCGAGCTCGTAAGAGGACTTCGAATGGCTGGGGCCAGTTCCTCAGCAGGAGTAAATTGGTGAAGCCCTGCTGAAGTCTCTGATCTTCAAGCCCAGGACCCATGTTGGACCAGACCACACTTTGCAGAGGTGGGATAGCAGAGATTTAGGGCTGGACTGTTGGGGCAAAAACCTGGATTAGATTATTTTCCAGACCTTCTCAGCCTGAGATTTGTGATCCTCTATATGTGTGGAGGGAATTTTGATGGCATAAACCTCATTTAGGTGTTCATGTCTCAAATGTGAATGCTCACAACTCGGTCCCAGATCTGCCTGAGGCCCAGGGCCATAATCTCACCTCTCCTGGCACTGCTGCTTCTGGCTGGACACAGATCACTGTCCTGGCACCCATGCAGGGGCTTTCTGCCACCTCCCTTGTCAGTGGAACAGGACTTCAGAGCAGCTGGCACTGTGTCTGGGGGACCTGGGGTCCCCTGAGCAGACCTCTCCTCTCCTGGCAGCGTGGTACTGTAGGTAACCCCGGACATGTACCCAGAGGGCTGGTGATGGGTGATGATGGACACTGGAAGGGGCTGGGCTGGGGATATGGTCCCTTCAGTCCCATCTTTTAGTGCTGGCGTTTGGCCTCTGTGCTGGCACTGGCAGTATTTTAGCCAGTGTTTGCTTGTTTTGGGGTACGTGGAGCTTGTTTTAAAAGTGTGTACAATATCCTAGCAGGAGTTTTCTGAATAAATTATTGTCATAACCCAGAAATACCATCTGTACGTTTAGACGAGACCTCCCATTAAGCATGTGGGTAAATTCAGTGCTCTAGTTATCCAGCAGACGACTTTGGTCTACTGGCGTCTGAAATATTTCAGAAGCAGTAGCAAGGTAGTGGCTTGTTCCTCTTATCACCTCCAGCATCGTTGCATGGGGATGAAGCTAGTGCAATCCATTCGGAGTGGTTAAGTGACTTGCTAGAGGTCGATTGAAAAAAAAGAAAAAAGCCATAGTAGATTAATAAAAGATGGTTTTAAATAATTCAGCATGGGCCAGTTGATGAAGCTTAAGAGGAGCAGAAAGCTGATCTCATTCAGCCTGCCATAAAGCGGTGCCTGGCCAGCTTTTTGGCAGAGAGTAAACCAGACCTGTGCTGAGGACCTCTTGGGAGGTCTTGTGCTCCGTAGGCATGTTTGCCCACCTATGTGCTAATCCTGCTGTGGTTCTCAGGGACTGGCTGGGGATGAGGGTTTTGCTGCCTGCCTGTGGATTTGGGGCTGTGGCAACTGATCTCTCTGTCCTCTGGTGTTTTTAGGGTCAGGAATGGTTTTCCTTTTGGTTTTCTGCCCTTCCCATTTGGTTCCTGCCAGCAGGAGCACAGCCCTGCTGCTGGGGAAGGGCACCCCTGCTCTGGGTGGGCTTGTGGGGCCACGCTGTCCCTGGGCAACGGCAGGTCTGCACCCCGCTGGCGCTGGGGAAGGGAGCCCTGGCTCGAGGCTCACAGGGGCCCGCAGTGACAGTCCCTGCTGGGGGTAGGTGCTTCCCCAGTGCTCGCAGCATCGCCGTAGGGGCACGTACAGACACCTGGGGAAGGAGCCAGACCCTGGGGCTCCCTGCCTTACGCTGCTCTCCTGTTCCCGTGGCTGCAGATTGCTCACGGCTCAGCACCAGCCCATTTGCAGATACCAGCACCTCAAGCTCGCCCTGCCTCTGGATGTTGCTGCAAGACCTCATTAAACCCAGATCCTTTTTCTAGGGATCTGCTAGAACCCCCCCAGATGAACCTGTCTCTGTTTCTCTGGCTCACCTCTGTGCTGCCGAACTGCCTCGAGCTTCATTACCAGCAGGCAGCAGAGCCCCCGCGGCCATCAGGGATGTCTTTTCTTTTGCCCTGTCAGGCTTTCAGCAGAGCTGAAAACAGAGCCAAGCAGACAGAACCATTCCCAAAGAGGATTTCTGAGCCCCCCCCCCTCCCCCAGTAATGCTGTGAGGTGGGCAGGTCAGCACCTGGAAAAGCCAGCCCAGGCTGGTGGCTCTCCTTTCCATTTGCTGGATTGCACCAGGATGCTGGTCCACGATTTTTAGCTGTGAGGGACTGTAAGGGCAGGTTCCCCACGGTGGTGGGCAGGTCTTGGGAAGCTGCTCCTCCTGACACAGGGACAGCAGCATGCAAATGCCGAATGAACCTGCTGTGTCCCGTGTATGCCCCTCAGGTTGGGGTTTCCTCTGCTGGGGAAGAGAATTAGGTTGTGGCTGAGCTGATTGTATTTTTGTCTTGTGACACAGGGAAAGGCATGTGCAATAGGAGCCCAAAGAGGGTCTGATTAATGCGCTTCTGCGCTTCTAGAATCGGACTGTTTAATGCCAACAGCTTTAGAGATATGACTAAAGTAGGAAAAGAAACTTGGAAAAGACCCCATTTGGGATAAAATCAAAGAAGGCTATTTTTTGCAAATACCAATATAGCTTCTTCTAAAAATATTATCTTAGATGTCGGTTAGAAAATGAGAACCAAATGTGATTCTGAGCGGTCTAACGCGGCCTGTCCTTTCGGAGGAGGAGGGCTGGGGACCTCTCAGTGGAGGCACGAGGTGTGCTTGCAGGCTCTCGGAGCCATGGCAGATGCAGGCTGCGCAGATTCCAAGGCTTCGGTGGGAAATGTGGATGCGAGCTAGCAGCGTTTGCCCGCGGGCTGCTGAATTGCAGGTTCACACTTTGCTGTGTTGGCAACCGTCTTCAGGCATAGTTCTGGGAAGATTTTTCAGAGTATGTAAGAGTTTCTAAGAATCAGGAGAATGGCATGCGGATGGCCGTGGCTTCCCATGAGCAATGGTGTTTTCATACGCAAAAAAAGGAGCCACACGCTGCGAACTTCTAGTTTTTTAATTTTTTTTTTTTTTTTTAAGCAGAAGCAGGAACAGTATCAAGGGATGGGGGGAAATAAGGAAAGGTCCTTGCAAGTGAGGCTATATCAGAGCTCTCTTTCTGTTCAGCTATTTAAGGCCCGTTTTTTTGCTGTCGTTGCCTATCGGGTGCACTGTTCCCGAGAATTTCACAGCAGCAGCGAGGTAGGTTTCTCTCCTTTTCACATGTGTCTTTGCCTCATCCTCTCTAACGGTTTCTTCCTTAAGCCAACAGCTGCAGTGGCTGTTGGGACCACCGTGTTCAAAGCGAGTTCAGGTGGCAAACATCGATACCGGTGCCGAAGCCCTGCAAACGATTGAAAACCTTCAGGCTTCCCTTTGGTGCTAACGCAGGCAGCACACAAGCGGTTTTGGAGTGTTTTCCATCTAAACTTCTCACTAATCTAATATTAAGCTCTACTCCAACTTTACCCTTTCCAAACAGTCGGTCCTCTGGCCCTCCTTCTAAAAGCTTACAGGAGGATGTTTTTTTCCTTTGGAGTTCATGAACATGAGTGAGTTTTGTTTGAGATGTACTGGGGGGTGGTATGGGAAGATGCACCCTGCGGAGTGCCCGCTTCTCTGTCTCTGCCTGAAGGTTTCACCTCATCTGTGTGACGTACGTCAGGGAAAGGTTTACCTGTTACCTTTGTGACCCAGCCTGTGGAGAACACCGTGACAAGGAGGCACTGAGCCCACAAACCTGCAAAACGATTGTATTGGGTAGCAATGGAGGCTTTTCTAAGTATGAAACAGAGTATGTCTCTGGAGGGAAAATTTTCTCTTGGATCTGCTTGATGGGATTCAGTTCATCTGCCTCTGCCTGTGTGAAAACAGAGATGATGTCATGGTGGGACCGGGAAGTCAAGATCACATCAGGAGCCAGCAATGTGTGATCTAACAGAGAAGATCAGTAGGTGTCAGCTGCATTTCCCCAGGGGGTTTCTAGGGACCTGGACTGCTATGACCTTTGTTAGCCCATTGCACAAATCCTTTGGTACGATGCCTAAGACCAAGAGAACTGTAAGGTGGTACAGGGAGGGCCAGGCAGTCAAGTCGACCAAGTCCCTTAGGTTGAGGATGATGAGCCAGTTGTTCACCTTGCAAGCTCAGAGCATCCTCTTTGCCTTTGCCTGGTAGATTTGTCTCCAAGATGACTTGCCCAGGAACACGTTAACCTTCATGGGACTTAAAAGGACTCCGTAAGGTGGAACATCACATGTCCTGCAAGCTAGATGACTTCAAGAGAAGTCCTTATTACTAAAGAGAAGAGCTATTTCAGCCAAAACCATGCCTGATTACTATCATAAGGAGAAAGCTGCAAGATTTCTTTGAGCTGTTTTAAACTCATCAAATAACTGATAGGAGTGCTGGGAGCTTTTCAGAACCCAACCAGGATTCCCCCCCAAAAAACAACAAAACCACACCAGAAAGCATTTTTCTTGTGACATGTTTTGGTTCTGTCACTGTGTGTGATTTTTGTGATGACTTTGTTTTACCTGACTCTGTTGCTCTGGGCGTGATGGGGAGGAAAATCCATCTTTCAGTAAATACTCCTCAAGCCACCTGCTGTCACAGCAGATTGCTGCGTGTCTCTCTACTCCCAGAGAACAAAACCATTACAAGCCTGAGATTTCGGGCCATGTTGTGTACCTGCTGCTGGTCTGATCCACCTCAGAGCACAAAATATATGGCAGGTTTTGGCTGCAATCCTTATAGCTATAATATGGCATGTGAACCTCCTGTAGAAAGATGTGAAGATCTGGATTTCCAGGTTGGAGGAAAAGGAGCATCCTTCAGAAAAAACACTTCTGCACAGCCTTGCTTTTGTCCCTCTCAGGCACTGTCAGCAGGAGGAGAGACTTTTGCACTTGGCTGGGAAGAACTGGGTCACTATGCACTAAGTGTTCCAGCATGCACTGACCTCTTAACCCTTTTGCCATGGTACATGAAACGTGCGCGTTCCTGCATGGTCAGCGGCATGAAGAGCCTTTGAAGGCTTTTCATTTGAACTCTGGGTTTCCCCTCTTCTGGATCCTTGCTGTCTAACTCTGCTCTGCACTAGAACACTAGAAGTGTTCTCCTGAGCTTCTCGGTGACTGTATCTCTGTATGAAGCAGCTGGCTTTGTAGGCAAATGTTTGCCCATCTTTATACCTCTTGCAGCCTGGTAATGTGTGGCATGACTGCAACGCATCTAGCAACAGCCCACACTAACTGCTTGCTTGCTGACCTTGTCACCCAATCTTTCTGCCAGGTCGTCTCCACTTCGTATCTTCTTTCTTTTGGATGCATTTATTTTTATTTTTTATTTTTTTAATGACACTGCCCTCAAGGATTTTGGCAAAAGAAAAGGAAAATGGAAAAATCTTCCTGGCAGAACCTATTCTTCTGACACAGCAGCAGCTGCTGTGGAGGAGAGCCAGCAGCAGGGATCCTCTTTGGAGGAGTTTACAGGCTGAGGATCAGAGCTTGTGCTTCTCTCCTTGCTTGGTAGCACAAGCTGCCTCCCTGCAGAGAGCCGTGATGGCCAAATCGAGCCTGAAATGTGACATTCACAGCTCTAAATTAGACATATGCAATTTCATTTTGTCTCCAGAATCCAGGCCAAGCAGGTGACGGTTTTCCAAGGCTTCCCAAAAGGTGGTCTAGAAAACTCCTTGATGCTGTGACTAGCTCATCCAGGACTCAGTGGATTCAGCCTGTTCTATACACCTGCATTAAGGCAAGTTGAATCACCCTGAGCACTCACTTTCTCTTGGTGGGTGGTGAAGGGAATCTCCCGGCCAGCTTTAGGGGAATGCTTGCTCTGTAGAGCTGCAATGCTGGGAGAGAGGAGTCTGGTCAAGGGGGGAATAACATGCTTTCCTCTTTCCTTCTGTCCTGGTGGGCTACATCCAAATCTACTGCAATGGGCTGACCATTTGCAGCTGTTCATAATTAAGCCTTTACTGAATATTTTAATAAGCGCATCCACAACAGAAAAAGAAAAGCTTGGCAGGCATTTCTCATATGCCTAACATTTGGAGTGGAGCTCTGGACAGGGACTGGAAAAAGACCTCAGAAGGTGACAGCACTTGATCATGCAGTTGTCTGGATCTCATGAACTAATGAAGTTCATGGCTGCAAGTGCAGGATGCTCTCAAGTTTTTGCTGACTTGCTTTGATAAGCCAAAAGCCATGTCTGAGTTTTAAGGAAAGGTCTTTTTCCTTCACCTTACCATCTCCTTCCCTTCCCCATTTCACACTGTTAATCACGCTGGCAGGATGCCCTCCAGGCTGAGACTATTCTGAGAGCAGGGTGAGAGGAGGGTGCTGAGAGGGAACAGCAGGCTGTGCATTTTCCTCCTCTAGCATGATTTGCCCATGATTAATGCACGTGGAAAATAATCAGCACATTCAGCCTAATTCTGCATGATTGTTAAAGGGATGATAGCAAGGGGTGAAGAGGTATTTTGTTGCCTTTATTCCATTTTTAGGGAGGAGGTCAGGTGTTGTGTGAACATGGTCAGGTGACATCAAGCATCTTATGTTTAAGGCAGAGAGCAAAGTTTGTCTTTTTTTTTTTTTTCTTGGAAAAGGCAGCGTTAGTCTGAGCTTTGGAGATCTCCTGTCACTTCCCTGAACAGGATCAAAAGAAGCTCATTCATCATTAAGCCAGCACAGTCTGTATTAAAGGGAAGAGGGATGGGAAATCTTTGGAAAATGGGATTATTATTATTCCTTAGCCTGTGGTGGTGATTGCCTCTCAGGCTTTCGCCCCCTCTTTCCATGTGCTCTTCAGCCACTAACGTCGATGGGGACAGGCACAGCAAACTGCTGCTGGTTCCTGGGGAAGAGGCGTCGTGCAGGAGCTGGGTCGGGCGGACAGTGGGGAGCTGAGTGCATTGCAACAGCGTGGTGCCCCTCTTCCTTACACACATCACCAAGCTATTTTATTTAAACTTAGGTCAGATATAGCTACTTATATATACTATAACTATAGTTAGAGCACTATTACTATAGTGCATCCACATGTTCGGTAAGAGCATCTTGCTGACCATTCCCGATGCTGGCAAGTTCACTACTTACTGGCATGATCTTTCCTTATCCCGTTTAAAAGGAAAATGTTATGTTGCTTTATGAGCAGGAGGTTTTGTAAAACTTTCTTCCCCTCACACCATAAAACTAAATAATGAGACATCAGTTTAATGGAGAGATTGCAATATTTATCCAGATTTTATAATGCATTAAATAAAACACAAAAATGCCTGGTATGAAAAATATTAGAAAAGCCTATTTTGTGATTATAATTGCATTCCTTTCTGGCATAGGAAAGTGTGTCAGTTACTTCTTTTAATTCTGCTTTTTTATTACTTTGAATTTGCATTTTTATTTATTTTTCATTTTCTTGTAATCCCCATTTACGAACACAAAATTAACACTTCTCGTCCCTACTGGGCTTACTGCTGTTGGTTTTTTCTTTGGTTTTCTGATTTTGCAAACACCGACTAGGATTTTTTTACCCAATAGGTTGCTACAGGTGTCCATGCCTGATCAGAGAAATTATTGCCCGGGAGTGCTTCATTTCGGTGTCTACAGATATCATTTAAGACAGAGACGGGAATCTTTTGATCTCTGAATCAAACTGCGGAGAGCACTTGGATGCCATGGCATTTAACAGTCAGGCTCTTGGATATTGCTTTATCACAGCTGAGTGCAAGATGCCTCCTGCTTTGCTGGGAAGCTGGTGGCTGTGTGGGTGTCCCGCTGCCTTGGGGGCCACTGGAAGTAGCGGGTGCATGAAACTGCAGCGCATGGCAAAGCCTTGGGAGCGGGACGTCGAGGGAATACCCCCCGCTGCCTTCCTGCCTGCTGTGGTGCTGGTGGTGGCTCTTCGGGGACTGTGAGCATGCAGCTAGGGATTGGAGGTGGCACTGAAGTTGCTGCCTGGGGATGTGGCAGCCCCGGCGGGGCTGGGGCATGATGCAAACCCTGCTGGGGTTAGTGTTTCTGGGGGCAGCCTGACCACGTGAAACCATCTGTCACATCTTGGCTAGGTTTCTTCTTTCAGATGTTCTGCAACGATCCCTTCTGAGTAGAGGGTGGAAATTTTTACTTTGCTATTAACCCATCCTTGCCAATCAGGGTGGCCAGGCTTGGCTAGAAGAGTACACAGAGAGCGGCACCCTCTGCGAGAGCGATGGATGCCCTGCCCCAACAAGTGGGGGGTAGAGCGAGGGCATGGAGGGCTCTGGACAAGTCTGGATGTGCTGGTGCACCCAGCCAAGGTGTGAGCATGCAGCTCTGTGGTGCTTACCTGAGGAGCAGGTCCTCCCCGAGCCGCTGTCCCTCCGCTTGTTCCCTCATTGCAGGAAGCTAAGGAGAAGGCAGTAGCTGTGTTACCTCCTCGCTTAGCAGTAGGAGCTGGCCTGGGGCTCTCCTACCTCGTTCCCATGGGCCTGTTCCCATTTCATGGGATGAGTTTCAGGGCTCAGCTCTCTAAAGGCAATGCCCTGCAGCTTGAGCATGCTGGGCTGGGGAGACCCTGCCCCTGGGGAGGGTGACTGTGCAAAGACCAGCCAAAAGTACACACAGTGAGTGGATGGAGGACGGTGGGGAGAAGGAGGGAGTGAGAAAGGGAGAGTGAGAGAGGGACCTGCACGCACCCCCTTGCCCCACAGGATGATGCTGCCTTCACCTGTAGCTGAGCAGCTCAGGTGAGAGCCCCTGTGAGCTGTGGCAGTGGGGGGCTCAGCGCCAGGCAAGGCTTTGCTCAGCACCTTGTGTGGGCATCACAATCTCCATGCTGGATGGGGACCACTTCGAGCCCTGCCTCAGTGACTGCAATGGTGGAGGCAGGGTTTCTCTGTATGCTGAAGGAAACAGAGACAGTTTCCAGCCACCCTAAAACCTCGGTGCTGGTGACCTGTGTCCTCTGTGTCCTGCAGACAGGTTGAAAGAGCTGCAAGGCCATCAGGACCTTTGGAGAGGTACCAGGGCAGGAATTGTACTCCACCGACAGTTTAGAAATTGACCGAATAGTTTTCTCCTGTCAAGTCAATTTGAAGAATGTGCTGTAGGTATGGGAATTGCAACGGGGATTATAGCTAATCATTTTAAGCTTTAGGATGTAAGGACTAAACCTATGCTGGCCAGACCTGAATAGCGTGTTCTAACTGAAGGACAATCCCACAGGCTTTGCCATGTGATGAGATTTCCTTGGGAGGTCAAAAATGCTCAACAGCTTGGGAAAGGGGAGAGAGCTTTTCAGGGGTTCTTCCTTTGGAGTGGTTTTGCCCAGACTGACAGCAATGAGCTACCAGGTGGCCCTTCGGTGGCCCAAATGAAGTAGCTCTGAGCTCCTTGCTGGGGAGGTGTCCAGCCAGCAGTGGGAACGTTCGTGTGATCCCTGCAAAGAGACCACGTGGAGAGGGACACAGACTCCTGATGCGGGCTTTGGGCCTCGACACACAGCAACAAGCGCAAGGGTTGTTTGTGCAGCTGTTTTCCAAGTGGGTGAACGTCAACTGTGCCTGCAGGGCATGTTAGGCTGGTACTTGCCCCATGTATAAGGAGATTTGTTTTTTACTGGTGTAACCTGCTCTTGCAGAAAAAAAAAAACCCACTGATTTTCTTTTTTTTTTAAACTATTTTATGATAAACACAAGAGGCTGTGTTGATCACAAGACACTTCAGCAGCACCCTGACTCAAGCAGCTTGTTGCATTGTTCGTAAAAGTCCAATTTTCATTTTGAGGAAAATCAATACAGCTCATTACTTGGCTGAGAAAAGATCCCTGTGTCAAGCAGCAACTCATTCCACTGGAAGGCAGCCCCCGAGCAGGCTCAGCCACTTGTCATAAGCTGGACAACAGGCTGATAGCCTTTGCCCTAAATTACTCGTTCTGAACTAAAACCGCCCCACTGAGAAGACTGATCAGCTTTCTGCAGACCACCAAAGAGCTGCTCAACAAATGAACACCACCAGCCTTGGGCAAAATACGCACTGGGAAAAAACCCAACAACATGAAATACACCCTTTTTACAGCTGCTGTAATGACTGTAAGTTCTCATGCTGTTTCTACATTATATCCTTTCTTTTGGGCTCTGGCTCCATCATCAAGCTTTTTCGTTTCAGTGTTAGGATGTGAGATTTAGTACTAGGAGGCTGATTGATAGCCAAATCTTCTTTGTCTAGCATGTCTCAAGTGGTGAGATGGAGCTCAGGTGCTTGGCCCAAATGTGTGATGAGTTTAAGACATTTCCGTGAGCGCACAAGATGTTCTAAAGCAGCTTTGGAGTCTGAGAGGGGTTGAGGGGTGGAGGCTGTTGGGTGCCTTTGCCTACCATGTCTATGTGTATGACCTTGGGGACAGCACTATCTGTCTGGGGGGGCATTCTCACCTGCCTTCCCCAGTAAATACATAATTTGGCTACTCGTATGAATACATATCTAGAGAAAATTGCTCGTGGCTGCAGCCCAGCTTCAGGATCCAGGATTCCAGTCCTTTGTCAGAAGTTTGCTAGTTTAAAAAGTTGGAGGAGAAATTGCTCTTGTATGAAATGGAGAGCAGGGGAAAAAATGCACATTGTGGATCCTGCGGAGTAGAATCAGGGAGTAAATACTCATCTTTTTCATTTTTTTGGTTTGAGATCTGAATAAGGCTATTGGAAATTGTAGCAGAGACATTTCACTGCGGTAAGTTATGACAAGGTTAGTGAGATAAGAGGGCCAGCGCATGGAGAATTACTGAGAAGGTTATCTAGGGGTTAGGGCACATGCTCGGCTAACCAGGAAAAGCTATGAAGAATGCAAAGCTGGTAAGTTCTGTTAAACAAATTTTTTGTCTTGACTTGTCACAGGCTGCTCCAAAACCAGAGCAGTTGACAAAAGGAATGGTGAGATGTTATTTTAAGAGAGCCATTGGTCAGGAAATCTGTCTGCTCTCTGCAGATCACTGTTCCAGCCCTTTGCAGTGCTCGGTCTCGAGGGCAGATTTTGGGCACAGGGAGTGCTGAGGAGCGTGGCCCAGCCCTCCCTCCCTGCTCTCCGTTGGGTGGTAAGGGGCAACCTTCCCCCTTGCACCCCAAGGTGAGCAGGGTGCTCAGGGCCAGGGGATGTGTCCCATCAGCAGGGAGTGGGATAATGTGTATGACGGCATATTACAGTGCACCAGCCTCGAGACCAGCTTCTGTCTACACACATGCAGCGCTGGGCCAGGAAAACCACAAAGGAAAGTGATTTACATCCTTGTCACCACGTGCTGTCCATAAAACCTCTTTCCTTTGGAAGTCTATCGCTGGTCTGTTTCCAGTTTTTCTCTGTAATGAGACCTCGATCTCTTCAGCTGTCTTTAAGAACTTCTTCCAGATTGTAGATAATTTCAGGCTGTGGAGGCTGTGAAGAGATGACATTGCTTGTATTATCATACTCCTCTGGTGTTTGATGATGGTAATGATTGTAGTGCATATAACATTATTATATGACTGCAGTTACAATAGCATGGGTGGTGTTATGCCTGACTAGCTGATTAATCATCTGAAGCAATGAGTAAATCTCCCCCTCTTTTATGATAAAATTAATATGTAGAGCTGGATTGCAGTTGGCTGAGTGAGCATGGAAGTGATTGAGGCATATGGAGAGGTGTTCGGCTTCTTTAGGCTGCAGGAAAGATAAACATGTGGAGCTCTTGGGGCAATTATTCCCTCTGTGATATGAGCTGTGGTTCGAGTCAGCCCTGATCCGCCTCAGGGAGCTGCATTTCAGTCGTAGGTGGCCAAACAGCTAAAGACAAGTTGGCCCAGTCGGAGTTATAAGGAGATATTTTGGTGTGTAGGGATGCTCAGTAATGCCTTGTCCTCCCTCTCCTTCTTCAGGTTTCTGCTAGGTGCTGCTTCTGACTCTCTCCCATCACGGCCCATTTTTGGGGGGCCAGACACCAGAAGTAAGAGGCAGTGCAGGCTGGGTGGATTTACTGGGATTTGGTGTGCATTCTTGGAGGATATGCATGGGATGGGCATGCCTTGAGTATGTATACACCCTTAGTCTAGCAGGCATCCTTGTTTCCACTGTACCTCTTGTTTTACTCGTTGACCTTGGTCTGGAGCCTCCGTCTACCTTCCCATCTTTTTCTTTCAGCCCCATTAACTTTCTTGAGCAGTAACTGTCTCTTCCCATGTGTGTGTATTACTTATGCCAGTCATATCCAAAATCCGTGCTGGGCTGTTTAAAAGGTCTGGCTTTGAGGATGGAGCTGTTTAGTATTGTCAGATGTAAAGCTCTTTCCTCCTTGCAGTGGTTAACCAGAGTGCCCTGTGCCAGTATGTCTGTAGCTACCCAGGAGTGAAGGGGGGAGAGAAATTCATTAGTGCAATTGGATTAAATATGTGCTGTGCTGGGGACCTGCCATGATGGCTTCGTGCCACTGTTGTCTCCAAGCAGGTGGAGTGGCTTTCTGGTTCTCCCTGCAATCTGGGTCACATACATTCAGGCAACAGCAGTACAGATTGTCTGAAAGTACCTCATGGTTCTGCTTGTGGGAATTTACAATTCAAATCAGGAGAAGTTGCAGCCTCTTTCTCCCTCATATGGTGATTTTCTTTACTCTCCTGATGCAGCAAAGATCAAGATGAAATATTAAATGTCCTCCACAATGTAATTATATCTGGCTGGTTGCAATCAATTCCCTCTGCCTCATGTAGTTTGCTATTGCTTCTCCTTTTCCTTCTCTTCCTGTATAAGACACTGGGCTGCTTCTCATCCCCCCCATGGGTTGGAATGAAGACACTGCCAGCTCCCACACGGACCCATCAGCTTAACAGGGACAATTCATGGAAATGAATTCTCATCGAAAGCCTCAAGCAGTGCAAAGTTTGTTGCAGAGAGACTGAACTCCAGTTTTCGTAAAGCCTAAAGCGATGCTTTATCTATTAGACTGCAGTTAAAGAATGATTTCTAAAGCTCAGTCTGTTCCGGGCAAATGCCTCTTTAAGAATATGATATATTTAAAAATGTCCTTTTCTTTTTTCCTGAGCATAGGTTTGGAAAAGCTTTATGAAGCAGAAAGCTTCATATAAATGTCTTCCTTCCTGATGAAGAGATGAAGTTTATTAATATACTCATCAGCTTTTTCATTCTCTGCCTCTAAACATGTCAAGCAATATCCAAGACAAATCCCTATTATCAGGTGCACAGGCTGATATTATCATTAGCAGGTCCTTTTGGAAAATCAAGGCCATTATTCAAGACACCAGTGATCAAGTGGTCAAGAGCCTGCTGGTCTTGTTTGAGGGAGCAGAAAGAGGGGTGGAGAGCAGGCGTGGGGCTGGCTGGTGTGGCTGGGGACCGGCACTGGTCCCAGGAGCTGCCCGACACCTCCCCAGCTGTTAGTGGGGAGGGGAGATCTTGAGTGTGGGCAGGACCAATCTACAGCTTAGGGCCAGACATGTATTTCTACGTTTTGCTGCATCAAGTCCTCATTACTGTTGAGTAGTAGATTCACAGAAAAATCCAGAGGCCATTTTTGGAAAGACTTTTCTTGGCGTTTCTTGAGTGACAATGTGATCTGGGGGTTAATCCTAAGAGACCTGTTTTTTTGCTTTCATCACCATCCCACAATATTTAAGTTTCATTTTGCAGCACTTTATTTATAAGCATCACCTAAGCACTGTTTAGAGTTCATTTAATATATATGGAGACTCAGGCACCCAGTCTTGGGAAACTCCCCAGGAAATTGCCCAAGCTGCTGTAACCATGACAAAGGGTGAAGTATGGAACCTGTCTGCCTTCTCTGGTTTGGAAACTCTTCTTCTTTGGGTTTCAGAGCTTCAAACCTTCTTCTGGTGTAGGATACTGGACTTTTCTTCCCACATAACAGTATAATCAGCGCTTCCTTTTACACCCAACAGCTCATTGCTGAGAGAGACCCGGATTTTGTTTTCTGCCTCTGTCCAAGGAGACCTGAGCTCCCAAATCTGAGTTTGCACAGAATAATTAAAGGTGATGGAGGCAAGAAAGTTGAATGGAAACAGAACCCTGCAACTTAGTGGACAAATGCAAGACAAGGAATAGAGGATGAGTGCAGATGCTTGCTAACAGGTATGTTAAACCATGTGATAAAAGCAGTGAATGAGCAGCTACTGCCAGAGATGTGATTTAACCCTGCAGGGTACAGCTGCGTTCCTACCTGTGTCCATGTAACTCTGGCTACAGTAAGCTTAGCATTTCATCACCATGGGCTCAACCCAAGATCTTTCTTCCATGAGTGGAGGGTGTTCACATCCCATCAGGCAGAAGTGGGAGAAAACCCCGGAGCACAGCAGAAATGAGGCACCAAACAGCCCAACAGCCCCTGGCGCTCTCCTTCAGTGCCTCTGACCGGGAGACTTCCCACCACACCTGTGGTACAGGTGTATTCAGAATTATACAGCACAACACCTTTCTTCAAAAACTGTTCAGACCTGTCACTACACTTCAGCCTTTACCTTATCTATTTGGAGCCTTACAGGTTGCTGTGTTTACAGCTGCTCCCACTGCTAATGTGGCTTTAGTGTATGATACAGAAGTCATTTCTTGCTTTCTGATTGCTAGCGTTGCTTCTCCTGTGCTACATTTTTTCCACATCAGTGTAGAAGACCGGAGATAACTCAGATGAAAAGGAGTCAATTATATGGTGCCTGGGATACTAGAAGTCTGGACTTTATGACCCAGGAAGTTTCTCTCTGCACCATACTCCCCTAATTTGTAGGACTTTTTTTTTTCCTTCTTTAGTATCAGCAAATAAAATAACATATCCTGGCTACTCTGCAGTCAACAGCACTAGCTTTATTGGCAGTAACTGACTTAGAAGCTACTACACCTCTGTGACTTCCCAGGTTTTTTGATATCTATATATCTGTATACCTATATAAATATATATATAAATAAATATATATATATACACACACACACTTTTTCCATGAGCGCACACACACACTTTTTCCATGAGCTAGGAATAATTTTTTTGCTTTTCATCAGAAATTGGAAGCTTGCTGACACTAGAATTTTGGACAACTTCTGAGATGAACCCAAGGTAGGAATTTTCTGTTTTTTTCCAAAGCTTTCCTTCCCACTTCATCCTTCGTTGTCATGCTACCATGGATGTGGACAGGAGAAAAACTGGGTCAGCACTGAGTCCTTGGGAACTCTCTTCCAGCGGCTGCTAGGAATGTCAAGCTAGCGATGCAATGGATTAAAGTTGCCAGTGATTTATTGCTGTTGTCTTCACGGTGGACTACACCTTGGACAAATATCTCCTGTTAGTGTGAGTGCAATGCTCAAATCTTCCCCTCTGTACAGCTTTCTGTCTAAAGTGGCACGCAGACGAGCAATAATGGTTGTGCTTGGGCGATTTTAAAATTTATTTATTTATTTATTTATTTTTTAAGATGAACAGAAGCTTGCAAATTTCAATATTAGAATGTATTGAGAAGCAAAAGGTTTGAAGTGGTCACCATTCTTTTGATTGGGTCTGAGGATGCTGGGTGTGGGGACCTTGTAGGAGCAAGAATGTGCCTTAATGGGAGGAACTGCAAAACTGTTCTCCTCCTGTTGAAGTTTCGTTTCCAGACACTGAAACCCCATTGAAATATCCTATGTATCGTGCAATATAAGACTTTCTATTGTATCATTTCAGTATTAGACAAGATTATACACAGGTATTTTTCAGTCTTGTATTTGAGAGAGGATTATTTATTCCTTGTTCTGTATATTTTTTTACCTGACAGAGGGCTCACTTTGAATTTCCCTGTCTGTGTTGATTTGCCCGTGCATCTCTACCCAAACCTGGCACTGCTGGCAGGGTTGGGACCCAGTCCTGGACCTGGAGGAAGCTCCTTGCCTTCTTCCTGGGGGCTACACCCTCTGGCAGTCGCCCTGCCTAGGGGACACTTGCAGAGGACTAGTTGAGGGAGAGCTTGTCTGCAGACGTGAGCCTGCAGGCTCCAGGGCTGTCACCCAGAAGACTTCACCAGAAGGAAAAATTACTTAAGGAAAAAAAAAAAAAAATGCAAACACAGGACACAACAGCAGGAGTAGCCTGAAGTTCTTAATTTAAGGCAGCTGAAAGCCCTCTCACTGCACCATGACATTTTAAGCAGAGTCATTATAATTTATCTTCTTTTAATATGTAATAATAGTCAAAGGAAACACAATACAACCTGTACTTCTCTTGCTGACATATATCCAGGAGACAGAGTGGATTTAAAACAAGGTGATCTTTGTAATCTGGTAGAAATAAAATCCTGAAAGCAGGAATTGATCAGTGTGGAGAATGGCAGGTAAAAGTAATAGAAATACCTGCCCTAAAAACATTGGATCCAGTAATTCCCAAGGCACCAGGAAGCTGTTAGGTAATCAGACAGTGATGCACCACATGCTTCGCTGTCTAGTAAAAAAAGAGGCGGGGGGAAAGCAAGAAAATCTCTAAGCATATGGTCAGAAAGCGACAAATGTGCATGCTGTGGCTGTCTGGAAGGTGGGAAAGCCATGGCCAAGGCTGTGACTCATTCCTGAATGAGCAAGGCTAAATGGCACGGGGGAAGCTGCTGGCTCGGTTTCACAATGCGATGGGCCACATGGCTGTGGCATCCACCCCAGGCCAGCCTGGCACTGCTGGAGAGCCTCCTTGGCAGCGTGAGAGTGTCAAGCAGGTTTTGAAGATGCAGCCTGTTCTTCTGTGTGCACCTTTGAAGGAGCTTGCTCCCACTGACAGTAAGTACATTAAGTACGGGAGAACATTTGCAGAGGGCTCTGCCAGCCAGCATCCTTGGCAGGCAGGAGACAAGGCTTAGTATGGTCCAGCCAGGTGCTAAGCAGGTCCCGGAGAGGCCACGTGTCCTCTGTGAAGGCTGGGGGAGCTCCGTGTGCAGCAGACACTTGGCTCTAACCAAAGGAGCAGAAAACGGCAATAGCTTGTACTTCAGGTAGAGACAACCCACCAGGTGTTGGACTTCTGGGAGAAGCCATGTGCAACCCATAACAAGGGTCACTGGTCCTGCAGGAACCAGGAACTCCTGTATATATCTTTGATCACCAATTTTTCCATGCCTGTGCCCCCCCCCCCCCTCCCAATTGTATTATACGCCTATGTATTGTACTGAGACTGTATCGTATAGATCATAAACCAGGCTTTATTCCAGCTGTATTATAAATTCTGTTTTCTGCAGATCACAGAATCACAGAACAGTCAGGGTTGGAAGGGACCTCTGGAGATCATCTAGCCCACCCCCCTGCTAGAGCAGGTTCTCCCAGAGCAGGTTGCACAGGGTTGTGTCCAGGCAGGTTTTGACTGTCTCCAGAGAAGGAGACGCCCCAGCCTCTCTGGGCAGCCTGTGTCAGGGCTCTGTCACCCTCAAGGTAAATTAAGTTCTTCCTCATATTTAGATGGAACTTCTCGTGTGGCAGTTTGTGCCTGTTGCCCCTTGCCCTGTTGCTGGGCACCACTGGAAAGAGCCCAGCTCCATCCTCTTGGCACTCACCATTAAGATATTTGTAGACGTTGATAAAAGATGTAGGTACAAATGAAGAAGCGCACAGAAGTGCTGAAGTACAATCCCTGCCTCACCAGTTTTATGGACTAAGAGTACCATAAGATGGAGTAAGATCATCTCCTTGCTGAATACTGTTCACTAAGCTTCTTTCCTCTTCAATCCAACCTTTGAGAACCTACCGTTTATCTGTGCAAGCACGGGCATCTGTAGGACTCTTTCTATGCTGCTTCATGTCACTGATCTGGTAGAAAAATTAGTACAGCATGAAAAAGTGGTTTGTTTTATGCTGAGCTAGTGAGTTGAACTCACCCCTGGCTTTGTTTGCATAGGCGAGCTGGAAGTCTCCTACCGTCGTGGGGTGGGGCTAATTCTCTTCTCCAATTTTAGCTCATCTCCTGCATCATTCTCTTCTAGATTTCCTTTTGATGCAGATAGGTAACTTGCAAAATAGACCTCATGCCTTTTGCCTCCTTTGCCTGGGAATGTTGGGGTTTTTTTTGTTGCTGCAGGTGGAGCCAGGACTGAACCTTTCCTCCCCAGCACCATATGGAACTGGGCTTGGGGGAGGCATGCTGCTTGGAAAGTGGAAGGAATTCACAGCAGGGTAAGTATTGGGAAGGTCAAAACAGTGGTTAAATACAGACTTTTTTTGTGCATCTGATAGCAAGGAACTGGCTGTCTATCAGGCTGGGCACCACAGAGTTGTTTGATTTTTCTTAGATTGGTATCTCCCAGAGATGGTTTGTTAATTTTTTCTTTAAGCAACGATTTGTCAATGCACAATGTTTTAAATATGCCTCCCGTATGAGTGCTGGTCTGCTCTAGTGGTGCAGGGAAAAGCTTTCCCTGTAGGGCAGATCCTCTGCTCCATCCTCTGGGCTGCCCCAGGCTTATTGCAGGGCTTAGCCCCTCTGGAGGGTTCAGGGCTTGGTGTGTGCAAGCAGGATCCAAGCAGGGAAATGGCTCTGTTGGTGCACGGCAATAACTGCTTCTCTCAAGTGTCTTGAGATCATGGCAAAAGGGACTGGGGCTGTATTCTAGAAGGATGTCTGACTTCTGGGCTGTGGAAATGTTCCTGACAGTGGTTGCTTTCTCTTTGCTCAGCCCTCAGCTGTTCCGCTTCTCAGCCACCAGACCTTTTTCTTTTTTCTGCCTGAAGCCCCTCCAAAAACCCTCCCAGAATTATACGCCCCTTTTCCCATATTCAGCCTCTATGTCTCTGCAGAGATGCCTCAAGGAAACTGTTTCCCTTGGACTGCAGCCCATGAACCCACCTGTGATCTGATTCAAGTGCAATCATTAAAGACTAATGATGCTCCATTGTCTTGAAAGATATTTATATTTCACGATATAGTGGAGAGCTATCAAACTAACTTTAAATGAATTTAGTCGGCACAGTAAGCAGTTTAGCCAAGCTACCATGGGGCTACTAAAGGGCTAATTTACCCCCTCTAGAAGATCAGCAGAGACAAATCTTAACCTGGTGGATGCAATTAAGATGTTCATCAAAAACTCAAGCTGAGCTACACTTTCTGGAAGCAACCAAAAAAGCCATCCTGAGTAAATCCAGACTAGGGGAAAAAAAGTAAAGGGTGAAGGCTCTTGTTTCGCACTTTCAATTTTATTTATCTCAGTGCTAAAAACATACTTTGCATCTGGGTTTAATCAGGAGGCACTGCTCACTGTGGGCACACAGATGTAATAGTTAGAGACATTGCCAGTGAATGTGTCCAGTTCTAATACTGGAAATAGGAATCTTGCTTTTAAGGGAGGGGACGTCTGAAGCAGCTTTACCCAAGAAAAGGTGTATGTGTGCGAGAAGCACTGAGCTGGGCAGAAGTCAGTGCACGACCAGATTGTGGAAGGAGCTGTATGCAAACATGACTGCAAAAGCAAGTGACTCCTGTTCAATAGTCCGAGAGGTACCTGGGGTGAAGGATAACTGAGTGGTCCTCAGGAACTCCCTGCAGTGAAGGCTCTGATCTCTTCCTATCCCGTTTTATTAGTATTCCCCATGGTTCCTACATCTGTCATAGTCTGCATTAGATGTGGAGGGATGAAATCACCCCTATCATTTCCCCTCCCAGTCTAAGTGAGAATTGTGCTTTGATTAAGACATGCTGTGGCTGTTTTCAGGACTCATTAATACCAGGATTAATCTGAAGCTACTGTATAAAGAGTGCATTCTGGCACCTCTGACAACAGGTATACTGTGACACTGGTCTCAGGTAGGTGTGACATCTGGGCTGGAGGACAACACGTTAGAACTGCACCCCCTGCGTTATCCTCTCGTCAGATAAAACAGTGACTTGTCCTCATTTAAATGGTCCCTGGAAGAAAGCAAAGCTGAAGCACTGAGCATCTTATTGATCAGCTTGCAATGAGCACTCATGGATCTTAGGAAAGGCTTGTGCAAGACCAGAAGGGTCGGGAAGGAGAGAACAACAAAGCAAAAGACTGACATGCTGTTGCCAAAGAAGCTGAAAGGTGAAGAGCAGAAATATCACAAATACAACAAATCTCCTTTGCTAGACAGCTTGGCATCATGAGCAGCAGACAGGACAACTTTTCTCCAAATAGATAGAAATGAACAACGTGCTGAAAGCAGTAGCTAAGGGACCATAGGTTAATGCTGTTAGAGCCTATTCTACCCTTGAGCAATGGCAAAGACTATGTTTGGTCATGAAACGTGGAGTCGTCACCACATTCCAAGTGCTGAGTGCAATTATGGATGCAGTAGATCTCTTGCTAGGACTTGTGCATGGGGAAATGCTTCCCATAGATGGAGAGATTTCCATGTAAAGATTCCTTCTTGTCTTACATGCTGCGCCAAGGAAAACACAGCGTTGGGGCGGGGGAATATCACAACAGAAAGAAGCGAGTCCATGAATGAGTCCACTGTAGTACCCATAATGGGCATGAATGTGTGCTGGCTGTTTGCATGGAGGGGGGAGCTGAAAATGGCTTTGGACATAGCCCTGCCCTGCAGTTGGCTGGTGTTGATTCTTTCTCAGAATAGAAGATGGAGAAAACTGTAACAATCTTCCAGGCTTGGCAGTACTGGAAGAAAGAAGTGAAAGGAAGGGAGGGTGGACAGGAAAAAGGAGGCAAGGAAGGATGCAAGAAACACACTCTTTAAAGAAAGGCTTACATCAATCCCTGTGTTACTGAAGCAAGACACTCAAGTGAGAAGCTACGATTAGAGTTCACTACCCCTAGCAGCCTGTGGCCACTAATTCTCTCTGACAGCAGTACCTAAGGTTGCAGCATGTCCAGCCTGTGGCTGGGCATCTGACTACTGCAATGTAGAGACATGGTAGGTTAGAAATACTTGCCTTATAAATGTGCAGGAAGTCGAAGAAGATAAAACAATGCCATGGGAAACAGCAGTTAAGTGAGAAAGGTGAACAGCAAATCACTGACAGGGGTTACTCCTGGCACCAAAGTTCAGTAGTGCATCCACAGGAGAAAACATCTCTTCAAAGGATGACAGATACTCTCCATCTATTGTTTCATAGCTCTTCATCTTCCCTATGTTTCCACGTGAATTTTCGGTCATAAAGCACTTTATTAGCTTAGTCCTTAAATGCTCCAGGAAGGAAATCAACCTGGCTGACCAAGTCTTCTTATACTGAAATGGCCCAAGAATTGCTGAGGCTGGTTTGAACTGACAACTCTTGAAGCTTTTCCTCACTACTGCAAAGCCGGATGATGGTACTTATGTAAAGCAAAAGCCTGAAAAGGGGATTTGTCTCACTGAGTTTTCTCTCCCTTTGTTTTCAGGGCCATTCCAGCTCCCTTCCTGGAAAAGAAAAGAAAATCTCCTGCCACCCACAGATAGCAACCTCTGTCTTTCAGATCCCTTTACCCTGTAGAAGACCCTACTGTGTGCTTTGTGGTTCAGGGTTTCCAGATCAAATCAGGGATCAGAATCTAGGTTTCAGTGAGAAAGGATCTTCAAAGGGGATGCCTGCCTGGTCTGTCCCTCTGATGTTTATGGAAATCCACTTAAGACCCTGCTTTCTCAGCTCTGGCTAGGGAGGCTGGGAGGGAGGAATGCTCCCTCGCAGTGGGCACCCTTTAGCCGCTCTTGATCAAAGCCTGGCAGCTGGTATCCATCCAGAAACAAACAAATCAATGCACAGGTGAAGAAATGAAGATCTGAAATTTGCCCTTGGTTAGCCAGCCTTCTAGATCAACACTGTGAGTATTCCCAGCTGTTAAATAAAAGCTGAGAAGATAAATCTCAAATATAAGAAATTAAAATCAATAAACTCATGGAGTCCTCCATGTGACAGTTCAGACTCATAAAGAGATACAATCACTAAATCCATACAGTGCTGCTCTCTCACAATTGCACCCATTACGAAAAGAGAAAGAAGAGTTATATGAAATGTTTGGCTGGGTATAGGAATCAGTTATCTTAATGATGCGATATCAAAAGGAAATATTGTCTCATTCAGAGATCTACCAGCTACAGTACTACAATGGTCCCAAAAGGATGGTAATTATTCTCACAGATGCCTAGAAATTCAGAATTATACTTTCACTATGTTTAATATCCTAGCTGTACTTCCAAGGATTATCTATCTTGGTAAAGCTTTGGGGATCTAATTCAATTGCTTTTTGTCTGGCACTACTTATTTATAAAACATGTGTCTTGGTGATACTGTGTTCCAGTGGGTCTCCCAGAAGCTGGAAGAAGAACTGATGAACAAGAAAGATCTGCTTTGCTCACCAAGCCTCTAGGACTGCATCCTGTCCTCAACTGTCTTGTTTTGCAAAGCAAAGGACATACCTTAAAAAATGCATCTGCCTCGTGCTGACCGAGCCTAGGTAGGTAGGACAGAGACATATCCACCTTTTGATGCTTTGTGCTGATCGTTCTGCTAAAATCAACAGCTAGCTTTTTTTTTCAGCACAGCTAACAACATCTGCAATGTGTGAGGCACTTGTTTACCTGTGTGCAAAGAATAATTTATAATGGATTATTTACATGATCACACCCTTATGGAGCGGCTTTACCTGGAGCCCCAGAGTAACAGCAAAATTGATAAGCTGTGCAAAGACAGATGAAATGCAGCCGTTCCTCAAGCGAGACATTGCAGTGCCTGGGGATGTTCCCTGCACGTGCTTATGATAAAGATGAAGTATCAGCATAATGTTTGAGGGTGAGAAAAAAAGGACTCAATATAAACCTTCCCAGCCAAATTTCTGAGGCGTGGTGGCCATCATGCTTTTTTTTAGAGTTATCAACAACTCATCCAGTTTGGGTTCCAGTTGTTTCCTGGCAACCTTCACCAGCTACGTGGTCAGTAAGCCCATGGTTCTCTATGCCTCTTGGTGGGAATCAGCTGAATCCTCTTCCACTTTACTCACTCCTTGATGGCACCCAGGTTCGTGCTCAGTAAGTGTACTGTTGGGTGAGGTGTGCGCAGTGTTGATGTGGTGGTGTGGGCAGAGCGTGAAAAGCTATCACGGGCAATTTCACCTGGGCTTCGCACATACGCGGTGTCTAGCACAGGGGTCCTCAAACTCTTTAACCAGGGGGCCGGCGCGCGGATGAAGTGGCAGGCAGTCATCTGCGGCTGCTTGGTT
>JAVJGJ010000062.1:19994455-20006505 GCA_035590215.1 Microhierax caerulescens | reverse complement strand
GGTGGGGGGTTCTGTAAATACTGGGGGGACAGATTGAGGACCCTGGGGGGCCGTATCTGGCCCACGGGCCATAGTTTGAGGACCCCTGGTTGAATAGTTAGGAAGCTGTGCTAGGAGCAAGCCCAAGGACAGAGTGCTATGAGGAGACTGCAAATGTGGGAAGTCCTGAAACATTTGAAAGTCCTGAAAAGTGGATGGCAAGCAGCCCAAGGGAGGAGGGAATTGATGGTGATCCCAGGGGTGGATTGAGTGGGATGCAGAGCAAGGAAGTGGTGGGGAGAGGAAAGGCACTGAACCCACTTCTGCTGTTAAGCACATCGTTACTTCTCTGAGCTGGGTTCCAACACAGCAATTAAAAACATTAAAAGTGTTAAACATGAACTCAACTTTAAGTTCACAAGTACTCATCTTGAATTTTATGCTTTTCATATGCTTAAAATTAAGTGAATGCTTAAGAGTTTTCTGTATGAGAATGTTAACTAATAGGCAGCATCAAGTATCAGGCTAACAAACGTGTGTAGGGTCTCATCAGCTTCCTATAGAAAATAACTGGCAGTGCCTTTCAGCCGTGAAAGCTACCTCTCTCAGTAGTGTAGAGTATATTGCTTTTCTGATTAACAAACCACAAGATGGATTTCTTTCCTAGCATCTGATGCCTTGTGAATAATTTTCTTAATCAAAATGAATAAGCAGAAAACACGTTTTTTACCATTGTTGCTATGACACCATGGATTATTGCATTTTTTTACTCAACTGCTCTTGTGGTTTTGTAGTTGTAGGAAATGCACGACGAGATCATTCTGGAGAAGGGTTTAATGTGATGTTATAGAAGTTTAGATTCAACTGTCTACCAGATGCTGAGTCATAAAGAGAGAGCGGGATGTTTCAGATGTAATGGATTATGGCTAGAGTTTTTAGTAAGAATAAATACGGAATCATCCAAATCAGTGATTTAAATCAACAGTGATTCTTACTTGTCAAAGACCACTGTCAGTGACAATTTCTGGTCAATAAGGGACAGCATCTGACCCTGGCACAGCACTAGCACCAGCTGTAGAGCTGCTGGTGCAGGTCTTAGGGCAAGAGAGAGAGAGACTGAAAAACCAGCCAGTGCATGTAGGGGGAAATGATATGCTGTAAGCCTGGAGAGTGAATAAGGGAAAATAATCGACAATTTTTTAACATTTATTGTTAAATCCTGCCCAGTGTCGTCATAGAGCACAGCTGCCTGCTGTAAAAGTTAAAAGCCTGCACAGATCAACAGCAGAACCATGCAGGGAGAAGTGCGTCTGTATGGCTCCAACAAATCCAGTGGTGAATGTGCATGTCAAAGCACCGAGCTCTCGGTTCTCCCAGGTGCTCCCGGGGCTGTGACCTCGGTCTTTGCCACTGCGCTATGGCCGTCGGTCCTCAGGGCACCAGGAGTGTTTCACTCCATCTCCAGTTAGTGCAGGATTCAAGCCATGCCACTGGGCTGGCTGGATTTCTCTCTCACACACGTGGCTGCATGCACATAGACACAGTGATGGGGAGGGCAAAACACAAGATGGGAAATTGCAGCTGTCAGCATTTTTTTGGCTCACAGGAGGAAAATAGGGAGCAGCCAGAGAATTGAGGGGAGGAGGGCAAATCCCTCAAAAAGAAAAACGAAGTAGAAATACAAAACCCAGAAGGTCTTTTATGGCTTGAGAAAGCGGAAGGAAAACAAAATTGGGGAGGGGCGGGAGGAGAAAAAAAGAGAGAAAAGCCAGAGAAAATCTGGGGAGTTATTAATGCTGCAGGATTACAGACCTGATGGCTGTGTGCTAATTGTGCTTTGTTTATAATAAACATGAAACTTCAACTTCTGCTGCATTCAGATAAGCCAAGAACAGGTTCATTAACACTTGTTAGGGAATGTTGTTTTCCTTCCAAGACGTGTAGTGATAGATGGCAAATGAGCTAGTGGTCTCTGTGTCCATCTTCTAACAGAAGCCAGCTGCTGGAAAACCAGAAGTCATGAGGTTCCCAAGTGAACTGCTCTGCCTCAGCTCCATTTTAATTTCTGCTGGAGAGATGCGAAACCAAGTCCTCGTGCTAATAAAAGTGGAAGCAAAGGTGGGTAAGACTGCTAGTGGCAGGCAGCTGGAGGGGCAGGATGGAGAAAATCACTCTGGCTGCTAACTCTGTGCACATGCAAAGAGAATTATTTACAACTACAAAGTGCTGTAGTGACCTCTAAAATATGTGTTTGAAAAAAAGGCTATTTAAAATAAAAGGCATTTACTAGTTCTGGAACAAAGCAGCAGTAAAGTTCAGAGACAGCTCTGAGGATCACATGAGGTTTCCCTTGCTGTGCTTCTGTTTGCAATGCACATGCAGGGGAAAGAGGACTGGGAGAGCTGCAGCCTCCATTGCCATGTAGGGTTGCTGAAGCTGCATTCCTGAAGGAAGACAGATCCAGGAGTATTCAGGACAGAAAGAGAAGCAGTCTGTCTTGAGCAACAAGGTGAAGAAGGTGCTGACTTGGAGGGGACCCACCTCACCCTTGGCTGCTGGCTTGAGCCTGCAGGCCAGTCAGCTGCTGGAGGATGCTGGCTTCCCCTTGCAGCTTGACAGCTGAGAAGTGCCTCAGAGCCCCCCAAAGTGGGACCACAGGACATAGAGGTCAGTGCCAATCACATGCTTTTCAATGTGTCTCTCTTTTGTAACTTTTCAATTTGGCAGCTGAGAACTGAATTAACCCTTCGCTGTGCTAGAGTACTTTTTGTCTCTCCGCTTGTCTAGTCACATGCCTGAGCCCAGGTCAGCTGAAGGCTTGCTGCTCCTCTGGAAGCAATGAATCCATGTAAGGCAGTGTGAGCAGACTGCACACCCTTTGGGTTTCTGCAAACCAGGGTGCGTTACGAAATGGTCACGGTACGGCTATAGCCATTAGGGAACGCCAGAACCAACCCACCAGCCTGAAAGAGCCAGCCTGGGGTTAGTAACACAAGTGACAGTTCACAGAGAGAAATCCCTCAGGTTTACCCATCTGCCTCTCCTGGGCTAGGGATAAGCTGTGGGAGATAGCTCGGTATGCCTTTTTATCCCCAAATGTCTTACCGAACAGAGACAGCATCACAGGATAAAGTAGATGGTACCATTATTAGGAATAAAACAGGGACATGTTGAAATGGGACCTGACTGCAGCCTGGTACTTCAGGATCAGTTTGGAAGAGTAAAAGTTTTGTAAATATATCCTCTACAAGGTGAGCAACTTCTGTTCTTGCCTTTTGTGTGAGTGTGATAATTGCAGCTCTTATCTGTACTGAAATGCACCTGTCTTCCTCCTGTCCTCCATCCCTCTCCTGAGTTCTCAGTCCCAGAGGCATTTCAGTCACTTTATCTGGCAAGTATGTACCAAATGCAGCGTTAGTTCAAGGACATGTACTAATAAAATAAACATATCACTAAAGGCACCACCTGGTCAATATGCTTAATGTTTTGTGCGACAGATAAACCCAGAAGGAACTGATGAAGCAGCAACAATGGTTGTATTTACAGAGTAGTTACATGTTACTGAGCAACTCAGACCAACAGGATTCATCCTTGGTCAGTCCTCCCTAGCTGTTACATTACTCCAGGGGAGCGTGTTTTATTCAACTGCCCGTGGAGTTTGGCTATTAAGGGGGGATCTAAAATGCACCAAATTGGCCGTTGGCAGTCTCATTAAGATGCATAAGTACATATTACTCACTTTATAGTTTGTGTGTCATCTTGAACTTCTCAAATTTCCTTTGGAAGTCTTAGCTTAGTCACTTATCATCACCTTAAGCTGCGTATCATCACCTTAAGTGAAGGTGATGACGTTTAGGGGAGTTTTGCTGTTGGACTCCCTGCTGTAAGGTGATGCTGAGGCTGAAAGTCTTTGAGCGTTCAGGACACGAACTACTAAAGGCTGTGGAAGTGTGCTGGGGAAATGTTGTGGCTGTTGTTGGTGGCAGCCTACTGTGTTAGACGGACTATTTGTCCAAGCCAGTTCGGCTGCACTTATATTCTGTGCTGTATCGTGGCTGCCAGCCCAAGTGACAGCATATGGCGGCCTTGTACTTTTAACAGGGCAGTTGGAGAGGCCTCCAGGCTCAGCTAGGCTGTTTGAGGCCTTGCTGACAAGCCTCCACCCCGTGCGAAAAAATGTCCTATCAACCATGGCTCCATTTCATCAAGTATTGCTGGTTTAAGAGGGAACTTGCCTGGCTGTCTTTTGTTTTGTCTGAACACACCAGGATTGTCCAGACCGCTGGGTGGTTGGTCATAATCTGGCTGAGCACTTTCCCAAGCAGAGGATCTGGGTAGGCCCATGGTGGCAATATGAAAATCACTCTTCAAAAGAAGACTATGCCTTCAGGAAGAGAAAAACATGGTCTTTTATGGGGACATTAAGTACCTAAATATATATCTATATACTTGGATCATGATGCTCACATTGTACACGCTACAACTTTCCTCCCCTCTGGCTATGCAAATTCTGAGGACCCTGATTACCTTGGCATGAATTATTGAAAAGAACAGAATGGATGCTTAAAACCAGGAAAATGTGTCTGCGGAACGAAATGCTTTTTAAGTATCTCATTGATTCCTTCTTTACTGTACTGCCCGCTGCCTCCTAAACACTGTGGGTAGTCCTTAATTCCACCATCTCTGTTTGTGAATGCTTAAGCTGACCATTAGCATCCTGTCACTAGGAGAAAACTTCCCTAAGGGGAATTTACACCATTATGGATGTTTCAAAACCCTTACAGAGGCATCCAGTGCTGGCTGCTCAGCGCAGACAGAACTTTGGTTGACAGGGGCTATTGGCATGGTAATGTGAAGAAGCATCTTTTCTTGGAGCTGTTTTGAATAGGAAAGTAGTAGCAGTATTAAGTAGAGTTAATACAGAAAAAAAGCCAGAGGTTCCTCTTTTTGTCTTGAAGGAGCTGCAATTTAATTTGAATTGGGATGTAGCACAGAAAGGTAATGAAGAAATCAGAGAAAGCAATAAGAACTGAACAAGACTGGAGCAAAGAGGCATTGGACAAATTATCTTTCCTGTTTTCTGGTGAGTGTGTAACATGTCAGAGAACATGCTTTATGCTTCCTAGCAATATGATGAACAATATTAATTATATTATAATCATACATATAATGTGTGGAACCAACAGAAAGAAAAGGGGTTTCCTGTAGTATTAGGGATGTTACTAGGCTGTAAAAATTATGGAAACCAAGAAATATTTTTTTGTCTTGCTGCCTGTCCTTTTGATCACATTAGTATGTAGTATTAAAGTAGGTCATGGCTCTGCTGTGCAAAGTGCTGTGCAAACATACCACAGCAGGCCTTCAGCTAAGTTGTCATGGAGCCATTGTTTTCATTAGAAATCAATTTAATGCCTCTCTGCCAGCTCTGTGATACTTTTTTACCTGGGACAGACTTCTCAAACAGCTTGACGGAATGGTTTAGTGGGATGTGGGGAGAGATGACATGCAACAGATGATGACTCGTAGGCATTTTTTACTTTGTTAAAACCAAGTCATACAGTTCAACTCATTAGGCAATGTAATTTCTCCTTGGATTTTGAGAGAGTTGAGAGATTTGGGGATGTTTGTGGGAAAATGGGCTGGTGACTGACAGTGGTTTTGCTATAGGAAAACAGCAAAGCTCTGTGTGTGTGAATGAGATTGCTATCTCAGATCATTCTGGATTCATTAACAGTGGTGTTAATATTGATCACTCAACATCAGGAAAAGGGGAGGGAAGGCTAGTGTTAAAAAAAAAGATATAAATAATATCTTAATAAATAAATAAATAAATAATAAAGAGATATAAACTAGTTAAATGCACTAGCTACCAGCCCTTCATACAGCATCTTCTGTCACATCTGCTGCTATCATAAAGCTCTTCTTTATTATTGAGGGAGTTATGAAAGGGAGTGACTTGGAAACAGAGGAGAAAGTTGCACATCATGAAGTCCTGCTGAATTATTGGGGAATATAGTCACATCTCTTGCTTTCCTAAAGCACTTCACGGAGTACAGTGAAAAATGGCATACTGCTAATATGTTTTCTGCTGGAATCTGGTCTCTGTCAATTAAGTGTGTAAAGAAAATCTGCAAGGATCCTGGCAACACTGGACAGTATCCAGACTTGCAGAAGCAATGTACGTACAAAAAAAGAGGTATGAAATACCAGTCAAGAATTCCTCCTGCCTGATATTAAATTACATTTCTGTGTATCATATTCTCCTGTGTAATACAGATAATGCAGAAAATAATGCAGCCTTCATTTCTCTTGCACAGCAGCAGAATAATGCAAAGGGAATCTAGAATCTGATCTGTAGAAGACACAAAGGACTGCAAATACAAATTCAGTAAAATTCAGAATTATGCAGATCTGAATTTAATTTCACTTATGCCTCTATTCTATTCTATTTTCAAAACAACACTTTAAGTTCAGTGTGTGAAAAGTATATCGATTCTGAACAAAAATGTTCATACAAGTTGCTAAGATGATTTCATTAATCTACTTAAAAAATGTAAACTCATTAATGTTCCTGGTTATTTGCATTAGCCCAAAGGAAGTGGAAAAGGATTGCTTGAGGGTTTCCCACTGAATAATTCGAACCTCTCAGTGATGATCTGCTCCATAACCCACCCTAACACTGAGGTCAGGCTGACAGGCTTGTGGTTCCCCAGATCCTCCTTCTGGCCCTTCTTTTAGATGGGCGTCACATTTGCCAACTTCAGACTCACTCTGGACAGATAAAACAGAAAGGCAACAGCAGGGACTTCAGTACTGCAATCTGGAAAACAAGATAATAAAAAAGGGATTAAAGTGATAATTTTTAGTTGACAGACTTCAAACTGTAGAGCTACAGTCATCTAATGGGAAGCTGAGTTTCCTGTGTAGCATATATTTGCTGCCCTGGAGTTACTTGATAAAATAATTGATGGAAAATGAAAATACAATTGCATGCAGGATGATAAAGTATAGTGACTGTCTCTGGCACCCCCCGTTTTTCTTTGTGAATTACTCCAGTCCTACCAACACGCTTCTGAGGGAAGCTTTGTCTTTATCCCTCGTTCCTGCAGGAAAGCAGGCCAGTACATGTGCGTCAGATCTATTCTGTACCTGGTAAGTCAGCCTGCATCAGGGATGGGATAGAAAAAAGCTGCCCCTCCTGGAGCATGGTGTTATCTGGTGGGTACAGATAACCAAAAGAGTTATAGCTGTTCTGGTCAGGAGACATATTAACTTTTCATCTTTCCAGTCTTCATCTCATGGAGCTTTTACGAGGGCCGCGCTGGCTTCCCAGGCATCCTGCTCATGGAGGAACTCAAGAAGACAGGGCAGTTCTTTTGCCTCCTGAGACAGAAAATGCCGTCTCTGAGTCTTACAGCTCAGGTTAGTCCAGGAGGAAGAAAATATGAAAAAGCTTTGTGGAGCTCTTTTTTTTTTTTTTTTTTGTAGGTGTGGAGACCTAAAATTATAGGCGTGGGCAAATGGGGAGACCATGGTGCACCCCTGAAATGTGGGTCAGAAGCCACATGAGCATGAAGACCACAACAAAGGTCCCTCTTGCTTGCCTCCCCATTTCCACAGCCTCAGCTGACCCCCACCTGGCCAGTGTTCTGCATCATGGAAGAAGCAGGATTTTTTTGGCACTGGAGATATCATACAAACCATACCAATATAAAATGATGCCAGGGGTTTAATACGGAGTAAGCTTTAGCATAGCAGCAGACTTCATCGATCATTGCGTTCTTGGCTCTCATTTTGTAGGCAGACCTTCAAAGTCAGCTTTGTTTTTTTTGACATAATTGCTATAATAGTACTCATCAGCTTGTTAGTGTAGAAGGCTCAGGTATTTGGCATCCAGGTCAATATGCCATACAAAGATACTCCTTATCTTTGCACAGTGCTTGTTAGTGTAATGCTCAGGAATGCACTAATGTTGTGTGAATAATTTCAACAGGGCAAGGTTATTTAGATCTACTCACCCCCAAACCTACATTATTTTTAAGAGCTATATTTAAATTCATAGGAAGCAGAGAAGACTGCACATATGAAAGGCTGCCTCTCAGCAATCTGCAGTTTTAGAGAAATTAACCCTTTGGGATGGTCTAACTTTATGATTTCCCTGCCTCCAGCTCAGTGGAGCACGAAAAAGATTCACTGCCTCTCCCAAACCCAACCTAAGTACTTAGGTAAAAGCTAACTCAGAGAAAAGCAGCACATAATAGTCTCACAGACCTGGAAGCTAAAAGATGTGGTCTTAGCTTGGTGCCCACATTAATAATCCAATCTCTTCCAAGAATTTCATATATTAGTCAATGCTCATCACTGTTAAATTTATGGAGCCATGGGGACTTATAATGGATCCATAAATACCCTTCCCTAAGTCACTGTTAAGACTCTAATTAGTTAGGAAATTATTTGGCTTTTCAGTTTCAGGTTTCAGCCACTAGGCTCATATAATTTTTTTGGTTATCTTTATAGGAAAAAAAAAATACTTGTGTAATTATCATCAGCAATAAATATATAGAACATGAGTTCCTTTCCTCCAGAATATTTTCCATTTTGCCACAAAACACATTTCTTGTTTTGCATTAACATTTGGGTGGAAGTTTTTTCATTATTCTGGAAGAGACACTAATACCATTACCTTTTTTATGCAAAGGAAAATCAAAGAAGGAAGAGGTTAAATAATTTATTTTGGTTTCTGGTACAGTAGAGATGAGAGGTGTATGCTGGCATATGTGACCTTGGAGGCCAATGTTCTGGGCACCCTGGAATCCCTCAGCAGCAGAGGAATAGGACCAAGCATGAAAGAACAGGCAGTCCTTTACACAGCTTTGGACTGTCCAGGGTCACAGGCTTGCCCATGCATGCAGGATGCTGTGTGCACTAAAATATGCTTGAACCTCTCCACATCTCAGATTGTAGGGTAACATAGCTTTGTAAAACCTTGATTTTTTTTCTGTATGATTCGTGATCCTGGTCCAGAAAAATGCCATGAAATTGATGAAATTGCATTCACTTACCATGGGAGGAGGCAAGAAGTATAGAATTACAGTCACTTATGTATATCCCAGTGAAATACGTTTACAAGATATACTAAAGGAATACACAAACCTGTGCCCAGACACAATCAAAAGCCATGTTATTGTTGTTATTATTATTGTAATTGTTATGGGATTTTTTATTTTATTTTACCTAGGATTACCTCAATTTATTTTACCTAGGATTTTTTTTTTGGCTGAATTCCTCAATAAGTGTTTTTGGACTGGCTCTGTTCCTGTGGAGTTGTGTCCATCGAATCAGGGCATGGATAGAGGATTGCTGTGTGATAGTCCACCCATATGAAGAGATCAGAAACTCGGAGACTGGTGAGCAAGCAACAAGAAATCAAGGTAACCACTTTATTGCCTTTTGAAGGGTCCTTCCTGAAAACTAGCAGAAGATGATGCAAATCCTTCTATTGTGTGAGGACTTTAGCAAAGAGCAGATCGTTGCCATTACACTTCAAATAAAAATTCGGTAGTGCTTAAGTGTTCTCAGCTCCCACTAGCTGAACACATGATGACATGATAGCTGACTATTTAAAGTGACTTGAAGGGTTTTTCGGAGATATTTGGGATTGAAAACTTTGCCACTATTTCCTTCTGATATGGGCATGGTCACGGGGCTCCGTAGCCTGCCTTATTTCAATATTTGTCTACTACCCTCATATGTACTTTAAATTGGCCAGGAAGAAGATTGAAGTAGAGGATATGGGGGCCTGCCCACTGTACATGATCCTGGGTGGGAGTCTGATTTATCAGCATTCCAAGTTTGCATTGGTTTCATTGCATTTTCAATATGGAACAAAGGTATTTCTATATTTTTATTGTTTTGTGGTTTTTTTTTTAATAGATCTAATTCTATTTGTGTGAGGGGAAGTTTTATGATGTGTTATATTACCATTTATATAACAACAGTCTCGTAGGAGTCCAGAGTTATTAACTAGGATTGTTCAAACATATTGAGCAAAAGGTAGAAATAGGGGAAAGGAACAGATACAGCCACAGTTGCCTCCTCTGCTTCGGTTCCTCTGTCCCTTCCAAATATAAGGATCAAACAAAAAATTTTTACATTCACTGAGATTTGATATAGGCTAAATTCACTTCAGGCTTAAAAGCCCATCAGGTTGTAGCAGCTTTTTCATCTCCACTGCAACAGGAAACTTTAATTTGATTTTCAAAGGACTTGAGTTTGGGTTTCTACTGAATTAAGTTGTTTGAGTATTAGGTCTTCTGAAAACTGTTACTGAACTCTTCCATCCTCCTTCATTCAATTTCATGCTTCTAATTTTTGTGCTTCTAATGAAAGGGATGTTTACTACATCTAACTTGAACTGATCTGGCAAGTTGCAAAACATTCGATATGAATGAAGTTTTCTCCATCAAAAAGGTCTTATGTCAAAAGTGAAGGCAAGTCTCTGCTTTTCCTCTTCTCAAGTACTGGATATTAGACATTGATCATTGAACTGGAAATCCAATTACATGATTATTAATCAGATGTGTTTTTTTCAGCTTGGGGGAAAAAAAGGCCAAGTGAAACATGAAAGTCCACTGGGAAACACTACCGATTAAAGCAATTAAAAGAGGATGTGGAATTCTTAATTCTTACACTTGGCTAGAAAGATGATTGACTGGGCTTGGCTCTCCTGGGACTGGGTGCGCTGGGCAGTTTTTTATTTGCTTCTTAAGATCAAATGCTTCTCTTTCCATTATGAGGCAAAATTAATTTTCTTTGCAGGGAACTTTAGTTATTATGATATGGGTAGCTGATCAAGTTTAAAATGTTTGATCAGGTTAAGCTATGCCTGTCATTTAACATTCCCACTCATGGAGACAAGCACATATTCCTTCCATTCTCATAACATTCTGCAGACAGACTTTCTGACAGCTGAAGTGTAGCCAGTAAATTTCTTTTCCATTAGTTGCAAATTGTACAATAATATACTAAAGTAATTACACCATAAATCTTCTTGCCATGAAGTTAGGCTCTGCGGTACACACTCATAAAATAGTGCAGTAGCAAATGAAATCACTGCATCTGTATATATTAGTCTTGCAGTAACTTTTCTTGAGTGTGGTCTAAAATATTGACAAGAGTGAATTGGGAGGAACTAGGAGGGATCCAATGTTTCTTGGTTTTTATAAGAGAGGGGCTAGAGTTCTTCAATAATTAGGGCTACCTTGTAGCTACACATGGGTCACAGTGAGGATTATTGCCAACAATCTCCTTAGGTGTGCATTGTGAAATAGAAAATAATATTCCCTGGATCATCCAGGATGCAATGAGCCTTAGCTGAAGGTCTGAGTCCAAGACAGAATGTGTTGAAGCACCTGAGGAGTCTACTCAGTCTAGACAGAATACCTCTAGGCTAAATCTAACAATTGCATGGCTCTAAAATGCTTTGAAGGTCAGGAAAACACAAATGGGAAAAGAATACATCTATTTTACTTAGGTCCCTAGAAAAGAACTGATAGGTACTGTACCTAAAGCACTCTCTCAGCACCTGAATGTGAAGAGTCATGATTTAGCATTACTACTGTACGGCAAACTGTGGAAATAAAACTATGTTTTCTAGGCAGTTTTATTCCCAAAGCCAAGGGCTGTCCTGGAGACAAACCTGCCTGTAACCCTCCTGATACTTCTTGAACTGTGCAATATAAAATTTCCTCCCTTTTTTTGGAAGAGAATGGTAGCAGCCACCCTACCCCAGCCCACAATTTTTCTCCTTTAGCCCAAAGACTGTAAAGGTCTCTCTGGATAAGAATCTCTCGATATCCAACAGTGTGGCCAGCAGGACCAGGGCAGTGATCATCCCCCCGTGCTGGGCACTGGTAAGGCTGCACTTTGAATACTGTGTTCAGCTTTGGGCCCCTCACTGCCAGCGGGACACAGAGGTGCTGGAGCGTGTCCAGAGACGGGAACGGAGCTGGGGAAGGGTCTGGAGCACAAGTGCTGTGAGGAGCAGCTGAGGGAACTGGGGCTGTTCAGCC
>JAVJGJ010000062.1:19984210-19994355 GCA_035590215.1 Microhierax caerulescens | reverse complement strand
AGGGAACTGGGGCTGTTCAGCCTGGCCAGGAGGAGGCTCAGGGGGGACCTTGTTGCTCTCTACAGCTCCCTGACAGGGGGTTGCAGGGAGGTGGGGTTGGTCTCTTCTTCCAAATAACAAGTGACAGGGTAAGAGGGAAAGACCTCAAGTTGCACCAGGGGAGGTTTAGATTGGGTATGAGGAAAAATTTCTTTACTGAAAGGGTGGTCAAACTTTGGAACAGGCTGCCCAGGGAGGTGGTGGAATCATCATCCCTGGAGGTGTTTGAAAAACATGTAGATGTGGTGCTTACAGGCATGGTTTAGTGATGGACTTGGCAGTGCCGGCTGAATGATTGGACTTGATGATCTTCAAGGTCTTTTCCAACCTAAATGATTCTATGATTCTATGATTTCCAGAGAGATCAGGGGCTGATGGAATCTTCCTTCGAGCCATGATAGGTGTTTGCACCCAGACAGCCATGGACCTTTCACAGGACAAGGAATGGGATTGAAACTTCTGTATTGGCCCTAAGGAACAGGGATGTGCATGTGCACTTAGACCATAAAGCACTTGCTCTGCCTTCCTCCTTCTCCAGGTGGGCTGCCAGGTCCCCAGGAAGCTAGATACTGCTGAAGAAGCTCTGAATCCAGCTTTTCCATTGCCCAGCTGCATGCCCTGAGATAAGAACTGCAGGCTGGATTTATAGGAGCCCACGTCAAGTTTAATTTGCTACACTGTGTATGGCTCATCTGCCAGGCTGCGTGAGCTTTGCTGTCTCCCCAGAGCTATGTCACTGGTGCCGTTCACTCCTCTTGCATAAGAGGTAGCATCTATAGAGGCTGGGTCATTTCCAGGACCATTATCTCTTGTGGTTTGGTGGCACAGGTGGAGAGGTGGATCCATGGTAGTGATCACATTGCTGGAAAAAACCAGTGCAGAGGCAGGGCAGGAAGAACTTATGCTGAAAAAGCCAATATTGCGATCTCTGATTCTGTATAGCACTGAAAACATGGACTTCTGCCAGGGGTCAGTCACGGCAGCAAGAGCACAAATAACCCCCAGCGTGGGAGCATTTCAGGTGAATGGGCTTTGCTGTTCTGTGAATAATTACCCTCATACAGGCAGCATCTTTGGCTGGGTCTCGAGTGACGGTGGTGTGAAATGGGCATTTGACATTGATTCATCTGGGAAATGGGCATGTACAGGAGCCCTGGAGAGAGATTTTCCCTGCACATCAAGGCCCAGGAAGTACATTTGATTACATTCACTATATTTGGTGTGATTTGCTGCACTCAGATATTCAGCTGCAATTAGGTGGTTAGAGACTCCTCATTAATCTTTGGCTCTGTGCTGCCTATCAATCTGTTCCCTCACATAGCTTATAGCAGTATTCTGAACATTTTGATTAGGAAATATCCCTGCCTTGGAGCTGTTGCTGGTGGCAGGAATTCTGTGTGCACCTCCTGTCAATATCTAAATGTCTTCTATTCAAGGCTCTTTAGAGCACTTGTCTTAAATGACAATTATTGTCTCTTGCCCAATTCAGAGATCTCTGAAAACATGCTGAGCTGGTGCCCTGACATTAGACCCCCCAAGACATTGCTTGTTCCTTGATACCTGAGCATATTCCTTGATGAGCTTTCTGATCTATTTTTTCTCCCATTAGGATTTCTTAGGATGTTTGGATTCATCTAATTTACCTCCTTCTGCTTTCTTCCTTCTGAAAAAGGCTTACATTCTTATTGCCCTTACTATATTTAAAATGCTTTGAATTTGATTCTTAATTCACCAGCCTTCTTGCTTTTCAGTTTACTCTTTCATAAATAATCATAAAAGAAAACCAGGAGGCAATTTAATTGTACTTGTGATAGGAAAAGAACTTGTCAGAAAAGTCACTGTGGGGGTGGCAGCGTGGAACTTTTTCTCTTGAGGGAGCTCTCTTCCAGGTCATAGAATCATAGAACGGTTTGGGTTGCAAGGGACCTTAAAGGTCATCAAGTTCCAACCCCTTTGCCATGGACAGGTACACCTCCCACTAGACCAGATCAGGACACTTAGACAGCTCTGAATTCTCATGCTTTTAACTGATGAGAGAGGACTTCTCCCTGCCTGCATCCTTCTCTCTGGAAGCTTTAATCTTGTTTAGCCCTGGTCTGATATGGACACATGGTTCATTAGTGGTATCTCCTACTAGGGAAGAAGACCTCAATGCATCACAAGTAAAGCTGATCTGTAGTGCGCAGGCACCCTGAATAAATCATTCTCTACAGGTTTATGAGGAACATTTTACATGTCTCTATGAATCCTGTTCCATTCTATATCACAGATGATATTCCCTTTGAAATCCTGGGATGATTTCAGATAGCTATGAATTTGAGGATTGTTTTCAAGTGCTAGTAAGAATGGATTCTTCCAAGATGGGGCTTGTAGCCCAATCCTTATGCTATACCATGATGAAGATCACCATGAAAAAGAATGGGGAGGTGACGGACAGTTCATTTATTTCTGTCCATGCACAAATCTCAAGCAAATATTACTCTGAAACAGTTTTTCACTCAAATCCCATTCTTCTCCCTATCTAGAATCAGCATGTGTTTTGCCTTTTAATAGTCAGTAATGGTAATGGTCCAGTCACTGGAGATACTAATGTCACTCTTCCACTTTAGATCTTCCAAGATTAAAGGCCTTCCTTAATAAAAATTAAAAAAATAAAGAAAAAGAAGAAAAAAGCTGTTATTCAGACAGAGTATTGGATTTGCTGAAGAATGTGATGTGAATGGAGCTATGAAGAGACTGGACTTGACAATTGTAATGGTTTTAAAATCTGTGGATCTACCTCTGAGGTGTACCCTCCTGTAGATGTAATAGTGTTGAATGAAGCTGGAATGCTGGACATTTTGTGGAGTTTAACTTAAATAGGCATTGACTCCTCCAAAGTTTTCTTTCCCTGTGAGTATCTCCAGTATATCTCTTAAGCTTCCTTGAAGTTCAAACTATTTTGTGTTGCTGTTTAAACAGGGTTGTGCTCTATTATGTTTGTGTGACAGATATAGGAGAGGTGGGAAACTGAGATGAGTTTTGAGTATTTTTTTCTATACTTCTTGAAGAAGATATTGTATCAGATTGATTCTAATTGTCCCCTTTATATTCAAGTTGCAAAGTGTCCATGTTAATAACTACAACCACCAGTACAACCCCCTGCCTCAACTTTTAACCAACAAACTAAATCCTATGGATATCTTCTGTATAAGGAATAAGAGGGAAAAAAAAAAAAAAAAAAGAAATGTGTCAGACAGGTAAATGCATACAAATTTCCTAAGATAAGCATTTGCAGTTACTTTAGCAATGGCTGGTTTTATTGCAAATGCTAGAACTCTACTACTGAAATTAATCAGTAGGAAGAGAACAACACAAAACTAGCTATTAATCTTTGTGCATCCAAAACTGTAATGAGAAGAGAAGAGTTTTAGGAAAGGATTAGAGACTCCTCACTGTCTAAAGTCCCAGCTGTGCTTTACTTTCCACTGCTGGATATAGAGAAGCAAATCCAAATCTTTCACTGCATCTCTTGCTTTGTTTTTATTTACGTTTGGCGTCAGGATGCAGCTGTACTGACACTTCCTGAATAAGACAAGGTCATATTCATCATTACACATATAAATAATCCTTGTGTTTTCAGTCTTTTGTAGTACACATCCTACTAGACCATTAAACTATCATTTCTGTTGGGTTTCTATGAAATTTTTCATTTTTCCTGCAGCTGATGAAATGAATGATGATGATGTACTTCTTACCAAAAGCATCTAACATTTAAACTCCCACACTTCCCTGAGCAATCAGTACTGTTAAAAGTCAACTTAACACCTTTATTCCTTCAATTCATGAAGAGCAACAGTAGTGTTTAAACAGAATCCAAAGGGTACCTCCAGGTGTGTGTTATTTGGGTTAAAATCTGGACTGCTAGAATCCTCCGGAGTTCAGGATTTATGGTAATCTAGGTCAATTCTGTGCAGCTATGGAAGCTATCAGATAAAAGTTTTTCTGGTAGCTCCTAGGAAAAAATGCTTATTGGGCAAGGAAGCTGGGAAATTGTACTTTATGAAATTGTTTTTTCTCTGTCTTGCTCTTTCTGGGAACTGCAGAGATATTAAGCACGAGACTCAATTTTTTTTTCTACTTCCATGGTAGAATTCATTTAAGTGAATGAGTAAGAAATAAGTTTATATTGGCCAATTTTTATAAAAAATGACTAAGATGTCAGCTGAACTAATACTGGTGGAGATACTATATTTTGTAATATCCAGGTGGTTACCAAAGCTGGGAGAACTTCTGGGAAAAGACAGACTGCCGGGGAAAGGTGCAACTTATGGTTATTGGTAGAGGTTTTTCCAATGTTGAGTCACAGTACCAACCCCAAACAGTTGCCAGCCTCATCAGAAGCTTTCAGAAGGTTATTCCATTTTTTTGTGTGTTGTTTTACCCTCTTGATGTCATACTTTGTCTCCTGGTGGTTCCTATAGGGATAATACAGGGACCTTCCAGTGGAAGGTGACACTTTGGCAAGGGTTGAGAGGGTTGAAGTTGATTCATGCTAATAGACTTTAATGATTAATGGCATTACGAGCTGGAATAAACACATTTAGTTTGTATTGTGCCTTGATCCAAAGGACATGCTGACCTGTTCCTCACAGAAGTCAGGGTGTCAGGACGTTTCACCGATGGAGTGGTTGTAGCAAGCACTGAGGATCACTCAGGAAGCACAGAGGGAGGTACATTTTTTTGAGAAAGGACTTCTCTAGTGATTTTGATTGGCTCTTGACAATGGTGATCTTAGCCACTAAAAGGAATCCCAGGAAGACACAGACCAGTTACATTAAATTAAAAAAAAAAAAAAAAAGAAAAAAAAAAAAAAGAAAAAAAAAAGAGAGAAAAGAGAAAATAAAAAGGATTGAAGCCTGTGACTGAGCGACAATCAGTGCAGAAGACCATTTGGCAGGTTTAGCAGAAGACTATCACAGGTAGGACTGGGAATTCATGCTAATGTAAATATCAATTTGCATGATTAAATTTAAAATATTACAGCTGCTTGGTTCAGTATAGTTTGTACAGTCTCATTTTCTCTGTGTGTTTGTATGTCTTATACTTCTGAGTATATTAGCCAATTTCAGCTAAATCAGATGAAGGTGTCCAGGACAGTAGGACTTGGGATAATTCAATTCCCATGAGGTTTTTGGAACAAAGCAACTACTGATTGTGCCAAAGTGAAAACTAAGCACACTAAGAAATTGTATTTGTTCGTGGGTTGTACATCACTTACAGGATGTTCTCAGAAGAAATGAGGAGACCACAGGAAATGCTTTTAAGCTGATATGCTGGAGGCTCAGAGCCGTGTTAGCTTTCTGGTATAGGTGAAAGTCACTTTAGACTGCTTTGACAGTATAGCAATGCTATTCATGAGATGACTTGAATCTCAGCTTTTCTGCATTGCCTACATTCTGCCTGCTAAAATGTCACACACGGAGTAAAGCAGGAGAGTGGTCTCCACTGGAGACATATCTGTAACATCAGAAACTGAATACAGATAGAGCAAACCCCACTACGCAACATTAAAATTAAATGGAGCACAGCCTAAGCAGGGTGAGTCATACCCTCAGTCCTTAAATTGCAGTCAGGGAGATGTGCTGGTCAATGAGCAGCTCTAGTCTTTTTTCCAGTCTTTGTTATTTGTATAGATAGCCTGTACGTGTAGGAGCTCAGTCACGGCTGATGATCCCACTGGTCTGCACTGTGCAGATCTGAAAAAACCAAACAGGTTCCACCTCATGGATATTCTGCTGTATGTTTGTTTTCACTGTACATGTCACTGTTTCCTCATCTTTACTGTCTCCGGGGAGAAAAAGGAAAATATTAACTGTCTCAACTTGGGCAAGAGGGAATAATTCAGAGGGATTTTCAGCTCAGTGCAGGCCTTCAGAGTTGGTTCTTTGTTGGTAAATAGATAGCTCAGGGTTTGGAGAAAGACACTGAGAGATTTCAACTGCTGATTGAAAATTTAACTGAGAACTCCTTCTTCAGCATGGGTGGAATTCAGAGGAGCCATGCAGTTAAAAGCAAACCAAAGGGTGAAGCTGGAAGGGGCTCACCTGATCTCCCTATAGATATGGAGCAGGTATAGGGGAAAACCTGGGGCTGAGCTTTCTACTGACCCTCCCAGAGGCTGTGAAACTCTGGTCTCTAGGAACTGAAAAGCAAACCAGGTGCTGAAATTGCAGCAAACCTGCAATAACGGCTGGATGCTGGCAGCTTCGCATCGTGAATGCTGTCTTTATTTTGCTACAGAAAGCTCTTTAGGAAAGCCGTGGAGCGTGACTGACAGCTAGCTTGACCCTCTAACAGAACTGCAGACTCAGGCTGAGGGACACAAGGGGACTAGGCAGCAGGGGGACTTGAGGGAGCAGAATTTGCTTCTTCCTCCTAGTTGATGACAGAACTCCCAACTGAGAAAAGTTGTGCCATGCTGAGAGGGGCCTAGGGTTTTTTTTTTGACCTTCCTCATAATTAGCTCAGTTATTGTCTGCCAAGGCCTGGAATACTGCTGCTGGAAATGTTGAGGCATTTCTTATGTTCTCCAGTATAAGAAACCACAAGCAATGACAAATCCAGCCATCAGCCAGTCTTTCACCATTATGCAGCATTATGAAAATCATCTCTCCGTTTTGATAGGCCAACGGTGCCATTGATTGTGCTATCCTCTGGCAGTCGGCGCCAGACTTATGATCTTTTAAACCACATAAAGATTATCTCGGATTCCTTTCAGCCATGTAATTTGTTTCTTGTCACTTGCTGCAAGAATACATTTGGGACTATCTGGCTTTCTACCTTCAAGTATCTTTCTTGTAGGAAATCAAGACATCCTTTTTTTGTGGTGGTGAACAGGGGTTCAAATGTCCAAGATGAAATGTGAAAATCTCCCCAAAGTGTAAAATGTCACTCTTCCTTCTCCACTATAATGCTGAGCCCTGCTCTAGGCCTAAAGAAGATGGGTTTGTGCCTCTCACTCTAACGAAGGTCCATGCCTCCATAACGCAGTGGTGGTGGGACACCTTGCAGTCTTTAATCTAGCTGTGCTCACAGGAACCCTGGGAAGCCAAGGACTGCCATTACTCATTCTTTTAGAGATAAGGACAGAGAAAGATTAAGACATCTATGCATCTATGTACCTTGGGAACCGGTGGCCCTCAAGGGCACACATTCTTCTTTGCTGGAGGTTTCAGGGATCTTGCAGTAGAGCTCTGGTCCTCCTGCACCTGTGGAACGTTGGAATAACATCACTGCTTGGTGTACCCTGGTGTTGCACCTCCAAGGGCTGACTGGGTGAGGGCTGTAATGCCTGTGTGCATCAGGGTGGTGTGGCACCAGTGGTGGAAACAGAGGCAGGGAAGGAGCGGGCTGCTGGGGGACTCTGTGGGTCCTCTGGCCTAGCAAAGAAGGAGCAGGACGCTGCAGGTATGCCGAGAGATGTCCTCCATTCAGGTAATCTCGCAGAGGGCATTGTGAAGATCAACAACCTGACAGAATATGACCATCTTTGCTAAAGGTAAATGGTTTTGACACTTAGAAAAGACAGCATGATTTAAAAATGCTCAAGCTCAAAAGTTATGAAAAGGAGGTTGAGTGGGGCCAGTGGCTGTAAAGTCCCTCAGGTTTTCTGAGCTGCTGGTCACACTGTCCAACCCACGTGGTGTGGGGACAGCATGGCACAGCCACCTGAGGATGTCCACTGATGAGTGGCCATTTTGGCCAGCTGTCGTGTTGGGGTGTGTCATGAAAGATCCGTGTCACAGCAGAGGTGCCTCTCTCCTTGGACAGGCTTGTGAGAAGCCTCTTAGATAAGACCCTTGGCTGGCTGCAGTGAATTCTGCTGGGTGAAGTCTGCGCTGTCATCATGCCTGGCAGAGACGAGGGTCAGAGCCGTGTGTCACCATTCACCTGCCAGGTGGGTGGCTGGGCTGTAGGTGCTGTGACCCACACATGTTGCGGAGAGGTTGAAATCACTAACCACCTCTGTTCCCTGGCTGTGTGCACCATATTTAATACCATGTAAGGGCAGGAAGTGGCAAGGTCTAAGGTGAGAGGAAAAAAAGATAATAACAGAAAACCAGTGAGATAAGCAACCTAAGAGGGGATGAGCCCCGACCCAATTTAAAGACACAAACTGTTGGCTATTTTAGGCCCTGTTTTGATTTAGTGGAAAAAAAACCCCAACTTTTACAAAAAGGATAAGAAGACTTAACTATGAAACTTCTGTGCGGCCCTTCTGGATGCATGGAGATAGGGACTTTGTGTGCAATGGGGCATTTAAATATTCTGCTACCATGCTGAGCTGCCTGGACGTCATGGCACACTGCAGTCACTAGCCAACAAGAGAAGTTCATTGTGGTCCAGAAGAGCGCAGGCAAACAGCACGAATGGAGAGGAGAAAGGAGGTAAGGCTCATCTGAGGCTTTTATGTGTCTTAACACTCTGTGTGCTTTCACATACATGAGGGAGTTACAGGGAGGGGTGTACTTCAGGAGGTATTTTCACATCATTTTGACTTTGTATTAAGTCGGTGTCATGTTCAGGTGGCCACTTTCAGCCTCTGCTGTGAGGGGTGCCTTGGAGATAGGAAGTCTGCAGTTTTCTGGTGATGCACGAACAATAGTCCTGCAGCAGAGGTGGCTGCAACGCTCAGGGCAAGCTCAGCTCAGCAGGGTCACACCGTTCTCCAGGAGCCATTCTGTCTTTGCTTGGAGCAGGTAGTAGGGAGAGAACCAGGCTTTCTGCTGCTGTCTGCTGCATCTCTGTCCAGACTGCCTTAGGGGATCAGCAGCTAATACTTTTAGATAACATTTATCCAGTATTAAGAACCTGAGAGACTTCATGCAATGATGTCATCTTGCATTGTCTGGCAGAATGCTACAAGTAAAAGCAATTAAAGTGTGTTTGCATGTAAAATGCAATGGCAGATCTGTGGTGATATCATCACTCATTTGGGATGAAACTGAGTCGTCATACAGAATTATTTGTAAAAAACCACCGATGGTTGGAATCACCTCACAATAGTAACATAGCTGTTTCTTTAGGGCCTTCCTCTGTCTGCTGGACTTCATCCTTTTTGAAATTGTTTAAGTCTTTGGGGCTTTGAAAAAACTAGCAACTTTCTTTTTGTGTTGTGGTTAAGCAGATGCATTTACTTCCAGAGGACAATAAAACTAAAGAAGTCAAGAGCAAAAAATGACATTTATCTTATATGAGGTCTACAAAGCAACTAAAACTGAAATTGACTTTAAGTGGGCACAAAACACAGTTTGTGTGATAAAGCACTTTGTGGATCCCAAATCAGCCTAGCGTCTCTTCCTAGCTGGAATAGCAATAGCCTGGATTTCACTTGGTTATGTAGCATAACACACCAGATTTAGAGCTGTGTAACCCAGTTCAGAAAATGGTCAAACACACTACAGAAAGTAGTTAAAAATACGATCCAATCCAAAGATGTAAAACCTGTTCTTGAAGTTAAGCACGCTGCAAAACTGTTAGGAATTGGGAGTTTCTCTTGTTTTAGTTGCTGGGTGCTGAAAACTTGAGTATCTCACAATGGCATATAGTGAGTAAGACAATTTTCTTGAATTGGTGCCTGAAACTACTAAGTCTGTGAGCACTCCCAGGAAACCCATCCAAGGATTTATTTGAAAATCAGCACATCATGAGACCCTCTGGGAGCTTTCCTTCAGTCCTTCATAGATTGTAAGGCTCCAGCTAGCTGGATGTAAGACATTAAAGCTCCTTATTCTATCCATTAGTACACTCATTAATATTTCTCAGTGACTTGGGGCACAACATTTCTCATGCCAAGCTTAGAAAAGTTTTTTCTTCCATCTAATTTTGACCTAGAGATAGTAAGGACCAGAAACTCACCGCTGAGTCGAAGAAAAACTTCTTATAAAATTTTTGTTTGCAGAATCTGTCATTCTGGGCAAAGCAATAGAGGCATTTTACTTTATAGATTAAAATCTTCCATGAAGTTGTTGACTGTAGGGGTATATAACTTTTGTCATTGCGCTCAGTGTTCCTGTCTTAGTTACTTATTTAAGCTTAATTACTACCAGTAACACAATGAGCTT
>JAVJGJ010000062.1:19955036-19984110 GCA_035590215.1 Microhierax caerulescens | reverse complement strand
TGAAGTTGTTGACTGTAGGGGTATTTAACTTTTGTCATTGGGCTCAGTGTTCCTGTCTTATTTACTTATTTAAGCTTATTTACTAACAGTAAAACAATGAGCTTTTCACAGAAGGTCTCAAAAAGAAAAACAAAGAAATACAAGGAAAGACTTCTTCTGGGACCTTAGGAACTGGATAAACATGGTGCTAAATTGTTCATACACTCTAGAGATGGGTACCCTTAGAAGGCAGCCGACTTAAGCACAGACTTAAGCACAGTTGGGTAGACGAACAGAATCACAGAGTCACGGAATGGTTGAGGTGGGAAGGGACATCTGGAGGTCTTATTGCCCACCCCCATTGCTCAAGCATGGCCACCTAGAACCAGTTGTCCAGGACCATGTCTAGGTGGCTTTTTAATATCTCCAAATTGGGATCCAAGTTTTCTTCTATTGCATGCTTACATTCATACACACATAGATATATTTCTATACTTTTATACTTACATGCATATAGATTATTTATGCACATGTATATATAAGCATTTAAACTATCATACAAATATATATATATATGACCATGTATTTCAACAGCAACATCTGGGTGCTGAAGGAATTTGAGGATTTGCATGTATAGTGATATTCTGTAAACTTGAGGGAAAACTCTGCACTACTTGATTGCACCAAGAAAAAATACCTCAGCGCTAAACACAGCAGGAGTGCTAATTGCTTACTGAAAATGGTGACATTGTTACTATTCTTAAAGCAAACAGTAAGCAAAGGGTCCTCATCACTTACTATGCTGTAATTTAGCCTTGAGGTCAGAGGTTAAACATTTACTTTTTGCTCTTGGCCATACATGAGAAAACTCATTAAGTGAATAATTTTTTTTTTAATAATAATAAAAAAAATTTCTTCATTCCTAAGAGGAATTAATGGGAGAAGAGAACTAGGGGCAGCAGGAAGAGACTCAGAGCGCTGCAGGGTGTGCACTGTGCTGCCAAAGTCAATACTCCCTTTCTGTACACAAAACAAGGAGCCCTCAGGCTCCAAAAAACAAGTACAAGAACTCACTTTCTGCAGGTTTTTGTTTCAGCTTTTCATCTGGTACGTAGTGTTTTGGTTCTTGTGTGCACAGCAACACTAGTGGAATTTGACTTTCTCTTTGGTGTTTTCTACCAGCTTGGATATTTATGGCATGTCTCTGCTGATCAGATGTTAATTATTTCTTCTCTTTCTGGTTGCCTTGTTGTGTTGACAGTCATTGAAAGGTTGGTAGCATTCTTTCTTGGAAAAGTCTAGATAGCGCAGGACTAGAACAGTGTTGCTTTTTTTATTTTTTTTGCTGAGCAGAGTCATCTAATTGAAGAAGACAAAGCAATATGGTCAGAGGGGCTGAAGTGAGGATGAGATGGAGGTGGTCCATGGAGACAGTCCAGGCTGGAGAAAGCGCATTGATTCCTATGTATTTTGAGCTTTGTTGCTTGGGGGGCTCTCCTGGGGCACTATGGGGCCCTGTTGCTAAAGGTGTGGAGGGTTGCTGGCGCCTGGCACCTTGCCGAGCAAGAGCTGATGTGGAGGGTGTCTGAGACCTCCAGCTGAGAAACTGCTACCTCTGATATTTCAACTGCAGCCACATTTCCTCCTGTGTGTAGCAGCACGGGGAAGGACGAGTAGAGCCTCTTCTGCCTGATGTCTCCCTTTGTGCTGCATGAGGCCAACAGTGGCTGACAGAGAGGCTTCTGACAATGCTTCCAAGCCAGGATAGGGACTTTCCTGGCATTCCAAGCCAAATTCCCCCTATGGAATTTAGACTATGCAACTCTTGGTACAAGCAAAACTCAGAGGACTGAAGTACACGTCTTAAAGTGTCTATGCCTCCTTGCACTCATACTCCTTCTCCAACATTGTATGCACCTTTCTTCTGCTGCTGCAGCTCAGAACTCCTTGTTCTGCTGTGGCTTCTGCATAGCTGAGGACTTCAAAGCCTTTGCTTAATTTGTGTTTGCACTTCCAAGTGCTGAATGAAGGTGTTAGGCAGAGGCAGGTTCTTTCAAAGTAGTTGTGTATAAACATGAAAGTTACAACCTTCTGCTCTTTGCTCCTTTCATCTTTTCAGGCTCACAGATAAAATGCAGTTGGTTTTTTGAACTTTACAGAAAGTTTTATTAAAAGTCTGACTCAGACTACTCAGAAGTTCTTCTGCTGAGCCCCTTTTCTCTTTCTCCATTCCTTTCCTTTTGTTTTTTTTAGTTCCCTTTTTCATTTGCTTCCCTTGTTACTTTCTCCCATTTAATCCTTTTCAGCACTAGTTTCAGATGGTTTTGGTGGACATCTCATAACATTGCTGTTTGGCAGGACATCAGGGCTGTGTACCTGGGGGCCTCATTTGTTACAGCCCCCAAATCTGTTCGCTGCACAGCCCCCTAACACCTCTGATGTGGGTGAACATTTGTGGAAAATGGATTGTTTCGGCATTGTGTTGCCAATTTACCACCAGACTGCCATGGGGAGAGGTACTAAGGATGTCTCTCCATTGACAACAGAGGAAGCACAGAAAACTAAAATACCCAATTTTCAGACTTCGCCCCGCCCCACCAGCATCACTGTTTTGGGGGGTATTCAAGCTCAATAAATATTTCTACAAAAAAGTGGGAATTGGAGCAGGAATGGTGGTGATCTATCACAAGGAGAGATGCCAATATCTCCAATGCACCAATAATTTCAGCTGTTGGTATATACATGTCTAGGCTGCAGTGGCCAGGTGACTGTAACGAAGGTGCTAATGATAAAACCAGAGGTAGGATCAAGGACTCCTGAGACTCTCTGTGCTTTACCCACTAGATCAAAGATATAGGGCAGCTGTAAATATGTAGGTCAGTGACATATGATGTTTATTTTGCTGAGCCTTCCGTTAGTCCTAGTTTTCCTTTAATCTTCTAATGGAAATCTGAGCAATGAACACCCTAGCTACATATATCTTCTTGTTTGGGAAAAGTAATTATCAGGCATCAGGGCTTCCATGAGCAAATCAGAGTAAGTGACTTTCAGGATGAAACCCATATGGCTCTTCTTGGAAGTTTGTGTTATTTGCTTGACTTGAATTTTGTGTCAGCTGGAATCTGACAATTTAACCAATAACTTGTACTGGGACAGCTGTTTGTCTTCTAGTACTCACTCTGTGAAGTGTTGTCAAAAATTTGCTGCTTCAAAGGTTATAAAGAGTGTAGGTCATTGAAGGTATGCTTTTTTATTATTTTTTTTCTATTGTTGAGTGCAGTAGCTATAATTTAACCTTTCCGTGCCTGAAACAAAGCTTGCAGAACTCAATTACGAGGACTTCAGTGGCTTGACTTACAATGTTTAGTCTGTATGTGGAGACAAAAATTATCCTAATATCCTGCAAAGTGGTTAGCTCTTTTATGTGATTGCCAATGTGACATTCACCCACAGACATCTCTATAGTTCCCTGAGATTAAGATACTGGCCACACTGTTTAGACTGGGCCAAGGATATAGGATATTAGGTGGCATATGCAGCCTTTTCCTTCTAATAAGTATTTTAATGAGGATTTTCCTTGTTCAAATTCTATCCACTGCCTTGGCATTAAAGTGCAATGCAAGCTTTTTTTTTGTGGTCCACAAAGAATTCCTTCAAATTATGGTCAGATAGTTGCAAGCAATGAAATTATTATCTCCCAGGTGAGAAGAGGTAACTGCTTGCATACATTTGTGCAGACCATTTCCAGAAAACGTTGTTTAAGATAATCCATTTTATTTTTCTTTGCAAGATGCTGGAAGCACAGTAGCTTTCAATTTCTGCAGTTCAGCTAAGGGTAGGTAAGCTCTTTAAATATGTATTATTATCAGTATAAATTTGATATACGTTAATATAAAAAAGCGTTGTTGATTGCTTGTGACTTGTGACCCTACCTTTGCTAACCAGTGGTCCAGAAACCTTGGAAATCTGAGTTTGTTGCTGAAAGGAATGCACTTCAGCACTTCAGACGTTTTTTCCCCATTCAGTTTTTTTTAATTTCTCATGTTGCACTTTGCTAAAAACTTTCTCTTGGTCTCTGGGGGTTGGTGCAGGAAGGATCTGTAAGCCTGTAGGACAATGTGATGCTTAGCTGAAGAACTCCCACTTCTCATGAAGCCCAGCTCCTCCCCAGTCTCACTTGACATCTGGACAGCAGCCACCCACATGTAGCACATTAAAGGCTTAAGGCCTTAATGACAATTTTAAAATGCTGTTATTAAATGGGGACTTCCATCCTGTAGAACATTTGAAAAATAACATTTGTAAAACTGCTTCTCGAGCAGTATATTCCCTTTTCCATTATCTCATCTATTTGTATGCTAATAAGAATTATTCTTCCTTTCTGCAAAGTGTAGAGAGCAGTTCAACACTGAATTCTTGATTCTGTATTTTGATTTTGCTATAGAGATTGTACTTGTATTTTTTTAAAAAGTATCTGAATAATTAATTTCAGATAAATTATTGACAAAGCAGCAGCAGATGCAAAAGAAGAGTGCTCTGTATCTGAGAGGCTTTTCAAACAGATATCTTTGCAATATCACAGATATATATACTTTTAATATTCTGTTATCGGAAATAAATCAATGCTTGTCTAGCATTTGATGCTTCATGTGGTATCACAAACTACTGCAAAAAATTAACATTTCCTCTCAAAGTATATCCATAACCAGTATGCATATCTGTTAAAAACATCTCTGAAGAGAAGAATGTATTAGTGTATCCAAACTATGCTTCTGTGAATGAAGTTCTGCATATTTAGGAAGAAGAGCTTTGCTATCAGAGAAACTAAGTGAAGAGCAGACATATAATTTTGCAGTTTTCTGCTTGTTTGAAAATGCTTGTAGGATCTGAATGTTCCCATATATTAGTAACAGCTTTGGAGTTAATTCAAGAAAGTTACTGAAACTTCAATACCTGCTGCAAGGATATTTAGCCAAAGTTTTCAGTGTCTTTTCTGATATGGGAAGGGCTCCTACTGAGCTTAGTATGTTCCTGTGCATCTCTAGATCTCAGTAAGGGTTTGGATACGTGGTCTTAGGCCAAGGTAATGTGAGTTATGCTAAGTCACTTGTGAGTCACTGACTCAAGGAATGGTTCAGGCTGGAAGGTACCTCTGGAGGTTGTCCAGCCCAAACTCCAGCCCAAAGCAGGACCAGCTCCAAGGGCAGGGCATATTGCTCAGGGCTTTGAGCTAAGGGTAGAGAGTCCATAGACTCACTGGTCCTGTGTTTCAGTGGTTAATGTCTTTCACAGTGAAGATTTTTTTTTCTTTATGTCCTTGTGATCATTGTCCCTCACCCTTTCCTTGTGTTTGTACAAGAGGAGCCTGGTTCTTTTTTCATAATCTCCTTTCAGGTAGTGGAAGACAGCAAACAAATTCCTCCTTAAGCCTCTCACCCCCAGACTGAACATCCCCTGTGTTTTCAGCCTCTCTGCATGCTGTGTATGCTCCAACCCCCCAACCACGCTGATGGCCTTCAGCTGGGCCCTTCCTGGGATGTCAGCAAATGATGTCACATCTTGTGCGTACCACAGACATGCAGCTATGAGTGTGGACATTTACTGCAGCTCAGGTGACACACCCAGGTATGTCTGAGCTCTGAGCAACGTTGGCTAGATCCAGAAACATATGTACTTTTTCCCCAGATCTCTGAGTAAGTCTGTATCAATATTCTCTGTTTTCTGCTCTTTCACATCTCTGCAGAGAACTGGCTTTGAAGGGCTAAGTGTGGCAGGGAGAGTCTCCTTCTTTAATGTGACTGTAAAATATTTAAGAGTTTAGACTAGGGAAGTAATTTCAGGGCCTAGTTCAGCATTACATCTCTCCTCACGAAAACCCATCTTCAAAGAGCTACTCCAAGGCCCAAGGTTGCCAAAAAGAATATTTCCATTGACTTTTGTCTGCTTTGCTTTCTGTTCTAAAGAAAATCCAATTTTCAACTAAGCTATCAACTGCGCTTGGCATAAAACATAGGCCAATTTCACATCTTGGGTACTTCAAGGAGAGATGACTCCAAGCTTCTGTTTTCATGAAGAACAGCATAAAACCCAGGCTCCTTGTTAGCAACACAGAAAGCTCTGTATGGGGAAATGAGCTGTCTTTGGAATGGCACAACTGATATTTTAGCCTCAGGATCCTTTTCTCTTCTAAAGGTCAAAGCACAATTTTAAACCCAAAATATTGCAATGCATTTAAATACCTGAAATCTAGGTTAAACAAGATCCAATGTAAACCAACGTAACCAGAAATGAAGTAATCACAACTACCTTCTTCATGCCAGAACTGACTCATCCCAGGAAAAACAATTCCAAGCAGTGGGAAAATGAAGCTGCCCTTAAGGGCCATGACTTTGGATTTAAGACCTTCTTCCTCACTGCACAGAGGGATGATGATAGCCTCTACAACAAGATGACTGGCTTAGTGGGTAAGAGGAGAGCAGTGGATGTTTATCTTAACTTTAGGAAGTGACTTTCAACACTGTTCTCCATTAGGTCCTCAGAGACAAGCTGATGAATATGGGGTCAATAAATTGAATGGCATAGGGTGAAACTGGCTGTATGGCTGGACCCAGAGGGGTGAGACCGGCAGTTCAAAGTCCAGCTGGAGGTCAGCACTAGTAGTGTGTTCTAGGGGTTGACACCAGGTCCTATACTGTGTCATGAATTGCCTAGGTGATGGTTGAAGTGTACCCTCGGCAAGTTTGCAAATGACACAAAAGTGGCAGGAGCATATACGCCAGATGAGTGTGCTGCTGTTCAGAGGGACTGAAGAAATGGGTGGAGAAATGAGCCAACAGCTATCTCACGGAGTTCAAGAAAGGAAAAGGGAATGTCCTGAGCCCCAGGAGGAATAACTGCGTACATCAGCACAGGCTGAGGTATGACTGGCTGGAAATCAGCTCTGCAGAAAAGGCTGTGGTGGTCCTGATTGACACCAGGTTTAACATGAGCCAGTGATGTGCTCTTGAGGCAGATAAGGCCAATAACACCCTGGGCTGTATTAGAAAGTGTGTTTCTAACAGGTCAAGGAAAGTGATCCTTCCCCTTTATTCAGCACTGATGAGACACATCTGGAGTGCTGGATCCATTTCTGGGCTCCCCAGTACAAAAGATATACTGGATCAAGTCCAGCAAAGGGCCATGAAGGTGACTAGGGGACAGGAGCATCTGTCATATGAGGAGAGGCTGAGAGACCTGGTGGTGTTCAGCTTGGAGGTGAGAAGGCTAAGGAGGATCCTATCCATGTGTATAAACACCTGGTGGGGGGAACTACAGAAGATAGAGCTGGACTTTTCTCAGTGATGTCCACTGACAAGACGAGAAGCAAAGGGCAGAAACTGAGATACAGAAAATTCCATTTAATCATAAGAAAAATACTTCTACTGAGGCTGGTTGAACACTACTAGCACAGGCTGCCTGGAAAGGCTGTGGAGGCTCTATCCCTAGAGCTGTTCAAAGCCCAACTGGACACAGCTCTGAGCAACCTGCTGCAGCTACCCTACTCTGAGTAGGGATCTGGATGATTTCCAGAGGTGCCTGCCCACGTCACCTATTCTGTGATGCTTTGATTGGAGTATACAAAGGATTTTTGCAAGACATGTTGAAGAGAACAGTATGTGTTATAATGTCAGGTATCATCAAAGTTGCTAGGAACTGATAAAACCTGAATACTACTTTGAGAGAAATTCAGAGCAGGACTTCACTGTAGCTGAAAGTATGTGTTTATAACACAAAAATGTGATGAGCACATATTGATTGTTCTCCAACAAAATGCAGGCTTTTTTACAAATGTTTTTATCCTAGGAGAAACGTCTTCATTAAAGCATTTGAACCTTCAAAACATGCCAGTCATTCTATCTGTAGGATGGTAAAACTAGCAAATCACTCTCATGACTATTTCCTTACTAAAAAATCAATGAAATTGAAACTACCTCAGTACGAATGTATTGACTTTCATTCCTAACACTGATTTAACTGTAAAGGCCTCTTAAAACAGAGATCAAAGCATCTACCAAGGAGTTCACTTAGTTCTGTAAAAGCATACTGTACTTAGAAGAGAATATAAGAAACTGATAGAAAATACAGGCTTACAATGTGATTTGTGATGAAAGTGTAATTGGTGCTCATTGTATTAAATCCTGCTAGAGAGAAAATGTCTTGGACTTCGCCTGGAGAGAGAATAGGATGATAAACAAAGTTTTATTGCACTTTTGCCTAATAGAAGGTGAATAACTGAGTTACACCAGGAGTTTGAATCAGTATTGAATATGAAAGCTGGATGTGAGTCCTAATCTGATGTTTTCATCACAAAACAGTCTTTCCTTGTGCTATACAGAGCAGGGGATAAGCTATATTCCAAATAACCTTTGCACTGTGCACTTGAATTAAGGTACATAAAGGAGTGAACACCACTGCATGAGGAGCCGTGGAGTGGCATGAAGATAGATGGTGTCTGGGATGAGTCGGGGCTAGAAGAAGAGATGAAGCAATATGGTTTTTTCCATTGTAGTGAGTCACGTAAAGCAGGAATACACACATAAACTGAAGACTTTTCCCCTTCTCTTTCAACTGCCACAAAGAAGCCACCTCAGCAGCCACACAATTAAAGCAGCCTGAGCTCCTCTCATGCACAGGGAGCAATTGTTTCTTGCTTGCAGAAGGAAGTGCACACGTGTGCATGAGTGCATACACACACACTTAAAAATGGTTTAAAAATGTCATGTTTGACTTCCTGGCTAGTTTGACAATTCTCTTCAAAAATAGCTCTCATGACTGCAGGCTGGCAGAGCTGTTCCTGCCTTGATTTAAATGGGAAAACTTAATTAGAGTTTGAATCTGTTGCACTGAAATGGAATTGTCTCTTGCAGGCAGAGCTCAGTCACGGACACGGAGTAGCATAAGCGAGAATGGTTGGGAGAGGAGGAGGTCATGCCTGTGGGGAGGGCAGGTTGTGGGGCTCTGAGCTAGCTGGGACACTGGTTTTCCATGTGTAGTCATTCTGGAAAGGGAACTTCATTGCTCTTCTCCAAACATGTTCAAGGAACTGCTGCTTCTTCCAGGCTTTGGCTCTCTAAACCTCTCCATGCCTGAGGAGCCCTGCTGGGTCTGGGGTGGCAGGGACTGGGCACTGAGTAGCTTATGGGCTCAGAGCAGTGACTTGGTTCATAAGGATGGATCTCCCTTTGCTTTGCTTCTTTGGCTTTGAACAAATCTCCACCCTCACCCAGGCTCTTCACCTCAGGTTTAAGGATACTATCTGTGTTCCTGTAGTCTAGAAATATTTGTAAGGATCTTGGCTAGGCTGGAGTTTAGGCACTGGAAAAATGTTAGACTTCTTGGGGTCAGGTTCACCACAGGAGACCACCTGCTCTGTCCCTCCCAGTGTCCCATCGCAGTCCCATGTCTCTCCTTGCTGCCTCCACAGCAGACTGTCTCCAGCCACAGTGGGGAGGCACAGCATACTGCCTCTGCTCCTGGGAGCTCTGAGCTGGCCTCCACATTTTTACTAGCATTATGCCTTGAGATATGTCTAGAAATCACCGACTCTCCCCCTGCCTCTCTTATCTGGGATCTCAGTCTGAGCCTTAGTTTCTATTTGTTTTGTAAGTCATCTGTTAAACTGCTCCTCATAAATAGCAGCTTCCAGTATGACTTCTTTCATCTGTGCCTTGTATTTGTGTGCAAGAGGGAGAAAACAGGTCTAATTTACATCAGAGCAGCTGGCTCCTCTGATCTGCCACCTGGAGACTTGGCCGACAGGGAATATGTGCTTGCAAACAGGCTAGATCTTTGCCCCCCCTGGCTGTGGCTCTCTGTGCACTTGTCACCCTGCTGGCAGGGGGCAAAAGTACCCCTTGACCCAGTCCTTTGGGACCTGCTGGACACTGTTGGTGGATGTTATGGATTGCAAAGAAGATGCTCAATTCCTAGCAGTGCAGCAGGCTCCAGTCATCTTGCAAAACCTGCAGTGCAGAGGTTCAAGTGTGTTCATAGAAGCAAAGCAGGAAAATGGCTTGTGCATGGGTAGGATGGGGGGGTGGGCAGCCAGGGCTCAGGCATGCTCTGATCCCCTGCCCTACCCCGACTACGACATTTAGTAACTTGGTTATGAACATCCAGCTGGAGATGTTTATAATGTAATGTATTGCCCTTCCAGGGGAGAAGGCTGATAGTATCAATCAGTTTTACTGAATAACAACAAGTTGTCCTTGGAGAACCTTTTGCAGAAGAGATGTTTAGGTCTTCCTTTGGGTATGTTGTGTGCTGATGAGACCAGGGGGAGATGAAGGAGTTTGGACAGCCAGGCCGCAGCCACATGCTCAGGGGAGCTCTGGGTAAGGGTTAGTTAGTGTCCTGCACTGAAATGTAGTTACAGCCTACCTGTCCTTTGAGCAAATGCAGGTGAATGTTGTAAAGCTCTTTGCTGCAGGCTCCTGTTGCTCTTGCGTGCATGGATGGATGGATGCATGTGTGTGGTCTGAATCCAGGTGGTGGTGCATGTGCTCAGGTTACCCTGCCATTGACATGGGGCAGTTGAAACATTCGCATTGGGTAGGCCAGGAACGTTTGACAAAAAGGGACAGTTATTGTTTAAGTACTCTCCATACTCCAAGAGGAGACTCCAGGGACTTTTGGCTTTTACTTGGTTTGGTGGTTTTGTTTGGGGTTTTTTTGTTTGTTTTGTTTGTTTGTTTTCCAGTAGGTTGATATTTTCTTTGGAGTCAGTTTCAAAAGAACAAAGGAGAGAGTTTGGAAAAAATACCATACATGAATTCTGATCACATTGTAGCTGGTAATGGCAAGGTCAGTTAGAAAGACAAGAGACATGGCTGTGTGGTACGAGGGAACTTTCTGAGGAGGGTGTTCACAAAAAGGGTGTTGGGTATCTGTCTGCTTTTGCAGAAACAGGGAGAAACCTATCAATGAGAAAGCTGTGATGGGGCCAGCAGCCACCTGAAATTCCTGGGGCTGAGTAGGGCCCTCAGCAAATGTCACAGCTTGTCAGTAAGAAGGGGTGATCATGCTCACTGGAACAAATCCCACAGATTTGTGAGACAGGTGGGGAAATTCTCTGGAAATGTCCCTTGAGAAAAACGAGCTGTGCCATAGTAGCAAAAGGGTAAAGATGAAGATCCACCTTATAGCCTCAGGCTACGGTTCCTGCAGCAGGAGCAGTGACTGCAGCACTGGGAGAAACCCCAGGAATGGGAGGTGGGGATGGAGATGGGGCTCAGGCCCAAGAGGGAGCTGTTCCCGCTCACGCACTGCAGACACCAGCCACATGGCCAGCTCTGCCTGCAGCCAAAGTTTTAATGATCTCAGAAGAGAAAGAGCTAAAATGAAACAAAGAGCTTTGCCTGCTCTGAAGTTCTTTGGAGAGAGATAAATATGACTCAGAGAGGAGGGCAGGCACTTCCAACACAACATGGCTGCCAGCGCACGGCCCCAGGCAGGCCTGCCACCTGCTCTGCTGCCCCGCGCCAGGGCATTTCCCCACCGCCGCTGCCCAGAGGCATCCCAGGCCCTGGGCCAAGCCGGTGAGGTGGTGGGGGCAGCTGGAGGCAGGGGAAGGGACATTTCATTCGCACGTTGGGCCTGGGGAGAGGGATGCCACCAGCCCGCGGTCAGCGGTGGTGGTGGCCGGCCCAGAAGGACCAAGTGAGGAAAAATGAGGAAAAATCCGTGGCTGAGCGGTGTGGCATGTGGTGGGGCTGGCTGTGTGCAGCCGCAGAGCCCTCTTGTGTTGTCTGCAGGGCTGCAGACCGGCCAGGAGAGCAGTCTTACCCTTTCACCAGACCAAGGAGGGTGAAAAATGAGTGGCTTAGGGTTCCCCCTCCCCTTAGGAGTTTTCAGCTTGTGGGTGTTTCTAGAAGGCAAGAATGGGAGGCATGAAGTGATCCAAGTCCCTCTTGCCTGTGGGAGGAGGAAATATAGTCTGCACAACTTCTAAAGAGCCGTACACCAGGAGGAGGGATTTACTCTGGAGCTGTTCCGGTGGTGTTACCTGTTATTAATTGGTTGATTTTCCAGACAATATTGTGGCTTCTTGCAGAAACCCAAGCACTGAGAAATTATTTCAGCCAAAGGAAAAAAAAAAAATCTATAACAAAATTGTTTTTCTTACAAAAATCCCCCCCCTTTTTTTTCCTGTGGAAAATAGCTACTTTTTTTCAAAAGTGAAGGGAAAAAATGCAATCTTTGGTTGAACTTCTGAAGACTAGAACTCTGAAGACTAGAAATGCAGGCATCCTCCCTTCAGGCACTATTAGAGCCACAGTGGTCTGTTCCACCCCACATTTTTTATTCTGACCTGTGTGATCATTGCTACAAAAGGAAAAATGGCTAGTGGAGAAGAAGAAAAGAGAAAAGGTTTAAACAGCCACCTTTTTCTTTTATAAAATAGTGGTTGTATTTGCTCCCTTCTGTAGTGCTGTATGCTTTCCTCCTGCTCCTGCAAAACACCTAAGTCTCTGCCTAAATTTAACACTGCAATAATGCCCTTCACTGCAATCTCCTTTAAGGGAAGCCACCTGAGGTAGAAGGGCTTTGTGCAGTGAAGGCTGATGAAGTACCAGGGAGCTCTGCTCCAGTGGAGCCCCCAGGGAGACAATAGTCTTGCCCTGGCAGTCATACATCATTGGACAGGTTCCCAGAAATGGTGAGCAGATTAAATATTACAGATATTTTTTTTTTCCTTACAATGGCACAGGTATGCTTGTCTCTCTTTTTAATGGTCTCAAAAAGTGTAAAGCCAGAAAGGGCTATTAGATCATTTTAATTTGCTTGCTGATGGTTTTGTGTAAAGTCTTCTATTAACTAGGCATTAGTCTCCAGCGGACACCACCAGCTAGGATAAAAGATGCCATCAAAGCTAAGAATGCTTTAAAACTACTGTGGGAGGAAAAGAAGGGTGTAAAATCCTTATGAAAGTATGTCCCATACTGCAGAAAAAGATAAATGTTGTCCTTCCCTCTGCACTAAACTACAATGAATCTGAACAAAGAAAAAAATATTTCCTACATTCCAAATCAATGGTCTCCAAGACCCTGAGAATACAAACAAGGACTGTATGACTCAATCATCCAAATAGAGTGCAAGTGAAATTTTGTTTTCAATCACGTCCATAAGCAGGAAACAGAGCAGTGTCAGAATCTGTTCTTTTCCTATTTATAATCTGTTGAATAGACTCTTCTTGTATATATGTCTAGTACGTTCATTAGGTTCTGAGGAGGTTATGAGAGGTTAGGAAGCCGATGTGTGTTTTGGAATTTTCTATCCACTGAACTAGCTCTTCCTAATAATTCACGATGTTGTCAAATAAAATAAAATCATTCTGATGATGCCGGTGCGTACATGTCAGCTTCTATTGGAATAATGTATCCTGTATTTTAGCTGTTTAAGATTGGATTTCTGATAACAACTTATTTTTCTCTACATTGCTGCCAGCATGATCCTATTTGATCTCAGTGTTAGCAACAGAAATGTAAGAATGAGGACCTGTTTTAGCAGTCCTTTTAGTTTACAACGATGCCACTTTTAAGCTGAGCTGTTGCATTAGAACCTTACTACAGTATTTGAATTGGAATTATTTTATTTTTTAAAGACCTTCCTTTCAATATATAAGTAAGTTAGTTCATGAAAATATTTTTACTCATTTCAGATTTGGGTAATACTGTATTATTTCAGAATAAAGCTCCTGGGTCTCTTTCTTCCCCTTACTCAGAACGTGTGTTTGTAAAATACTGGAAAGTATATAGGTTTGAAAAACAATCAAAATAACTGTTTGTTACAGCGTGACTTGTTGGTGTTATATTGTTGTGCCACGACAAACAAGGTGCTGCCCAGAGCATTTCCTGGTATAGCTCTACTTATGCTTGTTAGTAGGAGAGAGACCCTTAGCCTTGGCCCATGGTAGCTAGACTTAATGTTGTCATTCATTTACTGATTCCCTCCTTCATTGTCATCTTGCAAAGCCACCCCTTCTCCTACTGACTGTTATTGAATTGGCTGGCTGGATTATGTTCTTAGATTCAACATATTCTCTCAATCTAATATTATTTATTTGAGATTAATGGTAAAAACACCAAGAGCAAGTGAATGTAAAGACTACAGGAGTGGTCACAGAGCATCTTGTTGCGCCAGATGGTGGTGTGGCCATACTGAAAGCTATCAGGTGGATGTTACAGACACTTACATATTCTTCATCTTTTGATTTTGAGGACAATTTTAGGAACTGCTATGAGATGATCCCTAAAGCCCTGCAGTTCAGAGAAAGAGAGGAATGTCATTTAAATGGATGGTTGGTACAAGAAGCTGAAGTGCCTATGCTATGATTCTCAGGTGTAAGGTAAGTCTGTAAAAATGGCACAGATTTTCAGGATTTATGTCTGAACATGAATTTTGCTTCTCTGATCCTACTCATCTCTGTCTTGGGAACGTTTTAAAGGATTACTTAAAAAAAGGGGTGTTACTTGTTAAGATATCTCTCTCTGTTTCATGTTACCCTTGCCAGAAGGTGTCTCACTTGCATGGTCATTGCAAGAAACTGTAGGTTTGTTTACTCCCTCTGAGATATCTTTAGGTACAGTGCATATTGCTAGTTTGGCTTAAGATGATGTATTGCAGCTAGGCAGCAATGCGATTAAGAGAATATATTAACCTAAACTGGGTAATGTGTGTGTAAGGCTTGGATAAGCACAGCAGAAATGCTAGTTAGCAGCAGAAATATTTTTTCAATGTAGATTATGTTGAGAAGATTGTAAACCAACAAGGAAAAAGGGAAAAAAGAAAAGGAAGATGAAAGAAAAAAGTGACTAGTGAAGGGAGAGAGTACTCAAGTACTGCAGGGATTGGCAGAGCTGAAGGAGATGGGAGAAGATGGGAGTTTGTGTATCAGGGAGGAATAGAGCAATGGGGGAATGCAATCTAGATGGGAGAGGAGATGCCTGTGGAGGGAGATCTGTGCTTCAAGGAGATGGTGTGACCAGGAAAAGGGGGGGCGGGGGGGGAAGTGCCTCAGGCTCCAGCTAACAGCTCTGCCGGTGGTCATATCCCTGGATTGTGCTGGTCCCTTACTCAGCTGGAATCCTGTCCACGAGATGTTCTCCCAGGGCTGAACCCTGCCCTGGCAGGAGGCTCTGTAGCTCTGATTACAAATTAACTTAGTTGAGAACGGGAGATATGATGGAATGAGGGGGAGAAAGGCATAGCTAAGAAGTTGCTTTAATGAATTTCCTCAGTGAAGGTTTGAAGACATGAAAGTTGTTTTCAAGGAAGCAGCAAAACTTGCTTAAGGAATGGATTATTCAGAGCTTAGAAAATGCTGATTACAAATTGCTCTGTGTGTGCTTTAGGTTGTTAAGTGTAAAGAGCTCTTAATAACTCAGCTAATAAACTCCTCAGTGTTTCACCTTGATATTTTTATTTATGTCTTCGGAAATATGCTATTTTGCTGCATAAATAGAAAGGCATATTTCATCTTGGAGCAAGTAACAAACACACTCAAAGATTTCTTCAACATGGCAAGAAGTGAACCTATTTTTAATTTATTTTATTGGCTTTTAGTATTTTTGTATTTCATGTTGCCCACTAGTGAAGTGGACACAAACTTTACCTGCGTGATCTTTGTTGAGTATCTAGCAGATTTCTGATTGCACCCAAGTGACACATGAAACCTACCAGTGCTGATGAGGGTGTGAATGTGTGCTTTTCAATGTGGACTAATTTAAAATGCTTTAAGATTTAGAACTTTTTTTTAAAAAAACCCTTCCCAGTTAACTTCATTCCTTAATTCCAAGTGAAAGCTGTTGCCATCTTCTGTTTCAAAACCAATTCGAAGACTGAGTTGCAAATAAGATCTTTTCCTGAGAAGGTAAGAGTTTAAAGTGAGTTCCCTTTGTCTGGTGGGCAGAAAGATCTCTTGAAAAAGCTGTTACCCAGCTACTCTTAATGCCTTTCCCCTGAGGCAGGCAGGGCCTATTTTAACTGTACTTATTGATCTGTTTTATGAACACAATTACAATAGCGTTGACGAGCCTCAAAAACTATAAGCAACGATAATATGCATAGTTCACTTAATTCAATAAGTTTGGTGGGGGGTGTAATATGCCTCTTGGAGCACAGCTTGAGGAAATCATCTTGGTTTATGTTGCTTCAGGAGGCTCTGGTAATGTATTTAATAACAACAACAATAAAAATAAGGCTCAGCAGACTACCTGGTTTATGCAGTGTTGCAAAACCTCTGCTCTCTGCTGCCATGCACACCAGCCTTGGCTGGCCCCAGACCTCCTCCAGCCCCACGCCTGCGGGAAGAGAAGGAGCAAGTGCCTCCCTGCTCTCCTCCTTTCTGTTGAGATAGCAAATGCTTCAGGCAGGAGCTGCCTCTGGCTGGCTCTGCACAGCACCCACTAGAAAGGAAGGTCTCATTTCAGCTGGGGCTCTCAAGCACGATGTAGTAGTAAAAATAATTTTATGTAATGATTTCATTTTGTTTTCAGTCCCAGGCTTTGTCCAGAGACTCGCAGTGGAACTATTAGGCATGTCTGGAATTGTTATGAACCTCTTCCCCCAAAAGTGATTTATCTGGCTGAGGGAGGGTAATACAGTGTAATTGTACGCCAGCTTCTGACTATTTTTCTAAGAGAGCTCAGCTCCTGTCTCTCTGACAACCAATCTCAAGATGAATAAGAACTGGACTGTTCGGAAAACAGCCACTGCCCCTTCAGGCTGGGATCTTATTGTAGAAAGCAAAGGCATGTTGCCTGGATGCATATGCTGCATACCCACCTCTAGTACCGACCTCCAGGGACCTCCCCAACTTCTTGGGTCATTTGCCACATTTTCAGACTTTGACAGCATGTCATGTTGAAAATGAAAGGCCCAAGGGATCAAAAGCCCCCAAGACACCAGAACCAGTGGCAAAATTGAATGTATGTATGTTCACCTCAGCCTGTTCTGTTTTGCCCAGGTTTAAAGAAGTTTCTTCTCCCCATTGACTTGGAGCCAGAAGAGAGGGGAGTCGTTTGGGTTTGGGTACAATGGTCTGCACTGAGACAACTGCACTGGGAAGGCATGGCCAGTTCTTGCAGAGCCCATGTAGCTGATGAGCAGCTGAGTGGTTGCAGCACCTTTCCAAGACTGTTGACTACTATGACAGCTGGCTGGTTTCACTGAATCACCTTTCTGAATGAGGAAGATAATCTCATTTAGGGCAACCCCTGCAATGTTGATGGGGTCTAAGCAATGGATCAAGCTGTCCAAGGAGGCTGCTACGAACATCTCTAGCACAAAACAAGGGAGAGGAATGTGATCTAGTAACTGCCCAAAGAATAATATTATTATGAACTACTCTGAATGAAACAATAGAGGGGACCAGATTTGCCTTGCTTAAAAAAACATGTGGGTCTTCAGGAATCATTTGAAAGGGATGGACTTTGAAAGATATTCTGCAGCTTAGATGAGAAAGAAAGCTGGTATTGGACTGACCATCTTCTTTAAGCTCCTAGCTCTCTGTTTTAAAATGCCTTTCATACCTCAGTTCTGAAAGTCTTTCTGTGCAAACACTAAACCTCTTTGTCATTGCCCTGACTTGAACCACCACACACCCCCTATTTTCTGCCATTCAAGTGGTCTGCCCACAGGAGAGGGTGCAGCCATCCCTGCTGGAGCTTAGTCCAGCTGCTTTTCTCATCTGGAGCTATCACCAGTGCTGCACTACTCTGTGGCCAAAACCTATGCTAGGAACTGCCACCAAATGTCATCACATAGCTGACTGATGTAGCAAAGTGATGGATTTTGGGATGCACAGCTTTGTGTCCTGTCTCGCGGGCTTGTTGCCTGGCTGAACCTCAGAAGCATAAAGCAGAAACATGTTTTCTTCAAGGCCCTGTAGATTCCACATCCCAACTGCTAATAGCAGAAGTGAGGTAATTTTAGGTACTGAGAATGTGTAATTGCAAATTCTCATTCTCAGAATATGTACTCCAAACACTAAACAGGTATTCAAGAGTACCTGGCTTCAGCCAGAAATGATGAGGATGAGCATGACGATGATCAGAAATGCATTTGTGGACAGAAGACCAGTCACTAGATGAACTCTCTCTGTAACTAGTGGTCTTGAAATCCTGTAGCTTCAGTGAGTTTTAAAACAGGCCTTTACAGGGCATCCTCAAAATAATGGCCTCTGGTGAGAAAGATCTTCATTTGCTGCAATACCCAGTGCTTGACATATAACAGCCTCAGCAACACAGAAATCTTCCTGCTTGATGTGCAGCAGAAGTACCTTTCCACATTGTATGCCCATCAGCGTGGCCTGACCAATACAGTTAAGACCCGCATGCTTGTCCTGCCAGAACATGTGAAGACGTGATAAAAATTAACATTTCAGCAGGGCTCAAAAGTGCGTGAAAAATACTCATTTTTGCTTCTTGAGTAATTTAGTACTCAGATTTTGTACCCTCTTCCTTGCATGCAAGACTGTTTCCGTGAAGGGGCTGCTGGGCTTTTGCTCAGTGCTCAGCAAGGCGAAGTGTGGCAGAAGTGCTCTGGGCTGGCTGCTGTCTCCACCATCACTGAGAGATGGAGGCTGGGTGGTGGTACAGGGGTGTGTGGATAAGGACAAGAGAGACACTATGGAGGGTGTATACAAAAGGACATTCATAGTGGCAAATACAGAGGGGATCCTGTCTCCCTTTGCCCGAGCCCTGCACTGGATTAATTTAATCCCTTGCAAAATATCTTGGTAGTTTTTGCTTATTTTATGTAAGCAACTCACAGTGAGTTTGTCCAGCAGTTGTGCTGAGAATACCACGCTATCTCTCTTTCCTCTCCTTCTCCTCATCCTGCCTGTTGTTTGTTGGTTTGTTTGTTTCTTGTCATGGGAGATTCATCATATGTGTAACATAGATTTCTGGGACCATGAAAAGCAGAAGAAAACTTCAAAAATATGGCCAGAGGCTCAAAATTCAGAGTCTTAAGCTTGGTCAAGGAAGCAGATCTGGGCAATTAGTGAGTGCCAGTGATCCACTCTTGAAATTGAGAGCTATCTTAGTGGAACAGACTCTGCTTTAAAGCAGGTAAAATGTACCACCTCAGAAACACTTCACACTGACAGGCATGAGATGTGTGCAGATTGGTAAAATCTGTCTACATTTTCCCTGGTGTTTTTCTTGAATGCAAGCATTTGTTCTGCTTTTGCTTTAATTAGTCCCTCATAGTGCCACTCTGACAGGCTAAATTAGGTGCCAGTAATAATATACTTTGTAAATGCAGTCATTTTGTCTGTACAGAAAGTCTCCATGTTCAGGCTGTGATTGTTTTCCATGTCTGTTCACTGCATGTAATTACATAATAATGTAGAAATAAATATGAAATAGTGGTGGCTAATAGTGGCTCTCCACAGCTCCCTGACAGGGGGATGCGGGCAGGTGGGGGTCAGTCTCTTCTCCCAGATAACAAGTGACAGGACAAGAAGAAACTGCCTCAAGTTACACCAGGGGAGGTTTAGATTGGATTTTAGGAGAAATCCCTGAAAGGGTTGTCAAGCATAACAGGCTGCCCAGGGAGGTGGTAGAATCACCATCCCTAGAAGTACTTAAAAAATGCATAACTGGTGTCCAGGGACATGGTTTGCTGGTGCATTTGGCAGTGCTGGGTTAACAGTTGGACTTGATGATCTTCAAGGTCTTTTCCAACCTAAATGATTCTATGATTCTTTGTCTCAGTTGAAATTTACGGGGTGTGACTGGCCAGCTAGTCCATAGGACAGTGAGTCTGCTCCTCAGTGAGGTGATAGAAATCTTTAATATGGGAGATAAAGAATAGAAATTAACAATACAGTCTATTTAGAGTTGATCAGTTTATTTAGCAGAGCTGATCATAAAGCACAGGCACTGAGATTTTCTGCAAACATTTTCCTACCTGCTCGGTTTCTTAAGCTATTATCTTCAACATGATACCTGAATCCTCTGTACTGTCCATGTACCCCACTTAGGGGCAAATTCAGTTCAAGCCAATTTCTTTCAACTGTTTGTGTGAGCTTCAGGTGAGATACTTGGCATGTTTCAGATTAGAGACATCATGTGAATCAAAGGTCTAGGACTTGAGCTTGAGCATGAGTTCAACTTGCAAGCTAACACAATGGGTGTCAACTGAGATTTTAAGTTCGAAACTGACCTTTAAGGTACTTATAACGTCGATCATAGAATTTCTTTGGTTACCCCTTATTGGAGTCCAGCAGATCATGTCTTCAACAAAGCAGAGCTTCCAGATCTGCTCCTGTCTTAACCAGAAGACAGCAAGATCCCACCAATTCCTTTTTCTGATTGTTCTTACTCCAGGTCACTCTTACTGTTAAATAATTGTGTGTGTTTTACTGATGGGACAATGGAGAACCACTAGAAAACAAAACAATATTTTATCCATATTTGTAGTTTGTAAAAGGCAACCACACTCCTGTTTACCAAGGAAAAGATGTTGTTTCCTACTTCAGCAAATGTTTTATAAGATGATGAGGAGTATACCCCTGTTCCTAACCAAAGTCCTCATTCTGGTTAGATTTTCTTGTAGCTGACAATGCAAAAAGTGTAAGTGATCACGGTATGCTGAGACTTCTCTGTGCCATTTCAGAGAGAGATGCAATCTAAGAATAAGAGGACCACGTGCTTTTAATCAAGTTTCATAAAAAAGCATTCTCTTTCTCTTCATACTTGATATACTTTGATTTTAGAAATTCATACAGAGAATTTAGAAAATCTGGGCAAACAGCAAGTCAAACAACTAGTTTTTTTTCTGTTTTCTTTTTCTTTTAATCCTTGTAAAAAACAGAGCTATGTCTTTTTCTGTGTTCATGGGGTTTAAAACCAAATTCAACACTGCAGGGAAATAAGAGTCACATTTTTTTCTCATATTTTGCAATGTCTTGTTCTTAAATTTGCTGCTTATGAGACCATTTGAAAATATTCCATGCAAATGGGATCTCTGTACAAATAATGGTCTTAAACTTGTCTAGTGGGTTGTTGCCTGAAGGGAGAGAAAGTCTTATTGTGGCTGCTCAGTGGTGGCTACATTCTCAATAATGAAACACGGACAATTTTCTTACCTTGCATTTATACAAATCTTAACAGTAGAAAAATGTAAAACTTAAGAAAACTTCCCAAACAAGACTTCTAACCATTCTTCGAGCCTCCCAGGCATCAAAGAGCTTTACAGAACAATGCCATTATTATATGAATGAAAGGACTTTAGAAAGTCATCAGATATGGGGTGTGTGTGTTCCTATGGTTTGTGGCAGATCCTACTGGAAATGAACATCCCTTATCCCTGTGTGATTCCTATGCTTTTCAAAGGGTGTAGTTTGAGGGTTGTTTGGGATTCAGCATTTATGATGGAATCTGTAACAAAACTCAGCATGGGAACTGCAAGAAGGTGTTTAAGTAGTTTGAGTGAGAGTCAGAAACTGGTTTAAAAAGCCTTTCCTGAAGGTACAATCACTTCTGGCACCAGAGTAGAAACACTTATGCATATTTCTGCACCCTGGGGCAGTTTTCAAGAATGTTGTTAATGTTAAATCTGAACTCAAAGGGCTTTAATTTTTCTGTTTGATGGGGAGCACTCATTATGCAAATAAGATAGCCTTTGGGCAGCTGTCTATTTTCCAAAGTTTTTTTCTTTTTTGGAAAGATGCTGGTTTAAAATGGAAATTTCCACACTGAAATTACCTATTTAGTCACAGCTTTTTAGTGTGCCTGGAAAACATGAAGTGGAACACAATCAGATAAAAGCATGATTGGTCAAGTCCCATCCCAGCATGAAAGGAGCCTTATTTCAGTTTGGCATTGTCACAGTGTGGTAACTTCTCCTAGACAGGGAAACTGCAGCAACCTCCACTTGCCCTTGACCTCACGGCACAGGTAAAAAGTCCTTGGTTATCTCCACAGCTGGGCTTTGGTGGCCAGCTAAATCCCATCATTCTTCCTGACCTACCTTCACAGTAGGTTTCTGGGGCATGGACAGTTTGGGTGAAGGTTTCCTCAGTGTTTTAAGGGTAGCTAATTTCTGTACTCTTCTTTACAGTAGTCTTGCTGCTCTCCTGGCATTTCATATTGTAGGAGGGACCTTAATCCAGTCTTCCTGGCCAGCATGTCCCATGGGGAGCAGTGGGAGACGTGCATGCAAGAGGTCAGTGGACATTTTGGCCTGTGGTGTCCTCCAGTTTCCCCATCTGGTGGATTCTACGGCTTTCCTGAATGTGGGCATGCATCCAGGCAGGCTTTGTCTGTGTAATTACATTAGGTAAGAGCACAGGGTTTGCCAAGCAAGGGCCTTATTCATCCAGCAAAGTCAAAGAATTAGTCAGAAGAGAATCTGAGGACACATCTTGTGCTTGTATAACTCACATACCATGACCAAAGCCAATGGAATGGGAGTATTTTATATCTGCAGAGATTCTTTTTCTTCTGCTGATACATTTCTTTTTCCAGCACTGCAGTCTCAAAAATCTTATGGAGGATTCAGGGGTTTTGACCTCCATCACCATCTTGAAGTTTAGGGGCCTTTAAGATCTGGGGAAAAGACAGACAATAAGGAACACAAGAAATTGGAACCCAAGAAAACCTTTTGGTAATCTATTTTAAGTTATTCCCCATTGATTGCTCTGTCTCAGAACATGGAGGCAAGAACCTGGATGTTCATCTCTAGAAGCTCAGTGAAGGTCTGGAGCAACGCTTCCCTGGGAGCAGTGGAAGAAAAGATCCAGCCTCCCCTTTACTGCTTCTTGTTTGGATAAAATCGTAAGTTATCTGACTTGGTATCTGTGATACACTCAGATATTTCTCCCAAGTCTGAGTTTTCTTACCAATAGCCATCACTACTTGTGCTGGGCTGGTGGTAAAACATCTGTTTCCTAAATTCCAAAATGGATTTGTTGCGCAGTGTTAAGGAGAGCTTTCCCTGCTGGATTTGCCTTGCTTAATTAAGTAACAGTTTGCAAAATGCTTTGAATCCATCTGGAGGGAAGATCCTCCTGAAATGGAGCTCATTATCCTAACCAATCTGGGTGAGCAAGGGCTGGGGGACCAAACTTCATCTATAAGGAAGATGCATGACAGGAGATGGGCAGCTTGATGAGGGGAAAGCAGGTGGCTCCTGTAGATTGAGGGGAGCTCTGCTCTCCTGGGGAGGGGAGCAACACCAGCCTAAGTGCTAAGACTGACAGGAAAAGTTAGTGGAAGTGCTTTCCTATGTTGCTGAGCACAGCTGCAGCCCAGTGCTTTGCCATGCTTGAAGCCTTACTGCTGCCGAGCTTTGCAGCTGGAGGTAGAGAGCTGCAGAGCCAGGCAGGGAAAGTTGTACCCAGTGAACGTCACTTTTCATCCATCTCTGTAAAATGTTCTGGGGGTGTGGTGTCAGAATTCCAGACTTTCAGAAGTTTGGGATGAAGTTAAACAGTCCTGGGGCATTTTTAAATGAAGAGTACACAGTTGCTGAGCAGCCAGGCACAGGGAGGTGGCTCGGTCTCCCCCCTTCCCAAGCACTCTACTTGTCACATGCTGCTCCTGGTTGTATCAAAGGGTGGTCAAAGCTATTAACTCCCACTTGCCCGTCTTTCATTGCGGTGCAGAGGTACATGGGGGCAGGGGCCACAGGGTAATGGTCCATAGCATCTGCTTCACCATTATAGCTGCTTTCTGCTTGGGGTGAGCCCTACGCCGCTGTGCCACTTTCTGCTTAAAGGTTCTTGCTCCTTCCTTTTTTTTTAATGCAAGGAACAACCCAAGTACAGTGGTCAGAGTGGCTTTCTGTGTTGGCAAGCATATTTCGGAAGGAAGAAGTGCTATTACCTTATCAACAAATCATTTCCCACAGGCATTTTATTCATCTGCTGCAGAGGACACCGTAAGCTACTGGGAAGGCAGGCTGCTGAGGCAGTTGTGGCTGGGTGAACCAAAGCTGACCACTTCATACAATGGATATTTTTTTTCCCCTTGGCATCTGGAACGTGTTTGGTACATTTGTAGGACCCTTTGAAACCCAGAATTTTATTTTTCTAACACTTGGAAAAAATAGACCCTGAAGGAGGGACAACAAGGAAACTAAATGAAAACATATTTTCCCAAAATACACATAAACTTCCCCTTCCAGTAAAAAAATACCCAAAGGACATGGATCTCAGTACTAATTCCAAGACTTTGGAAACAGCCTGCACAAGACAAACAAGGCAAGAAGTAAACTCTGCTGTCCCACCAAGGTCAGCCATGTGCTTCTGGTGCCTTTGTCCTTGGAGGGAATGCTGGGGTCACTAGAAGGATCCATGTTCCAGCAAAATTTCAGGGGTATGCCAGGAGGAGAAGAGCATGGACTCTTGCTCTTGGTCTTGCTTGGGTGGACCAAGTGCCACCCAACCTGCTGTCTCTGCAGCTGGACAGGTGCAATTCCTACACAAGCCGAGTATTTGTCTAAACAAGGGTAAGGGGGTATTTTCTGAGCTGGGGTGCATTATTGTACCAGCTCAAATACAAACAAAGCTGTGTTTTCCCTTTTTTAAAGCACACTACACAGCTCCTTCACTCCCCCTGCTAATTTTATTCTAAGGGAATACTGGGGACTTTAGGGAATTTCCTGGTGTCATCATAGAATCATACACTAATGCTGCCAATTTACAGATGAAAGGGACAAGTACTGACCTAAGGTAGCTATAAAGAACGGCTACAGCTATATTTTAGGACTGGGTTGGTATTTTCTCTTACTTTCTTTTCAGAAATGAGTTGACACAGTGCTGGCATTGGTAACCAGACATCACACAAACATTCCCTGTGTTTCACTGTGCATCCATAGCCTGCCCAGGGAAGCTCCTTTCGTCTGAATGTGAAAAGCCGTGAAAGAGCATTCATGGACACAAAGGCTCCATTTCAAGAGGCAGAAGAGATGTTCAAGAGCTGTTTTCTGATTTTCATTTTGAAAAGAGCCAGGTGCTTGATTAAAGGCCCAGCAGCTGGCATTTCAGAAGCCACAGAAGGGTCCTGACCTACCCATGAAGTACAGTGAAAGAGAGAAGAAGAATGGATACCAGAGAATGACTTCCTTTTCCCCTTATGCAAGAAAAAATCCTGGCACAATGGCTTCTACAAGGTTATTGGAAAAGGCCCCCTGAAGAGGTGAGGTGGATGGCAGTAGCACAGGAGGAAATACTGACCTTGTGTCCCATTCCTGGGACTTTACAGAACCCAGGAACAATTGCAGAGATACTCAATGGCATTCAACATGAGATTTCATCACTCCTCAGAAAGTCATAGACATACCTGGGGTACCTGGGGTCACATTTCTCTCTGGTAGATGAAATAAGTCCATGACAGCGGCATAGAAATTGCACAGATTCCATTTTTTCAGGTAGCAACACTCATGATGCCGAGACCTTACGGAGTGTTTCCTGCATGTTAACAACACATAGGTCTTATACCACCCCCTGTACAAGAATGCCAGTGCTGTGGGCAAGAACTATGGGCAGTTATCTCAGCTGAAAATCAGAGCCATGCTGAAAAGTGAGATGAAGATAAGAAAGCCCATTTCACAGAGGACAGGAATGAAACCCATGACTGTCAAAGGGAATCAAGCTCCTGCTCCAGTGCAGTATCATACGAAGGTGTGGTACATGACAAAGTTGGGCAATCGCAGTGTGCTGCCAGCCACAGCCGTCTGGTAGGTATTTTCCTGTCTTTGACTGCTGCTTTTCCAAGTGTCCTTACACAACTTTTTGGAGTTACTGAATGGGCAGATTCTGCTTCCTTGGGTGTTTCTCACTCTCTCCACATCCATAGATGAGCCCATATGCTGTAAAGCAGATATCACTCCCAGGCAGGTGGGATGGGTTGCTTATATGCAGTGAAAGTTTCTGTGCTTTTTGAGGATGTGTCAATTGGTGCTTAATTAGTTAAACTAAAAATTCGGAAGAAAATTCAACAAAGGAAATAAAATACTATTTGATGAGTATTTTGGACATTAGCTGTAATACAATGTACTACTTTTCAAAAGTAAAATCAGCTTCTTTCATCAATTTGCTATCAGTTTCAAGTTTTAAGAACTGCAGATCTTAAAAAAAACCACCACCACCTTTGTTTTTAATGTATTGGAAAGTCCAGAGAAAAACTTAAAGCTGAAAATCTAAAATAATTTTCTTTAAATACCTCTAGATTTATAGGTGGGTTCACAGTCCTACCTCAGTTCCTATTCTATACCTTTTAAGATATATTTGCTATATAGCATTCCAAGAGACTTTTAAAAAGATGTAAAACTTTCCACCTCTTTTTTTCCATTTCCAGGCAGAACTTGGTATTTATGCTAAATTGCTGGCAGCTTGGATAAGGTAAGCATGAATTCAAATTGTTATTAGCTTTCACAATCCAGCCAATATTTGTGTAAACAACATCATTTAAGCATAATATGCTCAAATCTCATTGCTATTCATAAGTTGTGCAATTAGTAGATAGGCCAAAACTGTGGTAAGGTGTAATAACTTTACTGAAGTCAAATGAACTTGGGCTAATTTGCTTTAGATATCATCTGGCCCGTTTTTTCCTTTAGCACCGTATTGTCTTGCTTTCTTTTCCATGAACTTCTTATATTTGCCTCCAAATTTCTTTGCAAATAATCCAGGGTTTTGTCTGTGTCCTCTTTGGTTAGTTTCTACAGTAATTGTCATTATTGTCAGGACAAAGTAATGGTTTTTCTCATCATTAAAAAAGCCATGGAATCTGCACCTCCATCTCATCTCCTCTCCCTTCCTCTCCCCCCGTTTCTTTTTACTCCTTTCCTAAAAGGATTTAAAACCAAGCTGTAGCAAATGAAACACTGGGCAAATATTAAACAACACACAGCAGAAAAATGCAGTGACCTGAGTGGTATTTGTGGTTTAGGATCTGACAAAAAAGCATTCATGCTTTCTGTAAAAGATTAGCGCTTGATCTTGTTTTCATGGTGTCAGTGGGAGTTCTGCCACCATTCAACAAGGGATGGATCAGATCCTTAAGATATTTTGTGAAATGGCTCAGCCAAGGACTGTAATTTTCAATGCACAAAAGCACACATAAACTGTGGCCAAAATAAACTCAAAAATAAACAACCTATCTCTGGTGGCTAAGCCATGTGTAAGGCCCTGCTTTGAAGCTGGGGCTGTTGTGTATAAATGTCTGAGCAGGTTCGGCAGAGAGGGCACAGAATGATATTTTCCCGAGAATATTTGATGAAACACTCACATTTTGCTACATAAGATAGGCTGACCTGCAAAGATATTGATAACACAGGAAGGAGACTGGCAAGGCCAAGGGACCTAATGTGGATCTCAAGTCATGTTCAGGGCTCCATCTGCAGAGGAAAGTCTGTCTGCCCTGAATTGTGTCTCTGGTAAGTTGCTAGGGATATTTTTTTTCCTGAATAATTTTTTTGACAAATAATTTTCTTGATGTGGTGTCCCATGTATCGACCGAAGGGAGCTTGTATTGAATGGATATCAGTCTCTTCTCCCAAGAAGCAAGGGATAGGATGAGGGGAAATGGCCTCAAGCTGCAGCAGGGGTGATTTAGATTGGATATTAGGAAAAATTTCTTCACTGAAAAGATTGTCAAGCACTGGAACAGGCTGCCCAGGGAAGTGGTTGAGTCATCATCCCTGGAGATATTTAAAAGATGTGTAGATGTGGTGCTTAGGGACATGGTTTAGTGGTGGACCTGGCAGTATTAGGTTAGTCGTTGGACTCAATGATCTTAAAGGTCTTTTCCATCCTAAACAGTTCTATGATTCTATGTTTTGACAGCTGATGCTCCTGTATTTCCTCAAAGCATTTGCATGCTGCAGTGCCATTGCTATAAGGAATGCGCTTGCAGAGAGATCTTTGGCACACCATTCAAGTTCTCTAATTTCCTTCTCTCTAAACTCCACACCTCTCATGGATAACTGAACAGGAAGGGAGCAGCAGTTGTGTGGAGGAGGGACATCGCAGGAGTGTTTTATGTTGCTTTTAGCAAGTGCCATCCGCCTCAAAAGAGATGGCTGTGTATTAATATCCCATATTCAAACTCCATTGGTGATTACCTTGGTCCATGGCTTGTCAGCTGTAGCTATGAGTCTAGAGCATATCACTTAGCATCTGGATTGCTTTGTCTCAGAAGGCTTGCCAGTTTTGCTCCCAGATTGACTTGCCATAGGGTCAGATGTGCACCAGAGCCAGAGTGGTGGGCAGGAGGGACCAAGAGCACACAGCTGTTGGCAAGTAATATGAACCATAAGATTGGCTTAGCTTTACCAGCATCCTGCACCCTTAGGTTAGCCTGCAGTGAAGGTGGTTACCATTGGAAACCCCCCAGTGCCTAGGGGACAGATCTAGGTTGCCAATATGTCTTTTCTAACTATATCTGCTTATATTCTGTATCTATTTGTGCTACAGATTCAGATGTCATAATATTTTATTGCACATGTGACAGTATGTAATAAACACTTTTAACAATGCAAAAATACAACAGCAGCCTTTCAGCTATAAGTAGAAAATGGAGGATTTTTCCATCTGTACTTAGTTTTAAGTGAAAGAAATAACAATGGAAATATAGCTGTTGTGCAGACTACTACAAACACTGAAAGACAACTCCTGCTTCTCCTTAACATATGAAAGACTAACACATTTCTGTGGGAAGAAGCTGTCAGATTTTGTATAGTACAGCAGAAAATACTGCATGGATGTTATTACTGAAGCTAAAGAGACAGAAAGTATAGAACTGTTGATACAAAACTGGGAGGAGTGTCTGACACACCAGGAGGCTGCGTTGTCATTCAGTGAGACCTGAACAGGCTGGAGAGCTAGTTGGGTGGAGAGGAACATAATGAAGTTCACTAAGGGCAAGTTTAAGTTCCTGCACCTCAGGAGGAACAACCCCATGCACAAGTACAGGCTGGGTGTTGACCCACTGGGGGAAGGCAGCTCTGCAGAGAAGGACCCGGAGGTTCTGGTGGACAGCAAGTTGCCCATGGGCCAGCAGTGTGCCCCGGTGGGCAAGATGGTCAGTGGGAGCCTGGG
>JAVJGJ010000062.1:19878001-19944944 GCA_035590215.1 Microhierax caerulescens | reverse complement strand
GACCTTTAAGGGTCATCTAGTCCAAACCCCCTGCAATGAGCAGGCATGTCTTCCACTAGATGAGGCTGCTCTAAGCCCCATCCAACCTGACCTTGAACATTTCCAGGGATGGGTCATCTACCACCCTTCTGGGCAACCTCTTTGGGTGTTTCACCTCTTTTCATAAAAAATTTCTTCCTTCTTATGGCTTAGGGGGAAGGACCAGGAAATATGGGATCCTAGGGCTGGAAACGTTAAAAGATTTTTTGAACTCCTTTCCTAGTTCTGGGAAAACAAATATTGTGATGAGAAGCTTTGCCAAAATTGTCAGAGAAGCTGGGTTTCAGGAGTGCGATGCAAACAACAGTGCGTGGAGACAGGACTGCTCCTGAGAGATGGGTTGGCAAAAGCCGCCAGGACCCACTGGAGACAGCTCACGTGCCCCTGTGGGAGCCACCAGCTAGGCTGGACTGAGCTTTCTCTGCGGTAGCATTGGGGATGACCAGGCTTCAGTCTGATGCAGTGGTCACTGATTCCAAGAGCTATTCACTGAGCTTCAAATCCTTGCAGTGATGTACTGGAGATCACCCAATATGAAAACCACTTTTTCCTAGTGCTTTCAGTACATTTTATCAGCATTCAGTACAGCAAGGTCTGCTCTCATCTCCACCAAATGAGCCCTGCAGCCATCTGTGATGTTACAGTTCTCTACAAAGAGTATCTGCGCTATTGGTGGTGGTAACATTCACTTTATTTCAAGTCCATGCATTATGCTTGGTGGAGCATTTTGGCTTGTTTCTCCTACCTCAGCTTCTGTGGAGGTATTGCTTATGTGATAGGTAGTAGAATCACAGGGATTATAGGAACAGGGAAGTGTTAAAGGAATAGCGCTTTTGTTTCTTGTATTCCTTAATTTGAAGTGGGCTTAAATTTAGAAAAACGCAGGGTCCAAAAATGCATGAACTGAATCTTCAGCCTACCATGAGTAATGTTTTATAAACACCCAGATGGAGACAGACAGATTGAAAAATTGCTGGAGTCAAACCTACAACTATTAAGAAAGTTGTCTTGCACACTCTCGGATCTTTCTTCAACATGATATAACTAAGGGGAAAGCACACCGTCTCTTCACTGCAAATATAAAAAATAATGCTGTATAAATAAATGAGAAATCATCAAATAATATTTACTTTATGTATCTACAGACATTCATGCAGATAATGCTCATAAAAAAATGAGCAGAGAAATGTTTTTAGTGCAGCTTGTTCTTCAGACATGACTTATTCAATTTTATGTCACTTGTACTGGAAGGGTGATTTATTCTGAGTCTTTTGCAACATCATTTGTTTTACATTTGAAATGCCAATGGTAACTGAGCAGTCTTCTGTGAAATGTCAGCAAAATGAAATCCAGTGCGCTGTTGGGGTGATAAGAAAAGGTGTCTGATCCTAAAGTGAGACCGGACCATGTAGATTCATGTTGGGATGGTAAGTTTTGCTCTAGCACCTGATAAGTATGGGGACACCTGTCCTAGGGTGGGAGTCACTTCATTATTGATAAGGACCACTATTTATCAGCACAATCCCTTCCTTGTGATATGACTTCAAGCACATGGTGCCTCAGGGAGAGCTAGTGTGGAGGACACTGACCTCTGGCTGCCTTCTCCCTCTTGGTAAATCTGCATTTGTGTGTTTCAGACCTCAGTGATCCAAAGATGCAAACTGTCAATGTGCAAAATTTCATTAACTTGCAAGGCAGTAAGACAGAGTCCCCCAGGCCAAGCTGCAGACCTGCAAATCATTGTGTACTGTAGAGGTGAATAATAGTAGGAAAGGAGAACAGAGGGAACAGTACTGACAGTTCCCATTGCTCCTTGTGGAGGCTGCTCCGAGTTGCCACTGAAATACCCAGCAACATAGCCTTGATCTATGGAGAACGGGAACACTCTGGAGCCAGCTTTTCCAGGCCTCCCTCTGTGCAGATGTACTGACATTGCCACAACCACAGCCTGAAGGAAAAAAGCTGCCACTAGGGAGAAAATTTTTCTCCTCTTAGGACTGTTCAGGGTTGCAATAGAGTATCTGCTACCCAGGCGTGCGTGTCTGCATCTGCTCTGCTGCTTCAGAAAGGCAGGATTGTAAAAGCAGCAAGTGTGTTGGTTTTGTAGCACTTTGAATGTATTATCCAATGATCTGACAATGTGGTTTTCTTAGTGGTTATGTTTTACGTGCATTTTAATATTAATGATTTATTGTATTATGGAAATCCTCTATGCTTAAAGGAAGAAAGATAAATGCAAATAGCCTGCTGTTTGCAAGCTTTCTCAGCCTCACTCTATTAAAGTCCTATGGAATCATAAGGATTTGAACTTCCATGTACTAAAATCTGAGCAAAAAGTTCATATATGCTCTGAAAAACAACACTCTGGGACTCACACTGCTTCATACATTGCCAGCTTGTGTCACGTTTTCCACTCAGTGTGTTAATAAATGATAACAGGGCAAGTCACTAAGAGATAACATAGCTTGCCAAAAGTGTGAAGACGTAACCAAATTAAGTCACTGTGCACCCTTAAGTTTTCAGGCTACCTTGACAACGCTAATGAACATTTATATGGTTGAAAAGTCTAGAACAGTTTAAGCTTTTCTTTTTTAAACAAACTTTGAGCAACCTTTACTCAAATTAAACACAGTCTCCTACCTCTTCTTACTTTCTCGATAGATTTTTTTTTCCTGGGATGGACTCAATAATGAATTATTTCCTCTGATTCACGGATAGAGAATACTTCCTCAAATCTTTCTCAGTTTGACACTGCAAATGAACCCACAGAGTGGAAATCCAGGCTGAGTCAACCTTCACATCAGTTTCTGTGAAAGAATCACCCTTATTTCCAATTATCGAAAGCAGTGGCTGCTGAGGTATTGATGCTTCTAAGCCACAGACATCAGAAATTAGTTACTAAGGCAAATTGCCTTGCTGTGCTTCCATTTTCAAATGTAATTCCACTGAAGGGACACTTGATTTTCTCATTAAGTCCTTTTTTCAAAGGACAAATCAACATGGAGAACTTTTTTGGACGTGCAGTTTGGTTGCACAATGCAGTTTTATGGGGGAGGAATTAAAGAACTCCAAATATTGTGATGCTGTCTAAGACCACTATTTGACCTCTCTCTTAACAGGTCTTCTGCAAGGATCTCAGCTGAGCAAGACCAGCTGATGGACCTTGTCAAGAGCAGATTTTTTGGCTCCAGAAATGAGCACAGTATCACTATGGAGAAGTGCTGTGATTACAAGCAGGATTTGTGGATGAACTCCAGAGCTCCTGCCTGGCAGACTGTTTCTGCTGCTTCTAGAACATTTCAGGTGGGAAATCAGTGAAGTATCTGTAAGTAGAGCCCCATTACTTTGTTTAGCCTTATTCTTGTGCCTCTAGCTTCCTGAATAGGTACCTAATTGTCTGTAAAATGTGTTAGAAAAAAATGAGACTTACAACTGAGCACCCTTAGTGGGAAACTGCCATATACTGGTAAAAATACTGAGCAGACAAGTGTGGATGCAGTGTTACCTGCCAGCCGCTTGGGTGTCTATGTGTGGCTAAGAAGGGGCCCACACTCAACATGTGCAGCTCCTTGAAGGGGATTGTCTGAACTCATTCTCTTCTCATAAGTGAAAAGCAGTGAATAATGGAAAGCTCTTCTCAGCCCATACCTTTATCCAGGAATGCAAAGTCACCCAGGCTCAGAGTCAACATCTCACCCTGCCCACTCTAATTATAGCCAGGGTTTGAGCCCAGCTGTAGGTGAGAGCAGGAAGGAAAGGGACAGCTTGGGTGAGGTGCCCAAAATGGGAGTCCTGCTCTGAGCTAGTCCCCTAGGGCGTGAAGGATGTCCCCTAGGCAGGAATGTGCTGGTTCTGTTGATCCTTTTCAGCAGCTCACATGCCCTGCACCAGCATTTAGAGAAGCTGCAGAACTTAATTTCTGAAGACTTTGAACAAATAGGAATGAGAAATCTCTGGGTTAGGCAGCAACTCAGAGATGTCTTGGAGGACCTGGGTACTTACATTTCTCTCTTTATCTAGCCTCACGTCATGCACTTTGTTCAACAACTGTTCTCAAATGTAATAACTTCACCAATGTAATGAGGTAGTGTCCCTGGTGCTGTGTGTATATATTGCTTGAACGTAAATGAACATAAAGTGCACCTGCACTTCCTCATTGCACTTACCCAGACAAATGACATCCTCGCACTTGCAAACTATTTAGAGCTACCCAGATGGCTACTTTGCTCACAGTTACCATGCCTGTTACCTGCATGTGCAGGGTTTGTGTATGTGGTTGGAATGCTATTCTTCCAGAAGTGACTCACAAAGTAATGAAGACCTAGAATCCTATTGGCATTTATGGAGAAATAAATGCTAGTCATCCAGGGTCTCCATAATGGTAGCTCCATGGATTTGTTCATCCCATCCTAAAATGAACCAGTAGCACTTCCTCTCAGAAGACTTCATGTATGGGTTTGGTACAGTTTGAATGGGAAACAATAATAATAATAATAATAATAATAATAATGTTGACAAAATAAAAAGGATTTTGGGTCAATCTCAAGCCAGTCGATTATTCAACATCCCTTTCTCAGGCACTTTTCTTGATTTACTTTCCTATTCTACTTAATGTCAGACATTTTCTTTCAGTGCCTTAAAAAGTCCATCCATAAATATGGATTGGCTATTACCTATTGAAATAATATCGCAGTAAAAAAGGATTACCTGTTAAGAGCAGCCATTTCCTTATTTTGAATCAATTATTTGTCTATTAAAGTTTGCCTTAGAACTTTTGTGTAATATATGACTTTAAAAAATGACTGCTTTCCACTGTTTTGACCCTGCTTCTTCAATAGTACTTTTGAAACTTTTCAAGTTTTGAAATATTTCCACTTCAATTTGTACTTCATGATTAAGCGAAAATCAGTTTTGCTTGTAATCCAAGCACATCTTCATTTTCTTTTTTAAAAAATCTTGTCTTAAAAAGAAACAGTGACATCACGATCTTCATGAGGCCGGGGCAAAGTCCCTGTATTTGACAGATGAGGTGATGGCTTTCTAGAAAAAAGTTGAAGGCATCATAGAAGTTACAGAACCCCACAATACATCACCAATGAATTCTGAAATCTGTCATTGGTATCTCCATTAACCAGGTTAGTTGTGCATGTATGTAGCTAACCTTATACACACAACCAGTCCTTCCTTCTGAATGTATGACTTAGGATATTCCCTAAAGTGAGGGACTCAGGAGGAAGGAAAGAGGGAGGAAAGTTGGGCCTGTGTAAAACACGCAGGGTGGGAGGTGGTAGACTAGTGTCTATGAACAAACTGTCTATAATATGTGTATCTTACATTTAATATCTAAGACATCTCCAATAGTACCTTGTCAAAGATAAGATAGTGTGCAGTTTCTGGTATGATAAAGTAGCTACACTGCGTGTCTGAGAAAATCCCTCAAAGGACGTTGCCTTACTTTCAGTTCTCTGAACTCTTCAGAGAATTTAAATTTATGAAGAGCTTTCCCAATGGATGGTGACAGAATAAGCACAGATTTGTGCATCTCTCTGGTGTATATTCCCACAGAGAACTGCACTCTGGAGATAAGATGACAGAGAGTCACTGTTCTATATTTAGTTTCTTATGCCCTTTCACCAAGGATCTGCTACAGGTTACTGTCACATAGCAAATAGCAGGTAAAAGAAGTTTTGGTTTGCTAAAGCTTGTATGAGTTTAGGTTCTACCTCCATGTAAATAAAGACTCCTATATTAATATATATTTTTAAAAGCACTTTTTACTTTAATATTAACAAAATAAACCAAATACAGTTAAATATGCAGGAAGGATTACATTAAGTAACTGTTAAATTCTGGAAGCTTCTTTCATACATCTGGTAAGAGAAGGTAAAATTATTTCAAGGTATTTCAAAAGCAAAGTTATTTGAAAGCTTTAAAGAAATAGGATACATCAGGACTGATAAAAAGCCTCTAAGCAACTACATTCTGGGATTTCAAGTCAATCCATTTCAGCAAATATCCCAAAGTCTTACACTAACAATGATTAGAATTCAAAACTAATGCTATCCATTGAAATCAAAGGGAAAACATTGGGAGATATCACTCTTTTCATTCATTTATTTATTTATTTATTTTTGCCAGCTGGACTTATGTGTTGCAATATACTGACAAAGGTCATGAAATAAATTCCCTTGCATTTCTACTGCCAGGCCCTGCCTCTGAGCAAACTGTCCAGAAAGGATTTAGGGCTAGTGAGATTCAGTGGACCTCTTGGTATGTGGCAAAGGGAGGGACAATATAAGATTCAGATAACAGAGAAAACATTTTAATTGAATCCAGCTATAACCCCATCAAAATCACCATTCCTTCTTGGTCTGAACCAGAAGGTCAATTGCTGCTGGTTTGCAGTTCCCTCTGGGAATGTGCTCTATAGAGACTCCCGACTCATTGCTTTGGTTGGCTTCTTCCACGGGAAAAGTCGTCTATCCATGTACCTGCTCTGAATGCTGCAGGAAACTGGAAGAAGAGAAATATTATTTTGTGGTCATGTTTTCTGCTTCTGGCCAGCAGCTTTAGCTCTGCATTGTTCCAGCTGTTTTCTAAAGGTTCAGTGCAAGACCTGGGTCAGACCATATGTGCTCGGTTGAAGTCTGAATCAAATCAGGTCCATTTCAGGTCCATCCATCAAGTGAACATGATCTAGGAGCTAACAAGGAGCTGCAGGTAGAGTATATTTGAGAAAAATTACCTCCTTCAGTCACCATGTCTCCTTTCCCCCCCTCTGAGCACTTGATTTTGGCTATGACACAATGATGAAGTGCAGGACTGGAGCACTGAAGACTCGTTTGGCAATCAAAATCAGGTGACATAGCATCTCTAGCCAGGAAATCCCACCCTAAACCTTTTCTCCTGGACAAAAGGACACAGGCTGAGATTAGACTGCAACAATCACAGAAACGCTGACATGATGAACAGGCCCTTTCTGACCTTTAGAGAGTTGGCTTTTTACACATTGCTATGACATGGCAAAGTATTACCCTAGTTCTTTTGAGAGGTGACGGTCAGCAGCTTTGGTGGTGATTCAGAGCTGGAGCAGAACTCTGGGCCTACGGTGGTAGCTTATGAGTGGGGTCGTGCTGCCTACGTTGGAAATGTGAGAGCAGGAGTTTGTGCTTGTCACCTCACAGTGCATCCCCATTGCAGCTGTGTGGAGCAGGGGAGGGCATGCTGGCTGCCTGGGGGGGGGTCCTAGGGATTCTGGGCCATTTGGCTTTGCAGTGGTCTGCAGTCAGTGTGCGAGCTTCCCTCTAGATCTGTGGGAACCTATGGAAAGAGAGCGTGCTTGTTAGGCCAGGATGATTTCAGTTCCCTGAACTCTGTTTGGTCCTGGTGGAAAAGAAAGCCTGAGTTAGCAAGAGAAAAGTAATGACAAAAAAGCCATCCATTATAAAAGCACTTTTGCTGGAGCTCCTGTCATTGTCTTAATCGTGGATTGTACCACTTTTGGAGAAGAGTATTGGCTAGATTTTCTTTAAAACCAGGGTAAAGACCTTCAGTGTCAAAAGCATTTACAATTGTACATTTCTAATCTTTTTTCTTCCATTCTTGTTAGTTTAGGAGCACATAAAAAAATTTTTGTTTAAATGTAGTTAACAAAGAAATCCAAGTCACCTCAGGTTGGAATTTGAAAGCTTGGATTCAACTCAGATGAACTTTTAAAAATCCATTCATAATGCCCTAAAGCATTATGCATGAGGAATGTTTTTAGGTTTTTTCCACAGTCCTTCCAAGAATGTTAGCATCCTTTTCCTTTAAACTGGTGGTCTGTTTTCTCCTTGATATATCTTTTCACTTAGAATTCTAAATCTGGTGATTTTTTTCTCATGCTGATAAAGAGAATAAAAAGTTCTGTTTCCTTTAACATTTTTAAATCTCAAGCAAACCTGAAAACTGCAAGAAGCCACCTTAAAAGAGTTATATTAAATAAATGCTGCAGCAAGATTGGGTCCTTTTCCCTAAAGAAAAGCAAAACGAAATGATAAAAACCCTCTTCAAATAACCATTGAATTTCCCCAGGTGGAGATGAAACACTGACTGATATCTCCAAGGCTATTTGTATTAGTCAAGGTGTTGAGCCCTAAGAACCCAAACATCTTAGTGTTTGGAGATAAAACGTGGGGGCTTAATTTTACTTTGTGTCTAACCAACAGTATTATAAGTTACCCAGCATGCTAGAAGCTGCCTATTCAAGCAAGATGCATAGCAATGGAAAAAAACCCTCTCATGCCACTGACTGGTTCCTCCTATTCCCAGGTAGCCATGTACTGTGCATACATCGGCTTCTCATACCCAGTCAAAACATTTCCCCCTGCAGCCTGACAAACTTATGTTCCTTGCTATGCAAATCCCAACCCACAAAAAAATGTGAATGACTTCCTTGTGATGTTCTTCCTTTACACCTGCAAGTAGCTCCTTCCAATAGCTCCTTGGGTTTGTTTTTGCCATTGCAACAGTTGTGAACAGAAACGCTATCGTGAAGGTTTATGGCAGCTTGCATTATACCATCTTGTATTTTCTTCTACACAGATACAACTTTCCCAAACTTTCCATTATGAAAAGAAATTTTCCCAGGCTTGATTATATTCAAAAGCAAAATCATTTGGAAAGTTTGAGTAAGTTTCACAAATGGCTTTTAAATGAGGCGAGAATGAGAAGCATAGGAAACTTGGTAAGGTCACAGGACATGATCCTGCTCCCACAGACAGCAACAACTATGTTCCCAAAGTCCTCCCAGAGGATCTAGAACCAGTGACCAGGACTGTTGTTCTGCATTCCTTGTATAGAGAGAGCTGCCAATGAATCTCAGTGTAACACTAATGTAAAGTACAAATCTCAAACCCAACATGGCAACATGAGCCTGTACAGACCACGAGGTTCTGGGTGAACTGCTTAATTAAGCACATGATCCATTAGCCCAGTGTTTTCTAGTTGGTTCTCACTCAGCAAAACACTACCTAGAAAACTTGCCTGATTAGCATGGGTGGGAGAAAGCAGAACATCCACCAAGGTGTTGTTTTGCATCTTTCCTTAACTTTGCTTTTTTCTAAGACACTTTCATTTAAAAAAGAAAAAACCCACCAAAACCCAAAAAACTAAAAAAAATCCCTTGTTCCCTGTGAAGGGATCAACACTCTCTCAGATTTGGTGCTGTAACTAGACTCTGCTAGTGATCAAGAAGATAAGCTTGTCTTTGTCTACATCTGTGTTATGGCAAAAGTTTGTTGCAAAGTTAGCTTTGTGTTCTATGTAGGAACCCTCAAGTATCAGTACTATGTATGTGGTCAATGGCAGAAAGATTTTGCAAGTTTATCATGTCACTTTTGCTAATGCAGTTGTAACTTTCTCTATTTTTCTGCACCATTCTTTTTTCTCCAGGAGACAGTTGCTTCTGCCACACTGTGCGCTATATTTCAGAACAGGATCATCCAGCAGAACCAGGGAAGATCACCATTGGACCAAGACTGCAAAGGCATCATTATATATTTGTGCAAGGTATGTAACTAAGTATCTGAGATACAGTTCAAGCAAGCAAGTATGCCTGATAAGGATTTTGAATGCCTAACTTTTCAGATTTCTGAAAATCTTATTTACAAATATGAGAAGTGTGTTGCATCCTAAACTGATTACAAGTTATCCTAGAATCCAGAAACATGGCAGGAGAGTAGAATAAGGGCAATGTCAGACTCCTGTGTTAAGAGGAATTGCTCTAAATTCCCTAAAGGTAGCTAGTTCAGGAGCTACTAGTTAAGACTAACAGGGACAATACAGGCAGAGAGTGAAAGGACCGCATGAAAATCCCTGCCTTTTGATCCCCTTTGTTTGAAAGGATGCTGCAATCTGCAATGCAGCTAGCAGTTTACTGCCCCTGAGCAATGGTAACTGCTATATCAACTTCCAGGTTCCTCATTGCTTGGATCAGGGTGTTGCAAAAGAAAATGCTTTTATCTTGTCACAGCGTCTTCAGTGTATAAGGCAGGGTGAATCCAGGATGTCTTAGTATTTAGCATATATAATGTTTATATCTGCTCCTTCTTGTAGTTTAATAATTCAAACATCATGAGGAAACCTTTCTTGCTTAAAAATCATGTGTAGTTTGTACTGAAGCAAGATGTGTGTCATACTCCAGCATCTTTTTCTCTATGCAAACATTTTGAGTAATATAAAGAGATGCTGGCAGGCCTCGAAGAAGGATTCAGGGTGCAAGCTAAACAGCCTGAGTTGTTACAGTTCAGCAAACAACATCTGTTTTGTCTGGTAGATCCTACAGTTCCTTGATAATTTCTGGACATAGAGCAGTAATATCTCACAGCTGGGTGCCTTGCTATAGGAGCCATCAACAGAGAGGATTGAGTCCATGGACTCCAGCCGGGATGTCATGTGCTCTGCCGGAGGGAGCTGAAACAGATACATGTCTAGCTGCTACCAGAAGTTAGATTATACATGATGATCATCGAACTACACGATCTTCCTGGGTGTTCCTGAGTTCTTCCTCCTGGCAAAAGACAAGATCAACTTGATCAGTTGATCAAAAGACAAGAGGACTGATGATGTCTGTCTTGAGTCTTGTAAGGTAAGAAATTAAGTGATGACCCTTGGGAATGATAAGAAAAAAAAATTAGTCAAGGAAAAAAGACAAGAAAAGTTAGATAAGAAAAAAAGCACAGACTTTATGTGCTGTTGTGATTCAGGACATTGGTCTGGTAGAGGAATCTGTGTAGGCTTAGCAGAAGCCAGTGGAGAGCAGCTTCCAGGAGATGTGTCTGTGCTCCCGCCCTTCCCTGGAGCATAAATGTTTCACTGGTTCATGTCAACTAACATTTGTAAACACCTGTCAATGATTTAATACCATATGATTCCCCTTGACGGGATTTTTCCTCTGATAGATCAGCTCAGTTCCTGAGGCTGCAGTTGTACATGACAGTATAACCTATATTTCTTCAGTTTTTATCATGGCTAATAGTTTCCCCTGCTTTCTGTCCTGGAGCCTCATTTGTAGTGTATGAACGCAATTAAGCTGCTGCATGTAGTTGGCAGGTGAAAGGATCCTGGTGCACAGACTGTGTTTCAACTTGTAAAGAGATTAGCAGTCCTTCAAAATGAAAGGCACTAACGAACCAAAACCAACTAATATTCCTTCAGAATAATATAGCACCTTCAGTCTTGCTTTTCCCTTGCAGCTTCTTCCTTTAAGTGACTTAAAAAGCAACTTCTAAGGATGTTTTTAGCCCTGCAAGTTGCTTAGAGGAAGTACATTCCTGAAGGAGTTAATGAGGTTCTCAGCCTGTCTGCCAGTGTCCTCTTCCACCCCAGCTTCTCAAGAATAACATAGTTCAGATTAGTGTCTTTCTTCATTATCCTCCCCGGGAGCTGGGACCAGCCATCCCTCCTCTAAGCAGAATGGGTGATGAAATAATTACTCAGTTACGTTATCTAAGTTGGAGTCCGACATGCAGATGATGAGGACAGAGAAAGCAGAGTATGTTTGTGTTCATGTGTGCGTGTGTGTGCAGGTTGCAAAAGGATGGGCAAGAGCTTCCTTGGGTCACAGGCTGCATATAGCCAGCCTCTGAGGGTTAGAGCAGCCTTCTCTTATGCCAGTCACTGAGAGCTGACAATCTGAGCTGTGCTGGGATTTCCAACACTCAGCTGTGTTGGCCACAAAGATGAAAACTCCTCTCTGCCTTCATGTGATTGCTGTCAGCCTGGTGGAGGTTATGCAGCAGACACGTTGTGGCACTGAAAGGGCGGTTCATGCTCCAGCAGGCTGTTCAGCACAACCACCAAACTGACGTACTGAGCTTCTCTGTCAGATATGCCCAAAGCACATGCATTCTTCATGAATTGTTGCTATCACCAGCAGTCATTAAGAGCATCTGAATGACCCTGATACTGTTCTCATTTTAGAAAACCTTACATACCTTCTTGGAGATAAATCTAGTTGATTCCAATTTTGATTATGGGATGTCAGAATGGGTAGGAAAGATGACCTTTCTTGTTAGTTAGTCAGTAAGCACAGTGTCTATAGGAGTTGGCAATACTCCCCCTGAAAAGAATTTAAATGAAAAAGAATCAAATCCCTGCCATCTCCAAGGATGTGATAATAAGGGGGTATAACTTATCCTCTGCAGATAAGTCTTTGGAGTTAACTGGTTTGGGAACTGTCTACTGAGTTGGTCCTTGCTGGTGTGCAATTGGATACCTGGGGGAGGGAGATTCATGCCACTGCTTTCTTCTGCTACCTTGTACAGGTAATAAGTATCTTCCACCTTTGCCTTATTCAGTGAACAATGTAGCATAGTACCTAGAAGCTGAATATCCTCCTTTCAGTGGCATCATGCATGCAGGAATTTCTGTGCTTTCTGTTTTCTACTCTGTCCTTAGTTCCACATGGTGTATTGTGAGAACTGGAAAAGGATCTCCTAATGCTTCTAATCCCACTAAAGCAATTTCTTCTCTTAATGGTGGTTTAGATTTCTGTTTTGGTTTGCATTCAGGGAGACCAACCACATCGTGCTTTGGGAACCAGACCTTGAGCTTTTGAGAGCTGTCTCTGCCTAAGAAAGCACCATGGCAGTGTTTGCAAATGTGTGTTTTCCCAGGCTTCAGGAAATGATGTGTCAGAATGGACCTTTTAAAACTAGCTCTAGTTCACCTTCTAAAATAAAGGTCTGACCTGTGGTTTCAATGTGGGCAACAAGGGAACTCTTCTTTGTCAAGATACTACTTCAAATGAGCAATCATTTGGAGGGGTAACTGCCTCAGAGCCAATCTCTTTTCCTTTGATATCATTTTATACCACAGTGGCACCTTTAATTGCCTTGGCATGGCTTTCAATTTGCACATGGAGAAGTGTAAAGATCCATGTCAGACATGCTAACATGACTCTACAGATCAGGTCCACAATGCTTCTATCCCAGATATTTCATTGGAACTAATTGCCTAAATAATTGTGGGTCTGGGTCTATAGACCTAAGGAAGATTTCAGCTGTTGTTAACTTCAGCCTCCACATTCTCACTTTCTTTTGTTAATTCAAGTGAGCAGTTCACATAAATGTTTAATGTCCTATTTCAGACCCAGTGAACCAGGGTCATGTCAGCCTCTTGTAATGATTTACCACTGAATGGTGACTGTGTTATTATTCTGTAAGCCAAGACTTTTTTTTCCCTCCCCCTCCCCTGCACTCAGAAATGCGGTCCTGAAATCTGCCAGAACTGCATGTAGCTAAGAGTCAAACTGGATTTAAGACCCAAATTTTACTTACGAGCAAGATACTTCAAAAATCTCTATCAAACCAAAGGTGACCTGCATTCCTCATGCAAGAGAGTTCAGGTCTGCTCCAAAACCCACGGGTTTCACTGGCTGCGAGATACAGAAAACCACACTGTTGGTATCCCAGCCCACCGCCAGATCACTGTGCTCTCTGCTGCAGCCTGGGGTCCCTGCTGCTCTCCCTTCCTTGAAAAAGGGACTCCTGCTGGGCTGGTGATATTGTTAGCTCACCAAAATCACAGCGCTGATCCTGGGTTGCATGAGGGCTGCTGCTGGGAGGCTGCCTTCTGCTAGTGCGATGCCACAGATTATGTTGCAAGGTTTCCATGTTAATGGAATAGCATGAGGCTAAGCAGCAGGAGCTGCTGACTGAGAACCTTCCAAGACACCAGCACTTTTATTTGTTTATTCTTCTCCTGCTTTTATTGTAAGATCACCAAGAACCATTTCACTAGTTCTGAGGGCCTCAGCTTTGCCTTTTTTTTAATAAGGTGGACTTGATACCTCCTGCTGCCTCCTTTGCCTCATATTGTGGTCACATAACAGGGGGACAAGTCATCCTCTTCAGGCACCTTTTTCACTGTCTCTGCAGGTAAACAGTGAAATCTGCTCTTTTTATGTGTGCATGTTTATAGCCAATGTAAATGTCTTCACTGAGTATTTGGGAGTTATACCTGTGCAAAGGAACTGGGCCTTCTAAACCATCTCCTCACTGGGATTTCTGGCTGATTAAGCATTGCCTGTAGTAATAGCTGTCTTCTGAGGAAACATGGATTTCTATCAATAATGTTTTATTTGTAGAGTTTGCTGCTTAACTGACTTCAACTCTGGGGTCAGACTGAACTGTTCTGTTCAGCCAAGCAAGAGAAGCTGGTCAGACTTCTATCAAAATATAAGCTCTGTTAGCTGCTACCTTGCATGAAGCCAAAATTGGTCTAAAACAAGGAGAATGATGGAAATTAGAAGCTGTTCCTCCTTCTTGAGATGTGGTGTCTGCTTGCATAGTTGTGTTTATGTAAATGCAACGTAGTTGTAAGAGGGTTGAAAGGCTGATGCATTTCTATACACTCCAGGTTTCAGCACTTCAACACCATGAGACTGAACTGCCCTTCAAACTTCTGTCTTCAGATATGAACCTGGGGTGAGACCTGATCTATCTCTACTTTTTGGAGTCACTAAATTCAAAGCCAAGATCTGTAAACTGCTCAGGCACTTGCTATTCAGGAGGAGGAATTATTCACATTGATGTAATTTGAGGTCAACAGCAGTTTGGGGTGGAGACTATAGTTGAGGAGAGAATGAAGATACAGGGCATTTCATAAAAGGAAAAGTTGATGTCCATTTACAAGCAGGGTTGGACTCAGTGGTGAAGACCTCACTTATGCAGCAAGTGTCAGGCAGAATTCTACATTTGATTCTGCTGTCTTGATCTAATGATCAGATGGAAAAGAGCTGCAGTAATCAGCAGGTTCTTACAGGATAACTTCTAGAGCAAGTGCCAGACCTCCAAAACAGCCCAGAGAAAAAAAACCTCTCAGATTCAAGCTATTTAAATTCAATGAATGTGATTTGACTTGCAGTTAGTTCCCTAGGAAGTAATGGAAGAGGTAATTAAAGACTGAACAACTACCTTAAGTAAAACATTATTCATTAGAGTAAAAGCATTTTAGATAAGCTGTTTTCAGGCCATGAAAGCCAACTCTACATCTTTCTGTGCATCACTACAGCTGCCTGGTTCTAGAGGAGCAAATGAGACATCTTTCTGAAGATCTCACCACAGTCAGCTTGCCCCAGACGCCTGAGGAGACTTACATTAGAACATGTGGAAAAATCCGGTAAGTGCTATGATTTTCCTGCACTTACTCCTCTCCAACAACATTAGTCCCTGACTGGAAGTTGCAGTATTCCCGACCTTGCTCACCTAGGCTCCTGTGACATCCCCAAAGACCTGGCCTGAAGTTTCATCTGGTAGAACAGTGGCAAAAAAGGGTTGTTCAGAGAAGAGAGCTCTTCCCTGGAAGGTGGATTCCCCTGAGTAAAAGAGCTGTGGAGTGTTGGGAGGACACAGTGAGGGTGAAGAGGGGTCATTCAGGGAGAGTCTTTGACAGTGGAGTCTGAGTAGCACCTTTCTTTTGAGAAAGCAATAAGTATTATTGATGTCAAGAAGAGTAAATCCCAGCCATGGGAACAACAGAGCAGGCAGCAAATCACTTCTCTGAACTGAAGTGGAACAACTTTTACTAAACAGTCAAGGAACTAGGTACTTCATAACTTCCTAAAAACAATTTCTAAGAAAAAACACGAACAATTAAAAATACTAAAACCCACTCAAAGTAAATTTACCGTTCTGAAGATAAATAGTAGCGTAACAACATCTGTGCATGCATCAGTGCTCCCACCCACCACTGTAGTATTATGAAAGACTATAGGGAGTGTGGATGTGTCCTTGCTTACCTTTGTCCTGGAACAATGCTTTTCTAGTTTAAGTTGAGGTGAGCAGTACCAGCTCCATTCATAGTGTTCAGTTTTGACCCTTATGGCTAATTTTACATTTGCCTGTTTTACCATCCTATAGCATGTGCTAACTGAGAACAGTGACTTGGCACTACACAAAGAATTACTTCTCTCCTTAGCATGTGCCTTCTTTTTACCTGCACATGAAGCCTAAGGGACCCAGGAAACCTTCCAAGAAGCAACCGTCACCCTAGACCTTTGTCAATGAATCTATATAACCATGAACTACAGCAGTGCAATCAGCCTCCATGTCAATTATTTTCTTCGATCTTCCATTCGTACTAGCTGTCACTAAATCATACCATTTTAACTTGCAGATACTGATTCTTAGTTAAGATAAAACAGTCTGACAATGGAAATGTCACATCTTGGATGTCCCAGTGAGCCACATGAAAGAAAATGCTTGCTGCATTATCCTGTGGAATGTGAGAGGAGTTAAGCATTGTTTCCTTGCTGACAGGATGCCTTAAAAAGCTATTTTGTTGTGCCATCGATTCTGTAGACCAGTCAATGTGAATGGGGCTGCCAATATGTGCAAGGAATACTGGGACAACACAAGCTTTCCAGGGAGGAATTGATATTACTCTCTTTTGTAGCATTTGTAGGATGGTATTGTTGCAGGTTCTTACAGCTCAGAACTTTGGGGGTGAGCATGGTCCTTTCTCACTCCCTTGACCTGAGGCTGATTGCAAGAGTGACTATGTTTTGTGAAGGAGGGGCTTGTCAACCACCATATCATGCCTTTAAGAACACTGAGAGGCATCTCTCAGTGAAATAGATCAGGTTTTCAGCATTGTAACTGTGAGAGACTGTTTCACCTCTGCAAATCAGTGCAACAGTGCAATGAAAACACAATTAATATCCTCTAGCAATTCCCCAGGTGCATCTTTTCTGTGAAGATTATAGGCAATAAAATTATTAACATTTCAGAACAAATGAGCCATAATGAAATCTGTAAACTTTCCCAATCCTTTTGCTCTTATTGCTGACTGATTCCATCACTGGAATTTTATTAAGAAGATTTTTAAGTAGGTCAAACATCAGCAAGGAATAATTCAGGTAGACTTGATCTTGTCTTAAGGTAGAAAGAAGGACCAGATAACATCTTGAGATCCCTTCCAGACCAGTTTTTCTTCAAAAACATTCTGAAAATCTGTTTTCTCACATCAGCAGTGATTAACATTCATTTTTCACAGGTGGAAATGAGTACACCTGCTTCTTGCAATAGGGAAGTCACTCTCTATTGCATTCAGATCAGGTCCATTTTTAGCTTCTAGGGATCCAGGTATTTAAACACCTGGAAAATGTCTGACTTTGATGTAATGTGTGCTGCGTTGCAGATCTTTAATGAGAAAATCTCGTATTTGATGTATTTGGGCTCTAAAAACTAATTGATGACTAAGCTTAAAACATACACTAAAATATTCTTCCTATAGCTCAATGTTATTTTCATTCTGCCCATTTAAATTCTTTCCTCTTACACCTTTCTTAGTGTTTCAATTGCAGTACATCTTGGATGACTAAGAAGGAAACACTTTTGCAGAAGAGTAAATCAGCATTTCCTTGCTGTAAAACAATTTTTCTTTTCTTGAGCAAATACAAACCTAGCAAAACACCAGAGAAGATATTTGATATTTCTCTCATATTCTCTCTGACAAGATGATTTTTTCAATTTACTTTTATTAAGATTTAGCATAAACAGAAAATAAAAATATGAAATAGTACAGAAATTTTTCATACTCTGTTAATCACTTCCAAACAGACCTTAAGTATTTTTCAGAACATCTCTATTTATGAACAGTAGGAAAAATCAGTATACAGAACACTACCAAACATTTGTAATAACTAGAACATGCCAACTAGCTTTAGGTTTTGTTTTTCTCTGTGTGGTACTTCTGCATTTGCACTGTCTTGGTATTGTCATCTTGGACCTTTATTTAGGAAAAAGTAATAATCCAGCCAAATCTGAGTAAGTGTTATCACCTAGAGTTGCTCAAAGCACTCATGTAGCATAAGAAGTAATTTTCAAATTCATTAGAAACTGTTTTTGTAAATGGAATTAGTGTCATGAAGACAAACTCTCAGATTTTTCAGAGGGGAATTGGATAACAGGAATAGGTTTCCCAAGAAGAGGTTAATTGAGGGGGGGTGGCTGTGTGTGTTCACGGAACTCTGCTGTCGAGTGTGGAGGCTGGTGCAACTGCATAGGAACATAGGAGCTTATGCCCTCAGGTCTAAGATGCAAGAAGGTGTTAGCCAGCACAGGTGGCTGAAACCACTGTTTGGGGTTATGCTCCAAGGATAAGTTGGGTAACTGTGTTCTGGACTTGCATCATTCCCTCTCACCTGTAGGTACAAGAGTTTTGGAGAACTCCATCATTTGCAGACTGGAGTTGCCTTCAATGGTCTGTATCTACACACATAAGGAGTTGCGTGCATTGCCAGGCAGCACCCCAGGACAAGTGGGGACATGGGTAGATTAAGGAACCACAAAGGGAGAAGCATTTGGATCCCTTGGGGGACCCCTCATTTGCCCCTCTAAGTGTGAGCTGGTGTTCTCTCTCCTACATGGACATCTTTACCTTGCATGAAGCATAGAGGTATGGATAGATAAACCACTTTTCACTCATTTTTTAAAGCCTGAAGGCACTAAGTATCACAAGCCATAAAATGCATCAGGATCCATTTGATATATTCTTAACAGAAGTAAGTTGCAGTGGTGCCTTTTAAAACAGACTGATTCAGAGATCACAGAAGAGAGAATGGTTTACCTTCTTCTGTGGAGCATATGGGATTTTGTCATGTACACCTGGTAGCAACAAATACTTCTTTGGCCAGTTGCCACATGACGTGCTAGGTGGAATTCAAGGACTGAATGACTGAGATTATTAACCACCCTTTTGTTTTCTTCATGGCCATTGTACTGAACAATTACCCTGAACAAAACCTGCCAAAGATAAGGAGAAACTTACCTTTTCTTTCCAAGCTTCCCCTGTTCTTGCCTCTTACAAGGCTGTTTTGTAGAGCAATGGTATGTCTAACTAAAACAAGAGAAGTGCTTTGCCTTTGTAGCTAGACACCCACTTCAGACAGTCAAAGAAATCTTTTGTTTATCTTGATGTTAAACTGGATTGCTGTGGAAAAAAATCACTTGCCTTGAGCATCTTGATTTATGATCAGATCCTTACCCTACTTATGAAATTTATTAAGTGAGACAAAATTTACTGGGAGGACACTGTGTTTGAGGGAGGCCTTGCACAGGGAATGATAGAGTTGCCTGGCATTTTATGAAAATGTAGATACTGAGCTATCAGCATGCCTGAGTAATTAACACTTGTTTATGTTCTGTTTATTTCAGCCTTGTTTTAACACCCCAGAACTGATTCTAATAAAATCCCTTTGCGAGTTCCTTTTCCTTCCACACACTTAACTCATGATTGCAAAAATCATTACCACTTTTGATTATAATCTTTAATTACCAGGAAAATATGTGTTGAATTATTTAGTTAGCGTTCATTTTCATCATCATATTTTGACGGCTTTTTGCATTAATAAATCTTTTGTAGACCCAAAGACCCTGGATAGCTTTGGATGGAGTTAAGGACTTCTGTTAAACACTTTGCCTTCCGAAGACCTTCAAGCGCGATGTGCTACCCAGGATTTTTCACTCCCAGGTGAGGTTCTTGATCACTAGCCTATTTTGTTTGCTTTATCGCTAAATAAATCTTTAAGAGCTTTCCGTCTCAGTGGAACTAGTTCAAAATGAGGTAACATCTCTGCGCAGCCTGTCATGTGAGAGTGGCTGCGTGGCTTGAGGCCAAATTCATCACTTATCTGCTGCATGGCCTTCTGGCTTGGTTCTGGAGCTGCTCAGTTGCTTTTCCACAGAGAAAAACTTTGAATATATCTTGTTCTTTATGATATTTTCAAAGGAGCCTTTACCTGCCGTTTAGGAGTGCCTCGGGGCTTCTATGCTTGACCTAGTGTCCCCTGTGTCTTAATTCTACATTTTTGGTGAGCAAGTAAAATGGCTCAAAGCCTTCTCAGGAGGGCTCCAACGTCCCTGCCAAGGCCTTTGGGTCTGTAGACAGCAGACATTAAAGGTGTTGTATGGGTTAATCCAGTTTATATAAAGCAAAGACTGTATCCTGCAAGGAGCTTCAGATGTGAGGCTACCTGGCTGCCTGCACAAAACCCCCTCAGAGCCAGTGGGGGTCCCTGCCTGTGGAATTTACTGCCAAGTTGTAACATAAGAAAAAAGCCTCTTTGGCTGGACCCATTCTTGCCATTTAAGACACAAGGCAGTCGCTGTTTGTTCACCTCCAAGGTTGCTCTCCGAGTCGGCACGTAAGGCAGAGTTCAGCTGCCACTGAACCGATCTCTGAAGTTCTCTGCTGCTGTTTGAGTCTTATCAAGATTTTAAGCTGTAGATAGGATGCTGAGGTTTAGGTTTTGTCTGATTATTGTTTTGCTGTGATTTTCTATCCAATTTGGTGAAATTACACTGTTTAAAATCACAGGCATTGTGGGTAGGTATTTCTGAGTGCAAGTAATTTATCGACTTTAATGAGTAAATAAGTACCTAACTGCTGTGGCAAGACATGCTCCCCAAATCTTTAAATAATAACAACGAATACAGCCACAATGGAGCTCTCAGACTCAAGCAATTGCCTCATGTGCGGTTATTCCCATACAACAAACAATTTAAACCATTTTAAATGCTTCCTGTCATCACTGGTGGTGGTAAAGTAATTTTGCATGGTTCATTTGCTGCAGTATTTAATTTTCTTTAGCGCTTCTGGAAGGAGTGATTGTTATCAGAAGAATGACTATAACAAGACCGTGTTATTACATATGTAGTTTCCATCAGGAATTTCTCAATCCAGATCCAACTAGAATCAATGCAGCGGAGGAGTATTGGCCATGGAATAGTAGAATTTGTTCAAAGCAGGGTGGTGCTGACTAGCCATCTGGAAACTGGTGAGCTTCAACAGTCGTACGAGTTATGTAAAAGTATGCTACTACTAATGAACTCTGATTGTGAACTTGAACAACCCTCAGAACTTAGAAATCTGGGACCTTTTCATAGATTTTGTTAAAAAAAATACTAGCAATGAGAAATGGGGATTTCCTCTGCAAAGTTTCCTTTTGACAGTTCCTGACCAACCCTAAACCAAACATCCCCCAAACAAAATACTTTTACAGAAAGTAAGCTAAAATGAAATTCTGACACACTGCTTCTAAGTAAGGGTATTCACTCAGGGTTGTATTACAATTCAACAACTTCACTTAAAATATTTATTCAGATTGGTGCTTCTGGCAGTCCCTATATTGCAGTATCATCAACTGAATGCAAAAATATGGGCATTAACAGAAAAAATAGCATGTAGATAAAGATTTCCACAGTGTTATGGTCCTGTTTTAAACAGTATAGCTCTTTCCTTTACAATTTGAATAACAGTTAATATTCCTAGAGCCATATCACTTTTTGAGGAAGCATTCTTGAATACAAGATGCTGTATCTCAAGGACTTATCTCCACTCCAGACTTGCATCCTGGCAAATTAATCTTTTCAATTGCTTTTTCTTGTCACCTTCCTATGCTGATCTTTTCACTAAATGAGTTGTTTATACATATCACCCTTCATTTAGCTTTAAGTAGATGTTTAAACTGTGATGTTACTTCTTTTCTAAGGGATTGCAAGTCTGGCATCTCTGTAGGGGTGGAAAGGATTAAAATGGTATTCTTGACACCAGAAATGATTAATGGAAGGCTCTTATGAGTGCACATGTGTGTTCACAGTGTGGGTATCATTATGTTTACTGACTGTTAACAAAGCATCAGAAATGCAGAAACCATGAGCATCCTTAGTGCTTTTATCAAATTTCTAGTGTCTGTTGCCCTCTGTGAGCCCACAAATACCAGCCAGGACTCTAGGAAGCGAGGGAAAAATCTGATAAGAGCACAGATTTCATGGACAAGTGGAGTGCTTTGTTTGAAAAAGCAAAAAAAAAGCAGCATAAAAAAGAACTGTTTCTGAACCTGAACCTGCCTCCTGAGCAGCAGTTAAGTACTTTGGTTGATGAGCAGATGAGCAGTAGGAAAGCAGTTATCATGGCATCAACCCTGAGCAGCGTGGGAAGCAGAGGACCTTCATCTAGAGGAGCTAAGAGGTAAGAAGAGCTTTTGTTTGGTTCCTTGGGTGGTGCAACTGTGGGCCTCATTGGTTCTATGTGTAAGAGGTCTGAGGGGGAGAAAGTTGCATTTCTGAGTACGCTTCTGAACAGCATTTCTGCTACTGCTCTGAAGCTGACCCTGACTAGCTGTACACTAATCCAGACTGATGTGTTATCACTGCCCAGCGTCTCCTCAGCTTGCAAGGACAATGGGATCCTTATAACATGGCCTCCCTGTTTCCCTCCCCTCCTTGCAAACCACATCCCTCCAAAAGTCCCAGTGCTGTTGCTGGGGGTTCCTGGTGTGAGCTCTTTGTTCATGGTCCTCCCTGTAGTTCCCCAAAGGAGCTTTGTGCTATTCCAACAGGGAAGGTGATCACCCTCCCATGCCTGGGACAGATGGAGTTGGGAGGGGGGGGTCAGAAGGGAGAGGGTGGAGATCCCATCCCTGGAGACAACCCCAGCAGATGGCAACCACATTGTTCCTGCTTTGTGTTCCTGGAGAGCGTGGAAGGCCACTTACCCTTCTGCCTGGGCTGATGTATTACCTCCCTTCCTCTGTTGTGCCTGGCATGTTCCTGGGGACACAGGAGGACTCTCCCGCTGCTTGTGGTAGGATGCTCTTAGCCACTGTGCGCATGGAAAAGGAGCTGGTGAGGGAGAGGGAAAGAAGTCAGGTTTAATGCCAAGTCAATGAAAAGCAGGGCAGGAAAAATGAGATTGGAGAAGGGAGATAAGAAGTGATCTCCTGGGTCATGGAGTACGCTACTGAGATAATCAAAGTAAAAATTGATTAATTAAAGAGAAAGTAATGAAAGGCAAGTTAATGAAAGATTAATTGATTGATAAGTAATTACATAATCTATAACTTCTATAATTAGATCCATTGATTAATTAGAAATAAGATCTATTTATCAAAATGCAATTGGATTTTAAGTCTGGTTGGTGAGTTCGCTGTCGCTGATTATTTTTTTTTCCTCCCTTTTGCAATCCTTTCTAAATTTCAGCCTAAATTAATTTGTGGCCATGTTTAGCCAGTTTGTTCTTGTTCCCCTTTAGAGAGAGGCGTATGTTTAGCTTGACTCGTTATGATGGCTCTGTCAGCTGTACTTTGTGGACTCCAAACGCAGAGGTGTAAGAGGTTACCATGCCCATCTGCCTGTCCCTTCTCTCCTGGGATGCTTGTGCCATCAGTCAGGATAAAACCAGCAACTCAGCACAAGAGAAGGCTGGGCTGCCAACATATTACCTTTTGTCAGGGAGTTCAGTACTGCTTTATATCCCCTCAGCCTGTTTTGTCAGTGGCAAATTAACCCTGGACTGTTTTAACTTGTGCATTCTATTTGTATGATAAAATGGAGAGAGGTTTTGTACCCTATGGGAGAGACCAGCTGCCAGCCCTGCAACCTGGCTTTTCTAGTTCTTCATGTGACATGCACAAGATGCACCTCTTGGTCCTTTAGAGAGGTGGCAATCTGTAGAAGAAGCAGGTGGTGGCTGCTGTGATTGTGGCCAATATCTTGGTAGACATTTCCCATCCATGAAAGACTGCCCTAAAACACTTTGCAGCATCTGACCTGACATCCTGTGAGTAGCAAGATCTCATTTATTCAGCTGGCATGTGGGGCTCTGAGCCTGTCCACTGGCATTTACAAGATATTTCATGGTGACAGTAATTATTATAATCATTCCTTTCAGTAGCAGGCTTGAAGCCTACTCTTTCCATTGACATAGTTGATTTAACTGCAGAATAAGTCACATGTTAACAGCTGGACTAAAAAGCCACCCACAGACGTTGCTTAATTAGAAGCCTGAGTAAGTCCACCTGCTGTTGGTACATCTAGTCCTCCTAGAGGAGGCAGGTGTGTAATCTAGGAAATTTTCCAGTTCAGCCCTTAGAGACATGAATCATTAATATTTAGTGCAAAGAAACAATGCCCTTTTTACCCATGGGGGGAAAAATAAAAAGATGACAAACAGAAAAAAAAAAAAGGCTAGGACATTTGGGAGAGAGCTCACAGGCAGGTAGCATCCAGTTTTTCTTCTAGCTACTGGTTTTCACCACAAGAAATAACACAGCAGTCTCTCCCAGTACTCTGAGATATTCTTCCATGTGTTATCTAGAGCATTCGTGCTGTCTGCAAGCCAGGGTCAGAGGTGTCCGGCTGTGAATCAGCTGAAATAGTTAGGCACTTCTGCTGCTGACAGCTCTGGGAAGTGTGCTGCTCTAGTTCTCTTTGAGGGAAACGGGCTTACGAACTCACTTGTGGTCTGTATGGCTCTGAGGAGTGGTGGCACTTATGGCCAGTCCCTGGCTGCCCCCATTGTCCCCTGCTTGCCTTCCTGTCACAGCCAGTGGACAGTCCCAGCTTTGCCTGCCATGAGAGTTGCAGGAACACAGTGCTCAGCGTAGGTGGAGATGGTGGGAAATGGGGATCATCCTTACTAAGCAGTGCAAAACAAAGAGGCGCATTGGCCCTTTCTCAGAAAAGAAGAGGCTTCTAGGACAAAGCCCAAAAAAGCCATTCACACACAGAGCCCCTTGTATTCCCATAACCCTGACACAGTTCTGACAATGGCTAAATAAATAATAGCCTGAGAAAAAAAAAAACAACAACTTTTTTTTTTCTTCTTCTGCATTTTTCCTCATTGTTTTTCTGGACCTTTTCCAAAATTGGTGTATTTTGTAAAGGTAGAGTGGCTAAACCCTCAATCAAGCTGCCAACCTCCCTGCTGCAGGCAATGGGGACATAGGGAGAGCCCCAGAATGGCCATCCCAAACCTTGTCTTTGAGGACTTTCAGCCAAAAGCCATTAGCTTTTTGGTGGTACTGGAACATCACCCAGATTGTGTGATCTTGGTGAACCGGTTTCTTTTGCCTATGCAAACTGGCATTTTCTCCTCTACATGTAGCAGCACTGGGCTGCTGTAAAATTGCTGCCGTGTGTGGCTCAAAACCATTAGTTCAGTTCTCTTGCTTGGTATTTTGTTCATACTTCAAAAAACTTCATTTAAGGAAAGAAACAGAAAGAAAAGGGCATTTCAGTTTTGATCACTATGATTTACTAGAGAGATGACAGGCTGTGGAGCTGCTGTCTGGTTCCTACAAGGTGTGTAAAATGCAGTTAGTCACAGGGCAACATAAAGAGCAACTTCTGAACTGTCAGCAGCTCCATGACTAGCAAATGCAGCCTCATCTGGGGAAATGGCACTTTTTCTAGTGTTTACAACACAGCTGGCAACAACTCTAAAAAATTTTTCTCCTTTTGCCCAGAGCTCTTAGTTACGGAGCCACAAGTTTCACTTGGCATTAAACAAGAGCTGAGTTAACTATACATCTTCATGTGATTGTTGAATCCTTCTCAAGGATGCTAACTGTGTTCTAGTTTCTTATCTATTTTTGCTGGAGTGAATATCCTTCTCCTGGAAAAAACCCGAAACCCAAAGATCTCTTGTTGTGACATTTTTAAATCCAAAATGAATACCCTCTTGGGAAAAACACTTGACTCTGGGGATGAGGAATGGGTTGTTTTCATTTCCCTCAGTTTGGCCAACTGTTTTGGGAGATTTGTTCAATGACTTGTGACTGTTCTTTGTCAAACAAATGGGAGGCTGTTAACTCCAGCCCTGAGCCAATTTGGGTTGCTGGGAAATATCTAAGGGCATCACTGGCTTGGGGAAACGTGCAGAGTTCTCATTGACCAAGTGTTCATGAGCAGGAATTAGACTTTTTACTGTGATAGAGAAGACGAACCTTTGGATGAGACTGACAATGAGGGACTATAAAATATATCAGCCAGGGCAGACCTAGGTGGGTTCAACTGCTATGGGTGTTGCAAATGAGGCAGCTTTTATCCGGTGCCTTAAGTCCTCAGACTGAAGGTGTGCCATTCTAAAGAATAGCAGGTAAAGGGTGACATACATAAAAAGCTTTTTTTTTTAAAAAAAAACAAACACCCCTGTACTGACAGATGGTGGTGTACCAGAAGAAATGACCAATTTGCTATTCAGTTGTTGAATGTCCACTCCAACAAACTGAACTTACAGTGAGTCAAGTTTCTTTTCCAAATACACAAATTGCTCTTAATTATGAGATTCTATGGTAATGAACATTCACCTTTAACTGGGTTTGGCACAGGTAAAATCAAACCTATTTTATCAGAAGTACCCTTCAGGACAACAGATTATAAAATAATTTTGTATGAAATTCTTATGCTTTTTCAACTGGGAAACGTTTTAATCTGTAGTTTCCTGACACTGTTTTCTAACCAGTTTGTCCTCAGCACAACACATGAATTCTACATGCCATGTTTCATTGGCAAATTAACAAAGACATGAAAAAGACTGCATTAACATATCATTAAAAATGCAAAAGCATTGAACACTTAATTACAGCTCAAGATGTTCCAAAATCCTCAGTAGGTGAAATGGTTGAAAAGCCACAGTTTGTAGGACCATCTGACTGTCTAAATCACACCTCATTTTCTGGGGAAATCAGAGGTAGATGAAATGAGCAATCCACTGTTGGCACTGATGTACAGGAGAGTGATTCAGAGCAGAGAGTAATGTTTTATCTGGCAGATGCAGTTCACGAAGTCGCTTACCTTGAGGTGTAGGATGAGTGAGTGTGTGGTTGGTCTCCTCTTGACATTAGAAACAGACTTGCTCAAGCTAGCCAAGTCATTTGCAACACTGCTCAACAGGCTGTTCATATGTTTGCAAGGCAAGGTCTGATCACGACTGCTTTAGCTTTGCTGTTCACCAAGACAGAGAGCCACCATCTCTTCATGATTTCCCTTGGAGTTCCTGTTCCACAGCAGTTTCCTTCCAAGGACAGGACTGCTAGCTTGGCAACCATATGTTGTACCTCAGATGTGCCTCAAAGCATGTGCTGGATGGGAGGGATCACTTCCACGCATGAGAAGGAAGATGCTGTGCAGGACCCATTCCAGGTTGCAGATGATGGGTTTTCCAGTGGGTGTAGTTTAACATCCTCATATGGACTGAGAAGATCAAATCCCACCACACTTCAGACTCAAATGCATGACTGAGTCTGTGATTTAGTGTGTTACTGCCTTTAGCAGATCTGTGGTAGGAAATTTCCACAGCAAATATGAAGTCAAATATATAATTTTAAACCTCTTCCCTTGATACTGTGATTTGCTCCTTACTTGTTACATCCTTAGAAGCTAGAATGGTTAATTATTTTGGCTCAGGTGTTGGGCATTAATTTATTAAACTGAGGAACCTTGATGCTGGATCCCACAAAGGCACCCACAGGAATTTTCCAGGATTTTTTGCAGGAATTTTCCAACTTGTTTTGTCCTAAGAAGGTAAGATGATTAATTATTATGACACAGGTGCTGGGCAGTAATTTATTAAAGTGAGTAATCTCAATGTTGTATTCCATAGAGCCACCTGTAAAGAATTTTCCAGGGCCCTGCTGTACCTCAGGGAGTCACGATGGCTGCAAAAACTCCTCCTGGGTCCCATAGGAACGAGCTTGTTGAGGGAACTCAGAGGAAAGCAGAAGTCTTTGCTTTCACTATAAATAACCTCAGAGCAAAGGAGGAGGTGTCACTCCTGAAGATATGCAAGGGAGATGGGACCTTCAGAGGAATTTCCTTAAGAGGATTTAGGAAAAGGACGGAAGGTGAGTAAGACTCATATTCTTGCATTTTAACAATGCAAATGGGAATGGTGTGCTCATATTCCTGGGAGAAGATGTTGCCTCTTTCGGGAAAAGAGATATCTGTCAGGGGCTTGCTGCTGACTTGATGTGGAGTTGGAATGGGAAGGAGGGAGGAGGTAGCAGCAAGTCTTTCTGTTTGGATGGGGAAAACCAAATGGCAGTGCTCGAGCATGTGCGTTCCCATGGTGGCAAAATCTAGGAGAAGGTGGAGGGGGTGACAAGTTGTTCACTGTGCCCTCCTTGCGTAGGACATTTCTGTTTTGGCTGAGGTGGTTTTTGGATCTGTGGAGACACAGCTACAGGGGGTGGTCCTACCTTGCCCAGCAGCAGTAAGAGCCTTGATTTGGGTTTTCTGGTACACCCCTCCTCTGCTCAGTTCTGTCACAGGAACTGGTCTAAATCTGTCCCTTGGCTCCAAATGAGTGACAGCCCTCCAGGAGACTGAGGAGGGTGGGTAGGGGCTGCCAAAGGAGCCTCTGTTCCGTAGTCCTTCATCTTTTTGCGCTGTGAGCATTTTTTGCAGCATTTTCTTCATTACCTCAGAAGCTTTCAAGTCTTGAAAACAATTTTGTCATTTTTCTAACTTTAAGAAGCTGGGTCTTGATTGCCTTATTTTATGGCTTCCTTGTGGTTCCTAAATGTTCTCCCTGCAAAAAAACAGTGAAGTTCGTTTTGAGCCTGCAAAGAAGTGTTATAGGGTATTTTTATATAAGCCAGATTAATGGTTTTAGAAGACGATGCATTTGTCATAAGGCAGCATTTTGGCAGCAAACTGAAATTCAGTGAGCAGTTGTTTTCAATCTTGTCACGCGTCTTCGAAGAGCTAACCTGAATTTCCTCCTGAATTTGGAGTTTTACAAAATCATGACTCAATCCTATAACAAAATAAGAAAAAGCAAGCACCCCCCACCCCCCCTACCCCCCATTTTAGAAGTATGTATTCTGACAGAGGGAAAAAAGGATTTTTTAAATTCCTTCCCTGTACTTTTGTCTGCATCCTCCTAAATCACAGCTTTGCTTGGTACCTAAACTAATCACATAGAGAGATTTATGCATTACAAATGAACACCCTGAAATTTGAAGTCAAACAAAACATATAAAATCTAGAAGAGAGATCTATATGTAGTATTTCTGGGGGTCACGTACTGGAGTTTCTTTTTTTTTTAAATAAATCAAATTCCAATGTCAGCACCCTATAGCAATTACAACAGGATTCAGAAGCACCATTTCGTCCTGTGTAAGCTACAAGCAAATAAACTCTTCCAGTGATACAAACCCAAGAACAAATAACTGCAAATTCTCTATCGCTGTCATTCTATTTCAGAGTGGAAGTCTAATAAACCGCTCAAAGTGGTTGCTTGAAGTCTGTCCCTTGGTTGCTCATGAGGACAGCAATCTGCTGGCTCACACTTGAGCACGGGCAGGGCAGGACCTTGAATGACAGACTTTCTCAAAAATGGCTTTTACGTGACATGGACAATTTAGACAATTCAAGGTTGTTCCCTTTGGCATATTCCCCATTTTTCTATTTTCTTTTTATCTCTAGAATGAAGCCTAACAGTAGTCTATTATGCTTCTCTTTGCAGTACTCAATCGATCTTTGCAACTTAAGGGATGAAAAAACCTGAGTGCAGAAAGAGCAAGTCTGGAGCAGGGAAGAGTGGTGTTCTTCTGAGGGACAATTAAAACTTAATGCATGGGGCTATTATTCTTTAGAAAAAAAAAAAAAAAAATAAAAAAGGAGAGCATAAAATAGACCGGGAGATCCGTCAGAGAAAATTTCTATTTCAACAGCCAGCTTGGGGACTGTGCTAGTGATCACGTACACCAGAAAGGTGATGTGTTTCCTGATGAGCTTCCCGGTATTTGCTTTTATAATGCAACATCCTGAAAGATGAGCAGGCTACAACAGAGTAAGAGAGAGGAGACAAAATGACAGTGTTCACGTTCTGGTTTCCCTACCTTGTGCAGCATGTTTTGCCTGCCTGGATCAAGTATCTCCAATGTGCTGGTGCCCTTTGCCATGGTGTTCCCTGGCACCCGGCACAGAGGTCCATGGCACTGCTGGGGTGGAAGCTGCAGGGCTGTACCAAGCTGGAGTCGGGGCTCTTCCTGCAGCAGGTATTCCTCTGGCTTCTAGGAGCTTTTGGGTTTAGAAACATTAGAAAAATTAGAAACATTAATATTATCACTTTGAAGCAGAACATGGTTAGCTGTGAGGGAGGAGACACTGTAGTGGTGACCTTGACTGTGAAAGCCCCTTCTGAGCACCATGACAGACACCAGGGCTGAGGCAGGGAGGATGTGGCAGCCTCCCTGGGGTCACCTTCGGGGAGCTGAGAGGGAAAAGCTGAAGCTTTCTATTTCAGCTGCAACAACAGACTTTGAAAGATAGAAAGGGGGGAAAAAAAAAGGCTGTCCCACTTTCCTTCACCTGTGGAAAGTCCCCGGTGAGCTGGAGTATGTGAGAAGGTCATTCCTGAAGAACGCAAGGACAGAGTCCTCCTCATCCCACTCTTTCCAAGGTGCCCAGCTGCAAAAGCTGGAGGGTTTCTGTGCTCCCTGCCATTGCTATCAGTGCTTGCCTGCTCCCCTTCCTCTCTGCCATGGGGTTGAGACCTGTCATGCCGTTACTCCACGTGTGATTTTCTGGAGGTCAGAACAGGAGCAGCAGGACCAGTCTTTCCCCACAAGGCGTCCAGAAGTGGACTGTGAACACACAACTTGCAAGAAGCTGATATATTATAGGGTACCTTGCCCTGGGGAAATCTTGTTCTTTATTCCCTTTCAGCCAAATTAGATTTCTACCCTAAAATACACAGATTTCCCTCTCTTCTAAAAGCCCTTTAGAGGAAATAGGAAATTTGCAGTTTTTTAGGTGCAAAAAGAGGCGACCGCATTTTCCTTAACAGATGTGTGTTTCTTTGTCTGGAGGCTGTGGATTTGCTACAGGGACTCTGAAAGCTGTGGGGTCACGTAGCTAATGTATATTAACTAAGGCTTTGAGAGTTGCTGAGATTAAGTCTCAACAGTATTCAGTGTGCTGGTCAACGTGCCATTCTTCATGTGTCCAGCTTTGTTTTGTACTACCTGTCAAATGAGAAACCAGGATTTTGCAATAATTATGACTGTTATTCAGGGAATTGGTTAGAGTGTTAAAGGTCATCTAGAAAACTAAAACCAAAAAAAAATCCAACCTCAAAAGGAGAAGGCAGTGATGAAAACATCTAGCACTAGGAAGTTGAAAAACAGAGCTGAACCTTAATGCTCTCCACAAAAGCTTGACACAGGGGTTACAATGTATTTGGTGACTTTGCTGGATCTTGCTGCCTGTTCCCAGCACTGAAAACAAATGCAAATCACTCTGGGAGCAAGTAGCCGTCAAAGGCTTCATTCCTTTCATTCCCTCTCTTGTCATTTCTCTTTCAAACCCTGATACTTGCTTTGCAGAGTTTATTATTAGCAGCTGTGCCTGAGGACTGGGGACAGTGTTGCAGAAGGAGAACTATAGATGTTTTTTTCTTTAGTTAAAACAATGTCTCTTTCTTGGTGTTGAGTGTCTTGGAGCAATTTTATTGTGGTGCAGCAAGACGGGGAAATCACCTTGAACAACACATTTAGCATCCAAGCTGCTCTGCATTAATTTCTGGGTCTGTCCAGCACCCCTCAAAACCCTGTTGCTGGTTGATGGAAGAGAAAATAGTCAATACAGATGTTTGCGGTATCTGCAGTGGAAGGTTGGCATTCAGTTAAAAGAAGGACAAAACATCCCATTTCCATTTGACACCAAATACACAGAAGACAGAGCCCAGCAGGAACCACCTCTCTTTTGTGTGTTATTTTACCAGGGATTTACCAGGCTTGGTAACTCTTAGCCATAATAATCCATAATAATAAAAATTCCTGCTGAGTCAGTCCCAAAGTTTTCCAGTACAGACAGTCACAGTGCGGAGCAGCTGCTGCACTGCTCCAGGGTGTGTTTGTCAGAGCTGGCAGAGAGAATAAGGGCAGATGCTCTTCTCTCTGCATTGAGCATTGCTGTGGGGCAAAAAGAAAAGAACAACAACAACAAAGACTCTGTGTCAAACCATAGCTGCTATGTAGGGGTTCTGTGGCTTGAGAGCAGTGCTGCTCTGTCTCACCTATATAGCCAAGCATCTTTTTGCAGAGCCCGGGGGTGGGGGGGAAAGGGGCAGTGCAGGTCTCTTCTTATGGTGGGATCATGGTGCAAGTGTTTGAAATTTCTAAACACAAGTTCAGAAATGTTCCTGTGCCACTATTTTTAGGAATTAAGCCTCTTCTCTTAGAGAGCAGTAAAGCTGGGATAATACTGAGGTGGTTGGACCGCCTCATCTTTCATTTAATATGCCAGGTGGAAGAGTCTCCGTTAAGTCCCTGTAAATTATTAACTCTTTTTTCCTAGCCAGAAAAGAAATGTATTATTTTTTCTTCACAACTTTCTGACAGATATTAAAACATGATAAAATGAAAATGGCTTCACACCATAATTCAGTGGGACTTCTCTCCTGAGAACGGAATGGAGCAGTGCAGGATTAATGTTGATTTTATCACGGCTGCCTTCTCTAAGGAAAAAAGTCCTTGCAGATTTGAAAGAAGTTTTGTGTGTGGCAATATCTGGGGAGTTGCACTGCCTGTATTTAAGATCTCTAGAGGTTCAAGTCCCTCAGGAACAAGAAAATATTGTGCAGGTGTTTGTGTTTCTCTCTTCCTCGCAGGACCTCTGCTCAAAAATTAAGCTTACAGACTAGAGTTTAGTGGGATTTTGGCCACCATGATCTATCCTGAACAATATATGTTTGCACAAGGAATTTTCAGCTACAACTTCCAGCCACAGGAGCTGTTTCTCCAGACAGCCCCAGCCCTGGTTTTGTGTGTGTGGCTCACCAAGGTCTGCATCCTGCGTGAGCCGCAGGGAATATGGAGGCAGGAACGAACAGAGCACGGGCCAGCCTTAGGCAGGTTATATAGAGCTGGTATCTGACAGTATGACTGGAAGAGAAAGGTCAAATGTGGCATCATTACCTCATTCACAGCCTGATAAATCAGCCTCTGTCTTTACCCTCAATTGTTTGGCTTTTGCCACCCGCAGCCCCCATGACTCCACCACCATAATGAATAATTCAATAAATATTTTTAAGCTCCAGCTATTATTGACTATTTAAAGCTTCCTAGTTTATGGTTTCTGGGGTTTTCAGGAATTGTCGAGTGCCAGTTCTGTGTGGGTTTTATAGGTTTTATAAAGGGCACAGGGAAGAAAGCAGGTGGTGTTTGCTGTTATAGCAAACAAACAATTTTTTAAACTGGTGTAATCGATGGATGGGAAAAATATAATTACAACAGTAGGTAAGAAAGGAGGAGACCAGAGAGTCCTTGAGGATTAGAAGCAGCAGAAAGTTGGTAAAAGAGGAGGAGCCATTTTCAGCATTCAAAAGTGGAGACACTGAGGGGCACTGAGGTAGACCTGAAGGAATACATGGATGGAGCATCTATTGTTTATACAGATTTGAGCAAAAATAAAGAAATGCCAGGAAGGCTGGGAGGTGAACAGGGACAGCAGGGCAGGGTTTGTATTTTAGCTTTAGGAAATAAACAGTCAAAATGAGATACTTAGTCTGTGGCTGAAGGGAAAATGGCAAGCTAGAGAGAGGTGAAAGAGACAAGAAAGCAAGCAGTCTGAAGCAAAGCAGTATTGAAGTTCACCTTGCCCTTACTTAATCCAGTTTCTCTTCTCTACTTTGCAAGAGAAATCACGAAAATAAAGTTGTTGCCTCAGCCCCACACCCTGCCTAAAGGACAGTGGCACCGCATAGCTTCAGTGCTTGCCAGGCACAGGACAGTGGATGCTGCAACGTGAAAGGACCTTTCACGTAGCATTGTGCAATAGCTCAGCGTTAGCGTGGCTGGAGACTTCTGCTCTAATCCTGTGAGGTGCTCTTGCTCTGTTTGCCCACTTGCTTAGAGCTTGGAGTTAAGCAAAAGGAATCAAGTTTCTGTTTACTTTCCTGTTAAAGATTGTTTCTAAACAGAATATTTGGAATATTTAACATTTTAAGGACATCACAACATGCTGTTTCAATTTCTACATCCCTATATCTTTTCCCAGTTTCCATCATCATTCTCTAAAGCAGTGGAAATTTCTTACACAGAAACAGAAGATATGTTAAAAGAGGGAAAAAAAAGCTAATGTTTCCCTCTCTCTCTTATTTCTTTCACCTCACTAAATATTGATGAAACTGAATGGCAGAGTTGGGTTTCTCACTATTAGACTAAGAGATACTGATAAATTCAATTTTCAAAATCCTACCCTATATGCATTCATCATGTGGTGAATGTGCCACTTCTTTGCCAATATCCAATGAGATATTCTGATATTAAAAATGTTTTCAGACTTATAATTCCTACTTTTTATTTTTATTTTCTTAGACTGTTTGGGAAAGCCAAGATAAATTAAAAAGATAGTATTTTAAGTTACTGAAGAAAATAATCCAGAACTGTGCTTTTGTCCTATAAACAAGGCTATAAACAAGTAGTCACAGTTTGTAGCAGGAAAATTGGATGAAGTTATAAAAAATAATAGAATTATATGCACATGGGCAAATTAAGTATATGACAAAGTGAGTTAAACCAGCTTTTTTTAGGGAAATCAAGTCTCACGGAGGAGTCAATGGGTACACATATAAGGGTGGCCCTGTTAATACAGTGTATTTCAGTTCCCAAAACGTTTTGATGAGGCATGTCTCCAAAGACTTTTACAGTAACTGAGCTGTCATAGAATGAATGTGGAAGCCCTCTCTTGAATTAACTGTCAAAAATAAGAAACCAAATGAAGGAATAAATGGACTGCTTTCTCATGGAGAAGCCACCAGGGTAGCCTTGCTGCATTTCTGTGAGTCAATGTATTTCTAAATGGTCTGGAAAAGATGATGAAACTCAATGCTAATGAATGAGAATTAACACTTAGAAAAAGCAAGCCCATAGCATTATGATGGAGACTGATGGAAGAGAAATTGAACAGGCTTGGTGAAAAAAACAGTCGGAACTACAGCTATCAAACACGACCAAACAAATGCATCTTCCAAAGCAACATCTCCAAGGCTCCACCAGAAGCTGAAATGATATACCAGGGGAAAGATGTCCCTACAGAAGTCCTTTCTGCTCCCTCTCCTACCAGCCATACTGGCAGGACACTGACTGGAGTGACTCCTAGCCTGATGAGTACAGATGCTGTTACAGTCCTCATCTTCTCATTCCTCCTCTATACATCTCCCCGCTTGGGACATCAGAACAAAATAAACGGAGTTAAAGCAGATTACATTAGTAAAAAGGGGAAAACCTCAGCACTTTTTTTCTGGGATGTGCAGATGCTGTGACAGGCAGCCTTAGTTAGGAAACATCAAAAGTGTAATCGTATTAATAGAATCACTTTCTTAGGCATGTGAAAGTGGAGATGATGTATCATTTACAATTGAATGAAGACTCAACACTGGTAACTGCTGGACTGCATAATATGTCCACAAAATACTTCCATAATAATGAGTCCAGGAAATTATTGCACAGCTGTAACACAAGTGTGGAGGAGATTAGTAAAGACTTTCAATAGATTTTTTAGGTTCTCCCTTTTTAAAAATACCTTTCATCCTCAATGCAGCCTGATTGCATACAGTAGCTGGCATGAAGGCAAGAAGCAACTGCAGCAAAGTCTTGTAGAGAAAATGTTAGCATATTTGAATGTGCTGACAATGTAGCTCCAAGATGTAAAGAATCTGTAGTATTCAAATCATAGGAAGGAGGACAGGATCATGATTCTGCAACCCTAACCAGGGAAAGAAGTATTTTGAAAAAAAAAAATATTCCCCCCCTGTCCTGAGTATTTATTGCAATCTTTTTCACATTCAGTTCAAGAATCCCCTGGCTGTATCAATTAGTTTGATTATAAATCGACAGAAAGAGTCTGTGGAGTCATTTGTCCAGCTGTGATGGCTGATGAAGCATTTCTCTTGCTCCAGGGTGGAGAGGTTAGCAAAGGGCAGAGAATGACCTGGGATACTACTTTCAGATGAGTGGGACAAGGATGTTGGTAATGGGTATGGTAGTTAGATTTGCCCTTACCTAGAAAATTTTACTTCCACGCTTACCCGAGGCAAGAAAGCTAATAACGATATTACCATCTTCCCACTGCCCTGCCCCCCCACCCCCCCAACTCAAGTCTGGTCAAGGCTGAAGCAGTGAGTTCTCCCAGCCCTGGAACTGATCCTTAGATGTGTCTCCAAGAGCAGGAGACATGACAACAGGAGACACACAGGCTTCCATTTGATATTCATAGGGAGAAGAAAAGACGGTGTCACTGCAGAGTTCCCAGTTTCAATCTGCATTATGATCAGCTCTTCTAAGCTGTCGTCTATGAGTAAAATCCATATAAATGCCACAATACAGCTTTGTTGATACAATCTAGATTAATTTGGTCATGTCCTCAGTTGATATTAATTAAAACTGAATAGAGGATTTACCCTGGCCATGCAGATTTACTCTGGTAGAAGATTCAGCCCCATGTTTTTTGCTTGGCGTTGGGATTATGACATGTTAGATCTATGGGCTCATTTGCTACAGTAAATGAGAATCTCTGGAGTGAGCCACAGCTGATAGCAGCGTGGTGAATAGACTGGCTGCAGAGTGGGACAGGAACAAAGAGAGAACATTTGTTCTGGAAGATCGAACTCAGTCCTTATTCCTGTCCTAGTCCATCATGACTGCTTTCCAAATCCAGTGTAGATGATCTATCTGCTTTGGGACTTGAAACAAGCAAACACATTTTTTTCTTAAATGAAAAGTATTGTAAAGGATTTGACAGACCATGGACTATACTACAGACCTTTGTTGAAGTGAACTAGCTTCACTTTTACTAGAAAGAAAAGGGATTTTCTGGTGCTAATTTCTATTAGCAAATAATAGAATTTGGTGCAAAGAATTGAAGTGTAAGGAATACAATGGATTGTACACATTTGTACAGTGCATGATGGTATTTGGTTTCGCAGTTACCTGCTGCCTTGTATTGAGATATCCAGTCATAAGCTGGGAATCATAAGAGTGTGGAACTTGTGCCAGAGAGCGTAGGCTCCTGGAATTATTGATTTAAGAAATCATACTTATGAGATTAGTGATAAATGAGTAAATACAGACAGATGAGACATGATGACTTTGTATATGACAATAATACGAAGCTGGTGACTGTGATGATCACATGTAACAAATGAGAAAAATATTTTTCTGTGATTTAATTTCTGACTCAGAATTTAAATTTTGCTTGGAAGATCACTAACAAATGGACACTTCAGTAAGGAGAAAATCTGCCTGACTTAGAAAAATTCAGAGTATAAGTTTCACAGAAGGTTTTAGAGCACCTGCAGATAGGCAGCTGAGAATGAATGCAGGTTGAGTGCCAGAGGAAAGATTTTTCTAAAATATGTTCCCTATTTTGTTACCTTATAATTCATATAATATTACCCTAATTTTATGATAACTGGTAATGATCATTATTACCAATAACAGGACAAATTTGTAGCAAACTCTTTCTAATTTTCTATATGAGGAGTTGAGATCCCAGAGAAGTCTTGTGGGCTGGGCATGAACCCTCTGGTTGAACTCCAGGGTGACAGTATCCAGAGCAGACCAGATGCAAGAGGGAAGCATATGAAAAAATACCTTCCACTCACCACCTGCCCAAATTTCCACTCCTGTCCTGCTTCCACCACTAGACTACAAAGCGTCTGTTCATATGACATCTTTCCCTGAGGCAACACCTTTCAATGCACTGACTTATGTCCTGAGTGTGTTATAATGGGTTAACATCACTCCACTGTGTGTGCAGCATTGCCGTTGACCTGGTGTGTTCTATCACCTGGGGAGAAGTGTTTTCTGCAGTGCTATACCCAAGCAAAGACAGTATCTGACATGAGTACCCTTTTAAGTATAAAGCAACTGGTACCGTAAAATGATTTATACTGTGTCCTGGCATTTACAGTTGCTAAGATGAACTGCTTTGGGGTATACGATACAGCCCTTTATCAAAACTGGCTTTACATGTCTGCTTACAGCCATAAAGAGAAATATGTGAGACACGTCCCCCTTCGATCTCCCTAGAAGGCACAAAAGGACAGCTTGTTCAGTACAATACTTGATGTTAGCGGTGGGATTTCTTTCTGGATTATCAACTTGTAATTAAGGCACTTATTAATTCTGAGAAGGAATTTTGAGCACAATCCATTATCAGCTTTAATAGACAAAAGTGCACTCCATGAAAGAGGGAATACAAGCTATTACTGTGCCAGTTACTCCATGGGTATGAAAAGGTGTGACCCAAGTCCGTGGAACTGCACTGTTCACGGGAGCTGGAGATCTGGCATGCACTGACTGTGGGGCAGTTGGAGTCTTCGGGGCAGCAAAGTATTTTTTGGGCTTTCTTCCACTGTGAATCCTCTCTGCTCTTTCTAGAGATGGCTAATGGAAAATATCCTTGTTCAACATACGGGGTTCCCAGCATTCCCCGCATTCCCTGGAATAGCAGAGTGCTTGTTCATTGCTCTGCAGCCCCATGGGTCATCCCTTATGTGGGAACCTGCTCACCCTAGTGCTTTTGGGGAGGCTAAATTTTGCATCTTTAGAAACCTAAATACCTTTAGGAAATAATTTCCTTGTAAGCCTGAAACTACGTTCAGAGAATCAGTTTCCTGTTGCCTCCAGATCTTTGCATCAGGGCCAGTGTTCAGTGGGTTTTTTTTTTTGTGAGTGTGGATGTTCAGCGCACTCTTCTGAGTGTGGCTGTGGCTTCCTTGTGACCAGGGACATCAGCCTAACTTGTTCAGGCTCTCTGGGGCCTGTAAGGCAAGGTAATCTCACTAATCACCGCCTCCACTTTTGCTAGCTCCTTGTTTACTGACTTTGAACAACAAGGAGCTACCAGCTAATTGCTGCCGGACGCGTGGCAGAAGGCTCAGCGGCAGACTGGATGGGAGGAAGCATAACTCAGTGACTGCTGATAATGAGGCAACTATCAGCAAAGCATGGGAAAAAAATTGGGGGAATTCAGGTAGCCATCACTTCCCTGACAGTAAGGAAGCCTAATCAATTGACGAGAAGGATCACTTGTTTGCTAATTGCAATTACTTGAATAAACGCCGTGCAGGGTGACTTTCCTGACAATTGTGAGACTACACCACAGAGCCCATCCATCTCAGGAGCAGTTAATTAACTCTACTGCCTGCTCCCTCATATTCAAGGAGGAAATGAGATAGCAAGTCTTGTCCTGTCTTTATAACCTTTTACCTTTATTTATTAACATTGCCATCACTTTGGTAGTGATTCAGTTGACGCTATCTACCTGGCTTGTGGCATAATCACCTCTTGGGGATGAGCTTTAAATATTCCTTGGTGATGTGAGATTCAAACACCTTGTTTGCCTCTGTTGTAGTCCCAGGAACTTAAATGACTTTTCCCACAGACAATGTGTGAAGGAAAACACCACTGGCTAATGCTAGTGTTCAATGAAAATGTGGCATGAGTTTGCCTTAGGGATGGGTACGGGGAAGCAGGTGGACATAATTTTTCATCTTTCAATATAGGAATTGCTTAGGTTGTTTAAAATATTACAAAGAAAGTTGTTGTAGATGATCAGGAAATCGAGTAAATTACTTTTCCTGTAATTTTTCTCTTCCCCCTTTCCTCTCCCTTCACGTTTTCTAGTCCTTCTGTTGCTCTGTATGCTTGCAAAGCCTTTGTACTTTTTCAGACATCAGAACCACTAAATTGCACTGTAAGTCTGGCTTTTCAAAGACAGTTAAAATTTTTGAAATTACAAATGGTACAAAGAATCAGTAATTCTCTTTCAGCCATACATTCTGCTCTTTTTTACTAGTTGAGAAAGTGGCAAGGAAAGGAAAAAGGCAAAATACTAAAATGTGCAGTTGCAACCAGAGCTGGGTTGTAAGTAATAACTTTTGAAGAAAAGAATTTTAACTAATTTCTAAAAAGCCAACTTTATCTTTCTGTAATCTTCAGCAAATGCAACAGTTATTGTTTTTCCTTGAGGGAGAAAAACAGTCTGTATAACCTTAAAGACAGTGTAAAAATTATACTACTGCCATTAAGTGTCAAGATACCAGCCTGGTGGTACGAGCCCAGGAGAAGAAAACCCCAGGAGGCAGAAGCCCCAGCCTGTCTCATGGTACACTCCATGCATTCCTGTTAACACCAGTTCTTGTGAACAGGGTTAATAGTAGTGCAAATCTCCTGGATTAGTTGTAGAGTCCCTGTCTTTGGAGATATTCAAGGTTAGACTGGACACTATCTTGAGCAACAAGCTGTGGCTGACCCTGCTCCAAGCAGGTGCCTGCCAGCCTCTGCTCTTCAGGGAGCCCGTTGCAGAGCAGAGGCACTGCTGGCCTAAGAGGAGCATCACAGATATAAGGGATCAGGCCTCACTACCATGGTCTCAGCATGACCCATGCTCTCTCAGCTGCTGTCCTCCAGGAACATCATGACCCAAAGTGTGGAGAGCTGCATGACTTACCCAAGCAAAGAGCAAGAGGCATTGTGTGGAAGAGCAGGGAGCTGGATTTGCATTTCTGGAAGACTAGACCCTTAAGGCTCCCTTCTCCTGGCTTTCCTTGGTGGCTTTGCACAGACCACTGTCGTTCTCTCGGGACTGAGGCATGATAAATTACAGACTGTGCTTGCTGCCAAGGCTCCGCTGCCCTGAAAGGCTGTTTGTCCCTAGCAGTACTGAAAAGAAATCACTCCACTACAAGTACATTAAGCACATGAACAACTCTGACAAGAGGCAGAGTAATAATTTGGTAAGCTCACTTATGCTCTACTGAATTCATTTATTGGCTGTCCAAGAGCTCCATCAGGCGCTTGTGCGGCAGCCAGACACAGAGACATGACCTCAAGTCTGGAGTCAAGTCAAAGGGTCCTCCTTGCTTCTTTACTGTAGTGGCAAAAAGAAAATCTCCTCAAGGAAACAGAGATATCCTGCCACACTCATTTACTCTATGTGTGGTGCAGACTAAGCATTAGCATTATTTCAGCAGCAACAGCTAGATGTGGCTGTGCCAAGCTTTGGCAGGTTAATATGCTCTGGACACGTCTGAAGTGTTTAATGGTTTGATGTGGTAGGGGCAGGAAATACATTTTTAATCAAATTTGAGCATTGTTCTTTTGCCAGGTGTAAAAAGCGTCATGAATGCAACATGTAATCTCTCACATTCAATTTCTCATGCAGCTTGAATGCAAATTATAGTGTGTCTTTAACACACTGATATGATAACAAATCAAGACAGATTGCAAATTTGCCAGTGAAACACTGAAGACGAGGACTTTTTGTCTTAGTGACTCTGCAAAGTGGGAGAAACAGGTCATTAGACGTCTACTTTGCTATAGGGGATCTTGAGACAAGCACTTCACTGTTGGCTACACATGTACAAAGCAATTACAGTAAATATGCCACCACAGAGAGATATGTTAATCTATTTTTTGAGAGAAAAGGCAAACGCTGGCTGGCTTCTACTGGCTTAGCAATGCATTGCATTGCAACCCACACATTAAAAATGTATTGTACAGAATAAACAGAATGGGAATAGCTGATGAATATCACAAAATGGAGATACTGAGAGCTTCGCTGCACTGTTGGATAATGTTCGTGTATTTGCTAGTGACAGATGGTAGGCCTTGTCATTGATATCTGGGTGCCCTGGAAAGAGGATGGCTTGATGACACGCACACAGTTACTGTCCCTGTTGTCTTTGCCATTTTGTAGCATTCTTACAGCTTTGAGGGCCTCTGTGTGTTTAATCATTTGTGCAGAGATTATAGGAGGCAGGTGCTTAAGAATGTGATAGCAGGGAAGATAAAACAAAGTCAATTCCAGTTCCTCTTAATCCCAGCAAAAGCAGTCTGTTCCTAAATGGCCTGGGTCTTGAACTCCACATTAGCATCCAGACTGAAGACACACATGGTGTTAACTGGTAACATGCAGAGCCCAAATTAATGAATTCACCAAGACAAACCCGTGTATGGTCTAATTCCCTCCACAGTGGGTGCCAGCGGGAAGGCACAATGTGTGTTGGATGCCAGAAAATGAATTTTGAGCTGACATACCCTTAAGACAAGCTTTCATTTTCTCTTGCCCAGACCAAAAGTTGCATGAGGCTGGAGGAGACTGAAAATTTGTCTTTGCAGTGGTAAAGCACCAGAGATGTGCATCCCACTGAAAGCACTCTGGCTGCAGGGCACCTGTGGGTCTGCACCCCCATCAGGCTCAGCCCCTTATTCCTGGCCGAGGGCTCTAGCCTGCTAATGAAAACTCTAAACATTTCTTCAGCTGCATTTTAAAGGAGCGAGAACAACAACAACAGCAAAAGGTAAACAAAAAAGGAGAGTTTTTATCTTGTTGGAGAAATTAAGGGCTTTCACAAGAGCCCAGAATAAGGTGCATGGAGGTATGTTAATAACTGACCTGTTCCTCAACACTTTCTTCAGCCTATGTACAGACAGGTGATACCAAGCCCCTCAGCATCCTGACTCCCTGACATCCCTTTCTGTATCCATACATTCGTGGGCTGTATGTCCTGCTCCTACTCTTAGCCATGGAACCAAAACCCAAGTCCTTACTGTTGCATGGCACTGTCATTCCTTCATGTGGCAAGTGGACCTTGTCCCTGTGCACCTGGTGTGTTGCAACAGTTTTCTTTTGAAGGCAAATCAATACACCAGCAGAACTGCTCCATCGCACATCCTTTGGATGCTTCATGTGCCAAGATGCACATTACTGTCCTATCTGCAGAAAGCTGAGATAAACCAATTCCAGCTTTTATCAGCTGAGGCTAGAGCTTTCGTTTACAACTATCAAACAACATTTCTTTTAGACCTATGATTTTTGCCTCCCCATTTCTCATTGTGTCTTCCTTTGCCCCCGGAGGAATTTGCTCTTATTTGTTGAAATATCTTCTACTTGGACTGCCTCCAAACATCAACTGTAAGCCTGATTAATTATCAAGGAGATTATCACAATTCATAATAAGTCGTGTGTTAATTACATGTACCCTGTGAGTATTTTCCTCTCATTTATCTTGTGAGTGCTCATTTTGCAGATTAATAATGAACATGACAACTGCAAGTGAAACCAGTACTGTGGACTGTCAAACAAAGGCATGGGGGGATTGGGCTCTTAATTAAAACTGCTAGTTGCTTGGCATTACAAATGCTACTATGCATCTTGCTTACAGGAAAGACTATTTATTAAAAATCTATTATTCCCAAGGGACAGATAAAAGACACTAAGGTGCTCTGGAAACACCAAAGAAATCACTTAGCATTGAAAACTATTTCATACCCACACTGAATTAAAGTGTCTATGAAAAATATCAGCCTGTTAGGACTGAGGAGCAATACTCTCTCTCTTGTGCAGGTGAGTACAAATAAGCTTTGCTTCTTTATCTGATCCATAATCCAAAGAACTCAGGTCTGTGGTTTCCTTTCTGCAGTCGAGCTTGGCCTAGATTTGCTCACTAAAACTCTCTGTAGTCATCACAAATAATTTCTGTAGTCAGGAAGCACAATAAAGGTGGCTGTGAGTGGTCATCAGTCAGAAGTAACTGCTTTGGCCACTGCCAGCTTTGCGAGCTACATGAGAATCTGCAATTTGGAAGTGAAAAATGGTTTACTTATATTTTTGAAGAGCACCTTGTTCCTCCTCACAATCTAAAAGCCAGTACTTGTGGTTTTAAGACAAGAAAAGATGTGGGCAGAAATACATGCTGTGACATCTCTGGATTTTGAACTACAAGCCTGCACTGTAGCAGCCAATGCTTCAGGGAAAATAAAGCCCTTCTTTTGGGCAATAACATTCTGCTGGCTGTTTATAGTTTGCTTTGGGATGGATTTATTTTGGTTGGCTGTAGGTGTATCAGGGCAATTAGCTTTGGGAGTGATAACTTTATGTCAGAAAACAGTTCTGCTCCTCTCAATTCTATTCAAAATCCTATTACTTTTAACCTCCTCCTTGTACTGCTTTTCAGTGCATCACCCACTTCATTCCTTGTAGTAACATAGCTAATGAATGTGTTAGTTTCAATAGCATTTCTTATGTTCCTTTAAAAGCCCCAAATTAAAGTGCTATAGAGTCGTGTCCATGTGTCGTCTATTGTCATGTTGTGTGTCATCTAACACACACACACACACACACCGGTAATCTCAGGGCTGAAATTCAAAAAGGCATTTCCAACAAGAAAAAAGTTCTCTTACTCACAGCCCTGGCAATTCAGAAATAACAAGAACAGCAATGACCTGTTGTGGAATGGCTCTAAAAACCCTTTTATTTTTAGCCCTTTTCATATCCCAAAAGAGCTAATTACAACCCATGTAATTTCTTGGCTCGTTATTTCATGACTATGACTCAGGTGCCATGTTCCTCTACTCAGCATGACCTCACGTGATTTACATCACAATGGCATAAAATTGTAATTGCAAATAGTTCAGAAGTCAGAGGTTGTTCTCTTGAAGCACCAGTTTTGCCCATCAAAGTGAGTTTCTTTTGCTTACTCAAAACGTACCGCAGTAGTGATAAACCGGCTGGTCATTAGGTGTATTACCGCACTACAGGAATACCCAAACACGTGTACTCTGTTATAAAAGGTAGATCGTTCCTATAGCTTACCACCTTACGTACAATCAAAGATTCTGGTTCATGAGGCCATGGCCTTTCTAAATACAATTACAACTGCTAAAATGAAAACCTTTCCATAGAGCATAACATTTTGATTCATATTGCTGGCTGTGCCTTGATCAGGAGAGCAAAACCAAACTGGTCTTCCTCTACTAGATCTTCCAGTGCTGAACAACTCTCCTACAAGTTGCTGACTGGCTTCTGGACCTGCCCTTGCCACAGTGCCTCCCTTTGCTCCTGCTTTCCCACTCTCGTGCTGCCAAGCAGAGCTGCACCCAGCTAACTTTGCTGTGAAATGCCTTTCTTTTTCTGTTGGTACCAATCTGAGCACAGAGTAGGCAGTGAGTTTGCTGACACCTGCACTTAAATCAGAATAATATTTCTTATCCCCTATGTTTGTTTTTATGACCTTGATGACATATTTATAGAATTCAGTTTTTCTGAGGGAAGGCTGGGTTCTGTTTGCTCATTCAACAGCTGTGTTTTGTCCTTTAAAAAGGCAGTGTAGTCCCTATGCCTGGCTATTTTTAGTCTACATAGGTCTCACTGGTCATCTAAAAATAAGTTTCTAATACTCCCATGTAGTATACATAGAATCATCATTTGACCAAATATGGCAGCATAAAAGGGTCCTTATCAGGTCTTTGGCTTCTTCTATATTGGCAATAATGATTTTAAAATACACAACAAACCCATAAACAGACCCTGTACTTCCTGTTTACAGAACACCATGAGCAGAAATTAATGCTTTTGTGCAAACAGAGTCTGGACTGAGGATACACCTGGACTTCTCCCAGCTGTGATAAAATCATGGTTTTTACTTCCCTGAAAGGGTCTGGTTAATCATAACCCCTGTGCGGCAAGGAGGCCAAATATTTGGAAGGGAAAAAGAATATTGGAATGTAAACCAGAAATTTTGATCCTCAGAAGTATCAATTAAAAAAATTTCTTGTAAATAAGCATAATCAAAACATCTTGTTGTCAAGCTTTCAAATCAGATTTTTTCTCTAAAGACAGGCCCAAAACATTCAGGCCATCCAATTCCCAAGGCTTTTAGGTTTCTTCTGCCTAACTGATCCCAGCTCAGAGGAAAGGCCTCAGAGGACCTAAGACTGCTGAGACCTAAAACAATCCCCAGCAGAGAGCAGAGCTGGATTTTGGCTACCCAGGCTTTCTCAAGAAAAGCATACCAACCTGGCTAGGGGAGAACGCCATGGCTCTTCTAACATTCAGACAGCTGGACTACACAGACTTTGGCACAATGCTTTCATTTTGATTAACTGGGCATTTCTTTGACAAAAACCAGAACAGAAAAGGTTTTCAAGGGACAAGTCCTTATGAAACCTGTATCTGTCACAATTTAAAAGAACATTATGAGCAGTAGAATTAAGAGGGTCTGACTTCTTATTGATTTGTGTCTCACAAATGGCCGCTTTGGTGGACCTAATAATTTTTCGTAAGGGGTGAAACCTCTCTTTTTCACTTTCTGTTCTTTTCACAAATCCAGTAGGAACTTCTTGTCTTTGAGACAATTGCATTTCTAAAAAAAACATAGACACTGACCGCATCATTCTGATGATGGAAATGATGATCGGATTGGCATACACAAACACACAAAGCACATCACTATACCAAAATCTTTTGGTTACAAAGCCCACAATACAGGAATTTACCAGTACAGGAAGCTCTGATATTTTGCTTATACAGCTGTATATCTAAATCAATGGGCTCCATCCCCATACTGCTATTCTATAGTTAGGTGGAAGCATCAGGTTAAGTGTGTTGCACAGAACAGGATTAAGATCAAATTACGGGAATTTTGATCACCTAAGGTCTTAAGGATCAATCCTAAAGAGCTCAGTGCAGCTGTTTGGTTTGAAATTAATCAGGACCTACTTATTTGATGAACTGAACTGGAATATACATGTCCTTGTTTTGAAAACCTCTCAAGAAATATTTCTGTATGACAGACTGTGGATGGTAATGGGATATTTTTAGTGCAATGTTTGAGTGCATCGCAAGTCTGCTTGCATTCCTGCAGAAAAGAATGAGTCATTACCCACAGAATAGTTGTGCAATAAATTTAACTTGCTTTTCTGCTCATGCAATGCATTGAAGCACGAGTTTCATGAGATGCATTCAAGCAAGAGTTTCATGAGATGCATTCTGTACTGAAGTTCATTTTTCACTGAGACTATACTTTTAAATTTAATATTTCTGTCACCCCTGTATATAGTAAACATGGTACTGACCCATCACAGACATTAATATGACATTAATGCTGTCATTAAAGACATTACAGATATTAATTCAGTCTGTCTGTATAATAAATGTGCAGCACAGGTTTCATGGAGAGATCTGCACTTCACAAAACTTTAAAGTCCTGATTGCACTCACATACCTTTTAAAGCTGTTCTTTAGCTTCCCTTTCACCATTTTCCTCTCTCCTCTGTTTAGGTTAGCACCTCCAGTGCTGCCTGTTTAGGTCACTAACAGCTCTCTCTGTTTGAGCTTCTCTGTCAGTTATTTGCCCAGCATCTACAATAACAGTCCCAACATCACAGTTGTGCCCTACTGTGATACAAATAATAAACACATCTTTGTTGTTCCTTTCTGCAAGCTGTGGATATAGCTGATATTTTCTTAAATATTCAGTGTTGCACTCAAACTAAAAAAGCTCTAAGGGTATTGCTGTCTGGTTGTGATGGAAAGGGTTCTGCCTGTAAGATAATACGAAAGGCCATTGTAAGGCATGGCTTCCCACAAAACAGAGGAAATGATGTTCTGTGGTTTCAGCTCAGCATGTGAATTTTTTAACAACATTTCAGGGCTCTCTGCAGCAGTGGTTTTCATAAGTGAAGATGTTTTCATAAATGAAGATGAACTCACACAATTATAAGAATGGGTTTTGAACCTCATAGTAGGACAAATGACCTAGTATTACAAAGCAGCTCCTAAGAGGAAACTTCTGTAGCGAGAACTTTGCAATGTTATTGAAGTTTAAGTGCATATTTTTCTTAATTCATGGCAGCTTTTATGCACAACGTGCTCTGTTGGAAAAACAAAGTCCATTTATATTTTCACACAGTTCAAAACTGAGTGGGTTAGATTTTATGCAATTCAGAACAACAGCAGTCCCTATTGTTCTTGCTTATCATATGAACCCTGTCATGATTATACAGGCCATGTTTTGTGTTCAGTAAAGGAAAAGTATTGCAACAAAACATTGCATGCAGACTGCAATTATTCAGCTGAGGTAAAGGAGCAAAAAGAGCATTCAGGAAATCACCTGTTAGGGAAGCTAGGAAGAAATTCCCAAAGTATTGGTTTATCCAGAGAAACAGTGTGTTTAGTAACCCTAGATCATAAAGCCCATGGGGCACAGAGAACTCATGGAAAGCACAGAAGCAAGGTCCATTCAGAGGTTACTGACTGTGATCTGTTATAATGATTAATGGTTCTTGCAGAGATACAAATTTTAAAGGCCAGAAGGAACCCTTCCATCAACCTGCCTTTTTTTTTTAATGAATGTTCTCTACTGTTTGCTGTGACTTCTGTTTGAAGAGTTTTCAAAGAAGATATTCTATATGCAATAATATAAAGAGGTGGAACATTTTATATTTGGCCTTTATTGGTAAACTGGAACATGGGAGCTTGTGTTTTAGATGTTTGCAAGTGTCCCAAAAGTGAGGCTCATACAGAATAACTTATTTTATAAGATTTAAGGCATTATTCCTTTTCTCTGAATATTGAGAAGTTCACAGAGAAGGGATGAGTGAAAGGGTCTTTGTGGTGATGGGGCCTCCTACATGTTTCTTTTCATTAATGACTCTGAATACTTCCAAAACGTGAAAAGAAAGCTAGCGAGTGTCGTAAGACAGTGGAAGGAAAGCTAGGAGATAGGAAGCCCTTCCCCACTTCAGCTGCAATGTCTTTTTCCTGAGGCAAAAGAGACAAAAACAACATAGGGCAAATAAATTGACTTTCATCTTGCTCCAGTGATGTGCTCGTCACAGCCATTAATTTGACAATGTTCTAGTTCCTGCTTCTGACTGAAGGTCTTAGCCAGGACAGCATCATAGTTCTTTGACAGTTCAAAGCGTAGAGCATCTCGGACACAGGGAAAGCTTCTGCATTTCATTAGACAGCTTTTGAAGGCATGATGGAAGACTGAGGGGTATGAAGAGATTGCAAATGCCAGTAGAGGCATTTACACCAAGTTTCTACGCCCCACTTTAAATTCAGCTCCTGGTCTACCAGCACTTGGCATTGTCTTTGAGCAGCATGAATCTGAGAGAAGGAAAGGAATGTGAATAAGCTCATTAGCCCAGATCTCATAGATCTCATGCTTTTGGGACTTCAGAAATTGACAGCATATGTTGGTAAAAAGCCTGAGAGATCAGCTAGGACAATAAGTTACTGCTAGGAAACAGCTTGCTTATCTGGCTTTAATTTGCTGCAGCTGGGTTGCCTGTATATGTGGCTACACGTGCACATAAAAATCTTTTCACTGCCCCATGCGAATCCAACCAGTGACACAAACCATCCTTCACCCCCTGGATGGCATGCAGCACCCCTGAGTAACGAAACAGTAATTTCCCCTTTCGGAGGCACAGCAGCAGGAAACGTATTCCAAACTCATCTCGTTTAGTTTGTGGAATTGCTCAGGGCTCTTGCCAGCTGGAAGTTGGTTGGCAGGCGTGCCTCAGCTTCTAGCCTTTCTCAAACATGACCTTATGCAGCTCATCAGAGTCGGCTATCAAATAAGAAAAGTCAACCCGTAAATGAGGATGGATGGGCTGTGGATGCTTGCTCAGCCTGCGCCGCCAGCACTCACTATGTGCCATCCGCACAAGGGTCACAGCTCGTTGCCAGAAAAGGGAACGCTGCCTCAGAGAGGTCACAGCCCAGGATATGGTAGAGTGTATGTGCTGGGTGACATCGCCCACTGACCACCTTGTAGAGGTAAAAAGCCAGCAGACCCCTGCCTTATAATATTCCCTGTACCACACACAGATGACCCCGTGTCCCATAGCTGTGAACAGCGTAACAAAATCCTTGTGTGGCCAAGAAGCGCTAAAGACTTAGAGAACCAAGAGCTAGAGACTCTTAAAGTAGTAAAGGACTCTAAAGTCCACTGTCGCCCCATTGCTCCAAGAGGTTGCCGAGTGTGGATGTGCAGCTTGGTCCTGGGGAGCCTAGCGATGTCAGCTTCAGTAGCACGTGTTCCTTTATTTCACTCTGCCCACATTTAAAAGGGATTTAAATCAGCCAGCATTTCCCATGCCAGCACAGCCCTGCAGCCAGCCTGAGACCCATGCAATGCAGTTCAAGCATTTGGCTTGATAGCCACGGCTGCTTGGCCACCTCTATCTCATGTTTGTCCGAGTTCCCCTAAACAGCAGCCAGGGCATTTCTGTTATTTTTCCTGAGGGAAATTCCCATATAACCAAAATACAACTCACAATGATTTCCTGTGAATTTCTTACAGTACCAGTACATCATCCATCAACATAAGCCACATCCTTTTAAATGAGCACTTTGTATGGCAAAACAGATGTTTGAAAATGTTTCCAAAGGGTGAATATTTTTGTAAGGTTTTTGGCTTTTTGTGGGGTTTTTTTGTTTGTTTGGTTTTGGGGTTTTTTTGTTATAGAATTCAAGAAGTCAGCAGGCTGCTTATAACCATCAAAGTAATTTGACACAGTTGTCCTGAGAGACATCTATAAGCACATAGAAACACAGAATGGTCTGGGTTGGAAGGGACCTTAAAGGTAATTTAGTTCCAACCCCCCTGCCACGGGCAGGGACATCTGCCACCAGACCAGGTTGCTCCAAGCCCCATCCAGCCTGGCCTTGAGCACTGCCAGGGATGGGGCAACCTGTTGCAGTGTCTCACCACCCTCAAAGTGAACAATTTATTCCTTATAATGAATCAAATCTACCCTCTTTCACTTTGAAGCCATTCCCCCTTGTCCTGTCACTACAGGCCCTTGTGAAAAGTCCCTCTCCAGCTTTCTTGTAGGCCCTTTAGGTACTGGAAGGCTGCTATATATAATATTCATAGCTGTAAGGTGTGAATTATAGATACTATTTATGTTAAAGCTATATATTTGTGAATAAAGAGACTGATCTTTACTTTGGAGCTAGTCCACTGAAGATCAAAGTGTAGCTGGCTCTCTAGTGCAGGAGGGAGACAGAATACTGGACTGGCCATGGACATGCTACCAAGGGCAACACTGGGGAGAAAGAACCACAATTTTTTTTTAATTTTTTTTTTTAAGGCGTTGAACACATAGAACATTCATCATCCATTCAGGAATCTGCCCACGATGGCAAAGTTAAAACAGTGATGTCACCCATCGTCTCACAAAATCACATCAGGCTACCTCAGGTGGCTTGTGTGGTCCTGCCAATGCAAGATGACTGCTCATACACAACTGAGGCTCTTGACAAAGGATTTTCGTGGCTCCACTGCAGGGGATAAATCCTGTCACTGTTTTAGGCAAAAGCAAAACTTCTGGAACTAGAGTTCAACTTACAATGTAAAACCCAATCCTAAATTGTAACTACCCCAAGACCTGGAACCGTGGTTCAGGGTTTCTGGCTATCTCTTGCAACACAGCTCTGGCTAGACGTAGGTAAAGTCTGATTTATTTACTAATGGAAGGAGTCAGGGAATACCAAGAAAACTGCAAGTACTAAAGTATCTTGAAGTGCTTTGTGGGGCACGGACAGGAGAAGAATCAATATGTACAGCTATCAGAATGGCTATGAAAATTCCCTCCCTTGGGAGACTCTACTCCAGTTAATTCAAGAATACAAATCAATGCTTTGGAATTGATTTAAGCTTTGTTTTGTACTTTGTGAACTATACTACTGTGCATGTTTTGGTTAAAGAAATAGAAATAAGCAATAGTGAGGGTTTGAGTGTGGTTTTGTTTGGTTTTGATTGTGGTTTTTTTTTGTAACTGTATTTTTTGCATTTAAACAAACGCTACTGTCACAGGGAGAGATTTTAGCTCATGAAATATGAAAGAGAAAGCTTAGAAAAGCTTTTAGTTCTTGGAATAAAAATAAAGAAGTACACTCCTAGTTCACTATTCATTCAGCTAATCTTCAAGAAGGAAGATCCAGGGAACTACAGGCTGGCAAACCTCACCTTGATCTCTGGGAAGGCAATGGAAGAAAATAATTAGGGGAAACCGTTTCCAAACATATTAGTTGCAAGTAGGCTGTTGGGAGAGGTCAGCACAGATTTGCAAAGGGATGCCTTTCCACCTCACCTATTCTGTGAGAGTGTGAACGAATATGGAAAGGGATCCAACTCCTCTTGCTTGACAAATCCCCTCGTGCCTCGCTGCGTGAGAATTCAGTAAATAATAAATGGATTACTGATTGCATTTAGTCAGTCATCTCCACATTTAATTGAATATCTCAATAAGAAGAAATCTTGGGAGAGTAGAACAACCGAAATATCCAGGTGCAGGCAGCAAAATGCAAAATGCTTACTTCAGAAGATAGCCCAAGAGCTTGCAATTAGGACTGTACTAACCATCCAGGCTTGGAGACTGGCCTTGACAAAGTGGTCTTTGATAAGACTGCATTAATCTATGTCCTAGTAAGACAAGGAGTAAAGCTACATACAGCTTAGTGGGATGTTCCAGAAATCAGTTTGTTAGCATGTTAGTTAGAACACATCAAGTTACTCGGAACTTTAATTCATATAGTATTGCCACAAAACCCCCAAATTTTGTGTTGCAATGCATCCTCCTAAGCTACGAATACTGGTGTCTGGACATATCTGGCAAATGCTTTCTTTAGCTCTGATGATATTGTAATAGCAATTTCATTTCAGCCATGCTGTTCCACATTTGTCTTGGCTACGGCATCTGGTTTCATGAATATGGTATGTCTGCCTGGATGATGTGGGTGAAACGCTGTTTTCAAATGAAACAGAACAAAGTTCCGGCAGTAAAAAAGGCAAACAGAACCAGTGAGTACAGCATTATGTTATGTCATTGCTTGTTGCACAATTTGCACTGAAAATGTGGGATACTAAATAAAAAAAAAGCAGTTGCCAGGCAGAGGATTGATTGTATGCTTGTTCTTAACACCCTGTAAATCAAAATGCATACATTAACGTTCAGGAATTGGAACTCTCTTAATACCCTGGTGGGATTACTTGGATTGGTGGCAGGAAATGTGTATCTGTGTATGTGCAGGTTTACAAAAATTTCCTACTCAGTTCCTCGTCTCAAACACATCAGGGAATATTTTCTTCTCATTCCATGTCTGTCAGTTTGAAAATATATGCCATTATCTCCCATTTTATTACAAACACATTGTTTTAACCAAATGACAGCTCTGGAATATCAATTGCCTCTCTACATAAAAAGCCTAATGATAATTCAAGGTATTTCAAAGCATTTAGTTATAAATCTGTTAAATACACTGTCAGGTTTAACTTAAATCCTGTTGGTTTGTGGTTGTTTTTTTTTCTCCATATTTTCTTAAAAGGCATTTTGCTAAATATTTTTAATTTAGTGGAAAAACAGAAAATAAAAAAATGAACAATATGCAGTTAGACTGGTATCAGAAGAAATGACTGGCAAGCAAAGGAACGAAAAGTAAGAGGACACTCAGGAGTAGGCAAAGGGTTTTGTCAAGAGACACTGGAGCAAGTGAGCTCTGTTTTTCAATATGTATTCAGGAATAGTGCAAGATACCAAGAAAATAAGAGTGTGTGTGTGTGTGGTTACTGAGTACCAGATCTGGGTCCCACCACGAAGGAGTAAGAAAGGTGATGTGGATGCAGAAGCACAGAACGTTCATAATGGCTGAGTTACAGATAGAGTGATCTATGAGTGGGAATATCAGCAGAGTGATGGAATAGAAGGCATGGGAACAAAGGATGGATATTGTCACCATATTGACAATGCTGTGTTTTAAAACATGACAGGGTTAAGGAGCTCATGGAAGGTTCACGCTTGTTTGAAAAGGTGTTTTACAGACAAATGAAAAGGACAGGCTATTGGTATCCAGAAACAGAGAGACCAGGGCAAAAAAGCCCATCCCAGAGTGTAAGAGATGGACAAACAGAGCTGAGGCAGCAGACTAATAGAAAGCACAGGAATATACAGAAGAGACATAATGGAGAAGGAAATATAACCTACGGATAGAAGGGAACACTGATTCATTTTGACACCAGAAGAAATTAAACCTGTGGGATCATGGACTCCTTGTCAGGGAGGAATCACAAAGTATGCCCCCAGTGTCAGGGATCAGCTGAACTGATGGGAACAAAGGTTAAGAGCGTAGAAAACTGTTGTTGTCCTTCATGCTGAGACAAACGACTGCCAAAGTTGCTGGAATGAATCAATGTTGTCTGTGATAAACTGTGGTCCTAACGGGACAGTTCTGTGTGTTTTCTTGGTCCCTACAGAAGGCATAAAGCAGACCCTGAAGATTAGCACGGGTATCTAGACTTTGTATTCTGAAGTTTTGAGATGTCTGACCAGATGTCTGCTGGTAGATGGGCTGCACTGGAGTCCAAAGGAAGCTGATGGATTGATTGTCCAGTTCCTCTAGAGAAGATTTGTAGGACTTCCTTCAAAAATTACAGAAAAGAAAGTGAAGTATGTAGCAACAGTCAGAAGGCTATCAGGGTACAGAAAAATAGGTATGATACAAAGTGCTAACACGGAGGAAAGCAATTATCTGGACAGTACGTTTCAATGAAAGAATCTGATAGAGAAATCGGATGAGTTAAGTCAATTTAAGATTCTTATTGCAAAGAAATTGGACAGCAGAATAGAAGGAACCAGACTGATTAATGTAGGAAATGAAAATCACTATATAGAGTAAACAGAGTATGGAAGAACAGTTATAACTTGAACAGCGTTACTAAAGGACACTCGCTGTTCAAAGGGGCTGGAAACAAACACAAAGTGATCTTTGAGACTGAAGAAAAGTAGGGATTATAGAATCACAGGATAAAATGTAGGTTGGAAGAGACTTCTGGAGGTCGTTAGTCCAACCTTCTGCTCAAAGCAGACCCAACTTCAAAGTTAGATTATGCAGTTCTGGCTTTTTTCAGGTGAATTCTGAAAATTTTCAAGGATGGAGCTTTCACCACCTCTCTTAAGAGACTCTGCTGAGGTTGCATATATGGACTTTCAGAGGAATTCAAGGTCAGATCTGTTTACAACTTGAAAGCTCTGTGATATTTTTTGACAGATAAATATTACAAGGAAATATTTCATTCTAAATGACAAAATTTCCCATTGGAAACTCAGAACAAATATTACCAGTAGCATTAAAAGCTACATCGATCTCTTCACTGAACAGCAAAAAAATCAATCAGGAGTGACAGCATTTTAGGTTTAAATAAATGATTGTACATAACAGTATAAAAAGAAGTTGCTTGTTAAAATAGTCTTGGAAAGCGTGATCAAAGGTTGAAGATTAAACAGAAAAGAAAAATAAGAAGATGCACCAGTATATGCATTGTAGTGGAAAGGCTTGCCAGTTTGTAAGTGGCTGCTGCTGGATGCTGTGGGTAGGGCTGTCTCTTGAGAGACCAGAGCCTCAGTGGAACAGGGACCAGCATGAGATCTTGCATTCTAAGATGTGCAGAAGTAGAAAGCCAGGCTTACTATTTCTGCAATGTCTTTGATGCTTGTAAATAGCTTTTGTTTTGGTACAGCATGCTTATTAGATATGTTATTTTGTTAGCTGGCGTTGCTGACAGACTATGAAGAAATTTATTAATCCGCAATGAGAAAATTTTGTGAGTTATATTTGATGGATGTTGGCATCTCCCTACAGTTCTTACAAAGTAACTCTGAAGATGACATTTTTAGCTTGGGAATGGTTGATGGGACTTATGGTCATATGAAGTAATCAGTCAAAGAGAAGATCCCACTTGCCACAGTAAAAAAGCTGGTCCCTTGTAATCTATATGTCAGATGGACTGACATACTGAAAGATGTGAAACTGAAAGATGACAACTAGGGATGCGGCACAAAAGCATGAACAGCAGATGTTTGCACAGCTGAGAAAGAATATATATAGATCTTAATTCAGTGCTTATTATCTGGAATTATTAACCTATGGCTCATTAAATGAAGAGTCTGCTGCACTCAAGATGAAAAACGATATGAGGTGCACGTACACCTGAAGAACATCAGCCGTTTTCTAAAAGAAAACAAATGTGCAAAATAAAAGAAACTGAGGACCCTTGGTGTGGATTAACACATAAGAATATGGAGCATGGGATGGCTTGGCAACACCAATTAAAGGCTACAGGGCTGCTTGGCAGCTGGTATTCAGGAATGGGTGAACCTCTCTAGAATGGAGGATGTAGCAGCCATATCATTTTTTTTTTCCTTTGGGATACATACAGGAATAAAATAGAGATCATCTAGTAAACTTGATGGTAGAACAAGGGAAGCTCCCAGCCAAAACACTAGAGGCATCTCCAGCTAACACAGTGTCTTTCCCATGGCTGAGCCTGGAGCTGGAGGGCTTTTCCACTATGTCCATGGGCAGCTGTGCTCAGCCACGGGCACGAGGAGCAGCTGAAACCCAACAGGCCTGGGGAAAAAAAAAAAAAAAGTGACAGGTGGCTAAGGGTGCAGTGAGAAGAAACGGGGATTTTAACCTGTAAAAATAATTTCATAGGAATTTGGAGTTTAAGTCTTAGCTGAAAACGGGTTTGGTTCAGAGGAAAGTCATCCTCTTTTCGTTTGATTGTTCTGCTGTGATCACAGAAGCGGGAGTTTGTGCTTTCTTTAACAAGACAGATGACTGCAGTGATACTTGATTCAAGACTAATTTCTTATCCTGACCCAAATTTGACTATCACTTGGGCTGTAAAAGGATAACAGTATTTTTCTGTGTATATTCCTTCTATAAAGCCTATATCTGTGTATCTCAGAAGAAAAATATTATGTTATTTATTAAGATTTTCTGATATGACTTAGCACTATGGAGTAGTCTGCCTTAAATGTCTTTATTTTATTAAAAGTAATATTTTTTTCTGTTAAAGAATACAGAATTCTTTATGGCAGAATAAAAAATTGTGCAGTGGAACCAGAAAGACATTTTAAGAAGGCAACCTGAGAGGTAGAAAAGGGATTAAAAGCAAATTTCCCTTCATTTAAATGGTTTAATTTCACTCAGGCTAGCTCGTGTTCAACACTGAGGATTAAAAGAAAGGCTCTTTACACAGACAGTGAACTAGAGAAAGGAGCTTCAGTTCTGGCATTGTCAAGATTTCTTTTTAGGTTTGCTAAGAAAAACATGATGTAAAGTTAAACAGAACTTGGGATGCAACACAGGAAACGTGGCACAACACGTAAGCAGTAGAGGACATCTGATGACTGTTTAAATCTGAAGCAATTTTAGATCTTGCCTCAACTTCACGAACACGTAAGAGGTTGTCAAAAACAGAGCTAATCCTATTAATTGCATAGAATTATTTGAAACTTTAAGTTTCAAACACATGCAGTCTGAAAAAGTCATTAAGATACAGCCTGAAGGGCTTTCCTCTGTGTGGCATGTTAGACATGCCCATTTTCATTAACAGTCATTAAAAAGACTCTATATTAATGACTTGCTTTTCACACCTAATTTCCTTTTCAGAATCATGTTATCTATGGTTTTGAGTTCTACACTTGCTTCATTTGATTTTGAATACGTTGTCCTCTGCAAGCACTTTATTTAAAGAATGGAGACACTAAGACAAAACAAAAACCTCTTAAAGCTTTCCTAACCTCATAACATACTCCACCTTGCAAGGTCTCCTTGCAAAAGTAGAGTCCAAGCACTTCCAGGACTTTAATAGTAATGGTTTTACACTTTTACACTTATATCTGACAAACATGAATTTCTGCAAGAGTCACTAGATTCCAAACAGCCTCTCGACACTAAACAAAGTAGAGAAAAAAATCGGTAACAAACACAGCACGAAAAAGAAGTTTTCTTGTCCTGATTCAATTTCTGGCTTCTTATATTATCTCAGTTAAGTCCCTCTGCTGAAGTGTTTTGCCTCGGCACTTTACAGACTTGTCTCTCCCTACCCAAACTCGATTTAAGAAATAGGGAAACTTAAAAAGTCCTTTTGCTTACTTTTTTTCTCACTGGAGAAGAACAGGAGATTGATTTACTGTTGTCTTTTTAGCCTATGGGTCTTCTGCTTACGGGCTCCAGTGAAGGAGACTCCTGCTAGTTTTCCAGTTTTCCACTGTAAACCCAAGGGTCCACACTGCAGTGGGACTCTGGTCACCCGTGGGATCCTCTGGATGCTGTCGTAGCAATAGACAACATACCCACAAACTCGCCCTTTGCAAGAGTAGATCTGGGGCCACACCAGACACCCAGGAGTCCTGCGGAGGGGGGAGCTGGCAAACACACCACTGAGGACTACTCTGGCTACTTAATGTTGGCATGTTTTCGTGCACACATCTTCTCAAGGCCAAGAAAATGCAATTAAAAAATGCTCGTGTTTTGTGAATTTGGTGTTTTTTTTTTTTAGTTTTCAGAGACTAGGGAAAAAAATAGAAAAAATGTATAACAACGCACTTTTTCCTCACCAAGACCCCCTTTTCCCACATGATACTGATTTTCTAGTTGGCTTTGTAATCTGCTGCTCCACCTATTACAGCTCTGTTTTGGGTTTTTGTGTAAAACTAGCCATATTGCTCGAATGACAACAGAACCAGCTGCTTGCATTTCTGGTGCTAGGATTGCCTCTGAGGCTAGAGAGACTGAAGGGTCTAAGTTAAAGCCCTCACTGAGCAGACAAGATCTTCACGCTGACACTCATTAGGACAAGCTGAGCACTAGCTGTTCGGTCAGAAGAGAGCCCAGGTCCTGCCCCTGGCTGGGCTCTCCTGAGAGCAGAATCTAATGAAATGGCTCTGGAAGGTATTTGAGAGGGCACAAAATGATCACAGAGATTTGTGGAGACTGCTGATTGCAAATGCTGAGACTGGTGCAATCATCTCTTTCTGTGCCTGTGCAGCCTGGCTGTAACAATCTGTTCGTACGTAGCTGTCTTCTGCCTTTCCCAAGCGAGCGCACGGCATTGACTCAAGTAACCCGAGGACAGTGCTGTCATTATCTGGATTTTTGCCTATGTCCGTAGTGAAACCAAGAAAGTTTATAAACCCAGTTCAGATTGACCATTACACAAATAATAAATCACAGATGTTACCACTTTGGGGTTTTAGCCTAAATGCAGAATTGAGATGATACATTGCCAGTTTCCTCGTTAGCTGGTAAATTTGACAGACAGGCAGAGTTTCTGAAGATGTTAAATTCCTACGTATTTTTTGAGAACAGTGGCCCAGCTATAGAAGAAAAAGCTCAAGTAAGACTCTCCCTCACAGGAAGATTGAAGATCAAGAACATTAGATATCACTGTGTCCAAAGAGAGGGGAGTGACTATGACTGCAACAAGCACAGAGTTCATGTCTTACCAGACACAGGAGGATTCATAAAAAAAAACAAAACAAAAAAAAAAAAAACCAAACAAAAAACAAATCAAGAGAAAAGAAAACCCACGCAAAAAGCTTTGGGAGGTACCAAGGTTTAGAAATTCTGCCAGTCACAGAACTGTTTGTTTGGTTAAATCTGAGCTATTCCAACCTTTTTCTTGGATGATAATTCAGCATCCGTTACGTTCTCTCTCTGGAGCACTGATGCACTCTGTTCTCACAGCACAGCAAACACCACTGTTACTCTATTCTTTTCATTTTCCGTAATAAAACCAGTGCACCCACAGGAGAAGCGGGGAAGTCTTTAGACACGTCTTTAAAAGAAAGTCTCAGCATGCATCTCTGAGGATACAGTGTTCTTGTCTCTTTAAATGAATCAGCTATTTAGCAGCTAAATTGGGAAGGCAGCCAGAGAGTTCCCAAGAGACCTGCTGGCAGAAACACATCATAGTCCTGTAATATAAAAATATGAACTCTATGGCATTAGAGATCCTTTATTGTAACACTTTCCAAGATGATTTTGGGTAACAAAATGTAACAGCAAGCACAGAATCATACAGGATTCAAGGGCACAGACAAAACCACACAAGCCCTCCTCCTTTCTGCCTGCTTGCCTGGAGGTGCTCTCAGCTCTGTGTCAGCCAAGAACGAGACAACAGGCCACTGTCAGTTAGAATTTTCATTTGGGTTAAATACCTCTCCATGCCTATATGGGTCACGATGTGGTTCCTGGCAGCGCAGACCCGCGGGAACACGTGGGACAGGCACCTGGAAATCCTAAATGTGAAGATGGCTCTAAATGGACTCCCTTTTGCTGCTGTTCAGGCACAGGCAAAGGCACCATCTGCAATCTGAGGTGGCAGGTGAGGCTGGAAAAAACAGTGCTGAACACTCCTTTGTTTAAACAAACTCATGGCATTTTTATGGCATGAGTAAAGTACTTTCCTGTGTACAGTAGGAGAGGGTTTTTCAGGCAAAGAAAAAGGAGCTCTCTAAGCAGGAGACAGGACCTTCATAAAGCTGAGCCCTGGAGAAAAACCTTTGTGATATTTGCCCTGAGGAAAGGTCTCAAATCTGTGACAAAACTGAAAAACCTGAACCCAGGTGGATTGGGTCACAGCCTGGAAACTGGCTTCCCTAGTTTTCACATCTGTTTGATGAAATCAGCCTCACACACAACTTCTGGAAGCTCATTCTTACAAAGGAAGGTTGGGAAGGTGTCGCTAACTGTGAAAATCAATGGCTGCTACTGCTGGAGATAAAATAACCACTTTGAGGTTTCACAGAAGTAGGGTTTTCTGTTGAGATTCAGCATGAGAGTAACAACCAGTGCTCTGACTCTTTATGTAAAAGTCAAAACCCCACCTGACAGTCAGAAAAACAACAACTGTTTTATATATTTCTGCAAGAGCCAGATGCTACGAATCTTGTGCAGCCTCAGTGAATATCAGGTTACTTGATAACATGCAATTTGATATTCCAAAGAGAAGAGTAACCTGACAAAATGATTTGCTAAAGAAACATTATCAGAAGCATCCAAGTGTTCCCATTTCTCTCTCATGCAATGTCTCCATGGTACCCAAGGGGATGGACTGGAAGTACAAGCTTGCCACCAGACAAAACGATCTAGAGGCATTTTTATAATATCTAACCCATTGCACATATAATATTTAATTCCAGTGTCACTAAAGGAATCAGCAACTGTTTATCACCCAAATAATAAACCAAATGCTCTGCTGGAGATCAGCTGCACGTGCAAGCATTTCAGTCTGTAGATACTTCCCATTGAAAAGCATAACTTCTGAGGAAAAAAGCTCTTAATTTATTCAAACAAAAATTATTCTTAAACAATGTGAAGACAGGAAGCAGGCTTGGCAATGCTATTAACCTCGTGGCCCATAGATAAATCCACTTTTTCACTTGATTTTTAGAAATACTCTGGGCTGTGAGTGGTCAAGGTGGTTTCAGCGTGCCCTTCAGGAGGCAGTTACAAGGGCAGTGACAGCACGATGAGGGGGTTTATCTGCTCAGCGCTGGGCAGCCATCAGACATGCATTCCAGTAGAGTCATGGCCAATTAAAACAAACCTGCCTGAGAGAAGGAAGATTTTCCTTCTGTGCTACGAGCCATATGGTAACTGGGTTCGCTCAAACAAATAAAACCAGTTTCTCTCCCACTCTGTCTCCCTACACACCAAAAATTTTCTTGAAACAGCAGGGACCTGGCTTCCTAAAAATACAGAAGTTCATTTTATTTTACTTTTTAGCTTATGAGGAAACCCACTCTAATTTAGCTTGTAAAGCACAATCAGAGCCAAAATGAAACATTCCTGTTTTTTGCTAAAATCCTTGTTCTCCATTTTTTAATCTCAATGGCTAGTTAAAATAAGCATTAGAAATGCTATTAGTCCCAAATTGTGCTTATCACCAACTCCTAGTCCAGCCTCTAGGATGGAGCATCTAAAGATGAAGTTGCAGAAAAGATCTAACAACAGATGGGAAGAGCCACAATTTTCCTTTCTGCTACAGGTTGGGAACAAGAGGTCTCTGACCTGAGACAGGATGACTTGCTTGTAATAAGGACCTGTGAGACATCTGTTTTTGCAAATGATGACTAATTATGAGATTTAATGCCATAATTTCAATGCAAATTTTGAGGTCCCCTGGATCCTCCAGAGATAATGTTTTTAGTTAGGCAGCTGGACATTTAAATATCCAGTCTATTAATCTATAGACATTAAGCACTGACTGCAGCTTTACTAATAATGCTGAGCCAGGTCCCATGAATTTATGACACAGTCAGAGCACTGACATATGGGCCAGTTACCCTTTCTAAGAACGGAGGCAGAGATCTACCCCTAAATAAAGGATGTTTGTGGTGCCTATTTAAATTTAATCCAGGAACAACTTACAAACAAATAGGATATTTTATACAACTTCAAAGCCTCACTGAATCATGGACTACCTATGTCTGACCGACACCGGTTCTGACTAAATTTACCCATGTAATTCAGTGGTACAGAATAACTATTTCAAGAATCAGGACAACCCTCTTTATAGTACCACCTTGTAATATAGAATGTGGATTTTTGTTTCCCCCTTAGGAGTCACATACACCAAGGACAATGCTTTGTGAGTCTATGGTTGTACCTTGATGTTAAGGATGATTTATGTCTGAAAAATATCTCCATAGTTAATGTGGATAAAATGAAAAATTATAAAAACCCACAGTATCTACTTTTAGTCAGTAGCAAGTAATGTTAGCGAGCTCAGTCACATAAATGAATGCTAGTACCCATTATTTCTGTGCAAAATATCAGATGTTCTGATACTACTGGCATGTACAGAGGTAACAAAGTTTATTGACTTGCAGTGGAACCATTACCCCATGTTTCTGGCTTTTTTTTTTTTAAGCCATTTTCAATATCTAATTTTAGCAAATGCAATTTCATTTCACAAGATTTTTCTTCATCACCATGCTCCTTTAAATAAAAATCTTGACACAAAAAGCCATCCAAGACTGAATTCTCCCTTGCAAGTTGATGGTAAGGGCTAAAACTATGTGTGTGAAGACACAGTGTCCTGTCCACCCTGTTCTAATGTCCTTAATTACTTTCTGTAGGTTCTTAGACTAAGATCTTGCTCTGGCAACTTCCAGCAATATTTCATCTAGACCTGGATGGCTTTTCTTTCTCTTTTTGAGAATTAAATTGGCTTGTGCAATGTTCTAGTTCTGGACTTGGCTCCAGGTCACATGGCAGCTTTGCCAAGTGCTTGAGGGAGGGCGATTCCACAGCCCCTGAACACTGCTCCACTTACAGGCAATCTGCTAATGACAAATTTATAATTCAAAACAGAAGTTGGTTTTGCAGGTTTTTTTTCTGGGCCCCTTTTGGCAACCGCAGAGTGCCTTGCTCTGGCTAACAAACATGACATTTTTATCTTGCTGTGGAAAGCCCCAAACCCCCATCTGTTTTAGACCATACTATGTTCCTTTCTTCAGCGTGAGAGACATCAGACCATGGGTTCCCTGTAACAGGGAGACACTTATAGTCAATTTGGTTTATATTTCTTCTCATAGCAGATATTATAAGGTCTATGGGCTGTCTTCGTGCAGCTGCACTCTAGTTTTACCCATTCACCCCTGAAATCTTTCTGCATCACAAACTGATTTCCTCCTCTACTGGAAATCGCAGGTTGCTTTCAGTCTATGAAAAACTATAACTTCTTCTTTAGTTTTGTTTTTCATTCTTTCAAAGGGAAACATACACTTTGTTTGTTAGCTGGGTATGCTCACAGTTACTCTTTCCCCTCTACAGGTGACCACATGTATTAATACATGTTTATGATTATTTTGAAAGCATTTGCAAAGAACAGAAAGCTTGTTACCCAACACTATCCCTGTATCAGCTTTCCCTTTCTTTGATATTAGAAACTGGCTACAGAAGAAAACAAAATCTAAAAATGAAATACTTAAGTGTATCCAGCCAACTCTCTTCCCCCTTGCTTTCCATGACCTTGGATTGCAGCATTAGCTTCTCATATAGAACAAAGCTCTGCAGCAAATGGTCTGGGAAAAGAAACTAACTAAGATCTTGATACCATACGCCTAAAGAGTTTCCACATGTTTATGAGAAGGGAACTTTAAGTACTGAAAACACAATGCTCACGTCACGATTTTGCAAGCTTTCCACTTTTATTTGTTAAAAATATCCCTGCAGACTTTCCCATAACTAAATGTTCATAGCTATACCACCTCCAGCTGTGATCTCATCCCATGTTCCAGGCAGAGCAAGGTCAGGCCTAGCTGGTTCGCGGATTTAGAGCTTCCAAGAAAGGCCACGAGTGAGAGGGATGTGATACCAGTAATACTGGATACAAAGGTGTTGGATGACAGCATCGCTAGTTTAACCTCAGGTTATGCTACCCACAGAAGAAAAAAAAAAAAAAAAAAAAAAAGTTGCTTGACAATGAAACTCAGCAGCAGAAAGTGAATTAGTAGCTGTTTACAATAAGAATTTTTTGCAAATCATACATGCGAAGGTGGTCTGAGTTGGCAACCAGGGCACTTTGCTTTGAGTACATGGTGATGGGAAAAGTGGCTTGGATTAACAAAGGGCATCTGCAACAGGATGCGCAATTAAGATGCTTTTTGACACAAGCTTCCAATGACTCTGTAAAGCTCCGCTGGGGAGTCAAGGTGAGCTACACAGTGATGAAGTGTCTCTGTGAGCCCAGGAATAACATGACACAGTCATTCACATAGTATACTTGCATTGTTTTGGAGGTCACAGAATTTTTGAAGGAAAGGAGTTATTTGGACCACGAGAAGTCAATTTTGGGTGCTACCTCTGGGGTTTTATCCTGTTGGCATTTTCACGAGGACTTACTTTGTTTGCTTGGCTAGTCTCCAAATGTGTTTGTTGAAATAAAGAATTAAAAAACCCTGAACATAACACTTTCTTTCAAGATAGGAAAAAAGACCCTCTTCAGTAATAAAATGGCCACAAAAATTACCTTAAATTTGGATTGTTGCCAAAGAAGGTGATTTCAAGTAAGTGCTCTCTTCTTATTTGGCGAGTTTTATCTATTTTTGAAGAGCCTTCTAATGACCACAAAATTAATTTACGCTGTCTCTGTTGGCTAGTGAGACAGCTAGGGTGCTGTTCATGGAGTCTAACACCAGGCTGGTTCCCACTTTTTCGCCATGATAAACAGCCTTTCAGTAGCATGTTCATACCCTCACAGTCCTATTCCATCGGCTTGGATGTTTCCTCAATAGCTTGGCAAGAGGTCCTTTGCACTGGCAGCTCAGGCTGTTATACGCTATGTCTCACCTGCATTTCTTTGGTGATCTGTCAACTATGCCTGAATCTACATCTCCTCTTTTATTATTTATAATAATTTAATGTTCTGTTTCCTGCTTCAGTTTCCAGTATTTAGAACAAACACACTACTGAAGTTCACAGGAGACCTGACGACAAGCATCCTAGCCAGACACAAGCAAATCATGTCTTCCACACACGTACATCATGCCCACCTCCCAGCGTCACACTAGGCCAAAAGGCAAGTGATCCATGAATCTGAGAACAATAACAGTTGTATAAGTAGCTGAACATCCCCAGAGGCGGTGTGTTTTAATGACTGAAGCCAAGATTTGAGATCCACACCACTGGTATATCCAAGCAGACCAGGTATCCACATTTGCTGCATAACCTGCAGCTCCCACTGATTGTGGCTGATTCTGAGGGTGCTCTTGCACCACTTGGAAGAACATGCTCATTAGAGTGTTTTTATCTGCGTTGAAGGGCTGGATAGGGCATGTTGGAAGCTGTGACATAAGTTTCCAAGCATCACATCTCCCTAGGATCTAAAATGAAGCTGAAGAAGTCGAGGATTTCTGTAAGTCTAGCGTATTCAGGGGGTCCGATTTTCTCACCTCCATTTGTGAGGATGATAAACAGCAAGAAAACCGCAGGCAACTTAATTATTTACTTGCCTCTGCTGAATTCAGCAACTGAGCCTTGGGCATTCAACCTTGAAAACAGTTAGCTAAAGTCTTTGAACACTGGGAACCTGACAGACAACACAGTATCCGTGCCAAGCACAGCAGACAAGTATGAAAGTTTTGTAGAATATAAGGGGAAGAGACAGAAAGAAATTGAAGAAAAACATTTACTTTATTATGGTAGGGTGTGAACAGCAGCAGTTTCAGGGCTGTCTCCTTGAGGAATTGGTTGCTACCCTGACTAAGAGGGGCAGTGATAGTAACCCGTGAGACAACCTAAAGAGAAACGGGCAAAATAAACCACAACAAGGTGAAAATAAAAATCCAGAATATTTGCTCAGCATCTGGGTTTCTCTCTCAAAAGACCAGAAGATGTGATAAACCTAGCAGTACTCTCAGTCATACTCAGGACAGAAGAATAGGGACAAATAATCTAAAGACAGCAACAACCACCACCACTTTGCATCGTATCAACAGTTTAAATACAAATAAATTAAATGGCTTAGAGAACCACCAATCAAAGAGTTAGATGTGGCCTACAGCTAGCCTCAGCAATACACGAAAACAGTGGCACCTCAATAGCATCCTGTAAATTTTAGCTTTTGGGGTAGCAGGAATTGTGCCAGGTGAGTAGTGGGGAGGTGAAGAAAAAAAAAAAATCCCAGTCACATGTTTCAATTTGGAAGATCTTGCAGCAAACAGCCTCCATTCAAACATGTTAATTTTTCAGTAGCTTTAAATTGTCTCCCAGGCATTGCTCAGGATGTCAGAGATTGAATACTAACTCCAAGAACAAACGGCTCACAACTGCGCCTTATTAAATGGTACATATGCAACCACTTAAATAAACTAACCGCTGTCCTGTTTACACCATGTCTTCCAAAAGCCACAAGAAAGAAAACACCCCCTCGATCTTCACAATAAATGCCACTTGTACACTTTGTGATACGCTATATCTGCACATGAGCCAGAGGCAAGTTGATTCCAGGCTCTGCTCCTCTCTCTGCACTATAGCCACACAGAGATCTCTTGCCCACCACATTTCACTTCTCAGGAAAACAATGAATAATACACAGGTATGTTATGAATTTGTACACATGACTCCGATCAGAGATGATTATAAAGCTCTTAGTTTGTTTGGTTTGTTTTTTTTTTTATCCTGAGACAAAGCAAGATGTAAACAGGGAGACTTACGTGTGTTCAATCTGCAGGACATGGTGCTTTCAGCTTCACGTGGCCCTGGAAAAAAAATAAATGCCCTTCTAGCTGTGTTGCTTTTCATGTTCATAGTAAAATAATCAGCCCATTTATTGGTGAATAACAGGGTCATCTGTCAAAGACAACCTCATGTGATGCCTTGGATATATTAATTAATCCCATGGTGCCACTGTTGTGAAGGCACTTCTGTGTCACAGTAAGGAGGCTAACAAAGCCTGGAACAGCCTT
>JAVJGJ010000062.1:19840125-19861809 GCA_035590215.1 Microhierax caerulescens | reverse complement strand
CTACCAGCCAAAGGAAGCAGGGATGGACTGCTTTAAAAATCTTGGCTCATCTCATCTACTTATGACAAATATATTCTCAAATTAGTCTTGCAAGTCACTTTTTCCTAACCAGAAATGACTTTCTACAACAGCCTGTGGCATTTTTGTTCTGCTTTATATCTTTCTAACCTGCTGGCCTGTTTTTCTGTCACAGGCTCATTTTCCCCAGCCTCTCTTTTAGGGTTCGATTCTGAAAAGGGGAACAGTCTGCTTTTAGGAAGTGGTTAAGTAGATGAACATGTCCCAGTGCTTTTGGAACACAGTCACCAGTGCTTTTAAAGTTAAGGTTATGGCCAAGTGCTGAGTTGCAGTAGGGAAATACCTGTCCCACAATGCAAACACTACTAATGGAAGTGTGCCATGGTATTAGTTCTCTTTTCCTGAACACAGGGTAGTGGTATCTCCTCCTTAGTGTACAATGGCATCCAGAGGTTTAGCTGCATCTCCACCTCCTTATTCTAGTCATTGCTCCCTCCATGCTTCTCCTTCTCACCACAAAAAGCAGAGCAGAAAGAAGATTACAAAAGCAGAAATCCCGTTGGACAACTCATATCAAGGATGAAGAACTACTGCTCATAAAGCATGGCTGAAATTATTCCCACATGCAGGGAAAAGGCAGCAAGTGTGAATGCCTGTGGAGAGCTTGTCCATGGGGGCTGATAATTTCCAGTGACATAAGACTTCCCAAGAGCATGTGGTGTAAGAAAACGTGCCTTGAAAACAAGCAGCTCATTCTTTTTTGGGCTAACATCAACCTGTCAAGTTTGGAGAGCACAAACAGGACTAAAATAAATCTTCTGATTACATCACTGCTAGAAGCAGGCCACACAGGGTATTTAGCTTCATGGGGCTGGACATCAGGCATCTAAATATTCATATGGTTGTGGGTAACAGGCATTAAATCAAGTTTCTGCAGCAATGACTTTACAATCTAAACTGGAAGAATTTTCAAAACATAGGAAGAGCCTGAATCTTAAGAGTTTAAGCCTTCACAATAAATATATGGATTAAGTATTCCCAGGAATCATGGAATTAGGCTGCTTTACCCATCCCTGGTACTACCTTAGGTAATAGAATATGTAACAACTCAGCTAATATCAGTCTGTACCACTTCTTTGCCCTGGCTTGAACAAGAGCAATGTGTGTGCACCACCAGTCCTGTGAAATTCAATATAGCAGAGATTCTGCTAACAGATACTAGGAATAGAAGCCCCTTCCCGATTATCCCTGTGCTGCACTAGCTGTCATCACCAGCACAATAAAGTGCTAAGTGATGGTGGCAGACAAAGGTGAAGTCCTTCAGAGGCAAACACCAATTTGTAGCTGATTATCCTATTTGTAGATTGCTTTCTCTCTTTTGAACCTCTTTTGAACATTTGTTTCTGGTTGGTTGCCTGCAACCTGGGCATCTACTCTATCTTAGAAAGGTAGGCTAGGTACTATATATGTGTCATAACCGAAAGGGAAAGGGGAAAACCTCCAGTTTATCACCTTTCAGAGGTTCATCTTTCTGTGAACAACAGAGGTAGGCAAGAACCAAGCTAGGCTAGATACCCAGCCTGCAGACAGCTGGAGCAGAGCCATCTAACTTCCAGGTGTCAAGAGAAACATATGCCCCATTCCAGCTACAGATCGCTCAGGGTGTCGCAGCAGATGCCGTACTTTGCCGTGCCCTGTTTGGTCAGTATTTTGGTCAGATGCCTGTTTTCTCTTAGAGTACTGCATCACAGGGTGAACTGCTTAGCTCCATTTGGTTGAAGGCTATGGCAGGAGAAGGACTGTAATGTATGTGTATGGAAAGTCAAGTTAAAATTTTCTTTCTGGGGACTTTAAAATAATTGGGCAAGAGTATTTACAAGGAGATCCAATTAACAGAAGGCAATGTGTCCATAATAAAGCAGTTACGGGAAAGAACAAGAAAGACCACAGATTTTCTGTTGAAGTTGGAACCTCTCAAGTACAGCTCTCTTTTGCCTTGAATTGAAACCGTATCTTGCAAGAGGGTGTTGGTTCAGTTTTTCTTGATACCTACAACCTTCACAGATGGGAAGGGAAAAAACCCTAACACCCCCCACCCCCACCCCAAACCATACAGGAGGAAAAATCCCCCAAATTCTTGAAAAGATTGAACTGTCACAGGGAAATCTTGAGCTGGGGCCAGCCGTATTTCCAGCTGCTGTACTAGGAAAGCTGTGAAGGCCACTGAAGCCAGAGGAAAGGCTTAAGCCTACCGTGGGGTTTGGTCAACCCTACTGTGGTAAGCAAAGATCTGGCACTGACACCAATTCTGTACTAGGATTCTTGAGGCAGCAGGTAATTCACTTATTTCCCACCTTAATTTTCTTTCTGCAGTTGCTCTGTAACTGCTCTGTTGGTTGGATAATTTCACGGATCTGTCATTACGGAGTTGTGTTGTGAGTGCAGCAGATCCATGGGGAGTCAAGTAACTTCCAGTCTAGGAGAAAAACAATGTCCTTTTGAGGCAGCACAGGGTTTCAGGCAGGGAGTAGTCCCTGGGAAATCACTGGTGTTTACTGGCCACAAAGGGAAAAAAGGGGACATCTTTTTGCTACAGCTGAAGGTGCAGGTGCATAAAACTGCTGCATGGCTGTTTGATGGAATAGTCCTCCACACCTGGGAAATGACAGAGCTCAGTTGTGAGCCTCCAAGGCTACTATACTCCACGTATTCTTTAGAGTTCAGCTTGACCAACTGTCTCATACCTGGGATCTTTTGCAGACAAAACAGGAAAAAACTATCATGGCTTAGCTCCAATGTGAATCCATGCTGGAAATCTGCTGAGGCATAGATATTTTAGGCCATATTACTGGAAGCTTTCCCATGAATTAAACAAACAGTCTTCAATTCGCATGAAAATAATTAGGGATTTGGTTTCATAATTAATTTTTTTGTAGCACATCGTACTTCTTATCTCTGCAGGTACATTATACAACCTCTCGACAATATAGTTGATTTCTAATTATTATAGTAAGTTCTTTTTAGGTCATATTAATATGGTGATTCCTTCCTGAGTCCTAGAGAATCTGGATCTATGATCATATTGTCCCACACTGGGATCGTTTTAGCTAGTTTTTTGTTGGCCCTGAAAGCAGAAATTGCAAATACATTTTCCTCTGCAGTGGTATACAGAGGATGACTCTCATGATGAAGGAAACTGGTGAGGGATTAAGCTTGGAATCTGTATTTGAATTGGAGGTCACTGGTAATTTACTCCTTGACTGAAGTGTCATAACTATTTAGTGGGCAAGACGGAGTTTAATGTCAGTTCTATAACTGGAAGCCATAGAAAGACGAGTACGTATATTTGTGGAACAGGCAAACAGCTTTTAAAAACATCCCCCTAGAATAAAAACCTTGAGACTTGTAGTTTCAGTGATTCAGCCAATAACAACAGTGATTGATTTATCTGAGAGCTCAGAGAAGCAAGTTGCTGCCATTTGACAGTTCTGTCGCGTGTCAGCGAAGCTGGGATAACTGTCCGAGCAAACTGGGCTATCGTGTGTGAATGCTGCTCCTCCTCAGCAGGCTCAACTGGGGGCACTCGTGAAGGGTCTGCTGCAGGGCAGGAGCAGGCACACAGCCAGGAGCTGAGGATCTGCTGACACCAGGTTTTTCTGGTGAGCTCCAAGCAGCACTCAAATCACAACGCCTTTCTCAGAGCACCCTGTTTCCAGATTGGACCTCACGTCATGAGGGATCCCTGTGTTACTGGTTTGCTTGAGTGGTAGCATGGTTTCATATTCACCGAAAGGGAAAACCCAAGAAAAAAGCTGTAGTTGAAAAAGTTGTTCATTTCCAAAGAAAAAGGTGGAGATATTTGAAGGGGAACTCCTGATATAAAGCCCACTGAAATCAGTGGGACTTTTCACAGATTTCTGGGATTGTTGGGTTTTACCATCTCAGCTGTTGCTAAACCTTTAAGCTAGCAAGCACATTCAGACCAGCTACCCATTTACTGGGAGGGCTGTCTTCCCTTAAAGTTAGATGGTTAACTCCTATCTCAGGGAAAATATTACCCTGTCTGAAGTCACCTGTGCATTCTCATAGGAGGACTCCACCTTGACTTATACTTTGGCTCCTTTCCGTACTGCATTTCTTTGCAAATAATAAAGAGCAATGCCCCTGTAAAGAAAACATGGGGTCTTGCTTTCTCTGCCTACAGTGTGGCATGTTCCTGGCAAGCGATAATGCATTGAATACATTAAGCAGCCTTGGTAGCTAAAATTTGTTGCAATTTGGATCATTAAGCAACTCTCCATATAGCATTGCCTTAGAAGAAAATGCATTCAAAGGCCATCAAAATTGCTGATATCATATTTGTTATCTGAAAGTAATGGCCATCACTGGAGGCAGAGCTATTGGATTTTATTTTAGCAAATTAATTTCACAACTAACAATGAAAGCCACATGTCTACTGAGAACCTAGTTTCACAACTTGATTTATAGAAGTAAATTTCTCTACAAATTTTGAGCTTGCAATGCTGGACAAATATAGAACATAAAGCCCTGTGGGGTGAGATCAGCTTTCCCCTACCCAGGATTCTGTTTGTATGAAAAGAGTAATTGTAATTGTAATACATCCACAACTTTGGGAGGGCAGCTTTCCCAACGTTCCATCATTTTAATTTTGCATATCTGTGGAGTGGGAGGGGATGACCATAGCTCCCAAGTGATGTTTCTTCTATATGTTTCTCCAGCCCCTTTTTGAAGCCATAAGCTTTTAGCATCCACTAAAACATAACCTGCAGCAAGGAGATCCATAACTCTGCACTGTATGAAGTATATTCTTTGCTTTGTTTTAAAATTGCTTCCTCTTATGAAACTATAAATGTCTTCTAGTCCATGTTTTGCCGGAGGCAAACCTTCCTTATGCCACACAAGATTTAATAGACCTCTGTCATACAGCACCTCCTTCCCCTCATTTACCTCTTTTCCAGACCAGGCACCAAACCGATACCCTCCTTTTTCATGTGTTAACTACTCTGCACCACCATAAAGTACTGAAATCCTGTCAAATTACCCAGGTGAGGGTGAGTTCAACTGTAAAAAACACTGAATGTGGTACATATCCAGACAACCTTATAAATGTTATAAACAGAAACCAGTAAATTGTCTTTGCTCCCACGTGAACAACTAGCCATGTCCTATGAGTAGGATGAATATGAACATGCTCCGGAGGAACAACTGCATAGTTCACCGTAACGTAACTCTCTCTGGGCTGTGGGACTGTCTTACAGCTGCTGTGGCTGCCCAGCTGGGGGACCAAGCCACGAGCAGCACTGCAACCCCATGGGAACTGGGGGTAAGGTGATGTTAGCCACGGTGAGGACTATGCTTGCAGCTTCACAGCATGTGCAAGGCACAATCTTGCTGCAATCCCTGTAGGCATCCGTGGCTTGTCTCATTCTCCAGAGCTGATAGGCGTTGGAACCCGCTGTTGGGTTGAGGTCTTCCCATCTCTTCGTCCAACAGAGCCTGAATGAGCCTTCCTGGTCTCATCAGGAGCTCTGCAGCCTTACAGCCTTTTCTTTCAATGGACTTCTGTCTCCTAACATTTCACTTTTTGCTGTCATTTTACAGACTTATCTGCCTGTGAGTTTCTCACTCTCCTGAAGCACCCATTCTCATGAGACTTCCCTTACAGCAGATCCAGCACAAGGAAGCAGACACGCCTCTGTCTCTGAGCCAACACCTTGGAACAATAAGTGGATTCAACCCTGATTCTCTTCAGTATAAAATAAAAATATGAAACTAAACCGTGGAAGGATTGGATTTGAAATTCTAGTGAGAGGCTATCACTTGTAGCTGTGTGTTTTACACTTAAATACCAGTTACTGACATGCAGCCACTTCTAGGACAGGCAGTGAGACCCACTCAGTGCCCTGCTAAACCAGAGCAGGTTGGATAGAAAGTTAGATTAGCAACAATAAGACAAATCCTCATCGTAAGGAACTGTGAAGTGCTGCAGAGCTTTTTATAGCAGCCTAGAGAACTTTAAACCTTGTTGAGCCTGTGTGTCTTTCAGCCAGTGAACATTTAAGCTGCATGGTATTTGACATTGCTTTCTGTAAACATGTAAAGGATCAGCCAAATGCTTTTGAGGCTGAAGCCTAAAATTCTGGGGGGGTTAGATCAGATGTTTTGCCCTATGAGCCATTGCCTACTGCCACGGGGACTGCAGAGGTTTACTTTTTTAGTTTCAGCAATTACACAAACACAAACAAAAAACTTTCTACTTTTTACACTTGCCATGAAAAAGAAAGTGAAGGTAAGGAAAATGTTCATGCCTGGGTATTAAAGAAACCCACGATGAACTTTAAAATGCACTTTTAATGTTTGGAACATCTCAGGGCAGCTCTCTTCTGCAAATCCCATCTCTGTATATGGACAATTCCCTCTCTGGTGTTCATTCCTACTTTACGTATTTTTATAGGAGATGGTCTCTGGATGTACAGATCCCAACTATGATTCAAAGCAAATACTGTATAAACACCTGTAGATTAAACAGCACTGACTTAATTTGAAAGCATCTCAGGTCTTGCTGAGCAGCTGAAGAACTGAAAATCTGGCCAGAAGGGTGAAGATGGAGCTGACTGTCTCAACGCTGTGCCCTAGATTACAGCTATCATGTGGACCACACAGAATGACAGCCAGTAAACACATTGCATATGTCATTAAACTGGGAAGAGCTTTGATTCATTGTCCTATGAAGAGAAAGGAAAAGGTTGCTCCAATACCCAGCAGATAAGAAAAATTTTCCCCAGAGAGATTTTAGCAGAAAAGGAACTCATTCAAACTTTGACTGTAGAAAGTAGGGTGATTCTTTCCCACAGGGAAAAAATAAGAATAAGTCAAAACTTTTCCTGCTTTCTTTAATTATAGGATAATTCCCTAACAGCTAAAAAGCTGAAAAATAGTCAGAAATTGATGGACAAGATGCTTTCTTTTTAGTACTACCATCACTTTTAAGTAACACTAAAGGAGGAGATGTTACTTTAAAAGTGAAAAGTAGCACTTAACTGTGAAGATGCTGCTCTCAGTCATTCTATGTTACAGCTTTTATCATGATTTTTAAGTGGAAAGAATAGTGAAAAAATTACATTTTGAAAACAAAAGTATTAAAATAGTAGTGTTTTGAGCAAGAGAAAGCTACCTTTTCCTGTGAAAACTAATTTCAGCAGGTGATTACTACACCTCTAGCTATTACAAATACTATTTTGGGCTTGTCAGAAGGGGATCTGCTTTGCTTTGCAGTATTAATATTGTCACTGCCTATCATCTTCCTTCTGCAAAAAAAATGCACAAAAAGTAGAACTAACTTGCTGGTCTTTCATGGCTCGGCATTATAGAGGCATAAAGGCGAAACTGGCCAAAGATCCAATCCAAAGCCCATTAAAAATCAATGAAAAGCTTCACAATGGGCTTCTAGTGTGGGTTACCTCCCCACTGACTATAAATGAAATTAATCTGTCAGACAGCAATAATACAGTGATATAATTAACTTGCTTAGAACACAATCACTTTAACTTTCATTAAAAGTGATGAGTTTCTTTCAATTACCTAGCCAAGATGCATTTTGTTGTTGTTTGCTTGTATGCTGTTGAAAAAAATAAATAAATGCTTTTTTGGTTAATTTCCCCCTGGACTGGTGATTGTTGCTGTAATGGAGTCTGACTTCCAGGGTCATGCTTGCAAATGCCGTGACAAATAGGGACAGCTGTAGAAAGGGGAAATAACAGCCATTTTCCTAGCGGACCCAGGAGCATGCACATTTCACCCAAAAGTTAATGAGAATTCGATGCAATATTGATTCTGCCTCACCCGCTATACGGGTGGTAAGCTAGCATTACAATAAGAGATTGCACAAGTTTTCCAGACAGAAGTGGGCAGGTGAGGGGAAAATGTGGGCACAGAGTCCAGAGAGAGCATGACTTTGGGCCTCTCTGTTCTGAAAACCTCCCTGACAGACAGGCTGTTGTCTTGTGCCTCAGGATTTCACTGGGGTTTGGAAACTCAATAGTTCTCATCGACTTCTCAGTGCCGTGGTTGAGTTGTGCTTTCCCCTAGAGCAAGAGCTAGCAATGAGCAGCAGCTGCCTCCCCTGCGGCCGGCCTGCCCTTCTCACCGGAATCTCAGGCCACTTCTGCCTGTTTGTGACTTCTTTCCAGTCAGAATCTCACATCTGACCAGAACGACAGGGAGGTGGAGAGGTTTGCTTTTCTAAGGATGCCATGCTTCTTGCCTGCACATCTTAATGGAAGTTACAGGGAAGAGCTGCGCCAAGCCACAGCAGGGGAAAAAAAGAGCATTAAATAAAGATGAGACTGTACCAAGTGGAGCTATGTGGAACTTGGCGGGTTTGATTCCCATAGGTTCACATGAGCATCTTCAGCTGTAATCCACTGAACAGTTGCCAAGGACAGGAGTTGCAGGGGCTGTGTCAACCTAGGCTACAGAGGAGAAAAGGCCAACTGGAGTGTGCATTTTCCTTGTGTTCACTCCCTGCCTCATTGTATGCACATTAAAGTTTACATTCCTCTCCCCTTTCTTTTACTTTTCAATCTCTTCCCTGAAAATACGAAAACAAGGTCCACGGTTTTCAATCAGAGAATAGTCAGGGGTAGAATATAGCCAGCTTTCAGAGAGCCCTGAGATGGACTGGCTTTGACCTAGTAAATTAACCACAGGGATTTCTTTATTCTTTGAAAAGTCTGGAGATGCTCAAAAGTATGAAGCTCACAGCGCACGGTTACAGAAAAGTCACTGTACAGTGACAGACTGTATTGCAATACTAACAGTGGTAAGAAGTTTCCGATGCATCTTTAAGCATAAGCGTAGGGATAAATAAATCATGCTCTTGCAATGGACAGACTGAAGAGTCAGGGGAGGAATTTTCGTGTTGACCTGGAAGAATTTAGAGAAATGGAGCAAAGGAGAAAAAAAAAAAATATATATATATATGAATTTTTTATCTGGGTGAATCTATTCTGTTTTCACATTATTTAAGAGTTATTTTAATATTAAAATCTAGCTTAATGTTTAATGGGATAAAAATGCCATTTAGAAGGCTAACAAAATAGAAAAGTTTCAGTCTGAGAAAGCTGACGTAAGATGTGACCATGTCCCTGCCGGTTGTTCCTTTCTACCCCTTGTTTGCCCCCAAAATATGCCACATGACACTTCCACCCAAACATCTTCAGTTGGTCTGGAAAACTATTTTTAGGTGAAATTTCTATTCACCTGAGAGGGCTTGCTGAGGTCCCCCAAACTGGTATTGAGTGTCTGGTTTCTGCTTTGTTCTTCTACACATCAAGCCCTCTGTATGGTGAACCAGTCCTCCACTGTGTAGCCATTGAGTTACCATCCCTTTAGAGGGACAAGCTGGTCTCCTTTGCTTGGCTAGATGGTGCTTTAGCTGGTGCCTCCAGACTGCTGAGCTGCCTAGCTCAGCAATTCCAAAAGAAAAGGACCAGACACTGAGTATTTTTCTTTTTTTGTGGGTGTAAAGGAGCAGAAAGGGTACCAGTGTCAGGAGAAAAGAGTAGGTTGTATCTTCCTTTAAAAAAGCCAGGGAGTCTTTGCAGATTTCACTTTTCAGCCTCAGTCTCGTGTCTGCAGGAACCATCACTTACAGGTCCATTTTAAGCACCTTGTTCTGTTTCTTGTCCTTGCTCTGTGCTTGCTTTGAGTCCAAGGCAGCACCTATTCAGGTGCCTTGTTTTGCAGTGACACCTGTTAGAACTGGAGAATAAGACCAGCTGGCAGAAGTCAGCAGAAGCTGGGGTGAATGGGCAATAACATTTTTTTGCCCTGGTAGATACTTGTAAGCAGGGAAAAAGATTCAGTTCACCCTTTAAACTCTGATTTAGGTTGCTTCTGCTTAGGATTCCCTTGGGATGTCCTTCCTCATCCTGTGCAATCTTTAATGTATGCGATGGTTGGCAAGGAAGTGCCTTGTTAAATCTGGCTTAGTATTCAGCAAATATCCAAAGGGCTGAATGATACTCTAATTAAAACCTATTTGCCTCAAACTTCCTCTATATGTACCAGCTTCCCTCTGTGACTGCACTGTATTCCTTGGCGCTATCTCAGCTGTCATCCTGCCTCATTCCTCCTGCTGCGGGTGGATTTGTCACCGGCTAGGCAGGTCAGCGTGCATTTTTCAGGGAGCAGCAGGACTTTGGACTCCAAGCTGCCTTGACCCATGGGCTCAGTAAACACAGGGCTTTTCACTGCTGAGCTCAGAGTCACAAGTGCAAACAGCACGGGCTTGCAGCTTGGGGCAAGGCAACCAGAGGGTGAGGGGTGAAGTAAGCTGTTGTTATTCTGCTTCGGGGCAAAGCCAGTCCCCAAGGCAGAGCTGCGAGCAGAAGGTGCTCAGGCCTAGGAAGCTCCTTGCAGTGCAGCACGTGATGTGAAACATGCCCGTGAGATGGGGCAGTTCTTGTTCCTGGGTGTGGGTTTGGTGGTTAGAGGTACAAGACAGGCATGCCTGGGTCCCCTAGACGTGGTAGATCCTACATGGGGTTTAGTGGGTTCCAAGTATGGCTGGAATGCATGTGAGATCACTGTCCTTTCTCAAATCCATTTGCATCTGCTGTGATTTCATTTGCATCTTCATTGCAATACCTTTAAAAAAGCACAAACATCACTCTGTCCCCAGTATTTAACATGGTCAAGAGAAAGGGAAAGCTAAGGCCATGGTCTGCCATGAGGACAGACAGAGGTATTCCCTCCTGTCTTTCTGGTGTCCTTTTATCTTTTTTTTTCCACATGCTTTCACTTGGAAGTGGAAGGGGCAGAGATCACCTTTCCACCAAGTGGCTGGCATGGGGTGGTACAGATGAATTTGATTTCTCAGCACTGCAGCCACCTGCGCTGTGGCAATATATAATTAAGGACAGTAACAACAGCAGGAGCAGTCTCTCACTCCCAGCCCAGGATTAATGTCGGAGAGGATTGTATCGTCACTGCTTTCAAGTCATCAGCCCCTGTCAACTCTCTCGGGCATCTGAAGACTGCATTGCCCTCCTCATGCTTTGAGGCCTCCAGGATTTGAAAAGGCAGCTCAGAAATTATGTCCTTTATTTGAAAACTTTTCTTTCCATCAATTCATTAAACATTGTATTACAAAAAAAGGCTGCCAGGAAAATAATCTGACTGATATGAAGCCTTTAGGCCAAGTGCTAAAATTAAGTCATGACGTAAACAACACTAAAATGGAGGGTATACGGATTTCCTTGTATAACAGATTTTTCTAGATGTATTAATCCACCATACAGGCACTCCTGTGTAGTATGTCCTGGGCGATCTCTTCCCCCCAGCTAAGGTACAGGCTGAAATTTAACTGAAATGCTTGGAAGAATGTGCTGGAGAGGCAATTTCCCACCAAAGCCTCCAACTCAGCACCCCACGACACATTAACTTTCCACTATTGTTTTTTGCACACACAAATTACTCCACTGTCTAAAACTGACAAATTAGCAGAAAAAGCATGCAGCTTCTGCTGAAAAATAAGGTTTGAGGCTAGTTTCTGCCTGGGAAAATCCACACAAAGCATTATTTATTATGTTGTAAGATTAATCTCCATTTACGCACAGGCTGTGGGGCAGGTTCAGCTCCAGGTGCTCCGTGGCTCCTGTGTGGCTGCAGCCTGATCTCTTGGGAGCTCTCCCTTTGCCAGAGCTGCTGTGGGGCAGAAATTCCACTTTTTTTCTGGTCAGCTTTATTTTCTACACAATTATTTTCTACTTTAGTCCCAGAGAGTTCTTCGCTTAAATTACAACAGGACATATGTTTAAATCTCTTCCATGCTTCCCCTTGTAGCCCTGTCCTGCTGTGAGTTACTGGATGCTGTTAAAGACAAATCCCTGGGTGGGAAACCCAAGGCTGAGTGTGTGAGCAGAGGACGATGGTGGCTGAGATTTTATGGGAAAAGAGCCTGCCTTGTTCCAGTGTAACTCATACTTTACGAGTGCTTGCCACCTTCTGGTTTGAGAAAGGATTACTGCTGTTTAACCCTGGCGTACTGAGGAACTCGACTGTGAAAGTGCTGATCCTGGTCCTAATCCCCCTGAGATGGTTGAGAGATTTTCAAGATGACATAATGCCGATTGGAGAGTGTTGAAGTGAAAGGATGGATTTTTTTTTTATTTTTTTTATTTAGGTTTTTTTTTTTGTCTTTTAGTCAGAAGGAAGCAGGGACATCCGGCAAGGAACAAATAAAAGTGTACTTTTAAATGTAATATTTGATTTGATAGTAATGGCACCATTGGAGAATGCCCTTTAACCATTATGTAAAGCATTCAGGAAAAATACTGAAAACAGGAATCATGAAACATTGATCTTATCAGTGAAATAGGTACAAATCCTTCAAAAGGAAAAGACCTTTGGAATTGTGAACTTTTTTTTCTCACAAAGCTGTTTGCAAAATTTGAACAGTCTGATACGCTTCCATTCAATCTTGTCAGCTGTCAGCAGCCTGCCCAATTTCAGTGATGCCATGTAACAGCATTGTATGTGCCATTTGTATGAGAGCAAGATGAACATCATCTCTAAAAAAGCCACCTCACTATTATGGGTAGTCAAATAATATGAGCAGCATCACTACCACAAATCAAACTATTCCTTAGCCAGTCCCTTGCAATTTAGCCAGATGAAAGAGTTCCAAAAAACACATATACATCATGGAGGTCGATACGTGCTTACTCTAATGGATGTCACATTTGCATGGCTTCATGTAATTCATGCTTAATTTCAGATTTCACAGTACTGTCCAAAAAAAAATAATATATATTTAGTTCTACAGAGATCCTAATCGAAAGCACCAGAATATCTTAAAGCACTCTATAAGTGCGTGAAGCAATGCGACTAACATATGCTGTTTGTTTGTTCAGTGTGTTCCTTCCCAGCAAGGGACAAATGAGTAGTGAAGCAGTTCTTCATGTGTGTGCATTTTTATGACACACATAGAATTATGTTTATATTGGAAAACAGCGGTCAAAACCAATGTTCCTTGCACAGAGAGGCAGGCAGTGAAGTTTCAATGCTCTGCAGCTCTTGGCAGTTCACATAAGGATTTTGGCCAAAAAAATGATTGATCGTTTTTTTGGGTATAACTTGGCCTTGCACACCTTCACAGTGCAACATAGTCCTTTTCTGTCTTTGTTAATTAGAGCAGACTTTGCTGTACCGCACCACTAAGCACTGCCTGAATGATGATGGTGGCCGCGGTGAGGTGAGCAGCAGCTCTGTGTTGAGTATGATCCACTAAGAAGACATGGGAAGAGAAACCGAAAACCGAAGGAAAGTCGGCAGTGTGGTGAAGTGCTGCAGAATTCCCATCCTTGCTGAGGATGCCACATCCCTGTGGATGATAAAATCTACACACAACACAAGAAAGGACTGGAAAAGTGAAGAAAATGAAGTCACGGCTTTTGGGCTGCCCCAGCACTGCTTTTATGCAGAAAAGAGCGGGGGGTAAAAGCTCTGCCAATTCTTTCTGTCCATCACAAGAAGGCAAAACAGGGTCAGAGCCAGTGGGAAGAAAAGAAGGAAAAGGAACAAAAGGTCTCTGAGACACAAAGAACTATTTCTGTACCTTCTGCACTTCGCAAAAGTAAGCCTAAATTCACTTACTCCTAGGCCTTTGCCTGGGACAGTGCTCAGTCAGAATAACACCTTGAGGGTAGGAACCCAGTCGCCAGGGCACAACCAGCAGAAGAAGTGGCTGGATGCCGACCCAGGTGACTGATGGCCTTTCTCAGTTTCACCCTGGTCCCTCACAAATCACTGCCAGGCCCATTTGGGAGCTGGGAGGTTTTGGTGGGGCTCCCCTCCTTGACCAGGAGGTGCAACAGGTCTGTGAAAATTGGGAGCATCCCATCCAGGCCAGTTTCTCTCTCTCTCCTTACTTGGATGAAAAATCAGAGCTGTTCATTCCCAGACTCTCTTGATGGAGCCCTAAAATATGAGGGGCCCAGAAGGAGTGTAGGTTTGAAGCTTCCCCTCACACAGCCTGCTGCGGTGCATCGCAGTGCTGATGGCCAGGAGAGCTCTGCAGCGGCATGTGTAAAAAGGGTCTCTCCCTCTCACCTTTAAGATGTCAACCAGCTTGTTGTGTCTTTGCACTGGTTAGGCCAGTTGTCCTGCCTTCTGTTCAGCCATATGAGGATTACTGATGGGAAACTGTGACAAACTGTTAACTTCAGAGGCTTGTTTGTCATGTCTCAAGCTCAGGTCATTTGCCAAACCAAAAAAGGCTACATTTTTCACTGAATGTTTGAGTTGACTTTCAATAACAAATCTGGCTGGCCATGTTATAGACAGAATATGTTTGAGCCTTCATTGACTGCACTGATTGTTAATTCAGGAATTCTGCTACCCAAAGAGGTCAGATATCATGACTGCAACAGTGAAAGCTCTCTGCAGACCTGCAAGGTCTTCTGCTACACCAGAGTCTATGCACTGAAGACTAAGACACAAATTCATTTCTCTGAAGTAATATTTGTGCCATCCAGACAACAACAGCAAAAGTCTTTGGAAGCTGAATAACCTCTAAGAGTGATTAAGGTATCTGTACATTTTACAGCTTTTTTTCCCCTTTTTCCATTCGTAGGATCAGTTTGGTAATTTATCAGATTTATTCATGTCAATCATTTCTGCTCAGTAGAACACCTTATAACCATTTTTACAGTATTGCAGAAACAAAATTTCACTGCTCTGACTGGTCAGAAGCAACGCAATATCTATCTGCTCATTGTTTGGTTGAACATAATCCAGATTTTGAGGACAATAGATTTAAAATCCCCTCTTGGCTAATGTTTTTTTTAATACTGTCTTAAATAAACTAGTTTCCATGGATGTTGCTGCCAATTCAAAATTTTGGGCTTTATCCAAACTGACCACTTATTTGTCAGTCAAATTGGACAGATGCAGGAGGTCAGCATTTTCTGGGGTCAGGCCATAAAAAAAAAAGAAATTTCAGCTTCCAGCTCTTTCCATGTTGTTGAGAGTGCTTTTCATTTTGAGCAAGGCTGATTCCACAGTTTCAAAATTACTTTTTCAGAAGACAAATCCCAAAACTTCTGTAGAACCTGTTGCATTTCTCAGCAACATGAGAGGAGGTACCACAGCACAGTGAAACACCATTCCCATTAAAGGCAAGAACGTAGCTGGATTTATCTTGCCATGTCATTTACAGCTGAAATGAAAAAGCCCCACAGCTCTGGACATTGTTGGATGGTACCTGATAAATGCAACTTTTGCTTGAGATAGGTGCTGTCTGAAGACTTCTGCCTGCTGTATTGTAGCACAGAGGGAAGAGGATGATTAAGTGTAAGTGAGTGTAGATATAAGCCAAAAGCTTCCAGATGAAATAACGCTCTCTCTCATAACAGAAGCAATTACAATGTAGCTGTCTGTACTGCACTTAACATTGCTGCTAAAAGGCTGCGCTGCTCTCAAGTACATGAGTGATAGGAGCTGAATTTTTACTGGTAAAGAGTAGTTTCTGCTGAGCACATCCTAAAGCCTCTGGAACATCCACGCAGGCCACCAGAAGAGGTGTTTTGGATCTTGCCTAGTAACTGTGTGTGCATGCCTGCCTTCATACGTACATAAGCACAATTGGAGAGAAAAAACACCCTCAGTCTTATCTGGCTTTATCTCTAACATAAATCCCTATTTCCTTGGGATGGATGCAAAATTCTGTTCATAGTTCCTCTATTTTGGACATAGGATCAATTTTCATGAAAAAGAACTTTCTTTCCATTATACAAGCCTAGAATTGATAAACATGTTTGTTCAGGGTTTTGTTTTGGGGTGTGTGTGTGTGTTCTTTTTGGGGTTTTTTTGCTTGTTTGGTTGGTTGGTTGTTCGGTTTTTTTAGTTTTCAGGAGGGAGACAAAGATACTCACTTCTCCCTCATTTGAGTCCAAACTATTTCTTGGCTTTTCAAAATTTTGATTTTTTTTTTAATGACAGCTAAAAAAATTAACATTTTTCAGCCATTTCTACTAGTTGCTTCAGTTTTTTCAAGTGCTTTGCATAACTCTTAGCAATTTGCAGGAAGATCAAATTCTTCATGAGAAGACATCTAGAAACCAATGTTTCAATGTCATGCCTCCTGCACTGCCTCCACCATGGAGCGATGTGCTCTGCTCCACCTGACTTGAGTGAGTCAGATTTTGAAAGGTGAGTGAATCTATGCTGGGACCTGATTCTACAAGAGTTCTACATTTTTATGTACACATAAAAATGTATGTGTATATTTATGTACACATAAAAAGATCCACATTTTTATGAACAGAAGGGTGTACTAGCCAAGTCTTCCCACTCAGAGGCATGCCAGTGGTTTTAGCATTGCCTAATAAATTAGTATCAGTCTCATAATTTGATTTGGAGTCCGCAAAAAGTAGAGAAGTCACCACACCTCTAGACAGTTAATTAGGTGATTAATTACCTCCACCACTTTAGCAAACATTGTCCTTTATTTCTCAATAGACTATGTCTGACTTGTTAACTTTTCCAGATGAAGAAGACTTCCATTGCACACTGTTTTCTATGTTTTAACTGTAAAAAAAACCCTGCTCCTGAGTTAGTCCCTCTAGGCAAGACTTCCCAGTTGCTTCTGAGACTTGAGGTTATATCTCTGCAAAATGTTTTGCTATGCTGTCTGGTAGAGGTCAAGAAAGGTTTAATTGGAGGTCTTTTGCACATTATAGATCTGCTTGCTTTCTATGTAAAATGTATTGCAGGATTAAACTCATACTGTAAAATCTGAGCTTACAAATTGTAAAGTCATTCCCTGATTTCTGCTCTTTATTCTTCTGTTTATATAAGCCAAGAATCGTAAAAAAGGAGAAATGGATTTCAAGATGTGTTTTGTTCTCTCCACATCACCTTCAGCTGTAACCTTCATAATTTAAGAGGCATTTGTGAAATCTGTTCTTAAAGAGACTCCCATGATCACTTCAGTTTATTGAGCAGTTACACTCATTTGTTTATTGAATATAACTCCTAAATCCTTTTCTGGGATCCCTGTTTTCCATGATATCATAACATACTGTTTTGCAACAGGGTATGTTGAAGTTATTTGCTTGGGCCAGATGCTAAGCAAATGATGCTAGATCCTTCTTTATCATTGCTTTGCCTTTATTTAACAGGCTACAAGGCTTTATCCATACTTAAAAACTACTTGATGAAACTTGTACAACCGCATAATCCTGAGGCAGAATCACTTGTAGACAATCCACACAAGAACTATCCCTTTTTGCTAATGATTTCCTATTGATAGATCTTTTTTAGAGTTTGTCAGTCATTTCTCTGTCATATATTGTATTCTTCATTGGTTCTGATGTTTAATCAAACTTTGGGGCAATTCTATTCCAAACACTTAGAAAAAAAAAAGTCACATAATACATTAATATAGAAAATACAGCTGGGGGAAATAAAGGGATGATCAGTCCCTTCCCATACCCCCAGCAGGATCAGTTGTACCAATATCTCATTCTAAAAGTATTACAGTTTCAGAGATACCTTTTATCATGCAGTCTTGCATCCTTGTCAAAGAACAAATTAGGTTTTGCGTGACAAGACCTGTGCTCCACAGAACAGTGGTGATTGGCATTACAGACCTTTTTCTTACTTACACATTACATTTTAAAAAAATCTTTTAATTTCAAGTGTTCATGTTGAACATCCCTTCAAACGTAGAAATGAAGAATCCTCATTCTACACCGCAAGAAATTTCAACTATTTCCAACTAGGTATTATCAGGCTTTTCATCTCTATCCAAAATTACAGCTTGATTCAAAGATCATTAAATCCAGCAGCAGTATTTGCAGTTCTTTAATAAGTCAGGTCTTTTCTACTCCTTAAAAGGTTAAAATATCTGTCTCCACTTAGTCTAAAGAGAAGTTCCAAATGGGTAGATTTCATTCTACTGAGACAAAATAAGACCTGAGAAGCAGGAAAGAGTTGTCTTTTTCATATTCACATGCCATCATGCTGTTGAAGAATTAAGCACCCGATTACAGTAACAGCCTACAAAACACCCTTGGCTGCTGGAGAGTGAGACATGAGCAGAAAGCAAAGTTTGTTGGTAAGAAGAGCAAAGCCTCAGACAGATAAAGAGAATGTAAGAGACCACTGTGTGCCTAAGATCTTTGTTTTATTATGCAAGTTTCGTTTCCTAGAGATACGTATCCTAAGGACATTCAATTGTCTCTGAACTTGTCTCGTATTAGCCCAGAATAAACTTTCTGAAAACACATTTGTTTGAAAGGCTAAACATCACCCCCAATATTCTTTTTTTTTTTAGTCCTTACTATTCACTACACGCATTGGTATTGTAGACTAGAGGACTTCTACTGATATTTTTGTTCATTTGTTTGCTCTCAAAATTCAGTTGCTTGATCAGATCTGCTTTTCCCAAGCAGTTAAAAGTAAATTAGTCTCCAAATCCCTAAAGTGACAAACATCTAAAGTATTATTGCCCATTTTCATCTTTCATATGGGGATTTGAAGATTAATGTGTCACATGTCATAGAAGAACAGCATGTAAAATAAGCTTCTTCTGAGGAAAAAGCATGAATTTTTGAGAAGGCAATTTCTTGGTGGCACTTTTTATATTCTGTTTGGGTTTTGGTTTATGTTTTTCTTTGCTATTTGAAAATTATATTGTCTAACCTTGGTTTGATATGATTAGTTAATAAAAGTCAACATATATGGAAGTGGGGAGGGAGGGTAATTGCCACAAATGCTCCAAGTTTATTACTGAAAACTTAGCTCCTTAAAACTTTAAGCTATGAAGCAATTGATGTAATCTTTCTAAATGAGTTTCTTCAGCTGGCTGGAAGGCATATGGGTATGGTAATGGCATGTAGGCTTTTCAACCTGGGATGCCAGTATTCGCTTAGCTGGAGTTCTCATGGAAGAGTATCTTCCACTTTGACACTCACTTTGTGCCACAGGACGAGGAGCTTGACGCTTTCCCAAGGCAGTTCCAAGGGTGGCCAGTTCCTGCTGTGTGTCTATTCACAAGAATTAATGGCTGAGTGACTCACAGTTGTGCATGCAGATATTAACAGTAAATGTGCTTGTTCAGCTGCTAGGTGGAAGAGGAAAAAATATCTGGTAGCCTTGGCCAGTCATGCTGAAATAGATAACACTGTCTAAATGTTTGTTAATACTCAACAATACAATACATTCACAGGACCTGCAGTGCAATTCCAGCAGTGAGCACGCTTCAACACCACCAGCTCAAGGCTTCTCAAGCTCCAGAGCTGAACCTTGCTACCCCAAAGATGATGATCCAATTCCTGGCTGGGACAAGCCTGCCATGTAGAGCAAGGGGGAAAGATGGGGGTAGTAGAGTTGGATTTAGTGTTCCTACCGCCCACTGGAGAATAAGCAGCAGTTGCTGTCCACCCGTGCACCCAAATCCCTCCCTCAGCTTCAGACAGCCCTGCTGGCGCTCACACTGCAAACCACAAAGTAGAGGATGGGACCATGGTTACAATGCTGTCCTGATGAACTGCTGACCTGGACACATGCGTATCTCGGTTGTGCTTACGGTTAGCCCTCAGCCACCGAGTTCTGTTGCATAGGCTAATATACACGCATGAAAAGGAAGATACGTTTGCAAAACAAAGATAGGAGTCACGGAAAGCGCTCTCAGCAAGACAAAAATTATTCTTGCTTTAGGGACTCGTTTCAATCAATCCTAAATAAAATTGTTTAAAATTTATTTAGACACATGTAAAATTAAAATTCCAGATTGCTATTGAACTATTCATCCTGTTCTTTGTGCTTTCACTTTGAATTTTCTGTTTCGATGAAACTCAAAAAAAGATAACGTTGTTTCTTCTTTCTTTTCTACTTTTGAGTTGGACTAAAGAAACTGAGTTTCTCCTGAAGCATATGAGCACATAAACTTGTTTTCTTAAAAAGCTTGCAATGCCTCTTTCATTCAAACCATATTTATTTATTGCTATGAATGTTATGCTGAATACATTTCTACATTGCGTATCATTCAAACAAGAAAAAGTATGTGAATTACAGAAAATTAAATGAATAAAAATCTTGTAACAGATGCATATGGCATAATTTTGTTGAAGAAGTATCACAGAATTATATGAAAATACCAGAGAGAAAAGGAGTTTCATCCCCAAGATCCTAAAATAACAAAACTGACTTGGAATCAAAGAAGAAAACTGCTCTCGGTGAATTATAGGGTTGCCCCTGGCTGTATTGATCTTTGTTGAACAATCTTTTCTCTTTCATCTCTTCAGCTGTAAGATCAGGGTTATCTGAGGATCGGCATCTTCAGTGGCATGAGTAGCTTTCTGAAGCGGGTGTTTCAAGTAACACACAGAAAGACTGGACAAAGGCTGCTTCTCTTATCCCTGGGAAGTCCTGTCTGAACAAGTCAATATACAGCACAGACAAACTACCCTGTTAAATCTTCAGTGAATACCCTTGCAGTAACTCACATACTTCTTACTAACGAAGAAAAAGAGGATAGATAGGCAGATCTCAAAGGATGAAAGCTATCACCGAAGCGTTAGAAAAACAAAGTAACTAATAACTAAATATTTATCCACCCTGAATGAACTGCTTTGAAATTATGTCTCATTCAGAAACAGATGTTAGAGAGAATCTGAAGAGCTGGTAAATGTCAACAGAGAAGCATCAATCCCTTCTTTTTCTTGGACTCACTCTTGCATGACTTACCCCCTACATTTCCTAATTTTCATTAACTTATTTGCTGATGCTGATTTTGTGCTGCTTCGTGAACAGTCAACCTCCTTTCTGAATTTGTGGTTGAATTTAAAAAATAACATTATGTATGATTTATTTAAAATTCCACCCCCTACTCAGGTATTACATGAGTTAAATACTAAAATTTCAGAAAGATTACAGTGCTTCTTCCCAGAATGACGTTTAGCTACTCTTACCTCGTTCCAGCCCTCACTGACTCCAAGTCAAAGCCAGGATATATACCTTGCTTTCCTTCGGGCATCTCTGACCATCTGTCTGTCCTACAGCCCTCATCTCAGGAATACCTTTGTCAGCCAGCTGTAGTTGTGCTCGTGCAATGCAACTTGTGATAATCCTAACGGGGACTGGTGAGATCACAGCAGAATTGGACAGGCCAGTTGGAAACCAGCCAGATGGCAACCTGATTGCTATTCCTGCTGCTGAAAACAACACAGAGTACTCATGGATGACGGATGTGATCAAATTCAGACAATATTTTCTTCCTCTTCTTGTTTGTTGGTAATAGAAAGTATAGTCCCTAAAGGCTGCTAACTTATTATTACAGTCAATTGAATGTACTGTGTAGTTATGTCCCAAAATACCCATGTGAGAATATCTTCCAAGTCTTCTTAGGAGCCAGTGAGTAAACCCTGGCATATTGACAAGCCCACGGAGGGCTATTAAACGCAGAAATATACCTCTGGCACAGGAAGTCTCTCAACCACAATTTCCTGAAGGCTGTGAGAGTATTTTGGGAAAAGTATCATCATACAGTCGTCTTGTTTCATATTCTCCAAGAGGCATCTGCCATTGGCCGTTGCTGGAACAGAGGGACTGGAGTAGGTGGATGCATCATGGAAA
>JAVJGJ010000062.1:19829094-19840117 GCA_035590215.1 Microhierax caerulescens | reverse complement strand
GCTGTTCTTAGTGAAGCTGATGGGAGTTCTACTGAGCACCTCAGTGGGGAAAGACTTTTCTCACAGCTTTCACAATGGCAAAATTTAATTACCTAAGTAAAAGTTCTCCTAAATAAACATGTCAGATATAATTATTACTTAGATTTATGACATTAGAGCTGCGTTACTTTCAGTACCTAGCTTGTTCATACACAGCTAGTTTGGGTATCTGCACACTAAACTGAGGTCTTCTATGTAAACCAGTCCTGTTACTTGAAGATTTCCGTGAATTGCTCAGTTATGGGAAGCACAATCCCAGATCTGCTGATCTGCAGGAAGCACTGCTAGTGCCGTAGCCATCCCTGTGGTTTGGACCTACAGTAGGTGCAGCTTTTCTCTGTAGCCACTGCTGTAGTCAGTGCTCACCTATGTTGAGGACCATACTAGGAAAGGAAGCAGAACCTACCGCTTTAGGAGGGGAAGGTTGAATAGCTTTTTGCCCATGATACAGCATTCCTGGAAACAGTCACAAAGAAAGAGATTTCCAAGAGATGTGGGGCAACAGGGAAGATCTATGGGGCAGGAGGACATCTGTCAGGAAAATCTCTGGGAACAATTTGCCCGTGGTCAAGAGATGTAAAATCTGCTTCTGTATGGATAATCACAGATGTTTTCAGAGCCCCAACCTTTATTTTTTTTACCTATGGAGTGAGTATGCCAGAAGAAAAGCGGATATTGAACCACAGGAGCATGAGAACGCACCCCCCGATATATATATATATTTTTTTTTTTAATTATTATTTTTTATTTATTTATATTTATATGACTGTACTTGGAGTGAGATCCCTTCTCCAACTTACTGGGGATCACAATGCCTGATCAAATTTTAAACCAACAAAGTCCAATATCAGCTAAAATATCTGGGGTGAAATAGAGTTATTCCTATTGCAATGCTCATGACAATAATGGGGACTAAAAATTCAAACAGTTAAGAATGTTCAGGGAGTCAAGTAATCTTCTTGGAAGAAAACCCAGGTATCAATGAGCAGGCAACAAAGTCTGCCCATAAAAGCACTGCATTGTTTATATTTTGCATTTTTTCCATTCACCCATTGTTCTGTCTTCTCAGATGCCACATAAATTTCTCCAGTGAATTTTCTACCATCCATAAAATAAACCCCGGATTTTGGAGGGTATGATCGTTTGAAAAGTCACTTGACATGCATCGCTGTTTTCCATTCCCAAATGTAAATAAAATATGGTTACTCCTGGCACATGGTTTCCATTAAGATTCCTCTTCTGACTGTAAGTGCAAAATTGGGAAAACAAACTTACTGTTTCCAAAGCAGCTCACTGCCTCTTGCTTCAGTCCATGAGACACTCAAGCATATGAAAGCAAAGGTCAATTGCTTTAGATTCAACATGATCTCATCCTTCTATATAGTTTGGGTTTTTTTTCCAACAGGGTCTAATGGAGCTGAATATACTATTTATGTCATTCCAAAGCAGATGTGTGTCTGTTACTTGAGCACAGTTCTGATTTCTATTTGAAATCTATGGAAATTTACTATCGACTTCAGATGGGACATGGCTGGGCCAGAAGTCAGTGTGATAGATGTAATAAACCACCTGTACTCCTAAGCAATTTCTTGAAAAACATGTAACAGCAATGAAGTTCAGGAATAGAATCAATGCCACTTTCCTGGGGCAGATTGACAGCTGATGTAAATGTTGGTAGGGTGGCCACAAAGCTAGTTTTGAAATCTGGTGATATGAGTAGGCAACAGTTCACTTGACAGCTTGGACACCACCTTTGTAGCAAAACCATGCTCTTAACCTTGAGGGTTCAGCGAGAAGAGACCCAAAAGTTAATATAAAAACTGACCTGAGGTACCAAAGTATTTGGTTGTCTACTTCTAAAGAGTTTATATGGATCTGCATTGGCTCTGTTTGATCCAGCACAACATTTCTGCCCACACCTTCTCCCCAAAACCCATGTCTCTATCCTTGTCATGCCTCGCACACCAGCTGGATTTCTGTTTCAGGGTCCCTGAGGTGGTCCCATTGCCTTACTCCTTCCTCCATCTCAACTCCCTGGACACCACCCAGTTCCCACAGACTTGAGTGAGATTCGGACCCCACCTTTTGCTTTCTCCCCTCTTCACCATCTATTCCTGTTTCCCAGTGATTCCTGATTATGGTTGAGGCTTGACTGTATATTAGTGCTAAATACGTTTAATGCTGTTAGTCTACTGGCAACCCAAACAGTGCTTCTGTACTGGCCCACTTGCCAAATCAAGTTTTTTAGCTTGTAATGTCAACCAAGGCAGGATACCTTCTTATTTGCACTGCATACAATAGAGGGAGCAGTCATAAGACCCACAGCAGCATACTGACCGGCCTGTATTGCATGTTATATATTTGGGCAACAGTAATTTCCAAACAAAAATCAAACAAAAATGTTATCCAGGTTACCTGGTCTCAGCTATGCATGTCACTGATGACTCACTCATTTAACATTGTAAGGGGAGACAGGCAGAAAAAAACAAAAAAAAAAACCCAATCTGCATCACAGGTACTGCACCTGAATAGCTTCTCCTGTTCCTGATGATCCCCCACCATTCCTCGGGAAGGGGAGAGCGGAGATAAGTGATGCCTGCTGGGAATCATAGTTCACTAAAAGGAAGTGATGGAGGATATAGGTTTCTGAGAGCTGTGACAAAGTGGCATGCTGGAGGTCTTTCTTTTGTCAGACGGACAAAGCCACCCTGAGGTTGTCCCCATCTACCAAGAATATTTGCTCATATTAAATTATAGCTCCAGTTTATCCACCTGTAAAATGTGCTTAGTGCTGTTGTCTTTCTTCATTAAGCTGTTTGAGATTTCTGGAAATGAAATACACTACATGAAAGCTAGCAAGTCTGATTTAGAGTGAGTTCCTCTTGTACAGTCATAAGTCTGATTTAGGTCAGAGACCTTCAAACTCTTAGTCTAGCCTTGAGCTATGCTACTTAATGTTGAAGTGGAGCTGAGCATGGATCAGGACAAATTGTATACTTCTCTTCTTGAAAAACACAGATTTTTATGTGTGGATTTTTTTTTTGAGCCCAATTGCCATTAATTTTACACAGTTAATCTTGCAGCAACGCTGTAGAATAATCACACGAGCTGGCATGACATTTCAGGAAGCTTTCATATTTAATGGCACACTTTACGCAGGGTAAATAACCAGGCCCTGTTCCAGTCCGCATTACGTCCCGCTAAGGTTATACGGTTGCCTCATGTGACAACTTGCTTTGGGCTGAATCATCCTTAGAGCCTGAACTCACAACCTCTGCAACTGCAGTTATGATTTTCTATGGCTGGAGCTAAACCCACTAGGTTCATTGCCTCAGAGGCAGTAAGAGCCTTATCAACATCCTCTGCGCTTCAGCCAAAGGGAAGGAAGAAAAAAAACCATCAGGGAGAGCATCATGCCAAGTGTAACCCACAGCACAAAAAGTCCTCGATACTATTTGTCTAATGTTAAGCCTCACCTGCCCATTTCAATTTACAGTCATCATAAAAAATCAGATATCCTCTTCAACAAGTGCTATTTAACACAGCACCTGATTTCTTGAAAATTAATTCAGCCAAGTCTACAGCTCATGCAAACCTGTGTGATTTATCTCTTTAAAACAAGACAAAACAGTGCTTTCAGTTTCAGAGACAGCAAGAGACAGAACAGGGACTAAGGGATCCTCTGATAAGGGTGTTGTGTTATTTGAATATTAAAACAGTCATATAAAGCCAGAGTGATATGCTAACAGCTAAGCAGAGGTGGGATAAGCTCAGCAGGAATGGTGAAAAATACCCAGTTATTTACAAATATATTCCTTGCAAAGGTCACAAAATGTTCCAGATGAAAATGTTCACCATTAAGAGTAGTCTCAACTGGGATGGGTGAGTCAATACTGTGGGGAGAGACTTTTGCTCAAAATTTGGCTTAATTTTTTTCCAGCCAAAATCTGTCCTCCAGGCTTTCTTTTTGCGTAGCAGGAACCACCAGGATCTGAGAGGGCTCAGCTCCTCATGGCCACGTTCAGTGCACTTGCATAAGGTGTCCTGCCTGGCTGGACTTTGCCAAGTTGCTCCTTTCAGTAATGACTCCTCCTTTAGGCATCGGTGATGGTGATCGGGAACCTACTGTTCTAACTCAATTCAATCTGAACATCGTCATTCTGGCATGCAATGAGAGAGGGTTGTTTAGTGTTTACCTGAAAGGCATCTGAAACCCTCTTTTGCAGGGAGTCAGGTGACTCTTATCACATTTTATGAGCTGGGAGATGGGTGGCTAAAGTCACTTTCAGTAACTATTCCCCCATGGGGGGAGCGACTTTGAAAGGAATGTCTCATGGAAGGTCCTTTGTAGACCGTCTTTGCATGGTACATGCAACCAACCAGTGGTGTTAACATTACGCTAAGCTTAATGACTTTGCCTTGCTCATCTCTGTAGTGGCTAATGAAACATTATGAATGCAAAGCAAACAGTGTGTTCAGGCTAGTTCAGGTCCACATGGCATCTGAGAATGAATTATTCACACGGTTTTTCTTAACTGATTTCATCCCTCCTCCATCACAGAATAAAGCTCCTCTTCTGGCCCTAGCAGACTCCTCTAAAGCTATTCCTGTTGCACTGAGGCAAGTTTTGTTTCTAGTGAGTCCAAAACATATGGTCCAAGTCACCTACTATATGAGAAGCTATAAAATATTAACATGCTCAAGAAAGAAGGGAGAGGGTAAGAGCTGGCAAGCTTCCTGCCAAGTGTGGGTGAAGGTCTTTCTCATTTTTTTTTTGTTTGTTTTTAACAAAGTATCTTAAGCATATTGCGCATTTCTGTGCCACTGTCCTACCCACAGGTCCCTCTTCCCTTCTAGCTTATAAACGAGCACCCTTTCAGCCTCTCATGAGCTCCTCACGGACCCTGGTACTCCCGATGGACATTTCTGCACGGGGCAGAGGACAGCAGCACGGGAATACGTGGTGCTGGTCCAACCAAGAGGCACTATAGGTAGAAGATCAGAGCCCAGATAGCTGGATAGGCTGTGCTGAGCTGCTCTGGAGATAGACATTGTCTGGCACAAACCACCCTTCCTCAAAATCAAGGTGTGCTTAGTTCTGGTGTTAGCATGCAGAGCCAACGCTGCTTTGAATGTGTATGAGCTACCTCCCCCACACCTTTCCTCCAATCTCAGCTGCAGAAATTACTGTGCTATCTACTGTTTGACCTCTGTGACCCTTCTGTTAATTTTTGCAGCCAGAAGATAAGGGATATTCAATTTTGACTTCAAAACCAACATAACCTGCTCTATAGCATTAACCTGTTTGTCTGTTACCAGGAGGCAAATATTTGCAGTGATTTGGTAGGCACATATACAGCAGACTGAGAGTCAATCCGCGTGCCAAATGCCGGGCTGTTTGCTCCCCTGAAAGTCTGGTGAGCCTGCTTGTTTGTTTGCCTTTGGGGTTTTTGTCAGTTTGCTCTTCTTCGCTTGCCTTGCCTACAGGAGAGCTGATCAATTTGTCAGCATCTCATTTTAATCTTCATTACTCCAATGAAGATAGTGTCTCTAATCGCTTATTTTTAAAATTGTCAGGATTTTCAGGGTCACACGGGTCTTAGCCTGACAGACCAAGGTCTATAGTGTGTCACAGCATTGACACCCATCAAAGTAAACTATATAGGAGGCAAACCAACGCATTCATTACCTGCAACGTCCTTGGGCATTCTTTGGCAGGGGTGAAATAACAAGTGTGTGATGGGGAGTGGTGGGGGTCCTACCCCCCCCCCCCCCCCAGCAAATCAGAAGGGTCCAATTCTTTGCATTGAGAAAGTCTAAAAAAAACTATGCTGCTCTCTGAACCCCTGGAGCAAAAAGACACGGTAAAGTTGGTTGTAGGAATGGGAGGTAAAGCTGGATTGACAAAAAACAGCAAAGTCTTATGCTCTTGCCCTGTCTGAGGAAGTGAGTATATCTCACCCCAAATAAGCTTTTCTGCCAACTCCAGCAATCTTCTGCTCCCTTATTTCTTCATACTATGCCATCTTAAGATACTGCTAATTGTGTGCTATAAATAAATGTCAGGTCAGCCATTGCAGGTGAGTCATGATAACACAGCCTTGCACTACCTTTCCTTCTCCCGAGGTCCCCCGTTCAGTTGCACATCTCACCATACCTTAAAGACTGTGAAATCTCTGTGTGAAATCTCTCTTTGCCTAAGGTGTGTAAACAGTACTCAGGGCTAGAATGTCCTCGTGAGCCAGAACCAATATTAGGACAGTGGGGCAGTGATTTCAAATTTCAATATAAGGAAATAGCTTCTCTGAAACCTTCAGGATTTTTAAGATTTTTTTTGTGTGCTGTCACCCATATCCGGAAAACAGTTCCACAGATTTGTATGTCAGCTCATCATGAGTGTGCTGAGTTCATTGAACTGTATCTAACCAGGATCTGTTTTTTTTTCCCAGCGATCTCTTAAATTCTGATCAAAGCAAAGTGCAGGTGTTCCTGGTTTCCTCAGGTATGAAACTCTGCCCACAACTTCTTTCCAGAGAAGTCTTAAAGTGAGTCCTCAAGTCCTTCCAGAGAGTGTAACCACCCTGCTGCATGGTCAGGGACAAGCTGTGCTGATTGCAAACTGGAACCTGTTCCAACAAAAGACTCAGCAATTGCAGATGCACTATCCAAATGCATATTTTTTTTTTTTTTTTTTTTTTGCAGTTACCTTCGGAGAAGGATTCAAAGCTGGGACCAGGGTGTGAAGGGTAAAGCAAGACACAATTCTGATTGTTGCTTTCTGCTTTCTGGTTCTGAGCATGTTTCGGTGCAGTTCAGAACATGACAGTCAAGTAGATGCACTTGGAAGAAGGGAAAACAACCTGCCCTGCTGGTCCTCCTTTCTCCTAGCTGATACGATTGCTGCATTATTCCTTATTATTGTATCAAGCTTCAAAATAGAGACAGAGAGCCCAGTAAGTAGTACGCAATTATCTGCTCCGGGTGTTCCCATTCCTGCCCTTTCTCAGCTATTATTCTTCCTCCACGTAGGCAGCAGCAGCAGAGTGACATGTTTATTAGCTCACATGCAGCTCTGCTTGATTGATAGTTATACAATAGTGAAACAGCTCTTTGAAACCGTTTAGTTTTTGATGAAAGACGCTGTTTTAATTGTCATCGTTAGTCTTTTGTCAAACGTTTCTATGTTGTTGAAGAACCCAAGGTGACACACTAGCTGTTAATGCAGGATTAATGACTTGCATGATCTGTTTACACAAAACTGACACTAAGCTCAGTGACCACATGCAAAAAGAGGATCGTGGCTAGTAAGTGGCTAAGGACTGAAGGCAAGGAAGTCAGACCTGCAAGCAGCCAGGGTCTGTCTTTGAAGATATTCTGGTTTTAGACAGGAAATCTTTTACTCCTTTGGGAGTTACCGTAATAGTTGCTGTTCTCAACCTTTTTAGTGAAGACATGTAAGAATGGTGGTGCTTTTATATTTTTGCAATGAATACTTAAGATATTGAACAGGGTTTCATGTGGAAGTAGGCTAATTTCCCAGATCAATCACAGACATTTTACATAATAGAGCCCAATTCAATCATCTTTGAAGTCTAGAGGATATTTTCTGTCAAATGCAGTGTTGTTTAGATCTAAGACATTTATATTCGACTCCTAATTCTCATTCTTCAGTTACCCTGGTGGTGAGGGAGGCAGATATAGAGAAAACAAAAGAGCTAATGAAACTTGTTTGAGTGTGTTTGATCAAGATAAATGAACAAAAGCTGGGTAATCTCGTAATACTCATTATGTAAGTATTTGGATAGAAAGGACATAAAATCTTTTCACAATTAGTGAGAATAAACTTTATGTTTGGGTTTTGGCCAATATAGTGTCTGCTATACATGTATGACACTACCCTGTATTATGGAGTAGGATCTACGGCAGAACTTACACAGAACTGGGTGAAGCCTTTAGTTTAAAAACTTGGTTCTTTGTAAAATGACACTAACTGAAAGGATACATGAAGGAATACTTGGACAAGGTTAGTTTTTACTGCAGTTAGTGTATTCATTTTTATATACTAATTTTATTAATATATAAACTATTCATCAAGTAGAGTGCTTAAACAACCTCTCTTTTGTGATAAATGTTTTAGGAGAATGACAGCAAGATCTATATGCAGAAATTCAGAAAGAATAGGGAATATAATTTTCTGAGGTGATTTCTCATGGAACAATTAAATCTGAAATCGAGGTCCTCAGCCACTGCCCAGAACTGACAGCTGAAGTCAATAAAAGTCAATGAATAAAATGCCCATTGGAACTCAAGGCAAAGCATTGCACCTTGGAAAAGTCAGGACTCTATCAGCAAGACATAAACTGAGAGAATATATTTTTCTATATTGACAACTGAATATCATGTATGTCTTCTGTCCTAAAAATATTTAAATCTCTGAAAGAGGCACCTTTTACATCCTGCGTTGCTGTTTTCTCCTAGTATCTCTTTGTATCTGTGCCTATAGGTATTAGGAAACAGGGTGCATGTGCTCATAAATCAGTAACAGTGGACCTTTGTGATGTCTAGGCCAAATGCATGGTTAAAATTCTTGCAGTCAATGCCAAGTGGCTGGTGCCAGCACAGATTTCTGTTGGTGCCAATGGTTTGCCACCACTGTGATAAAGAGATAAGTTCCTTGTAGCTGGCAGCACGCTGGGTGTTCTTTGAGACAGGATCAGCTGTGGCTGAAGGAGAGTGGTCTTGCAGCTTGTTAAAGCCAGTGCTCAAGGTGACAACTAAATCTGGACCTTTTGATCTCTCCAGAAGAGAACAAAGAGTTTCACAGATGAAAAGGAAGGGGACAGCCTGAAGGAGTTTGGGGGAGTTTTCAATCTTGTAGAGGTTGGAAAGCCATCAGAGGCACAAACGCAGTTATGGTTACCCCCCAAACACGGAATTAGTTTTTATTAGATTCTATGCTTCATAGTTGGCATTCATCTGTCTCCCATTCCCTGATTTTTATCCTTCAGAATGAAATAGCAAGTTAGAATATCCCTGAATTTTTGAATTCTGATTTTTGAAGCTTTGAATTTGGAAGCTGAAGATTTATCACAGTTGATCCCCCATTACAGCAGAAAGAACTTGGATAAAAATGTGATGGTCCACACACTATCATCTGCTTCTAACACAGGCTGCTAGTTAGCATGTTTGCTGTCCACTTGTATATTCCTGATCCAAACGCTAGTTTAGATGCTTGTCAAAGCTAAATTAAATAATTTCATTATTCATAAACAAAAGAAAAATATTTTTGGGCTATTCTTGTAAATATTAATTTATCCAATTCAGTCACCTGTTAAATATTTAGTAATAGTTTTTCAGCATCACAGTCATTGCTTAAAGTTTAATTATTTCACACTCATGTAAAATATGGGGAAAATAACTATTAATGGTAAGGAATCTTATCCAGAAAGCAATAACTGTTGTTCCATTAACTTTTCCTCTCCAGTGATGTATTATGGTCCTAACACATCAGTCCTGTGAAATTCTAATCACTTGTTCTTATCCAAGAAAAACACTTAAGCATCTGCTTAACTTTAAGTCTGTGAACACTTCTGGCAGATGTCCTGAAATGTGGCTGAGCTGAAAGCAGAATATCTGCAGCTAAAAGGTACTGTCCTATTTAATGACTTACTGAAGCCAGAAAGAGACATCAAATTCATTGTAAAGTGTTACCAAAAAGACGTAGAAATAATTAATTCCTTTAATGCAATCAATAATAATATTGAACCCAGAGGGGAAACACTTGGCAAGGGCAAAGATGCATTATGTAAGTCCGCTGCAGCTTATGACATAATGTTCACTTTGTTCTTATAAAGTGATCTATCAGGGGACTCCTCAAAGTGAGCTTTAGGCATCGCAAACACTTGTAGAAAAACTGGGAGGAGCTATCAGGGTTTTGGAGGAGGTCAGGTGTGGGAGAGGAAGGGAGGCTAGGAGGGGTCCCTTTGGTCTGGGAGAAGGCTTTACCTCTTGCTCTCTCCCTCTTCCATTGTCTGGAGCAGCGGGATCTGCCAGCATAGGCAAGACTTTCGCTTCTGCCTTGAGTTAGTTTTGGTAACTCACCATTTTTGCAAGGTGACCTTACAGGATGCTTTGCTCACACGTGCGATTTATGACTGAGTCAATACATTGCAGTGAACTGGCAGGACATACCAAATGACACAAAGCCATGCAATCAGCTTCATTTTGTACTTGACTGCACTATCAGGGTGACGAGTTTGCTGTGAGACACGCTTCTGCTGACGGTGAAAATCAGTGGCAAAACTCATGCACTGGGATGGGAGAATGAGCAGGTTTATGGCGAGGACCAAGGCAGAGGCTAAAAGCAGAGACACTTCCTCTCACTAGCTCTATTCTGCAGAAATTCATCACTAGATTTTTTTAATGTCGTAGTTATGGTCTCCAAATCACAAATGAGATAAACACTGTCTTTGCTAATCTAGAAAACCTAGAAATCTGCATTTGCTGGCATAAACTAGTAAATATATACCTGACACAAACTGGCAGACCTCTTTAAAAAGGGCTTGATAAATGATACTCTTTCAAGTCACCTGTCTGGGTTTTGCTGACATTTGGCAAGTCCAGTGTTCAAACCCAGTTGTTTTACTCAGAGAATATTTTGTTGTGTAATGGCATGATTTATTTGCTTGACCTTATGTGTGTCTGCTGCAGTGGCACAGACTATTAGCTATCATCTTGGATGTAAAAGAACATTCCCATTACGCTTATTTCTGCCTACATCCAAACAAACAAAAGAGTCTCCATAGAGGAGAAGATAAATCCATTAATTTCATTTAAAATAATCTCAATTTCCTCTCTTTTACCAGCTGAAATGCTAGTGAGAGTCAATTGAAATGAAACAAATGTAGCTGAGTGTATTTTCTTAAACTCTGTTCACATTGCTGAACCTCAATCTTTCTGTGAAAGCTAGCAATCAGTTTGAACA
>JAVJGJ010000062.1:19815098-19828994 GCA_035590215.1 Microhierax caerulescens | reverse complement strand
TTTTTAACCCCCCCCCCCCCCCCCCGAATGTTTGGAAGAACAAGATTCAAAAAACTGATAATTCTGGTTATTTATCCAGTATTTCATAATCAGGAAGTGGAAAACAGAGAGGCAACATCGCTCTCTTACTCCACTTTTCAGTCATTCACCCTGAGCAAGAGCATGTCCCTTCAGCGTTTCATGGGGAGAGCTACGTGAGCCTCACTAGCGAGAGGAGCGGACAAAACCTACGTGCTGCCAGCTCCTGAGCCAAGCAAACTCCTGGAAATACAGACAGGTTCTCAAAATCAACTGCAGCAAGATCAACAGATGGCTTAAACACAGACCTTAAAAATAATCCTCACTGATATGTGGGAAAATCCGTATCTCTTCCTCTCTTTCCCCAGTTGTGTCTCCTGTTCCTGTCATATGCTTTATTGTGGGAGCAAAAAACCCCACTCACATGCAGAAATTAATGCAAGATTGGGCCTTGATTCTGAATATTCACACTGTGAATAATCCAAAATGAGAGTCATGTGAGACTCGCAGAGCTCCCCCCATCCGTGAGCAGCTGACATCGGATAACACTTCCATAGGTAATTAGCACTCATTAGAGACAGATCAAAGCAGGGAGTCAGACTAGGGTTATGTAAAATGCCCAGACAGGGGAGATGGTAAGAAGTCCTAGTATTCCGAGAGGAAATTGTGAATGGATGACGGGAGGCTGGTGAGCAGGGATGCAGCTACGGGAGCACCCAGCCTTCCACCACGAGGTCTCTGCTTGAGAATGAAACCAGATCAGCAGTGTCATGAAATCACAGGCGTCTGGTAGCTGGGATTCACATTAACCGCCCTATCCCCAAAGGACAGCTGGCAAACCCCACAAAAAACACTCTCTCCACAGCTGGTTTTCTCTGCATGTATGTCACACTGATAGAGATACGAAGGGCGCAATGAGCATGGAAACGTACCACCACCTCCTGAATACAATTATCGAGTACAGGCAGCAGGGACTGAAAGAGATGTGCTGCGTGCACCTGTGATGGAATTTCACACTACTGGTGGGAAAGCTGGGACTTTCTACACATACTGCCCCCTTTAAATCTTACCTCTAATAAACATCTACTTATCTGTGTGATAAAGGAAAATGGGGAAAAACCAGAATAAGACACCTGTTATTGCTATTTAACTAACAAATTTTGACCTGGGTTTCAAACATTCAATATACTCATAGTTACGTAAGGTAGAGTTAGTTAGCAGCTCCTTACATTCAGAAGCCAGAAGGTATGGTGTGATCATCCAGCCTATCTCCCATAGACCATAGTGTAAAAGACCTGAATTAATTGCTATTTGAACTAGAACCTTTGTCGGTACATTCCAAGATCAATTTGTAGTTTATTTACAACACATCTCACCATTTTTCATACATGGGAGCATTCTAATATCATAGCATTTATTAAACTGGTGACAGATTAATAAACCTGTGAAGAGATTTGGTATCACTCTCAATCCTTTAAATCAATTGAATAAAAAATGCACTACAGGACCTTCAATTTCCTTGTCAAGCTCCTGTTGGATGATTTGGGGAGCAAATTGGAAAGGTAACCCAGAACTTACTCAATTACTCCTGAAACTATTGATTTACCTTCACCACAGAAAACCTGACTATCCCAAGGGATTTGATAATAAAGAATTTGTGTGTTAGAGCCAGACAGTGTAGGATGTTTAGCAAAAAAGAAAAAAAGAAATTTATAATTAAATAACCCTTGTTGGTCTCTCTCTCTCTTTTTGGTGTGTCCTTTTCAAGGAGCACAGTTGTGCATTTATAATACAGGACATTTGCTTACCTATTTCTGGAACAGCCTGACTGCCCTGACAGAGTATCGTTTGACCTCTTTCTTGACTTTTTCCATAAGTAAATATCCCGTAATATTTGACACTTTCCAAAAACATTACTACAGTACACTAAATTAAATTATTCCCAGATGCAGGCTTTTACAACTCCTTTTATAGAAACCCAAAGTTTACTTCATTTAAGTAGGTACGGACCAATGTCTTAGAGAAACGAGGGGAAAAAAAATATTATTAATTATGTACAAGTCCACTCCTGAAAATCAGCTGAAGAACTGCTGCCTTTTGGCCATCTATTGAATTCTCAGTAATAGCTGAAGCAGAGATAGTAATTAATTAAAACAGCCAATTGATAGATAACATGTTTTCCACTTTGACTACAGTGGCATGAAGATCCAGCTGTCTCTGAGGGCCCTTCCTGGTTCTACAGAAAGAAGAAAAATCAGCAATATCCTTTTCTCTGAGCTGGTTATTGATATAATCTATTTCCTAAAACAACTGCAATGATTCACACCAAAGACAAATCTACCACAGAGTTCTTCATAATTCATCCTTATAATCACAAGTCAAGTAACCCAATGGTTTCACTATTTGAAATGAAGTTTAAACAGATTTGCTTTATAAAGCAGCGAACAGGAAAAATAATTCTCCCTATCCTTCCAGTTTTTCATCTTCATTTCCCTGTATGATCTCAGATTTCCCTGAACCTTGTCCTTTCATGTAATCAGGGAATTCAGGATAGTTTCTCTTCAATTACTGCCTACATCTTAAATTATTCTTACAACAGCACCATATCAAATAATCCCAATTGGGTTTGCACTCTGCAAATGAGGTGTCCTGTCAGAACAGACTTCCCTGCATTAGGCACCCCCACGGCACTCTGCTGTGTTGCGTGCCTGACACTTCTGAGGCAAGAAACGTGCTAGGCTGTTAATTTCACAGAGAAATTATTTGGATGGATGCAGGCAGAAAAGGACAAAAAGAACAGACAAAGAGGGGGGAAAAAAATGAGAACAAGGAAACTTTCATAACTGACTGATAGAAGGAAAGCAATAAGCAGTTTTTTGTTTAAAAGCAAGCCCAGGTGTTGTAGTTGATAACTCTATGTGCAGTGATGAATGAGTACAGCAGATGCTGTCTATGTGAATGCAGTGTATACATCCACTTTCTCTTTTCCTACCTTTTCAGCACAGACAGAGCACATCTGCGCATTTTGAATTGGTCAGAGCTCCCTTGAACCTTACATATTAAATTACAAAAACTCGCAGATGACAGGCAGCAAACCTCTGGCAATGATTCTTTCTCCTAAAGATGACTTGATTGAAAATGATAAAAAATGTCCTTTGAAATTGCCCTTTTATTGAAAGTTGACTTTAAATATCATAGATATTTTCATTAAAAATAAATAAAGTCTCTGCTTGATGGAAAATATTTTCTGCTTTTTATAATTTAAAATATTATCTAATTTGTTCTTGTTTTTATGAAAACCTAAGGGAGAAAAAAACCCTAAGAAATATGCAAAACTACCACAGAAGCTATGTTTATAGAATATTTTCAGGGAGAAAAAATATTGTTCAACTAGTTTCACAAGTCACCAGGTCATCCAAAATCAAAATACTTACATAACCAAGTTTTCCACCACATCCAGGAGCCTAGCCAAAAAGCTGCAGGTATAGCACTGCTTTCTTTCATACTTGACTGATACGAACTCAGTATCTCTGCAACAAACAGATGTGTCTACATCCAAATTTACAACCACCCATTTTATACTGTGCCTTTAGAGGAAGGTCAAAACTTGGTGGTTTTGAATCATGAATTATGAAGCAGCTACAGCACAATGCTTGGTCCATTAAAAGAGCTTGATCTCCAGACTACTGATAACTTGTGGCATTTTTTTTTCCAAGTCCCTAGAAGAGTCAGGAGTCCAGCCTTTCACTAACTCCAACAAACTATTGCATAGGAACTCAGTCCAAAACTCAGCATTATCAACCTAGTTGGAAGGTTCCTCCAGAAAAGCACATCTCTGGTCAATGGAAACTAGTTTTCTAACTTCCAGCATATGGACAGCTTATTCACACTCACCACTTCCTACACACCCATCTCACGTTAGAGGTGTTCTTGGCTTTACCACCTCTTTTCCTTGGTATTTACATTTAAATCTCTAATACACTTATTGGCAGTAACCACCCAACTCTCCTCAGCCTCCACTCAGCTAAACAAGCCAAACTTTTAGAGTTCCCCAAGACAGATTCTCTGTTTTACTGATCTTTCTAGAAACAGGAATCTGTGCCCGTTTTACCCTGAACATATCTTTCTGAACCCAGGTAACCGGGTTGCATGCTGCCTTGCACTTGAAGTTTTAACATCAGCTCAAGAAAGCAGGGGTAACAGAGAAGTCTCATCTTGTCACCCTGGCGGTTTGCAAGCTGTCTGGTTATGCTAGTCTCCATCCAGCCCCAGTGGGTAAGTTTCTGTCACAGAAAACATAACTGACAGGTTCTCTGAGGTAATTTAAATTAAAGAAAAAAAAAACCCAACAAACCAACAACCAAACTCAACAGTCACCACAAACTTGCCTTGTAACTCCTATCAGGTTTTTCTCTTTTTGGCATAGCCAGCTCATCTCAGTAGTGCGGGCAAGTGGAGAGACCGCCGATGCCATGTTATGTATGTATGCATGCACATACATGCGATCAAATGACTCCAGTCCGTAAGGACGCTGATGTATTACACTCCATGATTGTTAAAGTTCCGAAACACATGCAGAGCTTCAGGTATTTACCTGACATGCACTGGCTTCCACTGACTGCTCTACATGTTTAATTAAAAACCACCATCACCAGCAGCAGCAGCAAAAAAAACCAAACACTGACCTGACTATGCTTGAAATGTGGTTATTTTGTTTAACCTACTTTGAAGGCTGGTACAGAGCCTAAGTGTTGCAGTGGGCTGAATATCGATCATTCACAATTGTATTGTTCTGTACCTCTGGGGATGTATGTGAAGATTTTTATTGATGTTCTAGGCAGTCATGATGAATTGCACCCTGACATCCAGTGCAAGTATTTACCTGATTTCCCACCTATCAGGAAAAACAAATCCGCTGTCTGCTGTGCACTGGTATGTATAGGCAAAGCATGGGCTGGTGAGGAGCATACAATGGTGGGCAGTGCTGATACAACTCTCAGTCTTTTAAAACTATTTTTTCCACTGGCTTTCCTTAAAAAAAAAAAATAAAAATACCTAGCTCTGTGTGAGCTGAAGATAGAAGTTGTAATGCTTTGTGTGTGTCTGCAGAAAGCTGGACAATAACTCTTCAGTAAACTGCCCCATTTGTTTCAATGAGGCGTTAACTCAGATACCCAGGGATAGTAGCAAGATGTCACCATTGTAAACTATTTCATTCTTCATGAAAACACAGATTTAAATAATTTATTGTGACAGTCTCATTTTCCTCTGACATCATAGTCTGCTTCATGCAGATACTCTCATCTCTCCCTTCAGCACTCCAACATCTGAGTGCCTTCCCACCCAGCAAGCAATGCCTCCCAGCACAGTCCAGCCTTTCTCTGTTCCCCTTGCCTGGGGTGAGGAGCATTTCCATATCACCAAGTCAGCTCTAAGGCACTCTAGGTATGGCTGGCTAAGCTATAGTCTTACATCCCCCCTCCCATCATGTCAAATTTGCATTCCCATTAGAGAAATCAGCATGTGCTAAGTCTGTACATGCTTCTAAGCCAGGTACAGCATTGCAGCAGGGAAGCAATGGCTTCTTAACCCACCTGCAATCAACCACATGAGTGCCCCTAACCCCCCTACCACAAAGCCAAACAAGTGGGTTGAGACCTTTTTGAGCGATGCCTTGTTGAACTCTGAGCACTGTGATGGATGCACAGTCGTTCTTGGGGCCTCAGACAGGACGCTATCCTGATCATCTCGCACGTGCTACGGGACAACTTGATAACCAGTTTCTCAGCTGTGGCTGATTGCACAAGTACTGTCACTGCAAAGTCCAATAGTGCAATTTGGCTCAATGTTAAAGCTTTAAGCTGGGCTGAGTACTCTAACACAAAGCAGATGAGATCTGATATTGACCTAACTCATCTTCGGTCTGGAATGACACCTAGCAGATGAGTGGGCAGTTTTGTTATCTTTTTTTGTTTGTTTTCTTAGGCACCTGCAGGTCTTAGTGACTAGCTGAACATGTCTAGTGTGCCTTGGAGAACAGTCAAACAAGTTAAAATAAACTGATTGCACCAACTTTGTTTTGTCCTGAAATGCCCTCTCACTCTGCTCTCACCAACCGAGGTGCAAATGGCGATTTGCTGAGCGCTGGACATTATGGAAAGCTGGTATGAAGCTCTACCCATGCTACACCTCGAGATTTGTAACAGGTATGAGAGCAGTTCAGACGTGGCCACAAGTCAGGTGATGACACTTGTATGGGCCCAGGATCATACCAGCATCATTCTGCAGATGTGTTTTGTCTCCTCTACAGACACGTTACATCCACGCAGTGCACTTAGGAAAGCAGTTATCCCTCATTGGGGAAACCGAGGAAATTATTTTAAAAAACCCACACCATGGGGTATCTTTAAGATACAAAGTCCTACATATGACAACCAAGCCTAAGGAGATCAGTATGAACATGATGCTTCTTACTGGAGGGGAACCAAGGAGAAGTCAAGAAGCCAGGACAAATCTCCTTTGTAATTCTGCGTGATATAATCTGAGGAGTTTGGGGAAGTAATGGCTGGGAACAGCTGGAGTTTATGTAGTGGGTCAAGGTCAGGTGAGTTCCCACAGACGGTTGCCTAGTAATCTGTGCAGAGCTCTACCTCTTTCTCTTCCTTATGACAGTGTTGTATTTCTTTTCAGTGGTAAACGTGGGAATATGTATTTTTAATATACTTTTTTTTTTTCCCCTTGGCACCTACAGATCGAGAAACATAGGTCCATGCAGAAAAGAAAATAAGGTCTTACCCCTATAAGGCCTTTGAAGAAAATGGCTTTTAGAAAGGCCATGCTGTACTCACTAATTGTCTCATATTTTCTCAAGGTCTAGCAAAGGGCTTGAATAGATAATAAGTTGCATACAACAAGCTAGACAGGTTAAGTAGACTTAGAACTCTTGTCAAAATATATGACATTAATTAGCATTATGAAAGAGAGTAATAATAATGCCCCATAAAAACTGCATTAGAAAGCAGGTAGAATAACACAGGTCATGTCAACTTACTGCATAAGGGAATGGAGGGTGTAGCATTTATTTTCTGGTGAGAATTAGGAAAACTATGTAGTTCAGAGGCTATAAAGGTACCTCAAATATCTGAAGTCAGAGGCCTCAGGTGCACATAGGCAAACTGGTGGACTCAGGTGCAGTTCCACCAGGAAATGTTGGAACGTTAAATGGATGTTAGGTTCGGCTAGGCTAAACCCAGTTGCAGTGTTTGGGGTTTGGTGCTTACCTTGCTTTGGAAAAAGAAGGAAGGAAGGGTAAGAAGGGAGGGAGAGAAAAATATAGACAGAAAAAAAACCAAGGGAAGGAAGAAAGAAGTGGAAAAGGCTCATTCATCCTCCCTTTCTTCCTACATCAGATCATGAGCCAGCTGGAAGAAAGGGAACAAGGAGGGAAGGAGAAAGAGACTGTACCTTCAAGGTGTATGGGGTTGCTGCTGTCAGTGCCACCGATACTCCGAGTATTTCGCACTAAGAAAAAGCAGCAGTATCAAAAGCTGCCCATGGCCATGCCAGAATTAAATCTTGCCTGTGTTGGAGTGACCTGTTTTGTGATCTATTTCTATGACCTTGTTGCTAATTTATGACTTCTTGCCCGAGACCATGCAAGGACTCATAAAAAGTTTTTTCTTTTTAATTCCATACTGCTGCCTTGGATGTGTTGTGCAAGCCTGTGAAATAAAACAACTCCCAGGCCTCTTGACCCTTATATTATTTTCTCTTCCACTATCTTTTTATGCCATGTAGGAACCATAAACCAATAAAAACTCAGTAAACTCTCCTGCCAGTTCATGATGAACTCTAAGTATATTTTTATAGCAAGTTTAATGTTAATGAGCACCAATTACTCTTGGAAATGATCATAAAAAGCGTAAAAAGGCTGATACTGTACATTTGATATCCTCTGGAGGCCATCTCCAAGATGGAAGTACAGTTTTAAGAGAAGCATACACAAATTCTCTGTCAGAGCGTGATAATTTCTGGGTACATGCTACTTTTGTGGTTTGGGCAGGCATCGCATTTACGGGAGCACCAGGCCCTTACTCATCCTTGAAAGGATGGAATTTTCATCCTTCTATAACAAAAAAAATCACTTGATTGGGAAGGTGTCCTCAAGGCTGTTACTGTAAAAATCATTCTTGAGTGCTGAATACTGTCATTAAATGAAGAAGAAGCTAATCAGCCTTTCTTCTTCTGCTCAGTTGTGCAGACAAGGACTTCTTTCAGAAAACAGAGTGACAAAGTGAATGAGCAAGGTTGGAGAAATGTTAAATAGTTCTATGAAGTAATAATAAAATTACAGTAATAAGATCAATTAACAGTAATAATAATAAGTCTCTGCGAGCATAATTTCTAGGTGGTAATTCACACCACAGTGAAGTTGATGAGACTTTTTAGGGTTGTATGAACCTGCTGAGCTGCTAACGTTTATGGAACAATCCCATGAACACGTTGCAAATTCCACAAACATGATATCTCCTGACTAAACCTTTACATAAATTTATAAGGAATATTTTGTTATTTAATTATGAGTCACAGTTATCCTACAGATATCTACAGATAAGAGGCAGAACAGTATTTATAAAATGAATAACACTTATTTCTGTCACTGTACTCCATGGTGGATGGTAGTCACATAAAAGTCTGTATGTGACAGCTTTATGCCCACTGGTTTCCTTCAGGGAAAAAAGTCAACATTTGCTATTCATCCATACATTAGTCCAGTAGTTGGGCACGTTCATGTGTTTAATATTAATCATTACAATTCTCTGGCACGTAAGAATTGTGACCTTGCCTTAGAGATGGCAGGTGAAGGCAAAAAGCAGCTGGGTATTAATAACTAGGAAGGTGTCATGCAGTACATGTATTGACAAACTGGTTTACTTCTCCTTGGTGTGCAAGTGTTTGTGGGATCACAATTTGCTCCCCTTAAATCTATCAGACGTTACCTCAGTGGACTCAAATACCATAAGTGCTTGCGAGCTTTAAATTAATTTGTTGGCGATCATCAGAGAGCCCAGTCTTCCATCAGACTCATCTGCTTTCTTTGTGTGTTTCTCCAGGTAAGCTCAGCCAGTCCCCAGGGAAAGCACACAAGGCAGGAGATCCAGGGAGCTCCTACCAACTTACTTATACTTATTCCACAATATCAGAGTGCGAACAGTGTATTGGAAGGGGACTGGATGAGTTCACAGAAGAAAAATCCACGGAGGATCATCAAAAACATCAAAACCACATCTGACTCAGGAAGGCTCAGAACTTGAAATATGCTAGAGATGCATTACAGGGAAATAGTTCATCCTTTCTAGTCTATATTCTTCCCCTACCCTTACTATTCCCTAGGCAGCTGGGTTTGGGCGCTGCTGAAGAAGGGCTACATGGATATTTGCTCTCATGTAGCGTGGCCGAGCGGTCTAATGTGTTTACGGGTTCTTGGGAAACAACATACGGTTCACCAGACTCCTCAGTCAGCTTCGTGTCTCAGAGGATAAACAAGGTAAGGGAATTTCTTGTTTGTGGCTATAAAAAGCTTCTGTGATCAGAAAAGAGAGTAACTTTTTCTATACGATCGTGGCTAGGCAACTGGTAAATCCTCCTGGCTTGCAGCTGTCTTGGACCATAATGTGATGTCATGATATGGAGATCCTAAAGAGGCTGTGGTCATTCTGGGAGGACACGGAGAGATTTTGCTAATCTCACATAGCCCTAGTACCAGAAGAGTTCTCTGAAGCAATAATTCTTTTAAAACAAGGATGAACAAGGATTAGTTACCAAAATCATCTTCTGTTCTGCCTTAAATAGATACAAAGGAGGAAATCAGATGATGGTCCCTCATTAAGATTTTAAAACATCTTCCCTTGTTGATAGTGATACATCCAGCATAGAGCGTGAAAACCAGCAGCCCTTCCTGTGTCAGCAAGCGGTGCGTGGGGCTCTGAACGGCAGCCAGCCCTCTGCCTCCCCACCTCTCTCCTAATTAGCGGTGGAAAGCCGTACCCCAGCTTTCCCCACCCCTACCCTCACACACGGCACTGTTCTTAGCACTCGGAGCAGGGCTGCCATTTCAGACAACGTGCTAATAACATCTTTGTCAAGTTTCTCGCTAGCTCACTGTCTTCGAACCCTTTATTGAGACAAAAGTGAGATTTTTTATTTTTTTTTTTCCAGAGGAGCTGATGAAACACTTTGAGAAACCTGCTATTTACAGAGTTCTGCTGGGATTTTCTCTGATATTGGCTGTTTAACTTTTCTTCACAAGTAATTTTATTTGTTAATTATCAAGACCTGAACATACAAAGAGGATAAATGCTGCAGTTAGAAAATCCTGAAAACATTACATATTTTCTCTGCCTCATAGTACTGAAAGTATTCCTTGGGTTTTTTTTTTTTTGGTTTTTTTTTTTGTTTTTTTTTTAAACAAATGTAAATAAAAATGCTGAAAATCCTATCCCAAGCCTTTCTTAAAACATCTGTCACTGGCATCTAGCTTTATTTTCATTTCTGAAATTTCAGGTCAGCCTGAGCTATGGCTTGATTTATTCTTATATCAGTACTTTTAAAAAAAACTGATTTCTATTAAAAAGTTTTCTTGTCACAGTTGTAGTTCATTGGGACCCTGTGAAACTGTTTCCTCACTGACTCAAAGAATTAAATGTATAGGCTCTATATGATATGCTAACACCTGAGGTTTTCTGTCGCTTGTTTCAAAGGAAGAACTCATTCAGGGTGAGAGGAAACTTGAACTGGGTTTCCATGCAAACCCATCTGGGTTCCTTGTGTTGCCCTGAGTCTCAGAGATGAAGGCAAACAGAAACCGGCTGGCGTGGCTGCGGTTTGGGAAACCGTATCCAAACCATTTTGAAACTGCTAATACTACTATAGCCATGGCAACAAGATTCAGCACGAGCTGTAACACTCAACAGGGAATTGATATTGCAACCGTTAGCTTGGGCTGAACTTCAAGCTACCGACATTCTCTTTCCTTGGTATATCTGGCACTCCTAATGCAATCATCTGCATAACACTCCTGGGAGGCTGGCAGGTGCTATTAGCCTTGGCAATGTACTGTCCATGGGGAGAACCTTCCCAAGTGAAAATCATGCCTCCCTCCAGGTGCCAGAAGCCTGGGCCGGCAGCCTAACATGGGCGGTGGGGGTGGGGGTGAATCAGCCTTGCCCCCAGACGCATTGTAATTTCCCACGAGTCATTAGGAAGATATAAACAGTCACTCAAGCCACCCCAAAAATAACATTTGTTTCCCCTGTTCAAACTAGTGGCATTTAATTATAAAGGAGAAATGTAAATAACTTTGAAATATCTCCAGCTCTGAAAAGCTCCTTTAATGTCCAGAATTGGCTGCCAGCTTTGTCAAATAATATATCAAATAGTCGCTTTTTTCCAGATAGGAAAGTAGTAACCTATAAACCTCTGAAGCAAGCACCAGGCACAGGCATGTTGTATTTGGAAAGGATGCCACCAAACAGCATACCCAACCGTCCGGCTGGCAAAATCCAGCTCTACACTCCAAGAGAGGTTCGCTTCACACATTTCTGTACCAGAACAAATCTTCCTGTGGCTTTCCCGGTCTAGACTTCATGCCACAGGAGGCTTTTGTCAGGACAATACAACAGGAACGAGTTCCTCAGGGCACTGGGAAGAGCTGTGTACTGCTGGGTGTCTCTGACAGAGGCACACTTGCACTGGCAGGCAACGCGTAGGCACCAGACCTTGTCAAAACTGTGTGGTTTCAAAGCCTGCAGCCCTCTAACCGCATCTCCTGCGCCCTGCCTCACAGCAAACAGGCTCGGGTGTGAGGCAGTAATGCAGCAGGGAACTGCGCTGTGCAATGGAATTGTGCTGGTGGGACCAGCCTGGGTTTCCTTGAGGAGCTGTGCATCGTGCCATCACCTAACACAGATCTATCTTTTACAGGTACTGGCTGCTGTGATATTGAGGTTACAAGGCACACTGATCCCCAGATTTAAAGTTTGTCACGAATAAAAAGCAGTTCTTGCTTGGCTGCTTTTTAAGGCTCTTCTTGTCTTAATAAGAACAGTTCAGACAGCATTGCTTTGAGGGAAGACTGACCCCAGGTTCAGGAAATACCATGCGGGGATTGCAGGCTCTCTAGATCTGGTGGTTGAGTGGGGAGAAGGGGAAGAAAAGTTTTTCTGGAGAGTTCTTTTTTTTTTTTTCTAAAAAATGCCAGAGCTTTATACAGGAGGACTGGCAGGTCCCCTGAACTAGCCCAGGTCATGCGCTGCCTCAGCACATCCCTTGGGAAGAGCCTTCCCCATCCCCAGCAGCTCTGTCCCACCCTCCCCCAGTGCTAACATCCGTCTTTCTCAGAGATTCAGAAAGGACCGTTACACCCTTCACTAGGATGTTACGTACCTCTTACACTAGAAGGCATTGAAATAGCCGAGAGAGAAGTTTGAACCCTGATTGTGACTAAAGAATTCAGTAGTTTATGGAACAGAGTACTGAACCCCCAGTAGCATCAGTGGGAGATTGGCATTATCTACTGAGGAGAGGAATCTAGCCTAGAACCTTTTATTTGTAATACTCCTTAAAAATATTTTAATAATATAATCACTATATCTATATAGTCTACAGAAAACCAAACTTTTCCAATTATAAAATTAACTACTTTTTTTTTTAAAGGAAAAACTTATTTATAGTGCACAAAATCATAGTGATTTATGCTTTAGTTTCTTCTTAATGTCCATATAAGATCCTATTCTGCAAAATGGATTAGATTGTAATCTGTATGGATTTGTGTCAATTCTACCCCCTATTCACGTATTTCATGTTTGTTGCTCACCGTAATGCCACAACCATGGCAATGATTGTATTAACAAGATGACGAGGTTCTGTCTGTCCCATAATGAATGAATGGAAGGAAGGTAGCATAATACCCAGTAAGTAAGAATTAATCTTTTAAATCCAAATATATTGCTGATAGCAGGGCTTTCTGTTGTATGCTTAGAGGCACTGCACAAAGTTGGATTTTTCAGGTTTAGTGTTATCCCTTTTACAGTCTCTTCTGTGTGGCTTTGGGAACATGCCATTCTTCAGGATAAGATTAATTTTTTTTTTATTGAATAAAATTATAGGTATTTTTTTAAGCTATAGAGTTTTCCATCTGTGATTAGGGTTTGTAAAAAAACTTGTGATCTCATAAGAAAAAAAAAAAAAATATCCGCTGACTTCCAGTAAGAAATTTGCATTGATGCAATAAGCTTTGCTTTTTACACCCACTAAGGAAAAAAATATGCATTTATCAGATTTCTCTTCCCTTTATACCTCTGTAAAAAAAATCTTAAATGCTTTCTCTTATATACAATTGTTATGGATATTCTACCAGTTACTGACACAATCTGCAAGAAGCAACAGCGTTCCAGAAAAGTTTTATACTACGTATCTTTTTTTACTGGTTTAGTCCCTTCCTACTAACAACACATGGAAATTGAGCCTAGAAGCTATTTGGGGGTGGAGGAAATGGATGCTGGAATTAATACTCTTTATGAAAATAGATTCAGTGCACAGCATCTGTGAAACATCAGCAGCTTTGTGCCCTGCAGTTGAAATGGAACAATGTCAGATTTCTGAGGAGAGCTGCAGTGGACAAGTTTTCAATCTCCCCTACCTTAACACAACCATACTTACACGGGAACCTTGGTTGCACTGTGGCTTTAATAAAACACATTTGCTCTTCTCAGTTTTGCTCTTAGTGGCCAAATGTTCACATCAGTGAAATCACCACCAAGACCAGCAAAACATCCACGTCAGTAAGGTATCGATAGCGGTACTTGTGGACCTGATGGG
>JAVJGJ010000062.1:19785066-19796999 GCA_035590215.1 Microhierax caerulescens | reverse complement strand
GTGCTCAAGGCCAGGCTGGACGGGGCTGGGAGCAACCCGGTCTAGTGGAAGGTGTCCCTGCCCATGGTGGGGGAGGTGGGGGGGTGGGAGTGGGTTGGTGATGATGACCTTTAGGGTCCCTTCCAACACAAAACATTCTGTGATTTCTTTTGTTCCAGTGAAACTCCATCTAAGGTCAAAATAAAATAAAAAAATTCCTACAAAAACTCCAGTACATCAAGACATCCCTAGCTAATTCCAGCTCTAATGTCATCCCTTGACCTTTTGTGTCAATTAACTAGCTCCATTGTGACTTTCCAGCTGTGTAAAATGTCTAGGATTCAAACAGCTCAACAAGTTCAGAATACCCCATGTGGAGGGGAAACATAGAACAGTACAAAGGTATTTCTGCAAAATTAATCACTGATCCCTTTTCATACATCCCCACCAGAAGCACTAGTTTTAACAGTGACTTTTGATGGGAAGTGCATTTGCCCATTGCTCTCCAGAGTCAGCTCATTTCACAAACAGTAATGAATACCAACAATGATCCTCACCTCAGCACTGCAGCAAGGAATTTGATCTTTTCACCAAGTCGACAGGAATTCACAGTCAACGTGATTGCTTTTCATATAACACAAGTCACAGATTTGTGAATGAAGACAGTTTGGATAACCTGAAGAACAACCTTTGCAGGATATAGCAGTAAATTTACAGTGTAGCTGCTGCTTTCACAGGTGACTTGTCCCTTTTTATGATGGGGAATACTATGCACAGATCAAGAGTTCTATAAATTCACACATTAAGGCATCTTTTAATGCAGTGTCCTAATAATAATAAAGAAATAATAAATTTGTCTCCTTGGGGGCAACATCAAGCTGCCAGTTGCAACACTGTTACTTCCCTGTTTCCAGGGGCAGGGGGGTATTTGGCCTCAATACCTTGCTAGGCAAGGAAGAACCCAGGACCTTCACCAGACAAACCCCAGCAGCTTTCAGCACTTCACAGCTGAGACACAGAAACATAAGAATGGCCACAAGTTACCTTTCCTGTGAATTTTAAGTACTTCACGTGATGACTTCAGTAACAGGTTAAAAATAAGGACAGAAATCAGTTTCTTTCACAGAGGGGACCACTTTATATGTCTTTATCTGACCCTGTTACAAAGGCTTAATTAGCCTGAAATGTCTCCTTGAAATAAGAACGTTTGGTTTGTTTACATGTCCCTCTGATGCCACCGTGGGACTCACTGTCACTTTGCTTTGCACAACCACAAATGCAGGACTAGTGGAGCATGTCATACACTACCTTGTTCTAGAAACTGACGATCCACTCACATTTTACTTGTTCCCACTGTACTGCATGGTTTGTCTTCCTTATAATTTCCAGACAAGTAAGGGATCTTCACGTTGTCTTCTCAAATCAGACTGAGCAAGACAAGTCAAACCTAACCAGCAAAGTGACATCATTTCTTAATAACCCATCTTCAACTTCTCGGTCCATCAGCAGGTTACAGTGTGATCAAAGCAAGCCAAGAAGACTCTGAAGTTTCATGCAGTTTGATCAGTAAGCCTGTGCTGCAGAGCTAACGATCCTTGAATATCTACCAGGGCTGAGGGCATGGTTTAAGCTGGGAACAATATACTTGAATCTCCCCCCCATGCATCCAGACAGCAGAGAGACCCATACAGCCTGCAATAAGGGACGTACAATCTTGGATACAGCTGAGATAGCACGTGGATGCTCCAAGAGAAACAGGGAGAATCAGGCTTTTTCAGATAACTGTATCCAGCAACTAAACCCTACACGAAGTCATGAAACAATGGAATAGGAAACAGTCAGGAGATTTAAACCTACACCTAACTTTGTAGCTGACCTGTTCTCTGCCTGTGGTTAAATTGCTTCATGGTTCTGTAGCTAATTTCCTCTTGTCTTTCTCTGGTTTTGACCTGTACTGATAAAGAGTAAGAGGCGAGACAGCCTGATTCGTGTTTATTTATATGTCTGTATAGCAATTAACATGCTACCCTCCTTTGATCAGACATATAACAACAGTAATGAAGGGCTGAGTTTTATTCTGTGATGGATCTTGTCTAAAAAGTCATTTAATAAACTTACTGCTTTAACTTTCTCTGTAATAGTTTCATTACACAGACGTAAGTGTTAAAGGAAACTTTGCCTGTTTATTTCAGCTGAACATTCATTCCAAAGGGAGGTGCCAGAAGCGGAGGCTGAAGCCCATCACCACTGTTCTTCTTAAGCATACCCATTCTTCATAAAAGGTTTGAAACAAAATTTTATGGTTATATTCCTGTATTATTTTGAAGGCTGATATATCAAAATATTTGAGTTTCTTTTTTTTTTTTTAGATTTAGTAATAAAACCTGGTCTAAAAATAACATGTCCTATGGGATTTGTCTTATTAAACCATTTTTTATCAGTAAAATGTTCTGCCTCTTGTACTGCTAAAATGATGGGAAAATAAAATAACAATAAAATCTCCAACAACTTGCCAAGGTTTTAATTATAAGATTATAGGGCTGGAATCTTTCACTTCTTTTTCTGCTAGATTTAGCAAGTAAATAGCTATTTTTGCTTCCTTTCCCAAGCTCTGTTCTCCTATGCAACATACCGAACACACACTACGCTCTGGTTTCTCCTTCTTCTGAGTTTATGCCAATAGTCAAGTACGCATGGAAACCAACAGCTATAGAAGGTTTTGCGTTGACTTCAGAAAGGAAGTATATGAACGGACAACTTAAGCACAAATGCCAACGTTAAAGAATAGTAAGATCTCCAAACCTAGGCTTTTGTTAGAAAATACTGAAGCTAAGATTATCTCTTCTTTGCACTAAACAGTATACATTATCTGATGCAGTCTTTGAATACATAATTTTGATTTCAGGCAACTAGTCACAAGCCAATTACTCTTTACAGCTGTTTAAGAGAACAAGTAGTAAGTACGTATGAAAAAGTGCCAACAAGCTTCTTTAGGTTGTAGCATTGGCATCGTCATTCAAAAGACATAGGATTAGATCTTTTCACAAACATCTGGTGTACCATTGAAAGTTTTGAGAAAAAAAAAATAATCCATTAAATAACTAATTTCATAGTCTGTTGTGGAGCCCCTTCATAGCACTTACCTTTGCTTACTGAACCAGGGCTGGTTGTTGCTTAGACAGCTCATCCACAAGAAATTACTTCCCAGGTATTCTCCACTGATCACTACACAGCACCTAAGAACAATGGCTCAACCACAGTGAGATTAAGCCTACAAGAAGGCTTCTATACTGATTTGAATTCTCTGCAGCTGGTTGCAGGGAGCAGGGAGTTGATATGGGATTAAATTCACCTGCAGGACAGAGAATGAAATTCACCTGTAGCAGCACAGCCTGTGTAAAATCTGTGTAACAATTCCTAAGCAGCATTTTGACTGGATCCCAACATTTTTGTAGACCAAAAGAAACAGGAAGATTGAAGGAAAACCAATGGTGGTTATGTTCACTATCAGTTCAAAAGAATAAAATAAATAGTTTGTACAGCCTGCTCAGCTAGGTTGTGTAGTGATAGGAAACACCTCAGGAGGACATAGAGATTTTACAGTAAAACATCTGAGCCGAACCCTGCCTTTGGATTCAGATGTAAAAAAGGCCCACTATTGTGTAATACCAAAAATGTAGAAGAGGATCTTGTTTTTCCTCACATCACAGGGTTAGAAGGGGCCTCTGGAGACCATCTAGTTTACCCTCCCTGCTAAAGCAGGTTCTCCTACAGCAGGTTACACAGGATCACATCCAGGCAGGTTATTAATATCCCCAAAGAAGGAGACTCCACATGTGGGATTCTTCATCCCATAGGAACTCAGATAACACAAAAGATCTGAACGAGATCAGTAGAGAGCTCTCTCATATTGTTAAATCTAAGCAAAGTGCTGTTCTGGCTCTATTTTCAAAGCAGCTTGGCAATGTGTATTAGTATTTCAAAGCCGTTGGTGAACACTGTCCTTCTAAGTCCAAGGTATCTGACTTCTGGTTGTGTGGATATTCCTGGAAATCATGGGAGGCCCCCTTCGATTCAGAAATGTCTTGGAAGCCCACAAAGGTTTCTGCAAACACTTTGTGGGCGAGTGGCAATGTTCAAGGACGTTACACTTGGTTACTCAAACATTTGAACAAGAAACAGATTGTCCAAACAGAAACGGAGGCTATTGAATATGAAGGAAGATTCCAAAAGGGCACCATGCTGACACCTCCGCTGGGTACCAGCTCAGTCCCCGTAACTGACTGCAAAGAGAAACTGCTTCTTCACAAAGCGATTGGGCTGTACCATGACCTCAGATAATTTTCTTTAATAGATTTATCCACGACTGCTGGCTGCTTTATAATATTCTAGTTACAAGTCAGAGGAAAAAGCTAACGCAGAAACAGATGTAGGAAACAACTATGTCGTTATATTCTGTTAGCTCTGAGGCTGTGGAAAATTTCACAGCTGTACCAAAAGTCTTTATCCATCCTTAGGTTAGGCTGAGTGAATCTTATTTCCCTATTACTGAAATTCAGTAAGTTAAAAATACATTGAGTAACTAACCATATGTTTTTAGTTATCCCCCTTCTTGAAAAGGAAGTTGGTCAGATGACCTTCTGAGGTGAAATAAATAGAAAGTACATCTTGAACATACAGCGCTTCCTGTAAATTCTTTATGGGAAATCAATTTTTTCCATACAGAAGTTTCTTACAAAGCAAAGGTCTTGTTTAGAGATTGTAAAATATTAATGCAAACATAATAATATCAGAGTTACGTTTTCAAACTTTTGATCCATTTAAAACATGGGAAAAAGAGTGTGTGAAAGGTTTTGATTAGTCTTAGAATCCTCTTAATTCTGGGAGCACAGGAAAACATTACCCCCGGGCTTTTTTGGATTCACTCTGCATTAAATCCCAGGAGTAGCATATTTCTATTATTTCCTCATAAGACAAACTCCAATAGTGATTTCTAACCACCATTCTATTATCATGCATATATGACACATTAACATTTCTATGATATTAATTCAACACTCTGTGATCTGTAAATGTCATGTGATCCTGACACAAATCCCATTGAAGACAGTGCAAAAAAAGTCTATTTACTTCAGTGGCCTTTGGAACAACATTCCCTAAAGAAATTTAGGCTTACATGTCACCCTGCATTAGACTTGCCCTTTTTCTGCATCATCTCAAATGCAGCAATTGAGCCTGAAAGATCCTATAAATCACGTAATCGAGAAACCAATGCACATAAGAATTATGGCAAAATCAATTTTTTGGGTAATATCCTGAGTCAATGCCCGGGATGAACAGCATTCAGACCTCCCTAGGTGATCATTATGGTTCAAGAAAAGTTTGGAAAAAATTATTCTACTAGAGACAGTAAACAAGTACTGAATAGAGCCATTGAAGGGGTTTATGTTTCAACCACAACAGAAAGCCACTAAGGAGAAAGAAATTTCTATCTACACTCATGACCAGAATTCAGAATTATGGATGTTGTCACTTCAGTACCACCAGTATACATCTGGAGACAATCCACTCACTTCAGGAGAATCACCCAAAACGACAGAGGCTTCTTGAAAGACTATTTGAAGCTGTAAGTGCTTATTTAACGCCAGGTTTGGGATCAGTTGTTTATTTCAGTGGAATTGCTATGCATCCACCCCAGTAGATATAACTCTTCAGCTGAAGCTACACATTTTTTGATGATTGTTTTTCACATCATTACTATGGGTTGAGCCTTTCCTTACTCCATAATCAATGATTTTTCTTTTGACTTGAACCCTGGTGTTTGATTTCACTGCTAGTAGACAAGTACATGATAAAAAGAATGCAGGTTTCTGTATGCCTGCTTTGTTGTGGATGTACATCTCTCAGTGGATGGATTACAAATGAATAAAACAGATTTTTTTGCTGTCTTCTTATGTAATTGTAAAATTCTCCTGCTGTTTATTTGGGCTTTTTGTCCTTATAGCAGAGAAGAAATGGTGCTGATGACATTTGGGCTGCTGTTTTTGACTGAACTAGCCAAAATATGTATGAACTAAATTATTTTGGGAACTCAGCTCCTCTGCGGTGCTGGGGAGATACTGGTTAAAAGTGTTCCAAAGTCATTAGGTGACATGCAGAGTAATGAGAGAGCCTTGCTTTCATAAGGAGCCAGGCTAAAAATAAACTTAATCTTCGCAATTGGCATGAACTGGTATCCTTCTCTGTGGTCACAAGAAAGGGAAAGACCTGAGTGAACTGGTTGTATCTATCACTTTTTAAAGCCATGTGGAGAAGATTGCAGGATTCATACAGTTCCTGTACCATCGTGATCTCCAAGCAACGATTTATTCTACAGACTGGCGTACACCTCCATGTACCTTAATATCCTAAAAGGAGGAACCTGGGAATGAACTCTGTTTGTGACCTTCCAGAGGTTCTTGGTAATATTGACATAACGTACTACTAATTGTCAGCATACTGAAGCCTATCCCGTTGGTGGCTCTGTTCTCTGCACTGCTGTCACTGAAATACTGGGAGATTTCTCAAAGTCCGACAAAAACTGGAACTCCCTGTGTCCTGGGGGACCAGCAGCAGCAACCCAGCAGTGATGTGAAGCACTTTGCCTGAGACAGCGGTGAGTTGAGCCACTACCCTGGACAATGCTCTCCTCTTACAGGAGATTCTGTTTATTCTTCAAAAAGAACATTAAGAGCCAAAATGTGCCTTGGACAACTTTCCAGTTGGCTGTGGTGAATGTTGCACAATCTCATCTTTGGAGTGATGATACCGATCATGATGGCACCATGTCCCTGCGTGCCTGAGACATGGCACTACTGGCTACGAAGTCAGCAGGAGCTGAGCCCAAAGAGGCAAAATTATTTAATTCATGTTTGTAGTGTCAGGAAGACAAACCTCAGCCCTTCTCAACCCATTCTCCAGAATGAAACTCGTTGAAACGGTAGGTATCCTTCCAAGGATGCTCCTTCATACAAGCAAGCACACCACTGCTTAGACTTCGTGGGTTACAGACCAGTAGTTACTCTGCTCAGAAGTGGTGGAGGATTCCTGGAATTCAAAATAACAAAGCCTTGGGTGGGCTGTTGTAATATTTAGCTGCCATTTTGTCTAAATAACACATGCAAAAAAACCCACTGAGAAAGTCAAAGCAACCAAAAGTTACACATGATACTTCAGGCTCCTCTACTGCGGTAGAAAGAACATTGGTTTTCCTTGCTGCCAGCCAGCCAGCCACTTTGGAAACAGCATCAGTTTTCTCTGTCATAACCCTCTGTGTCCCTGGAAACACCCCTTAGTCACTGAATTCTCTGTACCTGCTTTTTTAGGTGCTTTGAGTGTGCTCCACCAAATGGTTCATGCAATCGTAAAAGCACAGTGGCAACCTCTGTTTGACATTTCTGTTTGTGACTGCAATTTCTCCTGCTAATAACAGGGTGGTAGGAATTAGGGAAAACAGGTTTTTATGGAGAAAGAGAGAGGAAAGAAAACCCTACAACAATCAGGATAAAAAACCCTCTCAGCTTCCACCGTGATGCTGGCGTATACTGCCTGTACACTTCATTGGCAATTCTGATATTCCATCAATGGGAGATCAGATACACCAGAGCCAGCTATACAGACATATCCTGTGTATAAATAAATAATAAAAGTAATACTGTACAGACACGGGTCTGGACTAAGTGTTCCCCAAAACCTGGCATTATTCAGACCTGGCTCAGACATTGCCTGTGACAGTCCAAAAGTTCAGATCCAGAACTCCCAGCTCTAACCTGTTTAGACTCCAGGTTTTGCCCTGTCACTATTATAAAGTATATTTTGCTGGTCTGGTTTCCCTCTTGTGCATTCTTATTTTTATGGTGTTTATGAAATGACTCCTGCTTATAGGAAAAGTGTGACTGGTTTTGTTTATCCTACTTAATATATGAGAACAATTTGCAGACTGTCATTTTGTTATTAAATTTGAAAACAAAGCAAACACCAGATCACTACAAGAGTGGATGAAATGAAAACAAGCCCGTTTCTGCCTTAAGTGTTTAAGCAAAACCTAGTATGATTGACAGTAAGTAAAGCTCGTATCATCAAATACCAAAACTATTAAATGGCTAATACCTGTCATCAACAAAATCTTCTTTCAAAGTTAAGTCTACCATGTCTACCTTCCAAAAATTACTAGGAAATTTATGATTCAACAACGAACTCTTAATTGCTTCCTCTTATGTTGATCTGTTTTCCTGGAAATGCAATTAATTCTCTATGCCGAGCCTTTAAGAATGAAACAAATTGTAGGTCTTGCTCACTTTGGCAATGCAATCACTTTTAATCAGTGCACAATTAGGATTTAAACAGTATCAACCTGTCCCTGTTGCAAGAAGGTAACTGCGCTTAAACTTCAATTACTCCTAAATTTAAAAATCAATTGCAAATAAAATGTCCTGCTGCTAATGCTAAAGAGATTAGGAAGACCAGAATACATTCACGCGAGAAGCTAGTCATGTCAACACAATTGCAACAAGCAGCTGCCATAATGTAGGTAATTCTGCTGTAATGCAATATTAAGGCCTTTATCTAATCAAAGGCTGTAGGCTAAGGCTGTCAAAAAATATAAAACACCTCAAAAGGCAGATTACTACTTTTTTTTTTTTTTTCTATATGGCTTTATCCTGCGCAGGATAAATGAGCTATTTTGCTTAAAAAAATATTTTTAGCATAAATGCTTGAAAATCCAGGGTTTTTTTTCCTTACAACGTATCTACAGCAAGTTGCCAGCAAAGTTGAAAAACAGCCAACCTTGGTGATGACTGTAAGGTCTGAAACAACGAGCTCTTTTCATACGTGTTTATCACACGCTTTTCTGGAGGCATCAGGGACAGGGCGCTAAGCACCGCCGATGCACAACAGTGAGACCGTGGTCTTGCGAGGGGGCACAACAGAGAGCCGGGAGGACCTGTGGGGAAACCGGGGGCTGAACTCACATTTCTGGCCTTTGGTTTCATATGCTCGCCCCTGCTAAGCACGCAGGGCAGCGGGCTCACAGCTGCGCCGTACGTGGCTCAAGAAGCGAAGCTGTCCGTAGGCAGTGGGGAGAAGGGTGCTTCTCCTGGGACCTTCTGCGGGTAGGGTTGCAGGAGCACGGGAACAGCAGCAGATCTGGGCTGAAAACCCGTACTACCGCGTGCAGGGAGGGGAGGGCAATGAGGTCTTGCAGCCTTAGGCACCATAATACCTAAGGAAAACTTAAAAGGTTTATTCATATCCTTGGGTGAAACTTCCAGAAAAAAAAATAAATAATAATTTCTTCATGACTATATGGAGACTGTCACTTTTTAAAGAATTCTTCCAACCTATCTATCTGGGGATGTGACTTGTATGTCACCAAGATAGTAGTGAATTAATGGCAGCAAAACTCAGCTAAACTGAAATGTGCTGAAAAGACTGTCCAGACTCTACATTTGTAAGCAGATACCACCCTGCAAGCCTGGCTGTTGTGCCCTTGCCTGCTAAACTACATTAATACCTTTACTATCTAGTTCCTATCAAAGTGATTGTAGGGGAAAATAAAACAAAAGCATTGAGATAGCTGGCAGGAAAGTGGCCAGGTATGCTGTGTTGATCATTCTTTCATGTTTAGTATTCTGGAAATTAGGCAAAGTAGTCACTAATGATAGGATATATTATAATAAAAAGCATGACAAGACCCACATAGAGATTACCTGCCTCCTCCACTTTTTAAGGTGGAGGAAAATACTCATTTTCCATGCAAGGCATGCCTTTGGCCTGTCTTCTTCCCAGAAACCTCTTCATTTTCTTCAGATGCTGAAGGAACAGGCACACAGCAGATGCATCAATACAATTCAATACAGCAATACTGGTGGATGCAAGAAGAAATTTATTTGGTACATCCTAGGATATTCCAGTGCTGTGATGTTCCCACAGGAAAGGCAGGACCTCTCTTCACATCCATTTTTTCCACTTCTTTCCTTTTACTCATTGATGAGTATGCCAGCTGCTGTTCTTCTTTACCTTCCCCCTTCTTTTTTTGAAACAAACCACCAAGATACTCTGCCAGAGCCGATAAAGGTTGTGGCTGAAGGAAGGAAGCTGCTGGGGGAAATCTTCAGAATGCCTCTAACGGTCCCAGATACGGGGGAAATAACCTCACTGTTAGAACAGATCTTAAGGCTTAGATGTATATGCAGGTGGAGGCACTGCTTCGTATACTTTCTGGGTCCTCCATCCTTCCTTGGTTCTCTTGCGGGTGGGATTTCATTGACAACTGCTAGGGCTGAATCCTAGGACAGGCTGCACAAAATACATCTGGGAACAGAGGAAATTTATCCCCTTCCTCATCTCTGCACACCCACACCTGTAACCTCGGCTTTTTCTGACATACACCCTGGTGTCTGCAGTCAGTTTTTATTCATCCTTCACTGATGCACATCTCCCGCTGAGGCACCATTACCTCTGCACTCAATTCTCCCACTGAATGTCCTAAAAGGAAGCACAGCCTGACATCCTACAGTGTGTGAAAGCGAAATAAAAATGTTGTTTCCTTTGCTCCTATGTGATGCAAGTATAAAAATCCTTATCCTCCCTGTGGCTTGGTCATTTTAACTTTGTCAAATGTCTACCAGTATCACATCATCTTAGATGATGGCTAGAAACTGCAGTCCATGTGGGGCAAAAAACTGTGTAGAGATGATAAATGGCCTCAAAATAATTAAGGAGAGGTTTTCCAAATCACCTTCCCCAACCTTTGTACACTTTCCTACCTTTTGAACCTATCGAGGGCAGGAGTTATAATTTTTTTTTAGAAACTGGACAGTTAAGTTCATATCTACACCACACAGCCTCTGGTCTCTGTAAAGATCTGTTAATTGCATTCTGGTCCTATGGAGAAGAGGAATCTTGATACATGTGCAGGGGCCCACAGGGCCAAACCTAAGGGTCTGCATCACATCGTCACTGACACGGCAAGAACAGAATACACCTGCATCTGTACCCTCACCATAAGGTGAGAGCAAGGGAGTGTGGCAACAACCAGGCAAATAACACCTTGAAGCTGGGTTGCAAGAAGCCACACTGGCTCAGTGCCTGTTACCGAGTCATAAGATTCGGGCACAATAAGAAAAAGGCAATATTTTATATTAGCTGAGATGAAGTTGCAGGTAAGGGAGGAGCAAGAGGATTATTTGGTCACTTACCAGGCTTGTAACAGCAGAGCGTAATCTTTTTTAGATTACACACCTGATCAGCTACCACACAGCTTGCTCCGCCTGGCAGCTGTGCCAGAATGGATGTTGTTTTCATGAGGATTCCTGTGCTCAGGTGCACTCCTTCCCCTCTGCAGTGGAACGACCAGCTATTACTCCTTTTGCTATAAAGTACTTCTCTGGCAAATACAATGAAATCACTTTTTACATTTGCTATGCAATTTGACCTGCACGCTCATTAACAATAATAATAATATTAATGTAATCACTGAACTTCTACATACCATCTAATCAGACAGATCCTAGCTCTTATTGCTAACGTTCTTCTGCAGGACTGAAAGTCCTTCTTTGTGTTTTTCCATTACTGAGCATGACGGCCTTCGATCAAGCTCAGACTTAGTACTGCTGACACGGAGACAGCAGCACTGTTCGGAAATAAGAAATTCTTTCCTCCAGAAACTCTGAAAGCAATTCTGCTACAATAGCTGTCTTGGCATCTCAATCTGCCATCTCAGTCTCTCTAGTGTCTGAGTCCCTTCCATGTTAAACCAATACCCAGCTATACCAGTAAGAATGGAACAGAACGAATGGAACGGAACGAACGGAACAGAACGGCACAGAACGGAACAAACAGAACAGAACAGAACAGAACAGAACAGAACAGAACAGAACAGAACAGAACAGAACAGAACAGAACAGAACAGA
>JAVJGJ010000062.1:19756055-19784966 GCA_035590215.1 Microhierax caerulescens | reverse complement strand
CAGAACAGAACAGAACAGAACAGAACAGAACAGAACAGAACAGAACAGAACAGAACAGAACAGAACAGAACAGAATAATTTTCATTTGGAAAGGACTCACAACAATCACACAGCCCATCTGCAACCAAGACTAAGAATGGCAACATCCCAGTACTATTAACAGAGTCAAAAGTATGGAAAATCCTGATTTTATTTTTTTTCTGTACTTGCCCAAAAATTTATCAGAATGTGTTTTTCTGAAATGTTGGCAATATTCAGAGAGTTCTGTTGTGACCCTGTTTTTTGGCTGATGTGGAGAACCATTAGAGAGCTCTTTATAATACATTTGTAGAAAGCATGCAACTTTGTTTTTTCAGAATAAAATATTCCAAACAATCCGAGACTGTCTGAAGTACCAAAATTCACTAGTCATACCCACGCAGCAATTTATCTCTAATTTTCTGTGACTGTAAGAAAATGGCTTTGCCATAAGAATATAGGCCATATTTTTTATCTTGTATTATTTTGAGCTTAACCAAAAGAAGCTGAGTTCTGAACAACAACAATCAAAGTTTTCACCAAAGTTCAAGCACTTTCAAGCTTTTTTTTTTTTTTTTTTTTTTTACTTTTCAAGCACAGAAAAAAGCTCTAGGTAAAGTAAACATTTGCCAACTATTTTGATTATTTAATGTAACGTAGTTTTTCAACCAGCTCTTCCTGTAATGGCTTCTGCTGACGGAAGACCAAAGAAATTTCACTACAAAGGGAACAGACACCTACTGAGTAATGAGCACGGCTGCCTCACCCTCTTCCCTCAGCCAGAGCTTGCCATTATCTTAACAACAGCCTCCCTATGTAAACATGTTTGATAGCACATATTCTTTTCCAAATGATCAGCCGTGGCACTACTTAGCTCTTGGATGTATTCCGTTGCACATTTACGAGTTAGTAAAAAGCCCTGAAGGTGTGCTTGATTCGGGTATTCTGAGAGGATTTTGCTCACAAGGCAAAGTAGGAATTATAAATGTTGTGATGCAGTTTGTATTGAAGCTGTTACACAAACTTCACTTCACCAGGCTTTGGAAAAGTTTTTGCCCAGTTCCCTTTTTCCCTTCCTGTAGCTCTGACACTCACAATCTAAGCCCATCACACAGAGAATGAGATGATTATTTATTTCACAATGATATTTCACGATAGTTCAGCTGTTCTTACTAGCTTCCATGTTCAGAACAGTTTGAATTTCCTGGTACCTCTGGAAAAGCAATATTTATCCTCTCAGTTTCTCAGGGTAGCTCTGACTGTTTCCTCATTAGGTTCACAGCAAGAAATAAACGAAGCAGGTGACTGGCACTGAGATTTCAATTCTGATGGGATCTCGGCTACACAGTGAGCTATAGCTGTAACATTAAGTATGTGCATTTAGGTGAGAAATAAAGAGATAAAAGAAGTTTAGTATTAAAACTCGACTGACTTCATTGGGGAAAGGCATGATTCAGTTATGGCCCTATATAAAGCAAGAAGGTATAAGTTTTAGTGGATTACTCTTTTGTTCATAACATCCTTTAATAGGCTTGACTCATATAGTCCTATGCTGTCCTATCCCCAGTCCTTTCCCCAGCATGCTGTCATAATTTTTGATAGCAAGAGCCTGCACACTCAAAGGGATGAATCTGATTTTATTGTAGTCAATATACATTTTGTTGTTACCTCTAGTGGAAAGTAGATTGCTAAGTGGAATTGAATGGATGTCATGTTCATGCAGAGGTAAGAAGTTTCCCTACCAGTAAATTTTTTGATCAGATTTGGAGCCACTTTGTTTTGTGCACTGCAAAGAGCTGATTATTTCACCAGTGTTGCAAGCACGTTAAATGTGAATAGGTTATTTCATAAAGATTATGCTTATAGTTAAATTGCAATTCTTGGCAGTGGGTTTGGCAGCCATTCTGGTTCTGGTTTTAATTTGGGAAAATTATAAGGAAGCAAAGAGCCTCAGATAACGGTGAGAACAAGAATGCTGAAACCATTGCTAAAGCTCTCAAGATTTAAGGCTTTCTTTTTTTTTCTTTTTTTCTTTTTTTTTTTTTTGTCACAGGGAGAACTATGACATTGGAGATTATTATATGATACTAAAAAACTTCAAAAAGTCCTTCTTAAGGATAAATGTTTTCTAACACATGAGCCTAAACTGAGCATATCTAATATGAACAGTAAAAAGATGAGAATGCCTACAAGAATATATTATCAAATTCAGTAAGGCAGCTGTCTTTAAGTACTGAAAAACATCTTCAAATTGTTGAAAATTAATACAATTAAATGACATTTGGACTGTATGAACCTGAGCTGTCATAGCACATGCAGCTTGAGGTACTTGTTTTTTTATATTATTTGTATGTATTTGCATGTTTAAATATTTTTTTTTCACCTTAGTTCAAAAGATAACACTTGTGGTGACTTTGTTATTTATTATTTATGACCTCAATACATATTCATTTTATACTCTCTTCTATTCAGGTACATTATTCATTAATATAGTTCATTTCTTCTTTGCGAGATTTTCTGGTCTTTGGAGTTGTTTGTGATTTGCATGAGTTGTGCAATTTTATATTTCTCCACATCTGAAAATAAGGAGTTCCTCATCCCATTCTAACTTCATGTTTCAAACCTGCCAGTAACGCGCCTCAATCCATCGAACTGAGGTGGAATATTGGGAGCCAGCCAGATCTGATTTTTTCTTTGTTTTTGCTATTTCTGTGTCAATGAAACTTCCTTGTCTTGAAAAGAGCTGGTCCTTCTTTAGTCTAAATGAGAAGGGAATCAGGTCTAATTGAGGGGCAATTCGTCACAAAACCTTTCTATTAAAAGAACATGAAAGTCAACAGCCTATGTTCAGCATTATAGAGCTGAAACTCACTCTTCTAGGACATTCAGCCACCTAAAGAACATTTCCTCACTTGCTTTCCCATTCTTCAATACCAGGGATATTAGATTTCACAGATATAAAGCCTGGAAGAAATTAGTCTGAGCATTGAGTGTGAACTATAACGTTACTTTCATGTTTGGAAAGAAATCTACAATTCAGGGTTCAAAACAGAAATCTTAGGTCCTACCTCCAAGATTCCCGTACTCGTGTGTTGTTTATTCAAGTTTGCATTTAATCCCAGTGGGAATCTGAATTTATCACCTTATGGTTTTGCTTTTTTTTTCCCACATTGATTAAAAATTAGTTATTTTGGAACAAAAGCCACGACTTAAAAACATTTGGAAAGCGTCTTTTCTTTTCCCTATCACAGGGAAGGCTGAATGGACTTGATACACTGCAAGCTCCCTGTACTTACTGTTCTTTCTACTCTTTCCTTTCCTCTCTCTTCAAAGAATCACCTGAATTCAGAACTTAAGGGAGAAATAGTCTCAGACTAGAACATCATGTAAGCCTCCACTGAGACACCATGCTGAATGCTGTGTCTAAGAATGTCCATGTCTGACACACTGAGCACTAATAAACAGGCAATTAAGGTTCCTGGTGAAGGTCTGCAAACAATAGAATGCACCTATACCTTTTATTACAGTGATCAAATGCAATCAGGCTGCTACAGTTACATGAGAGAGAAAAATCTATCCAGTTTATTGCAACAAGATCTTTGCATGGCATAATAGACATTAATTACACTGCACTCATTAAATTAGTCACTTCTAATTAAACTGACATACAAGGAGTGTTTTTTATATTCAGCTATTGTCTAGGCTACAAAATACACTAAGCAAACTGGAGCAATCAGTTCCTTACCGAGTACAAACTGACACAGCCTTACTAAAATTCAACAGGACTTTGCCAATTTACCACGGGGGAGACACTTCCTGTTCAAATGCAGAATTTCTTATTTGTAATCTCTTGAACGATGCATCTTTCACAAAGTTGCCTAGCAGAGTGGAATTTACGTAAGATTTCCTTGTTGCTAACACAGGAACCTTGGATGCTCAAATTATACACGTAGTATTTATGGGAAAGGACAGACTGAGTGGCATGGACATAGGCAGTGTTCTTTGGGAATATGACAGGTTGTCCCCAGGGGTTCTGGCTGTCAGCTGCTTTTCTCCTGGATTTCTACCAGAGGAAGCCAACTTTTACCACATGCTCTTCAGAACTGAAGGGTAAAAAGGAAGCTCCATAAACTTGTTACCACTAAGGACTACAGTAATGCCCACGTGTACTCATCTCAGAGGACAGTCTCAGGAGCTATGCGCTTTTCGTCCCCCTGCACGTTGGAAAGCCAATGTGACTCATTATTAATCAGCCTCCTGAGTGTGTGCTAACACGACATTGCGTGGGATGGTGGGTGCAAGACCCATAGTGCCTGTCTAGACCAGGAACTTGGTTCCCTGTGTCGGCAGAGATGTCTTGTGTTGAGTCCCTGCAAATAATACCCTGCATGGAAATAAGTATCTCCCGAGTCGATTTGCTATAAACGTACCTTTCTTTGTTCAAGCAATTCTGATTTTCCCTATTGTTACAAATATTCTCCTTCAATAAAGGCTTTTCTGCCAGCAGTGCCCACAGATTTAGACCTTGGAACACTTAGAATAAAAAAAGCCAGAAAATCAAGACACTGTCCTCATACTTTCTATGATCTTGCTGGAAAAGACACATTTTCTACGTATTTCCAGTTGTCTTCACCCCTTACCCCACACCTGTCTGATTATGTAGACTGAAAGGTTTTCTGTGTTTTCTGTACTAGGATCATCTCTCTGTGTCTTGATAGTGATTGGAATTTCAGGATGCTTCTTTAATATAACTAAATACTAGTGTCAGACACTATACATCTTTCAGTTGATTTGTAGGTTCCTGAACACAGCCTTGCACAGTATGAAATAGTGTAAGAAGAGATGCTGTAATAACAAAAATAGTTATTAACAGACATTTTATTTAACTGAAAATGCCAGTATTTTTCAGTTCCTCCATTTCCAACAAATCAGCTGATCAATACTGGTAAATACAATAACCACACAGTAGCTGGGCTAATATAATCTAGGCATCTTCAAGGAGATGAACAGTGTGTACTACTGAAAAAGGGGTAATAAGTTACTAACCGCCCCATGATAGAGTCACACGTTAGTCACAAAACCAACAAGGTACTGACCGGGCCAGCGTTCAACCCTAGACACTGTTTATGAGAGAAAATGTGGAATTCAAGAGGATTATAACATAAATACTGTCAAAATCTTGTCCAATGCAGCAGAAAACAGTAACATTAGACTCCTGATTGGAGCTTGGCAAAGGTTAAATACCCAAGTAGATGTCACAAGACTGTAAGGTTGCTGTAAGCTTGAGGCTCGCTAGCCATGAACTGATACTATACAAATTTAACAAGTGCTATTCTGAGCCTGCTTCAAGGAAAGCAGCAGGGAAATTCACACTTTCAAATGCCAGGTTGGCCTGTGTACCTGTGTAAGGTGAACTACATGGAGATAATCCCACCCGCTGCGCAGACTACATTCCAGGGGAGTCTTTGGCTAACTGCATAAGTATCAGAAGTAAAAGGCTGCCATAGGAAACATGGTCTCTCTCTCCCTATAATCCCCAATATTTCGTTAGATACTGAGGTGTGAAAATCAAGGAGAGCACTGTAAATCCATCCTTTCATGTGAACATACCAGCTGGGAGGGCTGATAACAGAGGAAAGGCCAGCAACTTGGCTATATGGACAAAAACGTAACATTGGCAGCCAGACCCATAAAATTATTTGGATCTTCTAGAAATTCTTATTTGTGTTTGCAAAAGTTCCTAAAATGATCACTAAAAAAAGTCTTTGTTCAACTGTAAGACAAATGCAGTGCAGAACCTACTGTCTGACAGGATGGCTGTTGAATAGTGAGCCTTTCCATGGGTGAAGCTACATGTACCTGCTGCACATGCATCATGACAAAGAGCCAAGCACATCTCCCTTCCTAAATTGATAGACTCTTCAAATAACTTAAAGTCTCTGCCTTACTTCATGTTTTAAGATAGAGCTTGTCAAGCAAATAAGCAAAACATACCGATTTATACTATATGTGATGGCAAGTATTTTTCATCTTAGCATAATTTTTTGTATCCTATTTTGCTTTTATTAATGAACCTGAAAGATACTTTTTCTTTCCCCCCTGGAAATAATATACAAAAAATCTTATTATCTTTATCCATCTACACATCTTTCTAGTGATGAAAGCTTCAACTGTCAGGGAAAGACTATCTGAACCTCTTGTATTAATGCATCAAATCTCACATTTTAAATAATGATTTTTCACCTTGGAAAACCTCAAGAAAGAAACTGCTGCGGTTGTCGATTTCACTCAGCTGAGCATGATAAGAGACAGTGTCTATTTCCACATAAACTGAGAAAAATGAATCTCATTATTTTTGATGATGTAGCAAAGAAGTAATGACCCTATGGGATCTTATTACATGGCTGAAAAGTGAATTAACTTTGGCATAACCATATCGAGTGAATTACTCTAATGATCTGTTTCCTAACTCTTATGGGTGATCTCATAACAATGCTCTCATAATCTGAGAGTATACATGAGAGCATAAATTGATTTTGCTTTTCAAAATCCAAAATCCCTTCTCAAAGCAAATCACTGACACACTTTGTCATTGTGTATTGCTGAGGAATGCAATCGTTGCTATAGGCAATGATGACATCTTCTGCGACAGTGACAAAACCGGTCCAAAGCAAAGGTATTCATGTATCACCATAAAAAGGCAAAATTGAAGGAGGCCCTCACATGAAAGAGCAACAGGAGCTACTGGCTTCCTCTGAGGGGTCACCTCTGTTCACAGGACAGGCTGAGAGAACTGCAAAGCCACTCTGCACGCAACCTTGTAGCAAACATGAAAAGAAAATGAGCTGGAAGTTAAAAGGTGGAAACATCTCACTTTCACAAGAAAGACTAGATTTTTCAGCAGAGATATCCACAAAACCTTCTTAAAACCGTATCTTCTGAGAGACTTGAAATTGTGAATGCTCAAATTCATGAGTCATTTATGGGTTAGGAGATCAAAGTCCACATCTCCTATTGTTGTTGGCTGACAGATAAAAAAAATTATCAGAATTTGCGTAACCCTATCTAGAAGTTCTCATTCAGAAATGATCAGAGTGGGGTGTAACACGAAAACAACCCCTTGTTGCTTTGCTCTGGGGTAAATAAGTATCCACATGTTTAAATATGCCTGCGATGTGGTTGACTTGCCCCAGATCAATGAGTTTCTGCATAGTGCTAAAACTCCTTGAAGGCTGGTCCTGCGCTTCATTCCTAGACTTCACTCAATACTTCATTCAATACTTCCACGTCCTGGAGTCTCGACTACCCACTAAATTTGTGTAAAGCTAATTAAATTAAGGATGTGATCAGACAAAGTAATCAACAGGAGTTCTGGTGTGCACTGTGATTATTTCAAGTTAAGATGTGGGTAAATATGCAATTTTAACATGGGGATTTTAATTCTACAGCAACAGGATTAATGAGTTTGCTTTAAGCTGGTCACCACTGACATACAAAGTGATGGGAAGCAGAGGATGGCTACACAGCAGAGGTGAGGACTGAACACATGCCCATGACCATGCTCGTTCTCTTGCTTTAAACAGTTGTTTATTACAAAATCCTTGATGGAGATGAGGATCCTTCTGGAGGTTAATTTTCTGGCACCTGTGAAAAGACCAGCTGTTGGGTGACAGCCTGTCAGATTTTTTTAAACAATCTAACACCAAAGGGCAAAAATACTGTGTCTGACAGCAGCTGCAGCAGCAGTTTTGCCAGGCAGCTAGTACAGCAGGTGGGTTATGAGTAGTAGAGCACCATATGCTGTCTGCCACAGAAACTCTGCAAAAGAGAATGAAATCCAAATCCTAACATCATAAAAATGTGGATGAAGTAGTGTCACACAGTGTCCTTAGCTGCCCGTCCTGCTCACAGTCCTGGAAAGGGTGAAAGAGGTCCAGTGTACTCAGCGCACACTTCACTGGTTAAGGAATGAAGCAAATTTTATCCTTCCCTCATCAAGGAAGAACTGGAGCAGAGAGCAAGAAAATGGCAAAGCCAAGAGGAGCCCGTGGGTAAGCTGGGTACCGAACCTCCTTCTTCTGCACCCCTGGGAGTCCTTTAGCCCTCACACTCACCAAGGTGATATAATTTACCAAGTATACTCTTTGTATTAAAACTTTAATAGAACTAGGCGAGGGGAGAGGTGGTTCCCTGGTGTGCTCAGCTCTGTATGGTGCTGAACTCTTTGCTGGCAGTTTGGAGTGCAGTCCTTGTGCCTCGGGACCTCCCAGCTGGGAGTGATGACTGGCACACCACTGTGCGCCTCCTGAGAGCCAGGCAGTGCTGCCGTGACTTCCAACACTTCTTCCGACATGTCTGTTAGCCTTCCTGGGGGTATGGCAGGCAGCCGCTGGCTGACCCCAACACCTCTGACCACATGGCACAGTGGCTTAGTCCCAAGTGCCATGGTAGCACAGGCTGCCTAGCGCTGTTTGATGACTACTTAAGAATAAAACACACCGAATAACACTTGGAAAGACTACAAGTTCACCCAGTGCAGGATCTTGCGTGCCACAGAGGCCAGAAGAAGATGCCAAAGGAAGTATATTGTCACTGGGCAGATCTGCTTGTTATACTTTGCTAGTTATGCTTCCTCTTCACCAAAATTTGGTGATTCCTGTTCTCAAGCTACCCCTTGCTACACACCTTGCTGTGATACATCGTGTAGAGAAATCCATGGGTCAGGCAAAGTAATGCCAATGAACAGTCCAACAATGTAATACTGACCCAAATTGTTTGACTCCAGTGTGCTGACCTCGTGTTTGTGCAATTCACTTGCAGTACAGATGGTCTTACTGAAACTGAGACATCTCAGACCAATCCCTTGAACAGAGCTGTCAGGAACTGCTGTGGTAACAACTGCAGCAGCAGAAGCAGCAACATCAAACACCAGAAGGCAGGTAAGCCAGCATGGCCATGGTTGCTGTATTGCTCACTACAGGTACACGCATGCCCCCTGCTTTTTTACAGGTGGGAAGAAGAGCTGTTATCCAGCTTGTTGCAAAGATAGACAATGAGAAGGCTCTGAAGCAGTAACGTGCATTATCTGAGCAGTCCAGGTTTGAAATGTTAGTATTTTTCACAGCACCGTGCTTACCTGCCTGGGAACAATAAAACTGGTAGCAGTCATTTGAAATAGCAGGAGGCTGTTTGCACTGCTGGCCTGCATAAATCTCAAACCTGAGCTACAGCTGATCTCTAGTGATAAAATCTGCTCTCCTTTTTGGTCAGTCTCCCTGCTCCTGGAATATTTCCAACAAGGTGTCTTTCTTGAGGAAAGCAGTGAGACATGCTGTCATAAATACACAGAAGCAGATTCTCCTAAGGACAACGAAACATCATTTGGCACCTCAAGCACCAGAAAGGATGGAAAAACATGTGGCAGAGACTTTTTATTATGTTCTTCCATAATAATGATACCTTTGCAACTGCCATAAACTATGGTAGCTGTTGCACTGCCCCACTGGGGAGGGCACCTGAATTTCTTCCAGGGAAATCAGTCATCAAGACTGATGTTTCAGAAGTCATCCACTCCAGTCTCATTAAGTTGATTCAGACTACGAATAGTGGATGATTCATCTTATTCTTTTCTTACCATCTACCACTGAAAAGCTCTATCACTTTAACTCCTTCCTGAAGCCTCCCTTTAACCTTTCTGGCTTTTGATCTGATAGTTTTCCTCCTTTTATCCATTCTTCTCTGTCATATAGGTGTCACTTTCTCTTCTTGTCCCACTGACTGTGGTTGTAGAATGGGAGCACACCAGAGCAGAGACCTTGCTGTCTACTCTACTGGGGTTTAAAACTGAGAAAACCCAGCTACAAGCAACCTTTGAATGCTACCACACTATAAATGATCCAAATAAACTCACGATTTGATGTTCAAGAGACACATGGGAGCACAGATTAAACCGGCAAGATGCAGACACGTGTTGTCTAGAGGGCAGGAGGACTCTGATTTTGTTTGACCTCCTCTCAATACAAGCTGTAGAATATCACCCAGTCAGCTCCACATTCAGCCCAACATTTTTGTGGGAGAACCAGTGTTTCCTTCAGAAAGTCAGCTGGGCACCCGATTACCTCTGGGGAAGCAGCCACCTCAAAGCCATGTGAAGCTGCATTTTTCAGCAGTCAGGAATATATGGCTACATTTTCAGATACCGATGATTAAGCACGCTGCCCTGAGTGCTGCCTTCCTATTTTCTCTTTATTGCCTCTGCCATACCAGGATTTGAATGGGGGGGAGAGCTATTCGTTAAACTCCACGTCTAATTGCTCAAGTGAGAAACGGCAGCACGATCCAAAGGCACAGGGACAGACTATACTGTGTTGGCCCAGCATTTGTGAGCTTCTCAGGTTCATTGTTTCCTGAAAGTACTCCTCAAAGTACAGCCGTACTTTACACACAAATGGGCGAGATGACTGCAAGAACTACTGCTTCAGGGCAGGAACACAAACATTTGTGACATTTTAACATTACCCAGTAAAGGTGCGTAACCCTTCTGTTTGACAGAGAAGTGAATATTAAATAGAACTCACACATAAAAACCCTTCTGGGGTGAAGAGAGGAGGGAACATATTCCTACGATTTTACATTTTCTGTGTGTAGCAAATTAATTCATTACTATGCTTCAGAGACTGTTTGATTAACACACACCCCAGTGCTGCTCTGGCCATTCATTTTTTGCTGATGCCCAAGTGGCCGCTGTGAAGGTGATGCTGATTAATCCAACAGAATATTCAGCATTGTAAATGGAAAAATTACCTGAGGTGTTGTACTTTCTGCCTTTCCAAACTCTTGCTGCTGTCCAGCTCGATTTGCCTCCTTCCTCTCCTCACTGCCTTTTCACCCACAGGTTTCTTTGGCATGCTTTCACTCCAGTTGACATTTTCTCTCAGGATAATGTGTCCTCCTTGTAAGGAAGCCTGGTGACACAACAGAATGGGTGGAAAGCCTGACTGGCTTTGCTCATACACAAAGATCTACATTGCCAGCGTGCATTACAAGTGATAGAAAACCATACTGACAACGAGGAACCGAAAATACTGCCCACCCCAGCTGTATGCAGGTGACTTGTGTGGCCGTACCCACAGCACGATGACACAGGCATGCTCAGGATGGGGGTTCCTATGGGTCTCAGAGGCAGGCACACCTTTGACTATGTCAAACTTCTCTGTAAAACTTAGTGGGTTTAGAAGAGCTTGACTTTGGTGGTGATGATGCCAGACTGAGCAGGGCCAAGATTTCTTTCTTTTGCTCACCTCTGTTTAGCTGGGATGTGATTTCTAGCAACATTCTGTACAGCACCTCGCACGTCAGGGTGGTGATCTCGGTTGACACTCTCACTGCCCCTGTAATACACACAACAAAATTCTATAAACAGGAGGAACATTAAAGAAGGAAGAAAAAACATTAAAAAAGATAGCAGTGCTCACTTGGCTAGAGTGTCAAAGTGCTTCCAGACACTGCTCACGCTCAGCCTCCTGAGTCATTTAGACCTTCTTGATACATAGAGGGAGGAAGTGCTTCATGCAGAAAGACAAACTTGGTTCGCATACTTTGGCAGAACTCCAAAGAAACAGAAACACAGGGGAATCTAGATGAGGGGCACCACCCAACAGACCACATGGGCATCTTCCTCTGCTCTTCCACTGCCTTGATAAAACCTTTAAAGAACTTATAATGCTGTGTGGAAAACCTTTCTTCAAACTAGGGGGAGACACGTGAACAGCCTTCTCTACCCGAAGAATTATCAAGTCAGATGAGAATTTATCGTATAAATAACAACATTGTAGTTATGCAGCTTATTTACCCTTTTAGTCTCTATTAATTCTTCTTCTTTGTCTAGGCTCATTATGAAATAACCAAATGGTGCTGCTATTCTCAGTAGCCTGAGGAGGCTAATATAATGTCAAATAATGTACTGTCAGGAAAGTCTAAAGGGTTGGCCTGTATTTGTTTTTCTTTATTATTATTCTTCATGTGTTTCAATTCTGGTGCACTTCACAAAATTCTTCCTCACCTTTCTTTGAGCTCACGGTCTTCAAAGATCTAGATCTCTTTTAATATTTTCTCTTATCTTTCATTGTAAGTGAATCACCTCATAATTTCAGCTGGCTCATTTTTAACTTTCTCCATTTTAGTTGTCTCTAGTCCATTGCTTATCTGACTTGAACAGAATTTGCCTAAACTTACTACTGCTGCAATAGGGATGCTATTTTCCCGCCCTGTGACATATTCTTCTTGCAGCTTTTTGTTTTAACCTTTTCTGACTGACCTGTGATACAACCATTTTCTGATCCACTTCTTCAACAGTAATCAGTGCTGCCTATCTTAATCACCCAGTACACAGTGTGTGCCTGAGGATTTGTTCCAAGTGATTAAGATGATTTCCCAAGGATGTCCCAAGTGTTCCTCATTTGATTTACATCTCTCTTAATTTTCACTATTGTCTTCAAAATTACAAAGGTCCAACACAGGTTTTGTTGGTTTGGTTTTTTTAAAGGAAATTATACTGAGAACTTCTAATTGTCTTAATGGTTCTGATGCTCAAGGATATTGGTAATTTGTGTGTATGTAATTACAAAATTCTGGCTCACTTGGAGTTTTGTCCTGTTATTTGCCCTATATAAATCATTAACTGTAGCAGAGACACTAATGCACTTCATGGTATTTCTGACACTTCATTGAATCGAAGATCAAATCTAATAGCAATCCCATTCCTTTGTCACAAAACAATTTTTCCTCTAGAGAGATGATGAACAAGCTTTCTGCAGTGTTATCCAGTAACTCTGTTGGTCACAAGACTTCTGTATGGCCATAACCCTGGAGCAAGAAGATCATCTGGTTACTCTGCAGGTAGAATAATGAGACATGAAAATGTTATGGGAGAGATAAAAGGCTTAGATAAGTGCAGTTATAATAGCCGGGATAAAATGTAAAATGTTATCAAATTTCATGTTTCAGGACATAAAGTGAACTCCAGCTGCATTCAGGAATAAGTCCTTCCTCTGGACAACTTATACCCTAGAGCACAAACAGTGACAGACCTTTTAATTTTGTTCTGATTGGAACAACTGGTGACACGGCTACATTTTTTCTTCTTCCTTTGCTGCAAATGGCATTAAAAGTCCTCAGAGACGAAACGAACCAGTGTTATCTTGTGGCTTAGAAATTCCCTTGTTTTGATAGATTTGGCGTTCCTGCCTGAAGGCAGAACTGATTTCAGCCTGGTCCTGCCTAGAGAAAAGCCTGGTGACAGTTCTCAACAGGAAGGACACTTCCATATCAGTTTGCCAAATAGAGTGGTACCCAAATTTGAGGCTTCATCAGTGTAGGGTCAAATATCTGATCAAATTCTGGAGGTTTAGATACGTGGGCATTTTAGAAGTAGCTTGATCTCTCTTTTTCACCTCCTATCAAGTATGCTTTTAAAAACACGAAAGGTTTAGGAATCCAACCTAAATGATTCTAGGGTTCTATTTCTAAGTTCCCCTGGAGTAAGCAGTTCTGCAAAGGCAAGGTCACACATTTGGCAGATACAAGCCAGCAGAGATTCACTAAGCCTAATGTGACAAAAGCAAGCAACTTTGTCAAAGCCATTCTGTGCCACCTGAAGTTTTGACCCAGCACAGACCGGATGGATAAAGAAGGTCCTTTATTTGCTTGTACTTCCAGTCCCTTTCGTCTGCTGACTGGTGCAGGATGCATCACAGAGGCAAAAAAAGGCATCCATAGTAGCATGCCAAAGTCCAGTACTCTTAGCCCATTTTTCTGAATGAATGGTACAATTTCAAGGCCTGGCTTGTTAAAGAGATATTCTCAAAGAGCGTCTGGAGAAAGGTATTAAAATCTGAGAACAATCACCAACTTTAACACAAACATACAATATTTAGAGGAAACCACAAAGGGTAAGTAAGAGTCATGCACATCTGCTTTGGTATTTCCTTAGCCATCAAAGCAGGGCAAGGCTGGAAGTTCAAACCAAACGATGAAGTGGTTGATTCTTGCTCTCTCCACACCATCACGACCATGTTGTCTGTACAACAGTCAGCTTCCTGCACTGAACTTAAATCTGTTGCAACTTAAACCTTCCAACTAGCCTGAAACCAAGGGTGGCCAACCTCTCCAGCTTGCAAGCTGTAAATGCCGTGTCAAAAGATATGAACCACCTCCCTGTAAAAACTGAATACCAGCCAGAAGAGGAGGAGAATGGCTCTTCCAGGGTACCAATGCTGGGCATGCACCTGGGCACCTTGTTGGCTTCCTCAGCCATTGCTGGTTCACTTCATTTCATGGTTAGAGATCAGGTCTCTCAGGCACTGCCATGATGAAGAAACGTGTCACGTGTGTGATATAACCCTAAAATGAGCCACAGCTGACCAGGGTGATCTGAGCCCCTAAGCTGCTGTTTGGCCACCAAGGAGCTAAATAGAAAAGACATATCAAAAAAGTATGTAGAAATATTACCATTGTTATTATCATCCCATTATCCAAATAGGAAACTGGATAGAGAAAGGTTCTAGTTCTTGGGAATGCTGAGAATGTGTCCTCTTTTCCTGTTTGGAAGTTCATCAGTCTAGACTAGGCTGAGCTGACACAGCTACGGAGCTCTCAGGACCCGCAGTACTATGGCAGCACAGCACTTTATAGGGTAGGTGAAGCCTCTGTCACAAATTTAAAGATTAATTCCTCTAAGAGCAATGATTTCAACACAGAAATAGTAGGATGTCATCTGCAAGTTAAGTGTTCCTAATAAAATATTTGGGGCTCAGTCATTTCTTCCAAGCTACTGGTTTCAGCTGACATCTGCTCTGCAAAGAAGGATTGAAGTGTCCAAGGTAAACATTAAAAAAAAAAATAAAAAAAATCTTAGCTACATATGTGAACTTCCATGTTCCTATTGTCTATGTGTGGGAGCCATTTAATCTGCTTCATGTTCATTTTTTTTGTCACAAACGTTTTCCCATGATTACTGAAGAGAACTAAGCCTGAAGGAGCCAAAGGAAACATTACAAAACAAATTTATTTCAGAGTAAGGGGAAAAAATGTAGTATAGCCTCCAAATAAAATATTTTCAACTACCTCTGTTTCTTATCTACCTCAAGTAACAATGAATAAATAATAAAAAAAAAAAAAATCAGGCAGGAACCATACCCTTTCAAAAAAAAAAAAAAAACAACAAAAAACCAGAGTCATTCACTGTGCTGATATAACTAAGAAATATAAAATTGATGTAAAGGAACAGCAGCCACTATTTATGTTCTTCTAGAGAGATATTTTCTTGCGATGGAAGCCAATTAGTGTTGTTCTCTGAAGAAACATGAAAACATCAGAAAGAACAATTTTTTCTGTAAAGAAACAAGCAGGGTGGAAATATTTTTGATCTAGAAAGACATCTTAATGTGCCTTCAAAAAAATGGAGAAAGAGAGAGGAAAAAAAAGAGATTGCTGTGGTTTTCCAGACAAACATATTGCAACTTTACTCTTGAAAATGTTGGAGTCCTGATTTTTTCCATTAATATAATCTGCTGAAAATGTTCTTTTTCAGACACTGTCTTACAGCCAGAAATTTCTACCTTTTTTTTTTTTTTTTTAAAACAGTAAAGATAAAACGCTCCTAAAGCATATTTCAAAAATCATTGCTGCTTGTTGAGATCAGGAGTTCATGTAGGAAGAAGCATTTATTTTCCTCAAATGTTTTTCTAGTTCTTGCAGGAAGATTGGCGCTTCTCTTCATTTTGAAGTTACTTTTTTCCTCTTCTGGGATGCCCCTTCCTCTCTCCACAAAAGACTACAGTTTGTGTCCGAGTAGCCTTGAAGGCAAATGTGACAGCGCCCTGGGAGAACCTTTAGAACTTGCCTTGGGAGATGGAAAAGGCATCATGACTCTCTCAAGCTCTGTGCCTGCCCCTGCGCAAACATTATTATGTCCCGATACACTCAGGCACTGCTGCTATCAACCCTCGAGCGGCTGAACGGATTTTAGAACAATGAAGTAAAGAGCATTATCTGTGCAAATGAGCATTTGAATTGATGTTTGAATATGCAAAAAGCTGAAACCAAATTTTGCAAACTAAGCCAGAAGGACCACTGGTGATGTATGGCACTAGTGGCATGGCTTCTCTGCGGAGCTCTGCATCACTGCAGACATCAGGGATGTCGGGATGCAGGGGAGATGGAAAACAGAGGCTAGGGACATGAAAGAAGGCATCGCACTTTCACAATTTCCACAAAAATCCAGGGCTCATTCTTTGTGTCCAGGGACAAAATCCAATTTGGACAGCTTGCCAAATATTGTCCAAAAGGAAGAAATACCAAGGAAACAATATAAGCAAGCTTGTCCTGCCAGCTGACCAGTCAGGTTTTTTGAGAGTCCTAATTGTTGTGAAATATCGCAATTCATTTGGTACAGCAGATGACAGTCAGAAAAGGGTAGAGAAGACACTAATCCTCTGAGTACTTAGCTGGAGAAGTTGATGGACAGAAAATTCCAGAAAACTTCAGGTGATGAAGCTGGCATATCTTAGGGAATTAGCATCCTGCATCTGGAAATTATAAACATACTATCAAAATGCAGGAGCTGGCTGTGTATTCCTTCCATTATCCTGCTAACACAGAATAGAAAGGTGAATTATCTTTTCTTTCCTGGTTGGTTTTGACTTTTTTTTTTTTTTTTTAATTGATGATTTTGTTTGCTTATGCAGCTATTTGAACAGTATTAACAACCTTCATTTTTTGGTAATGGGGAAGTTATCCCAATTATTTGCACAGATATCTAGTCTATTGCTCAAGTCCTTTATTTCTGAAAGATTTAGTCTTAAAAGGCAGATTGTGCCAGTACGAGAAATCTTGTATTTTTGTTTCTTCTTTAACCAGGTGTGTCCAATTTATCACTGGAGTATTGATATAATCTTTTTGATCTTCCCTCTTCTCTTAAGTCTTTGGCTTTTAAAAAGGAATAAAAACACATGCTAAGATACTCGCAGTGTAAAAGGAGTCAGACCTATAGCAATGCCACTAGATCAATGCACCTGAATAAAATCAGCATAGAAGTAGACAAAGCCAAACGAGACCAATGGCTTCCTTGCTGCTACACAGAAGTCTTGACATGACTCTCACTGGTAATTTTATTCCACAGGCTGTTTGTTCTCACAGTTGTAGCTGTGACAAAATATCTTCTGGACGTCTCTCTAAAGAGAAGATCTAAAGTCCTCCGTAGGCAAAGATACCTTTACAAGGAATTTCTTGGCTTTTGAGCAATAAATATACTTATCAGTACAATAATATTTTAGTTTTGGTTTTTTTTTTTAATGACACCTATGCAAATGTAGTTAACCTAGAGAGAACATATAGCGAATGCCCCACATGGAAAGTCTTCTCATCTAATCTGATTATTGATAACACTATATTTGTATTTCGGGTTTTCCTGTTTTCTTGCCCGACATGGATCATTATTATGCAACCTCTCATCTGCGGTTGTGGTCCCTTTTCTGGCTTGATTTAGTATCAATATTTTAGAAATGTTAAGGTCTTTCCAATGCCTTAATTCCAAAACAAAGGTCATGGGAACAACACTTATGCTTGAGTGTAATCACAGCAACGTGTAGGCTGGGCCAGAGATAATATCTTCGAATGATAAAGGAAGCAGATTAAACACAAGGGACTGTCCAGAGACATTTTCACACAGGGAAGGCCATTAATTGGCAATGAATTAATGATACATGTTCAGAAAATGTTTTCTCTGTGCTCAGAACCACTAACAAGATATGTAAGAGATACACACTTAGCCACGTTCTAGGCACTCAGCTTGGGTGACTAGTGTCCCATGATACCCAATTTAGTTGATTTAGAAGGACAAGCTTTTCCAGACAGCAAGTCAGAGCAGGTGCTGCAGAGGTGGCAGTGAGTATTTCTCATCCTGTTAAGGGAGAATTGGATCACAGCAGTTTAATATGTTACACCTGACTATAAAAATCTCTGTATCTGCTTGGTGCAATCAGAGAGTGAAGACACGTATCTGCATCACGAGATGCTGAACATACCAAGGCACCCAAGCAGTTACCTGAGGGACTAAAAATGAGAACACAATAAAAGCAAATTAAAAGAGAAACAGAAACAGTAAGGCAAGAGTAAACAAGCCAGGATGCTACAAGTGCAAACACTTCTCTGTTCTTTTGCAGTATTCTTTGTGTTCATTCTGCGCTGGTTCAGCTGCATTGTTCTGTTCATCAAAACCACATGGAGTTTACAAAGAGCTTAAACAAGCAGAAACAACCCATGATTATTCTAAGCTGTGGCATAGAGCACACTGAGGAGCTGCAGAGAGTTAAGGATGGCTTGTGCAGTGCACACTAATAGCAATAAAAGCCCATTCAATATGCAGCGCGGTGCTTTAATTAACAAAGAATGTACCAGAGATGGACATTAAAAGATGTGTGCCTGATTCCATTGAAGTCACTGCACTTCTGTAAAGGAACCTGCGAGGATACAGCATTCTAACCCGTGTAGGAGTGGTTTTAAGCTCTGTGTGGTTTCATCCTGATGGTGCTTTCCTCCTTGTTTTGCATTCCTTATGTATTTCTGGGTTTCAGCCAGAATCAGAACCAAAAAATGAGACACTACAATACTGAAGGTGTTTCTGTCTGAGAACAGACATGGGAAATCTCATAAGAAGGCATGTTGTGAAACTGCTGGATGGGCTTTTGGAATTTGAAAGATGGGAGTAACTTGCACAAAACTTCACATTGGTGGTTGTTTGTGCAAATTGGATGTAAACTATTAAATCTAATTGGTCTGAGTAATGTCTGTGTCTATACTTACCTCCAGTGGGAATGGATCTGTAGAGCAAAACGGCTGGTAGTGAGCACCTGACATCTTCAATTAGCTTATTTTGGGGGAGATTTACTTCAGATGGGCTCCCAAACTATTCATCTCTTCTGAAATTGGTCTGCAATTTGAACTAAACTATGGTAAATGGAATTTTCTTTGAAAGCACACCTCTTACCCAAGAAGAGATGGCAATGTACATGTGTCTGAAGGTTCTTGGCTATGAGATATCACATCTGAATCTTTATATTTTGAGGGTGTTTTATAGATAATCATCACAGACAATTAACAAATGGACTTTTACCAGGAAAAAAATTAAACAAAGATCTCTTGAATTCCAAAACATTAATCTGAGCTTTCTATGAAAAAATATTGGTGGAAATTTAAACCATTACTTTTTTTTCAAGCAAAACATACCATGTTATTTTGATTCTACATTTCTTGGCTCTTTGCGTCATGCTTGGCTGATTCACTCAGCCAGGTTCCCAAGTCTTAGCTCCGTGCAGACAATGCTTTGGAAAAACAAGATCCATCTGTTAGATGCAGACAACACTGCCACAAAAAAGATTAACTCACATGATATTTTTCTCATTTTCATTCCTAATGTTGGGAAGAACCCAGAACTTCAGTTACGATAAGAAAAAATGCCTGTTTTCATGGACAAAGTTAAGTGACCACTTGGCAGGAGAACTAAGGTACTCCAGAGCTTGTAGCCAAACTTTATAGCCAGCTTAGGGAGACAGGTTCAATAGCTAGATGTTGCACCAGACTTATGACTTTAGCTGATCAGAAGCTAAATAAGGACAAAGCACTGACTAGTACACTGCCCAAGGAGCAAGCAAACAACCTGTGGGTTCCATCATTATTAGTTCAAACACAGACTGGGCTTGCATTTAGCAATGTATGAAAAATAACAGTCAAGCATATAGATTTGGTAGCTGTGAAACCTCTAACTCCCTGTATACCCCTTAGCCTTTCCACATACAAAGAATAGCCTGACCAAAAAGCAGTTCTCACCTGCTGATCTGAAGGAGAGTCACTGTTACCATCAGAAGTAGCGTTAAGCTGACACACATATAGAAGATGTGCATTTTGTACAGTAGAAATAGGGGCGGCACAAGCAGGCAGTACAGCAGGATAACACACTGCGTTCAACATAACTAGCAGCTTCCAGCTGAGCACCCAAAGATAACTACATCTGAATTCAGTGGTCATTCAGTGTCTGCAGCACCCCTGGGGACAGACAGAAGGTTTGATTTCTCCCTGCCTGCTGGCCCGTGTGATAAATACAAGCTGGGATAGCATTACTTGGCCAAAGAGTTTGCTATTTAAATGTGATGCATGTAACTAAGGCCATTTGCACCAAACTTTCGGATCCTCAAGACTCAGGTTATAAACTTACAACCCCCCCTGTCACAACCTGGCATGTTCAATGCAAGAAGAAATACAGCACTGAAATCTTTGCGTGGTGATTATTTTTAACCAGAGAGTAAGTCAAAATACAAAAGAAGGAGGCAAGAAATGAAAGCAAACTATCAAGAGCTGCCAAAGCCACAATGTCATTAAAAAAATCAGCACAAAGCTTTTTAATTTCATATCCTCCATCTTCAAGTCTCAACAGCTGTAAGAATAATTCTTAAATATATGAATTGTCTGTTAGCTAAAGTTTAACAATCTTTATTTATAAAACCTCAAGGTAAAACTCACAGATGACTTCCCATGGATGTCCCTGGAATAGATTTTTAGTGATAGGAATTATCTCAAAGGCTTAACAATTCTGAGCCTGTTGTTACTGGCTTCAAATTTCAGGGACCAGCTGATGCCCTATTGTAAATAATCTTTTAGACTTTTCTGACGTTTTATTAGACTGGAGATAAAGAGGGTTTTGGCTAACGGTATCATATAGCTCTGCTATATGACCACTTTGCTCTTAAAATGTCATTGATTTGAGAGTAATTTTAGTTAAACAGAATTAAAGTTCTAAAGAACAGAAGTTATCCAGTGTCCTGGTTTTGGCTGGGATAGAGTTGATTTTCTTCCTAATAGCTGGCACAGTGCTGTGTTTTGAATTTAGGATGAGAATAATGTTGATAATGCATTGACGGTTCAGTTGTTGCTGAGCAGTGCTTACACTGAGTCAAGGACTTCTCAGCTTCAATTGTCCCGCCAGCAAGAAGGCTGGAGGGGTGCAAGAAGCTGGGTGGGGACACAGCCGGGACAGCTGACCCAAACTGGCCAAAGGAATATTCCACACCATACAATGGCATGCTCAGCAAATAAACCAGGAGGAAAGCTGGCCAGGGGCTGCTGCTTGGGAACAGGCTGGGCATTGATCAGTTGGCGGTGAGCAACTGTTTTTCATTTGCATCACTTGTCTTTCTTGTGTTTTATTTCTCTCTCTTTTTTTTTTTTTAATTTTCCTTTTCATTACAAATTAGCATTATTGCTGTTCGTTGTTGTATTCTATTTCAATTATTACACTGTTCTTAACTCAATCCACTGGTTTTCTTACTCTTACCCTACCTGTTCTGTCCCCCATCCCACCGCAGCGGGAGTGAGCGACTGGCTGTGTGGGGCTTCGTTGCTGGCTGGGGTTAAAGCACAACACCCAGGCTGCTGAGGAAACCCAGATGGCTGCTTTAGAGCTGGTTGAGATGCTGTATCGGTGCTACTTAAAAATAGTGCCAGTAGTTGCAAGAGCAAATGTCCTCTACCTGAAGATAACATTCTGCTTTGCAATTAGGGAATGTTCCAAACTGCAGGCATCTAGGTGAGACTATAAAGCCAGTTTAAAGAGTGTTAAACCCCCCAAATTCCCACTGTAATCCAGTGGAGTCAATTATTGCACTATTTTTTGTAGAACAAAAAAACCTGCAGGGGATCAAGAGTTGGATCAAAAATCTCATCATTTAAGCAAGGTTGAATATTTTGAGTTGAAACCTTGGTCAGCCTAGCTCTATGGCAAGTGCTTATTTTAATACCCTTCTATTTAAACAAACAGAAAAAGCTTCTCTGGTGAACTAACAAACCCCCAAACAGTTAAAACTTAAAGTGATAAGGAAAGATTTCATTTTAATGTTAGGTGCTTTTCCTTTTCTCTCTGGACATAGAGAAATTTTTGTAATGCTGTCCCTTCCTTGGCAATCTTTTCTGTTGGTAATGAAGGTGGCATTACTTGTTCTCTTACAAGAGAACGTGAGCCAAAATGAGCTGCTGACGCTGCTGCTGTTGACCTCTTTTATGAGTATGAATATGTTTTCTTGGAGACGAAATAAGACACATACTGTCTGTCCAGACAGTAAGGAAGAAAGAACAGCACAGATAAATGTGCTGCTTCTGTTTCTGCAGCCCACCGCATAAACGTCTGCGTGAGAAAGGGGTTTGGTACACGTCCTCGTCAGCTGCCTAGAGCCAGGTGAACATACATCACTGACAAGCTATGTAAGATATAGCTGCCTTCCAGGTCACTCGCTGAGAGCAGCACGCTCCTTGTTCCTCAAACTAGATTCTTTCTTTTAGTAAAAGGCAAAGAAGGAAGAAAGTAAACAGACTCAAGAACAGAAAGAGCACCGTGCAGCAGTGGGGAGATAAGTAATCCTCCAGGTGAGAAATATTAATTTTTTTTTGTGGCACAGTTTGGTCAGGGTTTCTCTGAAGGTCAGAGGAATAAAGGTTGAGTGATACTCCGGTGGATGTTGTGGTCTCAAAAGCTTGTGGGGAGGACAGAAAGAGTGGAGGAGTTATTTATGTCTACCCATTTGTGTTGTTGGTTTCAGCACCAAATTAAAAAATCTCAGAAGAGTTTTCTCCATCCTCCACTCAGCTCACAGTTCTTTCTGTTTCAGTTTAGTCCAGGGATTGCCACTGATTTATCAGCAGGACCTCAGCCAAGCATAAGATGGTACTAGCAGATTTAATGCTTGATTATGTTCATCTTTCCATCTTTAATTTTAAGCTAACTTTATAAATAGTTTGCAATTGTACTTTTTTTTAATCTCCATCAATATAAAGCATTAAATCTGTGTTCATCCAACCTTGAAAACAGACATATTTCCTTTTGAAACTTTTACAGGAATCTTTTGCTTTTTAATTCTCATTTATTTCTTTACACTATCATTATGCTACAAAATAGAGCCTAAATGATGCAATACATTTAATCTGCAAAACTACAGTTATTGATTTGATATCCAAGAAGAATTCATCATCAGATTTATACCCTTTCCTTCATTAATTTAACTAGCCTTTCACAATCAGTCTCTAAAGACAAGCCTATGTTAAGAAATATATTTTCTATTAATTCCATATAGAAAAATCAATGTAGTGTCCCAGAACTTAGTGTTAAAGTTCATCTTACTCAAATTTACACAAAATTTTATTCCTTTATATGCCACAATAGTATTTCATGTTGCAGTCTCCAGTGACATGAAGAGAACAGAAACTGAACGGGACTGTAATGAGGCAGCGATTAAATGCTTTCTCAGCACGCACAGCAGTTCTGTTCTTACAAACTCCTGCTGTCCTTTCTGACTTACTGGGGAAGAGCTGTGGGGCGCTACTCTGTGCCTGGAGTACCTCACCCCATGCATCTGGAGCACTACAGCACAAAGTTCAGAAATGTGCATTTCATCCACGAAAATCATAACTTTGCACGTCAGTGGAGACATAAACACAAATGACCTTCACTAACATTGGAAGGGTCTTCCAGGACTCATGAGCATCATTACATGTTGTGACATTTATGGCTGCTTTGCTGTACCAAAAAGCAACATAGTCTCTTGATTACATTTCCAATTATGAGTTTAGTAGACCAATGTATGGAAAGCATATGAATTATGAATTGATTACATTTCCAATTATGAGTTTAGTAGACCAATGTACGGAAAGATATGAAAATCATGCAGCTGAGGTGTTTTTTCTTTAGTAGTGCTGATGCTACATCAGATATAAAGGACGCTGCATGGATTTACTCCAAACTCTAACCAAGAAAAATAATTTTTCTTTATTTCAACTAAGCAGTCAGTTCTCTACAATCATATTTAAGTCATCTGAGCTGTCCAGAGATTTTCTGTTTCTCATGCCAGTTTTCTGAAGCAAAGTAAGGCAGGCTTCACTGCAGTCCAACACCCAAATTTTGCTGCCATGACTTCCAGTAAGTTCAAAAGAGTGAACAGGGTGGGATTGCAGCTGCCCACAATTAGCTTAACCTCATCACAAAAGTCCAGCCTGAGGAGCCTAGTAATGGTAGTAATCAAGTACTTTGCTAAGTATTCAGTCTCATTAGACTTGTTTTCTCCAGGTCTATCCCTTTTTCTACCCTTTCTGCTTTTTTTCCCATAATTAGGATGTCAAAAACCCCAGTACTCAAGTGGGAGACAAATATTAGATTGTGTGATGTTAAAGTGACTTTTGGATGAGGCTAAACTATCCCACAATGCTCCAGAATGCATCTCAATTCACCTAGGGAAAAATGTTACATGAAAATGAAATAGCAACCTGAATCTACAGAGAGCCGCTAAATCACTCCCATATTACAGCTGATATTACTGTGTCTTTAGAAAAGCTCCACAAAGGCTTTCAGACAAGTATGAGGAAAGAAAGCTGAGATATAAACATTAGGCTATTTGTGCAGAAGGCCAAGGTCATGCCAAAGTGTTTTCCTATTTTTCTGGTTCTCATGTTCTGTAAAAAAATCAATATTGCTCTCAGACATGTTATATTGTACATTGAGTTGCATAGCAGTAACTTCACACTGCATCTACCTGACACTCTTTGAAGCTGCTGGAGGCTTGGATAGAATTCAAAATAACAACAGATTCTGCTGAAAAGACTGAATTAGAAACTTCAAATCAGATCTATTTTCTTCAGTTGGAAGTAGTGGAAGTAGTGGATTTATTCCTTTTTTTTTTTTTTTTTTTTTTTTTTTTTTTTTTTTACCCCACGGCTAGGCTCAGCCCTTTAGGAGTACAGCAAAGTGGGCCAATTGAGGCATCGTGTTCTGACCAGGCACTAGCAAGTGAGCTGATTGCTGCAGCGGAGTTGGAAAACCTCTGAGATTGGACTGACCTTGTGAAGACTGAGCGACTTGGTCTTGCCATACTCATGAGAACAGAACAGAAAAGAAAATAATTGTTTGCACATGCAGATTGCCAGCGGTCTGTACTGTCCTTGAACACACAGAATCCATGACCAAGCTGACGTTTCTACTGTGCGTTTAACAGTTGTAATATAAGCACCAAGTCCCACTGAAACAGAGGAAAAAGTCCTGTAGTTACCACATTATATGCTAAAACAGTCTGAAAAACTTCACCTTTCCTTCCTAATCATGTATTCTGCCTCCCTCGGTCACCACATAATAAATGGCCACAACAAAAAATTTGGGTGAGAAAATGTTTTCACTCTAAGAAAACTTAACAGATTTTGAAACTTTTCTTCCTTCCATGTAAGTACACAAGAGAAAAGACATGACAATTTTCACAAACCAAAAATCTCCTAAAAACTAGATCAAATGTTGTCTAATTTCATGCTTTGTTTTTCCTTTTATTGGAAATGAAGCTATTTCTGCAAATGAAAAGAAATTTTAAAACAAAAAGCAAAGCAAGAAGTACTTCCAGGGTGTAAGAAAAGCTTTGGTTGCTAGACCAACCTTTGATCATTTCCACATCAGCTTATTGAAAGGACTGGCACGTGAAATTGAAGGCAAGGTGCCTCCAGATAGGCTGTAATTTGGTCACAAAATGGGACTTTCCAACTGAAAGCCACAGCGAAGTGAATATATCTTGACAGGCAGGTAAATTAGAGAATAACTATGAGTGCTGATGTGATGCCACTGTGAGAAAGGCCGATGCAGACCTACCAGACCGTTTTGCAGTCCAGCATGGGTGGTATGCCAATGTGCAGAGATGCTCCCTAGTCTCCTGTACACCAGGCATCTACCACCTGGCTGCCTGTGCTGCAAAAGTCTCAGTGACGTGTGGAGATCCAGCTCCAGAGTTACATAGCAGAATTTACCAAATTACATTTCAAATGCAATATGCGTTGGCCTTGGCTCTGTCCTGGAACAGGTTAAATTTCAACAAAATCGGTATTTTCCGAAATACAAAATGTCTTCAAATCCCTGCTCAACTCTCTCATAAACTTCTCAGACTCTACAACCCTTTGAAACTATATTCGTGTGCTTTAGGTAGGCATTGTGCCATGTCTTCATCAACTCAGTGTCAGTTGATTCATCTTTCTTATTACAAGGGAAAATGAACCTGAAGAACAAGAAATCTAAAAGAGGATAGTACCTTACAAATTAAAAAAGGACATCAAGATATCAGAAGGCAAAAGAATTTTATTGCAGTCCCTGCAGCAGTGAAATACAAATGACTAAAACGTTTGCTACTGTGAAATTTTAGCTCTGATTTTCTGTTCTAGCATCCAGCCTATGATTTAACCTAGTCAGAACTCTTGGCTGTTGTGTTCTTCCTTGACTTGTGTAATACCCTGACTGAGGACACAGGAGGTAAGTGTCCTCTAATGGCTTGGTACACAATTCCACCTACTTCAATCACAGCTGACAGCACTGAGGCTGAATTTGCTGTGGAAACCCATTCCCCATCATCAATTATTTAGAATTTTGGCTACCACTTGCAGATGAAGTTTTACACATTATGTCTTTCTGCCTGCCCATCCAACACCGACAGACTGTGGGTAATTTCAACCAAAATGATTGTTTTGTCATTGCTGAAATCATGGTGAAGGGAAAATACCTTACACTGGTTTGATTGTGAAGAGTCCTGGTCTTTGTTTCTCTGAATTTTGACTTTTCCCTCACCCTCTGGAGATGCCATTGACATTTGGGAACAGAAAAAATTCTTGTCAATGTCTTTTGCCATTCCTGTAAAAAACCTGTCCAAATTTGATCAAGCTATAAGTCTGAAAAAATGCAATTTACACACCATATGTTTTCTAGAAACTCTGTATTTTGCTATTCTAACCTCCAAAGATTTCATCTGGAGCATCATGCTCTGGTCCAGTCTCAGAGCTCTGATCACCACATCGGGGCATGCTGAAATCTAATGTAACAACAATTCTGTGGAGTTTGCCTTTAAAACAAGTTATGGAAGTCAGGGCACATTTATGTTAATAACACAAGTTTTGTATGAACTATAAATTGGCAGGAATTAATTTAGTAAGGGAGGTCATTATATAAAATGCAAGTATTCCTCATGATGCTGTTGTTTTTATGGTTTTGGAAATTAGCAAAAAAAGACTGTCAAGAAAAAACAGGTAAGGGTGGGCTGAAACAATCCGTTGTATTAACAGATGAAACTGGACATGTATTATGGAAGGAGTTCATGAGGGATGGTAAAAAGTCCCATGACCCATAGCCATTGAACTGGCACCTCTGTAGCAAAATTAAGACACTTTATTGGAAAATGTGAAGATTAACACTATAAAACAGGGGAACCAAGAGCATTAACAGACCTGAGTTGATACAGTAAAGATTTGACCTTCATTTGCCCTGTCTTTTGAGTCTGGCAAAATGACATAATTGCAGTTTCTGCATACATCTGTTCACTTGGCTTGTCTGATAAGGGTGTTCAAGCAAGGCTATGAAACTTGTAGACATAATACTGGTACGGAATCTTTTGCTTTGGAAACAGATCTTAAATAAATCACCCTGATAAAATTTAATTCAAGTGAATTCCTTCAACAGCTATGAGTGCTAAACAGATGTGCTCACACATTTTTTTATGCAAACAGCAAAGATGTGGAGAAGAAAAAAGATTGGGGCCAGTTTGAAGGGAACAAAATAAAGTGTATGCATAAAATAGAGAAGATATCTCCCCAAAACCCTAAAAAGCATCCAAGGTTTCCACATCTGTTCATTGCCTGAGAAAGAGCAACTGTGAAACAGCCATGGGAGGGAAAGGTTTGCTGGCTGACTACTACAGAAAACTTACTAAGAGCTCAGGAACAGACCATTTCATTCTGCAGGAAGACTGGGAAGAATTTCTGTAGAAGGCCTGCTTGCCCAAGTGAGGGGCTTCTTAACAACCTACTGAAATGAAATGCAAAAAAGATAACATTGAAGAAGTGGGGAAAAAAACCATAAGCAACAGGAATATGAAAGTACTGTTTTGGCATGTCTCAAAAGAAGTCCAAAGCCCAGCTAGAGGAAAAACTAGAAAAGGACATAAAGAGCAATAAAAAGGGATTCAACAGATAGGATAGATTTAAAAGAATTTGGAAAAGCTAGGGCTGCTGCCGAATGGGGAGATGGTGTAGTGATGGGTGGCACAGGGAAAGCTGAGACAATACCCGTCTTTCTCGCCTTGATATTCAGAGGCAAAGCCTGCTTTCGTACTTAAACGTACCAGCACGACCTAGAAAGAGCCAGCCAGCCAGCCATCAGCGGGTGAGGAATGGGTGCTGTCATGCTGAGCTGCAGGGACTAATCACAAAGTATATGGCTGAGCCTGGTTACCCCAAATCTGTGGTATAGTTTTTGTCTGTCCTCATTGCTTCATCAAGCAATTCTACCTGCGAGAACAGGGTAAGTGGAACAAACAAGTGGAATAAGAAGTGGAAAAAGGACAAAACAACCCACAAGCATTAGGTATACAGTTGTGTTCAAGTCTTATTCCTGTATGTGGCACAGTATGTGTCAGGATAGTGCATTTGTGTGCCCAGCCTGAGGGGCTGGGGTAGCACAGCTGCAGTGCTGTGTGCATGAAGAAATGCTTATCTCTACCTTTTTCCCTTTGTCCTTCCTGCTCACAACTCCATTCTTCCAAGAATTAACATTTGAATTGAAAGTTCAAAAGGTGTCAGGGCTGACAGGGGTTACTCAGGCAAATCAAAGACCAGCAAAACACCTAGCAATCTGCCCAGAGTCATCACGTCTGCAGCAATAAAAAAAGTCAGTCAAAACCCAGTGATTAAGTCATTAGTTATGAAAGCTCTTTATGTTCAAGTCTTATTCCTGTATGTGGCACAGTATGTGTCAGGATAGTGCATTTGTGTGCCCAGCCTGAGGGG
>JAVJGJ010000062.1:19725020-19740306 GCA_035590215.1 Microhierax caerulescens | reverse complement strand
GGTTGCTGAATTGTATTGTTAAAGGGTTTTTTTTTTTTTTTTTTTTTTTTCCTTAAGTGCAGGCTTTTTCTGAAGTGAATTAGTTTGGGATGTTTGCTAGCCTCCACAGTAAATCTTGTTTTCCATACCTATTTTTAAAGGAATGTTTCCTTAACAAACTGCTAGGATAAACACAGGCCAGGTTCCAAAAAACCCAAGGTAGGTGCTGTGTCTCCAAGGTGGACATGGAAACACAGCTCAGAGGGATTCTCCTTAGGGTGAAATTTCCAATGTCCCCCTGCGAGGTCCAGCAGGTATCTGGTACTTCAGATCTCTTGTGGTCTGAGGAAAGCCAAGCTTTTCTACTCCCTTGCATGCCTCCTCGGGTTCTCACTCACTTGGAGCATAGGGATCTGCTTCTAACCTCACCTTCTGGATATGCTAGGAAAAGTTATTTCACTCCTCCATAAACTCCTGTTTTCAAAATTGCTGTGTACTTGCTTTGCCAGCCTGAGCGCCTGAAAGGGCCCAATAAATAACAACTAATCTGTAGTTCAAACAACAGAATTTTACAGACAGATTTAGGGAGGGAAAAGACTTAGAGCCCAGAGAAATATGAGCATTGTTCTGAAAATAAATAAAAATGCTCCACACATCGTAATTATCATTGCTTCATTAAAGTCAAAGCAACAATTTTACATGTTAAAGATGTTGTTTCTCTACCACTAGGAAGCACAAATTCCTCTTTAATTTTGCCTTTGGTTTTTTTTTTTTTAGTACCTTAAGTAGAATTGTATCTCTTTACAGGCTATTTTCAAACAATCTAGTTCCTGCAATGATTTTTTTTTTCTTCCCTGACAAGACACGGGACAAAGCAAGGCTCTGTGCAGTCACAGGTAGGTTGCCTTTCGTTCCCAAGCTCACTTTGTTTGACACTGAATCAGCAGTTTTCAGTCTTTCCTGGCTTGTCAAGTCCTAAAAATCTCTAACAGAGATGCACCCCCAACCCGCTGAGAGCAGATTTATCCTACTGACCACACTTTCCCCAGCTGGGTTACACCAACTCCTTTGCCCACGGGTCGAATCCCACGGCCGTGCACTATCTGGCAGGCTTCAGTGTGAACAGACCTTTGTTCTGAGACAAATAGCTCTTGTTCTGGGGTCTGAGAAATACACCTGCACGTGCCTACTGAAATATGAATTCACTGTATTTTCGAGCCTGGGAGCCTGATGATGTCTGCATAAACCCGTTACGTCAGTACAGCCCACGGATCTGCACAGGTGTGAAAGCAGATACAAATGGATCCCTTTGCCCCCACCGCCCTCACTGTCAAAGCTATTTTCAGTGCACTCCGGAGTTAGGCTACATTAGCAACTTCAGACCATGACATTGTTTCACACGCACTAATCAAATACTGAATCTATTCAGCAAACTTTGTGTGTGATGTGAAACACAAACACAGAGCTGAATTTCTCAACAATTATACCTTTGGACCTCATCTACTTGTTAGTTATCTTTTTTAATGTTGTGTATCACTTTCTCCACTTCTGTTCTTGTAACAGTATATGCATATATATATATATATATTTTTTTTTTTAATAGCTACCATTTTCTCATCCACTATAGGACTAAGCTATTCATTTTTGAAAAGCGTTGCCTCTATTATCTATGATTCTCACCAAAGGGAGAAACAGAACACTGTTGGTTTTTTTTTGTTCTCTCCCTTGTGGCCCACATCCAACAAAGCACTTAGCCATATATTTGCTTTTCTCCCTGGACTGGGGGTTTGGCTATTGGATAGCACAAATCCATACCCCAGGAGAGATATATTATCCATCACTACTATGAGTCAAAGACACAGATGCCTAAATAGCTGATTTAGACAACTGGAGTAGGACAATTATTTGATTATCCTATAGAAATCCAGAGACTAATGGGCTCGGGAACTCTGTTTGTAATGGAGGTACCTAACAGGCAGTGGGACAGGCTCAAAGCACGTGACGTAACAGCAGGTTGCTTCACGCGTGGCACTCCTTATGCTCTCCAATTATCACATTTCAGAAATTGAAGCATTTCATGAAAACCACTGGACTATAAATTGGAGCCTTCAACACCCAGCTTCTTACATTCACAGTATGACCTGCTCATTATACCCCATTAAAAGGGGTAAACATGGCAGGATAATGGATTCATTTTTGTAGCAGCTATACACTTTGATTTTTTGTTATTTCTACTTTGCTAGCTCACATTGAAAAATCTGAGAACTCTCTTCACTTGCTAATCTATAAATGGCTAGACCCTCATGTTCTGGAATTAAAGTTGAAAAATGACAGAGAAATTGCTCACTAGACAAGCAAGTATTGGCCGTAGAGTTTTGGGGCTTTTTTCGCAAAGTTTAGCTTTGCTTTCTAAATATGCTTTTCTACTTTGCTTTTCAGATTATATCAATCTGAACTGCTAACTCTGAACACCCCTGAAGCTGGTGGTATGAATTTATATTGAAATCCAGACCTAATCCTTCTCAGTAGCTCAGATCCATTTCTAGGTGAACTAAAAGCACTGCAATTCTACCTTGGCAATTTAAATAAATCACCGAGTAATCAGACTTCTAGTCCACATGCACAGATTTGTGTTTGCTGCATATGTCTTTGTGTCTAACGTATGAAATATGGAATCAACAAAAATGCTGAGGATCTACCTGGTAGTTTTCTGGCCCTTGAATTTAAAGGGTATTTTTCAGGTATAACCTGTCCTCAGCACTCTGTCAAAGGAAATAAAAGGCAGAAGGAGGGGAGGAAGAAAGCACCTTTTAAGTCTCCTGAAGCTTTTAATTGAATCAGTGATTCAGGAAATCTCATTCTCCCTTCTGCTTGCTCTGAAACGAAGGAGAGACAATGAGCAGATTTCTGTCAGTTAAACAGATGCTCTGTGCACGCAGGCTTTTTTGTGTTTAATGATACCTTTGACGTTATGATTAGCTTGGTGTGATCTGCTGCTAAGGGTAATCAGTATAGGATTCATTAAATGCCTTTCCTATAAAAATCTGAAGACACTCTTTTAAGCAAGAGAGACTTACATAAAATTAGACTTGTAATGGTACTTCACTCATCACAGGACTGTACTGGCAGTACCATTTTAAGCGTTAAATAACAGCATCTCTAAGATGGCAAAATTATTTGCATTAATTGCCAGTGGAGAAGAGCAATAAAGCTTCTGTACTAGCACGTTGTGTACCTAGTTGTGATTAATGGTATGGTTAAACTTCATATCTCTTCCTATAACATGATTAAGAGGAATAGGCTAGCAGATGAAGCTCAGAACCAAGATAAATGTACCTTTTCAGTGAAACTTCAAGTCTTAGCCTAAGTATTTACTTAAATGCTATGTGAACATCTTCAGGTGATGCATATTTCGCTAACCCCATATTTAGGCCTGTTTACATTTAATCAGAATGTGGCTTAATTTTTCTTAACAGCAGAAGCCAACACTAACCTTCATTTCCTTTACAACCATGTAGAAATTATGCAGCTCCATCAATGCAAAAAGATTAACAATTCTGTGAGGCTGAACCATAAATTCTGCTAAGAAAATCTTTCTTGTAATTTTCTTCAATCCACTTTTCGTGTAGTAGCATAAGGTTATCACTTGGTTTATGTAACATGGGCTAATAAAGCAGAGGATGTTTTGCATGTAAAAAAGGTGAGATGGGAATAACTTAGCAAATGAATGTGGCAATTTTGCTCTTCTAGCCACTGATACAATGATACAATTATTATTTGGAGGAGGAGATAGGGAGGCTCATTTTTGTTTTGGCTTTTTTTCTGGCAGAATGGGTGGGTAGTTGAGCTTGCTGAAAACAGCTTCAGCTAGCAGAGTGATAAAAGCATTCTTGGTCTCAAGCACTGTAGCTATTGTATGTCTCTGGCCAGAGCTAACAAAAGTTCACTGGAGGGGAATTTCATTTATCGGTCCTTTTCGGCAAAACCAGGCTCTTCTCTTCAGACCTTGGTCTGGTGGCTGCAGCATCCCTACACTGGTCTGGCTGGGAGAGCTTTCAAGGAGCTTTTAGGCTAAAATCCCTCTGGTTATTTAACCTGACAGCGTGAAGGGTGAACGTACCTTAGAAGGACAGCAGAACGCTGAGAAAGCCCCAAAAAGTAAGTAGTGCTGTTAGCATAAGGGGCAGCCAGCTGTGAGATGGCAGTGACTACGCTTGGGCTGGAGAGGAAAACCAAACAGGATTACCGAAAATATCTGAACAGCAGCCAGCAGGACTGCTCTGGCCGGTGACATTTTCACCTGGGACATGCTGACGCTAAAGCAGGACGGATGGAGGCAGTACCCCTACCTTTTACATATGTGCCTGTAGCCTGCTCCAGAAGGGCTCCTGCTCGTCTGGACTTGTTCCAGACACCCTTGGCACATTCCTCATTTCTGCCTAGAAGTTGTAATGCATTTGGATTTTAAACGTTTGCCTAAGTAGTTCTGTGCATGAAAATGTCTGGTTTCTCTCTCAAAACCCTCGCTCCCCTTTGACTATTCTTAGCTCTCTTTTATCTTATTAAGGAAACAGCCTGTTATTTGCTAAGAATGTGTTCGGTGTGCTATCCAGTAGGCATTTTCTCCCTATAAGTTGGAAACCACACAAACAACTAGGATCAAAATAAAACAAAAGTCATACAACGCTACTTATTATCATTAGAGAGGCACCACGACATGTTTTGTCCTGTGCATATAGCGTGCTGTAGGATAGTGAAATTAGTAAATCCAAGGCCACAGCGTTCAGGTGTTTTTTCCTCTGCTGCTGTTTGGAAAATATTTTTGTTAATATAGTCACAAATTAAATTTTGAAAACTGCAGGAAGGTACTAATAGCAATAGCAAGCTTATAATCTTTAAATAGGTTTTTCAAATACTGCAATGCATGCCATGTATTGTGATGGGAAAAAATGGATTCTTTATGTTGCTTTTTCATAACTACCAGACCTGTTTCTTATCTGAGGGTTAATGAAGAAGTATGTTCTGCTCTGATGGTGATGAATGCTAAGTAACTGGGAAAGTTTGGACATTTTCACTCCATCTGTTTGTTTTCTTCAAGTTTTAAATGCACACAACCAAAACCTCTTGCATTATCTTAAAAAAGCTTTAAAATGCAGTATCTTTGAAAGACTTGAATTTTAAAAAAAGTATAGAGCCCAGATAGAGGATAACAGAATGAGCAGAGAATTTCTCATTGTTCATGGGAGTCATCAGAGCAACAGGTGACTCTGAAGAAGCTGTGAGAACCTCTCCTATATGGCATGCCAGCTCCATCACACCAGGGAAAGGAAGGAGCTGGGGTGGACAAGAGATTAGCTCAAGTCCTGAAATAAAAGGTTTGATAATCTCTGCCAAAGTTTTTATCATCTAGTAACTCCAGATATATTTGTAATCCTCATTGCAAATTCCAGAAAATTCCACTACCTAGTAGCATAGCAATTTTATTAAGTATCTGTATGTAAATAGAAAAATGCACTATTTACAGCCTTTCTGCACGCTTCCTCTACGTACATAACTGAGAATTAAAGCATTAGTTTGATCTGCGTCCTTCTTACTCCTCTCATCTCCTTCTGGTGTTTTGGGGATGGGATGTCTACACAACATAATACCACGGTGAATCCACACCATAATTTAGGAAAGCCAGCAGGATATTTTCTATGTTTTCACCAGCTCTGCACCCACTGTGCAATAGCAGATGTGTGGCTGTCCCTGCCAACGGATTCTGTATGTGTTGAAAGTTTATTTGAGCTCAAGGAAATATTGTATTAATGAATGCAAAGGAAATGCATTGAGGGTTACTACGTTCACAGAAATCATACGCAGCTCCCAAAGCCCCTGATCTGAGAACAGCTGAGAAGACTGTTAAGGGGAACTCTTACATGTGCTTGCCTTGTGTTTACCCCAGCCCAGGCACCCGCAGCCCCTCTAAGAGGCTGGATGTGGAGTAGGGAGACCACTGGTTCCACTCAGTTTAGCCGTTTCTAAACCTGTTTTGTCGTGGCATCTTACGGACTAAGATTAAAGTCCAGAAATGGGTCTGAGCCTCAGATAATCAGGTCTCTGGCTGTTATTAAATCAACACACCTTCAGTTCCTAGACTGAATCCTGGTCCTTTACATGAACTAGAAAGATGAATTGAACAGAGTGGAGAGCAATAAAGATTAGTAGCTTTGAATCCTGGATGACTGGTCTATAGTTGTTAAACAGAAGTAGTGATGCAAAAGTTATGAACGTTGTGCCAGATTGTTTGGAGGTTATTTTTTTTAATTTTAATAGATATTACTTACTGGTTGCTGAGATGGGTTTACAAAGTGATTTGACTAAAAGCCAAGTATGTTGCAACCAGACAATGAAGATCAGAATCTGACCCCCAGCTGGAGAGAAGGGGTTTCCTTGTTATGAAAATATACTATTGAATGCTTGAAAGATTTCTTATTTACAATAAAAGCTCAAACTACATGAAGAGCTGTTAAGTTTCTAGAAAGTGAAAAACTGGGAAACAGTCCATGATCCAAAGGAAAGTGTCATCATGTTCGATAATGCTAATGTGATGATAATGATCAGAAGTTGATTAAGACTACACATGTCTCTGTAATGCTTTCAGCATTTTAATCCACATATGCCTGTTAAGGGACTAAATGTTAATATATAACTCCACATAGTACATTCAAATTTCAATTAGCAATTCAATATTTCTAATTGACCAAGACGGACCCCACATAAGTATAGAAAATAAAGGACAAAATATGTTTAGGCTAGTGCATTTTACAGGGAAATAAAGAAGAGAAAAATAAAAAGAGGAAATGAGAACTGATATTAAATTTTAGCTTATAGACAGCAACATAGAACACAGAGATAATATAGTAAAGGTGAAAAGGTTAAGGAGCCTCATGCATATGGAAAAGCTTTTAATTACTGCTGATATTGACCCGCTGCGTAACAAGGGACTGGACCCTACAAAGTACACCAGAAGGACAGGGCTACCTTGCGGGAGGGACACTTGCTGACTTCATCAGCCCTGTGTGCAACTCGCAGCGTCAGCAGCTCAGCTGCTACTGAGAGTATGGGGATTGACAGAGGAACCAAGCCCAGAAACAAGCTACCTCACCACAATTTTTTGGAGTTTGCAAAATCTGTTATATTGTGTGATGAACCATGATTATGCTGATCACTGGAAGCACCTGGTTAGCTTTTGTTAGCCTTCAGTTGGTATTCAGCTTAGCCTTGGAAGCTAAGCAGGTCTGTGGACAAGGCTGAGCAAAGACCAGGAAAATCTGTTCGTTCTGACATCTGCCTACCTGGACAGCTACCCGTGCTACATCATTCCACACCTGACCAGCTTCATAGCAAAGGCCATAACATTAATTCCGTTGTATCAAGACCTGGCTTGCAGCAAAAGCGTATCTTTTGGAAAGGTGCTTTAGTAAGAACATCAAAAGACTGAAAATCTACTTTCTCCCCACGTTATTTCAGTGGTTAGCCTCTTACTGTTACAAATGGGAACTTTATTTCTGATCTGCATTTATTGTCTTTTACTATGCCTGTTCCATCTATGCGCCCATGTTACAATCTACTTCACTACGTTAAAAGTTTTATTTCTCTCAATCAACTGCTTTGTAAGCATCGTTAGTTTCCTGCCTCCCACAGTGAACACAGACGAAAGCCTGGCATATCTCAGCATGAGGAAACTGGTGGGGCATAATCCCCTCGGGGTTATTGCAGAAAGAAAGGGTTCACCCCCAAAAAAAGTCACTTTATCCAACTCTTCTGCCCTTTCAGCTGCCGTATGGAGCTGACACTCCCGATATCACCCACAAAGCCTGTAAGGATCAGTGGGGACACGTACATTTTATCCTTTAGAAAACAGAAAAAAAACACCCCTGTTCACTGAAATCAACTGAACTTTTTAAATACTATTTTTTTAATCTGCCTGCACAACCTAGAAAGCTTTAGTCCCAAGTTTCGTATTTTCTTCTCATGCAGCTAGGTACTACAGGTTATCTCATAATAAGCACTAGCTCTCTTCTTTCACCGTGAAACACAGCCAACAGAAGAGCAAATTTAAGTAAAACAAGTGGAAGAAGCAGAAAAATAAGCATTTTCCTTTTTGAAAAAACCACAAAACCATCACCAGTAATAAAATTCAAATGTCACCTCAATTTAGGTACATAGGATTGAGCTATCAATCACAGAAAAAAATTCTGCTTGCATCTGCATTGTGGAAAAGTACATTTCATCAATTCAGGACCACAATTCCCTCAGACATTTTCCTCCTTGCTCTTTACTGGATTTAGTACTACAAAACCAAAGGATATCTTGGGCAAAGCATATTTTTCTAAAGTTATTCTAGGACATCTACGTAGGATGTGTGAAATAATTCTTCTACTCTATTTACTGTAAAGAGCTGCAGCTCAAGAAAAACAACAGTTTAGGGGATATAATCTTAAGGACACAGATCTACTAGAAAGATTCCAGGAAAATAATTTAATTATTGCAGGTCTAGAAAGCACAATCTCTGGAGAAAGACCTAAAAAAAGATGTTTAGCATGAAGGAGGACATGGTAAATCTCGAGGTAGATAAAAGGAACTTATAGAAGACAACTCTTTTCTCTTTATACGATGTAATGGGTCTAAATGCACCCAGAAAGACTGAGGTGAAGTGGTAGGAAAACCTGATCTAGAACATGGAAACACTGAAGTTTTTTAAGAGTAGGTTATCCAGACATTTGTCAGGACTGATTACATAAAGATGATCTGGGCCAAAGGAATGGAGAAAGCAATCATCTCTTAAAATACTGCCCTGTCCTATTTTCCTTTGATCTAATCTCTTTCCTGTTGGGTCAATGAGATTTGCTCAGCGTGCACACTGTGTTAGCCCTTTTAAAAGGGCTAAATTATTTGATTGCTCATTTCTAAACATTAATTCATTCAAATTTCTTTTCATGGTATGTGTAGATTATTCTGTGAAAACACTTTATTATTACTGTGTTACGTGAACACTTGATAAGTGTCAAATTTTGAAAATAAAGGCTTTTAGTTCATAATAAAACTAACATTTATAATGCATACGCATGAGAGACTATTACAAAGGCATTAGAATTGAAGAAGGAAAGATTTTCAGTTTATGAGAGAAGGCTAGAAAAGCAATCAAAAATGAGAAAAATCTCATTTTATGACACGTAAAGGATATTAAAAAGAAATGTGGCTGGAGCTTGCCAATGACAGAGGGTACTATCTGGTTCATAGTTCTACAGCATATTTCCAGGTATCCCTTACTACCTAAGTACTTAAGAGCATGTGTAAAGTTAAGTGTGAGCTGAAGTGTTTGTTGATTGCCAGAAAAAGACAGACCACGGCTGGTAACTGAAGAGATGCTCTGGTGGCGTGGCAGTGGCACTGGAGATGTCTACTGAAAGGACTGGACCGCTCCAAATCATTTCACAGGAAATACCTAATGGATGAGATCTAATGATGTCGCAGTTATGAAAGGAAAATGCAACCACTAAGAGGTCAACCATAACCACTTATGGAGAGGAGGGGGCTCAGGGGGGACCTTGTTGCTCTCTACAGCTCCCTGACAGGGGGTTGCAGGCAGGTGGGGGTTGGTCTCTTCTCCCAGATAACAAGCGACAGGGCAAGAGGAAACTGCCTCAAGTTGTGCCAGGACAGGTTTAGATTGGGTATGAGGAAAAATTTCTTCATTGAAAGGGTGGTCAAACTTTGGAACAGGCTGCCCAGGGAGGTGGTGGAATCACCATCCCTGGAGAAGTTTAAAAGACATGTAGGTGTGGTGCTTAGGGACACGGTTTAGTGATGGACTTGGCAGTGGAGGTTAACGGTTGGACTTGATGATCTGAAAGGTCTTTTCCAACCTAAAATATTCTATGATTCAAGCAGACATTTTATACTAAGTGCCTTTGTACCTCACTTGTGTGCACATTGTTATGCATGATACTAATAGGAAACAACGCAGATGTGGCAGCAGCTTGCAACCAAGCCAAACAGCCTCAGCACTGAGATAAAGCTGCAAGGCCAGGTTCTCAAAGAGGATACAAAGACTTAGTTACTTGATCTTTGGGATGTTCAGTTCAGAGACAAATGGAATTAACTGTAAGAGCGATTCCTCAGCCTTCCATTTTTCTTAGTTAATAGTTGTTTTGCAGCCCAGAATATCTGAATAATTCTCAAGAGCTCTGCTTGCAGAAATGTATAAAATTCACAGTCCATACTATAAAATGCAGGCTAGTTAGCCTTATTAAAAGCAAAGCATTCCAGAGTTGTCTAGAAAATAGCGGAGAAGAGATCTGCTGCCAGTTTCAGTTCTCCAATTTCATTACCTCTTTTATGAATCCATCTACTACTTGTAACTAACTTTGTAATATACAAGTGCAAATGCTTGAAGGCTTCTCTACTACATTTTGCAGCTTGATGATGTTGCTATATCTCATAAACAATCCTTCTATTCTGCTAAGAAAACTCTGATGAAATAAATACATAATACTCAGAAGCATTGCATAGTTGCAGCATATTAGGCACTAATACCGCAACATTGACCCAAGAAAAATATCCATGTTATTCACATTGTTTTCCATGCTATGTTATTGAAGTAATAAGCATTTTCTCATTTGCAGTATCAGATGTGATTCACTAATCTAGAAAATTAGATTTCTGAAAGAACACAGATTACATTTGCCAAGTACAAAAAAATCTATCAGAATGACGCCATTTTTTTTAATAAACTTTCTGTGTGCAAAAGCGATATAGAAGGAATCAATATGATTTTTTAAAAAAATCCCTATTATCTTTCATTTATTCAAATAGAGACCTTAGCCTTAATTAAAATAGAGCTGCATAGACCTGAGGGAAGCACATATATATAATTCCTACAATTATTTATTTATCATTTTAATTATTTATTATTATGAAGGGTTTTTTTTTTAAGCTTGCAGGAGTTTAATTAAAGTTACAGTAGGTTCCAAGAATGAAAAGTACACATAGAGAGCACTTTCATATATCAAACTGAAGTCAAAATTATTTCAGTGCATGTTAATATCTAAGCAACTCTATTTCTGTAGAAGTGGAAATAAACAGTTACACACACACAGAGTCTCAAAGAGGGTGAGAAATCATGGGTAAAATTAAAGTCTACATAGCCAAGGTAGTGGAGATAGGAAACAACAGCTCTCTAGCCCGATGGTACACCTCTTAAACAAGAGTAGCAAGAGTTAGCTCTTACTAGACCAACAACTTAGCTGCACACATGGCTTTAATTCCGGGTCAGTTTGGTTGAGTAGTCAGGTATTCCCATTCAGTAAAGCTCTGTAGTGCTCATGGTGGCCTGACCCTCCTCATATTCCCAACACAGGAGCAATGGTACGGTGACGGAGAACACAGCTGTGGTTCTTTGTGCTCCTCATGCACTCTCAGGGAGCAAGGGCTCAGGCTGGTGGGCCTCCAAATACCAAAAGCAGATGCTAAATGGCAGCTAAGAACGTGTGATGAGCATTCAGCTACCTCCACTCCCCTCCTGGGTCAAGCGGGCACAGATCTCACCAAGCCCATTTGGACCAAAACCTTTTGTTTGACACCATCTCTCCTCAGGGACTCTTCGGAGCAGGGTCTGTGCTCAGTGATGAAGTTGCTGCAACAGTTTGAGTGTCACTGGGGGGCTGGTGCAAACCCGGCCTCAGGTCATGCTGAAGCCCCCTCTCTCACAGTCTACATTAATCAAGGCTGATTTAGGCTGTTTTTAAATTAACCTCCCATCAATGTGTTCTCACTATGGCGTGGTCAAACCATGCTAGAAGTACATCCCAGGAACGTTTACTATGCTAACAGATTAGCCCAGAAATGTCAGCAAACATCCATGAATCCTAATTAACAGGTGAAGCCAACTGTTGTTCTTGGATATGCACAGATGTGTGATAATGGACCGCACTGCAAACTGTGAACGGAGGTACAGGCGCATCGGCCAGCTAGAATCTTTTAAAAGCAGCTTCCTTCGGGATTAGACTGTTACCAGACCAAGCAAGCAGCTGCTTTTTGCTGAGGTGTTCAGCAAAGAGTAAGGAAAAGTGAAGTATACGTTCCAGTGAACTGTGCTCAGCCGTTTCTTACCTGGTTTAACGCCCAGTACAACCACACTGGGGAAGTTGCTCAAAACCTTCATCTTGTCACGTTTACTACTTAAAACATTTGCTATCAGTCCCACAGCCTTCTGTGGGACTTTCTGGTTCAGTCTTGCTTCAAACTCACCAGGCTGAAAGTACAAATGTTTATGGGGGATCTGCACAGAAAAATCTCTGCCTGCGAAGTTTGCCACAGCATCTACAGCAGAAGTAGCTCAAAGGTAACTCTCACAGCATTGCTACACCAACCTTACAGGTTAGAGGAAGCCCCCCCCCTTTGTTTACAGTAATTGAATGTTGAAGGAAAAAAAAAATAGTGACCTATTTATGTTGCATCTTCTTTAGGCCTAGAAGTCTTTGTAATAATTAATGTTAAGAAATTATGTCGGAATATTCATATATATGCAAAGATTTGAAAGCTTTGTCAATGTTAAGGCAAGTGACATAATGGTAAAGCATAACCTAAGTTTGCTTAAGGTAAATTGGCACCAAAACTGTAACATTTCTTTGAGCTAGGTGTCAAGCCATACCAAGAAGACAGGAAAAAATGGATGAGCGTGGTGGTGGGCAGCAAAGGGCATGCTCTGTACCTGTGCCTGGGCAGTACAGGACACTTTTAACTTACTGCCATCACTGAAATGTTTGAAGAAAACACAGTAAAAAATCCACCCAATCTGATTTCCAAGATTTTGATGAACATATGGAACATCCTGCTGGCGAGCAAGTGAGGTTTACAGCCATATGCTCAGACAGTCTCTGGTATGAATATTGCAAGTCTGCATCGTGCCAAGAACTGATCATGTAAATTTCTATTTCTGATTACGCTGTATAACGATTATACTGACCTAGTTGAGCTTGATTACCCTGGTGTCCAAAGGAAAAATGCTGAGGAGAAGAGTATTTTTTTTTTGTTTTTATCATCGTTGCTGTTATTTGGTGCAGCGAGTTTGTTTTTGTTTGTTGGGGTTGGGTTTTTGTTGGTTTTTTTTTGTTTGTTTGTTTAATTGCCATTCCACATATGCCTGATGCTGAATAGGAACTCTGAGGACTGGTCTGAACACTATGCCAAATACATGTTACACAAACCTCACCTACCTTAAATGCAGAAGGTCCAGCAATCCACTGATGACCTACCTGCACTGAGGACAAGAAAAAGGTGGCACCCAGGAAAGAAGTAGACAAGGACAGAGGAATTTCTTGGGGGAGACAGATGGCCAACACCTGCCGAGACCCCTGAGGAGACCTGAAAATATTTCCTGGGCAAGGCTGGGAGATGAGCAGTGCAGCTTGCTTTCTAAGAAGACTAGATCTAGAAAGAACCACAGAACTGTTACTGACAGATTTGCTTAGGCTGGAAAAGTGTGAAAACTGGAAATGCTTGCCTTTTGGCTCCTCCTGGGCTGCAAAGCAAGGAATCAGCAGAATACTTGCCAGCTGACCTCAGTGAACTGGAGACTTAAAACCACAAGAATTTAGGTCCTGACATGTCCAAGCACATGAAATCTCCTGGAAGACCAGCCTGGGAGAATTCTCCTGAATCCACAAAGACACCAAGAAGAGCAGATTTAGTGGCTGCAACAAGAAAAAGATTTGGCCCTGGTGAAGAATGATTTGCCACTGGGGGCATGTCCCTAGCAAAGAACTGTTTGAAGCACCTGACTTTATATGCAGTGATGAAGGCTCCAAGTACAGAGCAAGTTCATTAAAAGAATTAATGAAATCATAGGAATGGGACAGGTGAGATTTCCTTGAGCCTCATATTCCCATGTAGAGAATTATCTACTTGTTTTGTTGACAATTACTATATTTGGTACAACAAAATCAGAGTACAGGGAAAACTCTTCAGTTAGCACTGTGGCTGGAACCAACGTATGCCGGTATCTAAAGGTCTGATGAGTAAGATTGTAGTGAGACAAGAATAACTTGGAGTTACACAATAACTGTCAGATAGCTGTTGGCAATTACAAGGTGCTGAAGTTATTGAACTGTAGTATTTGTGATTCTTACCTGCCTCTCTAACCATGATTATGTAGATCCATGTTTTAACTTCTAAATGATAATTTATTTGGTTTTTTAATAACTCAGACTATTGGTAAAATGCCAGTAATCAAAAGTAAATGAAAATAAGAAGGTTAAAATTCACAAATTATATATTTTCTAAATAATAATATTTTTAAAACATTTCCCAGTTATCAAGGTTACAGCTAGAATGATACCTATGAAGATGAAAGAACTTGCTACCTGTCAAACCCACATCATCTTCAAACAACCTGTTTGTGCAGTATCACTCAAACAACATATTATTTCACAGCTGTAACAAGGCCAAAGTTGTATTAAGCTTGAACAGAAGGGATTATTTGTAATACAATATTAGACAGCCCATTCCAGGAGACCGAGGCATTTCAACAGAACTTCAAATTCAAATTTCAACAGAAATTTCAAAGTTCAACAGAACTTTGACAAATTAGTCAAAGTCAGCAAGGCTCTTGAACAGCAAAGCAAAACATCTGATAAACAGCTTAAGATTTAACAACTACCTCAGAGAATTTCTGAGTATTACATAGAGTACTCATCTTCTGACCCATCACGTCTTCAGTAGAAGCAGAAGTAAACACACAAATGAATATTTACATGTTCACAATAAAAAAGGGAATATCTTGATATTCTCAAATGTCAAACCAACCTTAAAAGAAATTTCTCTTTTACATATGTTATTTACCTGTTGTCCTAACCCCTGATTTTTGATAGAACAGTAGAGCATCCTGGCTCAGCTAGCAAGGTGGACTGACCAGACTGGAGGCGAGGCAGAGGAAAACTGCCATATGTCTTGTAATTCCGTTCTGAAAGGCAACACACAGAAACCTCTAGTTTCCAGTCTCTGAAATGAGAAAATAGTTTCCTTTCCCTCCTGAACTTGACTGAGAGGTCTTTTATGACAATGACAGTTTCACGCCAAGATTAGGTAAAATGCTGTGGAGAAACAGTAACAGAGTTTGTGTGCATTGACAGGGAATTTGAGTGCAATAGTACTTGGGAGGTTTACTTACCCTCCTTCCCCTTTGTGCTGGTTTTGGCTGGGATAGAGTTAGTTTTCTTCCCAGTAGCTGGTATGGGGCTGTGTTTTGGGGTTGTGCTGGGAA
>JAVJGJ010000062.1:19711618-19724723 GCA_035590215.1 Microhierax caerulescens | reverse complement strand
GCGATGGCCGAGCCCATGGGAAGCAGTGAAGGAATTCCGTGGGTTGCTTTGCTTGTGCACATGGCTTTTGCTTTACCAATTAAACTGTCTTTATCTCATTGCATGAGTTTTCTCATTTTTACTTTTCCAGCTTTCTCCCTCACCCCTCTGTGAGGGAAGCGAGCAGCTGGGGGGGTTAGCTGCCAGCATTAAACCACACACACACACATCCCCCACCCCCTTTACTAGCAACAGAGCACTCTGTAATCTTTTATAAGAGGGGGATTCAAAGGAAACCAGATTTCAGCCATCAGAGGTAAAAGCTCAGAAGCCCTTTATCTGACTTAATAGAATTTTCTCAGTTCCTGTAGCAAAGAAACAGTGTCTTTCTTGTGTCACTGTGTACCTTACACGAGAGTGAAAGGCTGTTTATTTTAACTTTTATAAAAGCCTAGACCCCAAAACCTGGTGCCTTGCATCATGCACTTTATCTTTCTGACTAAAGGATAGGCTGTACTCATACTCAAAAGGTGACAAAGAACTCAAGAAGAGAATAATGTTACGACAGCAGGCTCACTATCTGGGATGAAGAGGCTTCTTCAAAGAAACAAGCAAACAGAGCAATGTAAACTGTAAGATACAGATGAGGGAGAAGGAAGGTAGATGCTTGTGTTACAGATATTTATCTTGCAAAACTTGTACACAGGGAACATATTGACTGGTTGCACAGAAACGCTAGCGCCTAATATGAGAAGGTAGGTCAGGCTCTTCTGCCTCTCTGGATCCTTCCTCTTCTCTCTTCTCCTGCTTTGTATTTAAGATTTGTCTTGGAGTTTCTGACATAGATTTTAGACAATCACATAAGGAACACTCGACTCATGTATTACAGGGACTTTGACTATAATCTAGATGGACTGCCTGGGCTATTTACATTAAGACAATTTCTTAGGGTAGCAAACTTCTCTTAAACTGCATTTGACAGCAGATGGATGTCGATTTGATTTGCATTATGCCCATCAGATTCACTGCCTAAAGGCTTGTAACAAGGTCCTCAAGAAGGAGACTTTCAGCTCTTGTCTAAAGCATCTGCATGATTCCTCCAAGAAGGCAGGAGACCTGTAGGTCTGTCACAGGACTCTAGGAACATCACAAATGTGATAGAGAACGAGCATATTATTTCAAAATTTGTCTATAATTTCACAAATTCCTGCCACGTTTCATAAACCTTTAAGAAATATGATGTTTATTTTACATCCCATGGGATATCATCTTGCAGAACAATAAAACACATGGAGGCAAACTGAGAACCAAACAGAACTCTAATTCACTACAGATTTTTCAGTATAATTATATTTCACAGCAATAACTCTGCGTTCTTTGCAAACAAATTTTCTTGAAGGAAATTGTTTTTTTTTAGCAGAAAAGCGAACCAATAAAAAAACAGCTTTTCTTGGAAACTGAACAATTGGAACTTTGAAAATAATTTAGTCTTCCCTTATAGCTGTTCCCTAGCAGATGAAAATGAACAGAAAACATGAAAGTAGTGAACACACGCATGGAGTGGAAGAAACCAAAGCATGCAAAGCCTGCCTCCTTGGAATGGCTGACCATGGGAAGTGTTAAAACTGAGATTATGTTCTTGAGGGAGGTGTCTGGGGCATGATGTTTTGAAAAAAGCTGTGCTGGCAGCCATTACAGGACTAACTACCCCTTCAGAAAGTCTGCAGTGTTTAAAACTGTGTAAGACATTTCAGCCAGCATCTGTTCGATGCAATTCTCTCAGCTCTGTTTTACATGCTATGACCTTAGTTTTATCATGACAAATGCCACGCAAGGGCTTAGAAGTCTGTTAAGAGAAAGATCAAAGACAAATTTCTTCCTCCTCATAGTTGTAGCATTTGCATCCACTTCCAGTGGCTTCTGTCTTGTAAATGGGCAACCCCTTGTGAAGTACTGTGCTTGCATGGTGACTTCTGCAGACATGAACTTTGGGTTTCCCTCTTCATAACACCTCTGACTGACTGCAATGGTAATTCCTAACCCAGAGACCACATGATCTTTTCTTAACATTTTCTATAAGCTTTTGCATTAAAAAAGCAGTATTTCATGAGGCAAGAAACAATTTCAAAAACAGATGGTCGTATAGTTCTGTTCAAAGAAAAACATCTTCCAGTGGAAAAATAATTCAAAATTTTTTCATTATCTTTAAACAGATAAGAACTATATCATGAAGAGGTAAAAAAGGGCACTGTCTCCCTTGGCTGCCCTAGAAATCTTATACGATGAGAATGCTTGACACCATCTTACTCAAGGCTGCTATAGCTCCATCACTCTGCCAAGGCTCAGCAAAGCAAAAAGAACATGCAGCGGTGGAAGCAGCAATTATTTCAGTCCCATACTAAAGTCCTATTACGAGGCTAGAGAGGACACCCTTTTGGATGCCAGGATACCTCATGCTTCTGAAACTCTCTTTCTACTACTACAGAGGGTCCCCATCCCAAGCCAAAGCCCCAGGTTTCCTGTCTCACAGCCTCCCCCCTCCTGCTGCAAACCTCCTTGCAGCATTTCCCAATTCTTTCTACCTGTCAAGGACTCGCCTCTCTTTCCAAGTCGTTGTGTCCCCACAGCGCTCACACGTCAGCCTACCGCTCTGCCATGTCTCAGTCACGTCTGCACTCTTGTCACATCTCACTTCCTCTGTCCTCTTCCCTCTCACATAAGAGCTGGTGCCCAATATAACAAGTCACTTTTTGGATGCCAGCTTTGACCTATTAAAACACACAGCCCAGAAAATTAACTAGACCAGCCTGACATGCCTTGATCTTCACAGATCTAGGTAGCTGTTACTCATCTGCATCTTGTCTTCTAAGTCTGTCCTTATGTTCGTGTTCTTATGTATTGCTTACATGATTTTTTATTCCATAATTTATGCAGTGATTAAAATTACATAGAAAGATTTACAATTCCCTTGCTACTCTTTCTTTAAGGCATGGAGACTGTGCTCACCCTTCCTCTATCATCCCTGAACTCCCAGGGTTAACTGCTAAGAGTTCTGTGATTGCTCCACAGATTACCAGACTTGTGATTTTTAAGTCACACCATCCCACCAGGTTAAATGACTAACCAGGACCTCTGATAAATTGGAGGGCATAGGCTGTTTCTGGAGTGAACAGCTGGGTTTAGCTGGCATTGAATCCTTCAGTAATTAAAACCAGCTTCCAAGTCAATGCATACAACAAGTTCAGGGATCAGGAAAAGAATTAATTAACTTCTTATTAAAAGCTAATAAGCCAAAATAAAATTCAGATAGGCTTGGAAGTAGAGACATGATCTTTCTCTGGGCTTTCTTTCAGGTGAATGCAAGAAGAAATCAATCACAGCTTCTTCTGCTATCCCTGTCTGTACTGCACCAGGGAGGTGGGGAACACCAACAGTTCCAGACCCACACATTTAACTTTCAACTCTGGACGTTATAGCAAGTCCCAGAGAAAGGTACATCACTGCTCCAAAGGGCAAACCCCTTCATCCTTGGGTTTGGTTATCCAGAATGCAGTGGATTGCCTACACCCGTGTGGGAATCTTCACCTGAAAGGGACTAGCATTTCCAAAGGAAGCTTTTACTCACAACCCTGCCCAGGGTGACAGGGTGGCACTTGGAGCTTACTGGCACAACTCTCGTGATAACAAACTGCCAACTAGTAACTGGGTAAGATCTCACAGAAAGCTGGGAAGAAGAGCAGAGCCAAACTTTCTGGCTAGACACAAACAGTGACAGCTCATAATATTAATGTGCAGAAGTAAATTGCTGTGCCAGAATAATTCTGGGCACGAGCAAACACATACTTAGCATCTTCATGTTCTGCTAGGATCCTCTTGTATTTATTTTGTCTGTAGCAAACTAAAGATGTAGACTGCATTATAAGTGGACAGTTTCAGACTTGTTTCTTTTCCTATCAGTCACAGCTGGATTCTTAATAATAACAATCAATTTTATAGCTGCTATCTAGTTGCTTATCTCTGTAATTTTGTTCTATTTTTTGAAGTTTTTTCTATTCATAGGCTAATGCTGGTTTAGATAAGGCACTTGCTTAATAACATTACAAGCTGAACTTAAGAAGGGCAGAGATTAGAGTATGAAAGGAATTTTTCTGATGCACATTTTATAATGTAATAATCGGTAGTTAAGCAAGACAGTGCATCACTAGAATCTTGATTAGTAAGCAACGTTCACTCTCTTTCATTGTTGCATGCAGCACTAAAGATGAGATTTTAATGTAAGCAGATGCTCTCTCAAAAATCAAATAATTGGATTGTGGTCTGCAGTGCCCTGCTCCTCACTGGAAAAGCATGCAGGTAAATTACCCAAACTAAATACCTTAGATAAATATTAAAAATAGTTTTCCTTCGCCACATCGCATTCAGCTGAACACTTCAGGATGATAGTCCTGCACCAAGACACAGCTCTATCTGCATTGTTGCCTTCACAAACTATCAAAGTTACATTTAAATCCATTCCCCTTATTCACTTCTGTGGATTCGTCATAATGCTTGTGTCATGAATATGTTCTTCTTAGAAACAGACTGTGTGATACCGTTTTCCCCATATTATGAGGATGGGGGAGAGAGTGAGAGACTGAAGTTTTAGTGAGTAATCTTACTCAGATATAGAAAGAAAAGTGTGTAAAAAAAAAAAGTTTTCCACAGCAAATTAGTTTGTGTAATAGAAAGAAGAAGAGAAAGAAAGATGGGTTAGGGACAGATTTTACAAAAACTTTGAAAATTCCTTCTTCAAAGTTAATTAAAAAGCAACCAATCTGTCATAAAATTAAATCACCTCTCATGTTTATTCATGGTATATTATAATTTGATTGTTAACAACCTGATCTAATATGCCTGCTTATTTTTATATATGTTTTGTTGAGAATGATGCTGTTAAATTTCCTGGCCACAGACTTTTTGTAACACAGAGGAATGGGGAATTTGATGACAGAAGCCACTTAAAACAGAAATAGTAGCTGGATGACAGTAATGGCAATGTTACAACATGGGTAGTAACTCAGGGTACATCATGTTCATGTTCTCTATGCTACTCTGAACAATGGATGCATCAAGAAAATATGATCTCATCACTTGAGAGCATACATCAGGTTAAAGGGTGAATTGAACCAGCCTCAGGTACATGATTTAGGTTTGAGACTAGGAGAAGTGAGGATCTAAACTTACATCTCCGAAATCAAAGTCTACAGTGTAATAACAAAGAACTGATTTGGAACATTTTAACTATTTCCTAGGGGAAAACACAACTCAATCAAAAATCAAAAGAAACACATTTGGTAAAGGAAATGATTTAGTCAGAAACTTTTTTTCAGATGGAGAGAAAGGGGAATGCATCTAAAAAATCACAAATGAATCATGGACCTTTTCCTCTATTTTTTCCCCTTTCTCTGTGCTTATAAGCAATATATTAAGAAGCACAAACCCAAGTACTCAGTTCTAAGACATCTAAAATGAAATACTTATCTTTCAAAACTTTATAGCTCTCCAGTTGAATCCAGAATTTATTCTGAACAGGAGAACAACAATACTCAAAATCCTTCACAGAATGGGATTTTCCACTTAAAACAGAGTTTTCTGGCAAAGTCCATGGCTGAGAACTGGTAACAAAACTCCGGAGTCCTTAAGTTTGTAGCCTACTCATACACTGAAGAATGGCATAACTACTAAAATAGCAAACCGGGGAAGGGACTCAGTAAGATGACATTCTTTTCATCTGGAAAGAATTAGGAAAACCAAGAGGTTGCTAGAAACATCACTGAGCTTTGTTTGGTTTCATTGCAGATCCCAGAACTACAGCATTTAGCAAAGATTCAGGTAAATACTTGTTTTTTTCAGAAGTGTCCTCAATCTAAATCTTTTTGAGGGCTCCTCATTGCAACAGCAAACCTGAGTCACAATCTTTCTTGAAGTAAGAACACCACCATTGGATCTTAGGGAAAAATGAAACCCCTTTAAGTTAAACTTGTAATAGAGTACAACTAGCGCTCGTGGTTTGGTTTTGGTTTTTGTTTGTTTGGGGTTTTTTTACTTACAGATCTCCTCTTGCAGCAGAGCAGGTGGAAGAAGAAATGCACAGTAAGAAGTCTGAGGAGTCACTACAGAATTTGTTCCCTGCTTGAAGGAGAGAGGAGAGGTGCAGGAACTATGTGACAGCCTCACCTTCCCTAATACCAGTTAATTCGTTCCACAGGAGCAAAAGTGTTACATTTTTAGAAGCAAAGGCCTGACGTGACTGATGTGTTTGGAAGCTCTTCCACATCTTCCATACTTCCTTACAGTAATGTAAAACCCAGGCACAACTTTAAGAAATTGCTTTAAAGACTGCCTTTGTCACGTACGGTAAAATGTTCAATGTATTACAGGAGGAGGAAGAGGAATGTATGTTTGCCTTTCCCTGTAAGCCTTATACAAGCAATTTATAAGGTAAATGCCTTCAAAGTCACTGGCTGTTCAGTATAAAAAAGTAAAAAAACCAACCTCCTTCTGATACTCTGAACGTCTGAGTCTATTTGAGTGAAATCAGAGGAAGATGCTGGTTGAAAATCAAGTACTGAAAGGCTGAGTTGAATTAAGAGGAAATGTGAAATGTGGAAAGAATCAAATGTGCAAGGCCAAAATCCATTTCAGCCAATACCTCTATTTACCTCAGTGAAGAATTTTCCTCATAAACTATTGATTTTTTGCCTTCTTCACCGAGCGAAGCTCCCATTTAAGTATTTCATCATAGCTTTTGAATTATATGACAGACATTGTTGTCAATTATATTTATTTGCATAACATTAGCAAATTATGAAGATCTTTGTACTAACAGCTGTAAGAATTCAATGCAAGATCCGATGTAAGGATCATCGTTGCATACTTAAGCAGATTCTGCAACGAAGGTAGTGGTCATCGCTGTGTATTGTGCCACGATGGCGAGTCATTCCTTTTGAGGTAGTACAATAACGAGGGCACATGACAAAGCCATTTCATGGTTTGGTCTTATTACACATGGAGGCAAATATATCAGTTCAAAATTGCCTTTCCAGTGCTAAGTCTCATGTGCAAAGCTTTGGCCAGCTACTCCTATTTTCAAGAAAGAAAAAGGAGCAGAGGAACAGGGTGTAAGCTGCAGCGACAAAAAGGGCTGCTGCCGTAAGCTGACTTGATCATTCTTCCAAGGGAAGCCCATTATTTCGAGTGGTCTGACTTTTCAAACAGACCTCTTGTCCTTATTCGAGACCCTGAAGTGATGAAAACTTACCATATTCATGAATAAGTCATCCTAGTAACTATCTGCACTTTATTTTTAGATTAAGTGTATCCTCAAATTACAGCCATTACATTATTTTACAACTTTACCCCTTTCTATCATACTACTTCTTTCCATATATATGTATATATTTTTTAGAGATTGTTAAACTAATCTCTGAATTTCCTTCCAAATAGCCCAAAGGTCTTGAGCTTTTTAATCTCTGATTTATGCCTTTTCCAGATCTAAAATCACTGCTATTGCTGAAGCTGTCCAAACTGACTGGGCTTTTTAAAGAACTTGTTTCCACATCACCACTTTTCTTCTTATAAATGACATGTACAGAAAATAGAACATCTATTATGACACGCACAGGGAAAAGAGCATCTATTTGCTCTAAATTAAAATCCCTTTTCTCAATAACCTTCAGTGGTTCTCTGATGAGCTCCACTAGGTTATAAGGACAGCTGGGGAGAAAAAGAAGTGGCAGAAGCAATCAGGGATTACAGAAATCTGTGAAGATGCTGTGAAGGTCAGAAAACATCACAAGCTAGCACGTGTGTGTGTGTGCCAGTTAACAGTGGGGGAGTAGTTCCCACGGTAGGTACGCAGAGGACAATTGGGCAGTCATACTGGTGGCTCTCACAGGAAGAATGCTTGGATGGGGAAAATGAAACTGAAGAAATTGGTATGGTAGCAGAAATTAGTTGTAGCCTTGGTGGAAAGTTATGTCCAGGTGTCTAAGACCCCACAATTATAAAACAGAAGCACAAGAACCTGAGCCTATAAAATTGTTTTCTTCCAGAAAAGTCTATCCATCTATTACTGTAGAGCTGATAGGGAAAATGTTTGGCTTCCAAGGAATTGCTCTTTTGGCAGCTGGAGAAATACCAAGGAGCACAGGGATAAAATAAAGGAAATACACCAGCCCACGGAGTTTTAATGGTCAAATGTACAGAGCAATGACTGGAAAGGAAGGCAGGAGAAGATGAGTACAGATACATCTATATGTCAGTGGACTAACGTATTAGCTGGGAAACGTTCACTCAGCTTCTGAAGATCTAGTGTTTACTGTAGAAAGGAATACTGAAGTGTGCCTTAAGCACACTAAATGAATGATCTAAATTAAATGTTAGATCTAAAATGAAATGTTAGACAGGATTTTATGAAGAAATAGCATTACCAGGGACTCGATAGCAAAGCTCTGAATCCTGCTTTAGCAACAAAACCAAGTCCTGAAGGGTTTTTTTTTTATTTTGATCACCACTGAGATCTTTTTTCTATCACCCAAGTGGCCTTCACTCAAGGTCCAAGCAAGCAGGTCTTTTACAGCCTTTCAGTCCTGACTGTGGTGCTTTAGGGCCAAGGTGCAGCAGTCACTTCAAAATAAAGGGTCATTTTGTTAATAAGTAACCAGGGAATCCTTTAAGCAAATTTCCCGTCTGGTTCTGCAATTTGCTCAAAGTTTGTCAAGAGGAGAACACAGCCTTTTCTGTATGTCATTTAATCCTTCACTTAACTTAAACACTTCAGCTGTGCTGAATCAGCAAAGCTGGGATACTGCAGACTCTTCCAAAGACAAGCCTTTGTTTACTCCACATACATAGGGAAAACAAACCACACCGTTCGGTGTTTCAGCACCTTGTAGATAGAAGGCAGCAGAGACTTGACTTAGAGAAGACATTCCACAGAAAACCAACAGCATCCCAAAGGAAACCGAGAAAGGTCGACGCAGAAAAAGCCAGGAACTTTTTCTATGATTCCCAGTCTGATACTTTTTCTTTAAATGAACAGCATAATTCACATTTTGATTAAACAGAAGCACATTTTATAGATTTACATCAAATGAAACTGAACTGTGCTTTTTTTTTTCCTGTGTTGTTTGGCTGTGACCCTGGGCCTTTCATCCTCCCACCCCTAGAAAGAGAATAGGAGACTGAAGGTCAACAACTTACTTGCAACACACAACCATATTTTATCAGAGATTCCCTCAAACCCTTCCCTACTTAAACGGACACCTCTGGCCCATCTGAGCATTTCTCCTCCCCTGCTGTTGGTGGCAGGGGGATTTTCACTTGTTTTTGACTTAGTCCCTCTCTTTTTGGATTTCACAAGCAGGTCTTGACTATTATTCTTTGAGTTCATCTATGATAATTTCCAGTTTGCAAGCGCTATTAAGACCTCAGTGCTAACACAATGGAAAAAAATTACTAGTTAGGAGGTGAGAGGTCTTACATCCAGAAGTAACACCAAGTTAAAACAAGTGAGGGAATAGATGATTCTTATGCTACGGAAATATCTGTCGGTTTCTGTATAGAGTGGCAGTTAAATTTTTCTCTTTATTACAAAACCATGAGAATGTTAGTTACAGACTTAAAAATAAAGTAAAAAACATTAATGTGAGATGGTGCAAAGGATTTGCCAAAATGTAGACTTAGGAGATTTCTGAACTGGGGAACTGTCTGCTTGTATCTGCATCCAATACATGCAGGAAACAATAATTTATCTACAGGTTTTGACTAAAAAACCAACCCAACAAACTGAATCAACAAGATTGCATTAACAATATTCTGGACCTGCATCTCTCCAGACTTCTTGTCTGAGTGGCAGCTGAGACAAACATTTAAAAACTCACAAAACCCAACAGACCAGAATCCTGGTAGCTGTCAGGAGTGAGCTACAACCACACTGGGCAGTCCCATGCAGGAGGGACACTGGTCCCTCTCCACTGCTCACCGCCCTGACTGCAGTGAACTGCCTACCCAACTGGTTCCCACCTGTGTTGGACCATAAAAGATTGCTCTGACAATATCCATGTGTATCAGGTAACGTTGGTCATATGCAGCAACAACTAACAGGGGCTTCGTGTAATGACACAATGCTGTCGAGGATGTGGATAACCATAACTGTGCATGACCATGAGACACTTCTCTGTTCTTGGACTTCTATCTTATGGGTTTGGGATGCTGGACAAAACACCCTGTCTTATTAACCTGTTGTACATAAATAAATAAATATGGGGTGGGTTAAACCATTTCAATGTTTTAAAAATATATAATATATAAATATATTTCAAGGCTTTTAAAGGTCCCTGTTTGAGGCTGAGGAAAGCACTATATGCCAAATAAACTGAAAAGTCATAAAGGCAACAACAAAATATTTTTAAGCAAATTTCTTTGACAGATAGTTTTTCATGAACACAAAAGTCCTCATCAGTTTATTGTGTACCCTGCCAAATCAGTTCTGTCGATAAAACATTTTATTTCCTGAAGCTACAGATGCATTCTCTTTCACTACAGCATGTATCTTGTCTTTTATATGCCAGTTTATAAAAAATAACGTGTAGGCTTGCCCTGCTTCAAAGGATACAAGATGTGAATATGAAAAGTAAAGCAGGTGAAGAAATGGAGAAGAGGTAGAGAAAGTGACAAGGTTCAAATGCTCGGGAAATAAAAAAGCACAGGAACAAGGAAATGTTTCCAAGGCACAGAGAGGATCATTCTGTTTCTTATGCTGGGTAAGGACATTGTTTCTTCCTGAGAAAGCAGGACTGGCCAGCAGTCTGCTCACTGGCTCAGGCTGGGCAGGTGGGTCCTGAACAGGAGCTGTGTCACTGCCAGGCTCTCAGGAGCAGTACCATCAGCTGTTGTCACCAGAAGGGACTGTTCTCCTGCTTGTTTGGATTATTTTATGTGAAAGCGGTTAAAACATCTCTCAGTCTTCTGAATTCTGAGGATTTTAGAGCCCCATCCCTCTTCCCTACCCTGCCTGCCTTTCACGGGGCAGGAGAAGGGCAAGCTGGTCATAGCTGCCTCCTCCGACCTGCCGCTGCCCCATCACCCAGATGAAGAAATAAGGAAAAGAAATGGAGGAGGTTTTACCACTCTTCGTTGAAGTGGTTATCTCTTACTGCGCTGTGAGTAAATGAGCTCATGTTGAAATTAGTAACTGCAGCAGAGTATGAGAAAGACAGGCACGTGAAAGCTTTGAAAGTCTGTAAAGAAATAAGCAGAGCTGGACCCAGCTGGAGGTCTGAGCACCAACCATTTTCCAAGATTATGACTGCGGTCATCTGGGCAAAGAGTGCCTGCCTATCAGGGACACATGTTCAGGAAAATGCTTTGAAATGCTCATTTCAAGCACAAGCCCAACACAAAACTCTGATCTTCATCACCTCAGAGAGGATAACACAACACACCTCAGCCAGTATGACTACAGGGCAGTGCTATCTGAGCTTCACCTGAGCCCAGCACAAAACAGGCTGGTGACCAACAGACCCAGTCCCTGGCAGATGCAAGCTGGCAAGAGAAACCAGATAACATCTATTTAGAAAAGTGATCTGTGGCCATTGCAAGGACCAGGTCAGTAGGCTTGAAGACATATAGAAATGTTGGCCCCCTGTGTTTTGGGAGAGCAAGGGATAATTTGAAGAATAAATAAGTGGTAATTTATAGACTTTTCCAGGGAGGTAAAAGCATTTTATGCTGTAGTTTGTCAATGTATAAGTGCTTGATTGGAAATAATTCTTTTGAATAATGTAGGATATCAATGCAACCAAGTGAGAGTGATGTTGGAGTTGTTTTGTAGCAATGAGAAATGGTGTTTACACCGCAGGCTGCAGCTGATGTGAATGCATTGTCATATGAAACGCAGTCTGGCAAAATAACTCCTGAAAGCTCGCCCTTGCTAGGTGTGAGAAGGGGCAGGGGAAAGCATCCCACATGTCTCTGCTGAATGGCACTTGGAAACTGCTGACCTGTCTCAGGATAGTTTCTTGCCAGAGCTCTGAGCAGAGCCTACCAAATTTAGGGAATAAAGTTACGGGGAAACATGAAAAATAAATAGAGGAGAAGAGGAGCATCAGCAGTGAACAGCAAGGCCAGCACAGTATACTTCTTGCTATATTAAGCACATTAAAGGCTAAAGTAGAGCTCATTGCTCTTAATTGACTTCAACATGCTTTTCATCAGCCCCTTATTGCAAATATGGTTTTAAATGACAAGGAAATCACAGAATCATAGAATCATTTATGTTGGAAAAGGTCTTTAAGATCAAGTCCAACCATAAACCTAACACTGCCAAGTCCACTGCTAAGCCATGTCCTTAAGCACCACATCTACACGTCTTTTAAATACCTCCAGGGATGGTGACTCAACCCCTCAGAAGCAGTGACACCATGTAATTCTTTTTAGAGATAGGATATGGCTTGTAAATATCTTGTATGGCTTTTTGAAAATATCTGATTGAATTAAAAAGCTGAATAAGCTTGGACTATGTATCTCTAAATTATAAAGATTCTGCCAGAGAAGTTGATAGTGATGATGTGACCCTGGCAACACCCACCCACCCCCAATATTATTATTGATTTATCAATATTATTTACTGATAATATGATTAAACCATATCAGATGCTATTCACAAGCAGTCTCATATTGGGGTTCAAGGGTACAAGTCAGCGTAGGTTCACTGATACCTACAAAAGCAGGCTGGCTGACACCACCTGAGGACTTGGCTCACAACGACAAGTGCTCAGATTGGTCACTTGTGTTCTCATGCTTCTCCTAACAACATCAGCAGCAGAATTACACCTTTATAGGGTGTGTTATCAAACTCAGAATCCTAAAAGTTTTCCTTATGGGGTATATGAGTCAGGATCAAATTTACTTATTAATGTCAAATCTTTCACATACTCCTTAGAGCGTTCTCAGGCTTTTTAGGTTCCCTTCTTGAAAACTTCCTCTGTAACCCTTCTAAAATTTTCTTTTAAGCAGGTATCCAGGCAGAAGTAAGTAGATAGCGTTTAAGTGATTGTCCTAAGCTCTGATCTTTCTTGACTTA
>JAVJGJ010000062.1:19691151-19711518 GCA_035590215.1 Microhierax caerulescens | reverse complement strand
GGATAGAGCAGAAAACATGTACAGCCGGCTTTTTTTCTGACACTTTTATGCCTTTGTTATTGGTCTTTTACACAAATGTAGAGGAACAAAAATGACTCCTGACAGATAATTTAACAGGGTCTGAAAGCTGGGACCTTGGTTCATATAACTGCACTGAAGTTAATTAAATTACACTGGCATACATGACAGAAGGATCTGCTGTAATGTTTAGTGTCAAAACTGCTGGCAGAAAGGGTATGTCAACTTCTCAGAATAACAGAATTAGAAAAAAACCCAAAAATAAATCATAATAAAAACACTACTCCATTTTACAACCATGCAGGAGTTATGAGATTCTAACCTCCAGTCGGTTAATTTAAGAAAGGCAATTTATTAAGTGTACAGGCTGACTCAACACAAATTTTGTGTTGAGTACCTCAACTAGTAGCAAAAATTCTGCTCATAAATCCCTCTGTGCACCACCCTGTGCTTTGCTGTATTAAATTTCATCTCATTTCTATTACTTCAGTGCTGAAGGTCATCCAAATCTTTTGGTGTGGTATTTCACTCTTCCACTGCGTTGACAATCTCTCCAACTTTCAGAGATCAACAAATGTATTTAAAATGCTTCTATGCTTTCTGCCAAGCTTATTAATGAAAATATTAAACAAGGCCTCTGCTTGAGCAACTCCACAGTAATTAATCTCCAGTCGAAGTTTCCTTTCCAGATCAACTCACTGTTATTTCTCTTTCAGCCACAGCTGATTTCTCTTTTTTCCAGTGTTAATAACAATACTTGTGTCACGTCTCAAATGCTTTACTGAAGTGTAGGGAATTAGACCTAAGGAACTTCAGGTATCTAAAGTTTATCAGAGAAAAAAATATCTTGATTTCTTATCATTTATCTTTAGTAACTCTTTACAGCCTTTGCTTACTGGCTTTTAACCTCTAAAAAAATGTTGTGCCAAGTGTTTCATGCAAACACAATCCTTTTTTATGTTTTGTTTTAAGAATGAAGAACACACTTCTACAAACACAGTAGTGTGGTGGGGTCTCCATTTTGCAATTGTTTGGCAGATGGCATTTTCCTTTCTTTTCTTTCTTTCGTTTATTTATTTATTAATGCCTTGCCAGTTCAGCAAGGTGCAGAATGCATTCATTTACAAGTCAAAAATCCCCAAAGAACAAAATGCATCATGCGACACAAACAAGGAAATGCAGTTGCTCGCTGGATCACGGATTCATTTCTTTCCTGCCAAACACAACACTGCACCAACTCTGGCTTGCTATGTTGCCTCTGTAGGCATTTTTGCTAGCTTAGAGGAAAACAGGAGAAAATAGCAGTTAGAAAAGCAGAGAGACATTTTGCCCTCCACAGTATGATAGGTGTGGATGCACAAGAACTGGACAAAAGCTAGCACAGTACTGGACCTAAATCAGCACAGGCCAGGATTTCCCCAAAATTCCAGATAACCCAGCAACGTCAGAGATGCAGTACAGTGAAAACTGAGGTACCACCATTCAATTCAGGAAATGCAAGTGCAAATCTGTAATGGACATAACTATATAGACGAGCTTCTATTGTTTCCTATGAACCCATATAATTCTACCTGCCTGAAAAGCCACTATCCACCTTCCTAATGCATTTATACATAATGCAACTTAGCAGGACAAAAGGTTTTCTCACTGATTCTTTCAAATCTGACCAACTGCTCTCATGAATGCAAAAAATAAATACGTATGGGCGTTAATAGCACCAAGTGAAACAATGCATAATTTTCTGAGCTGGAGTGTATACTCTGTGCATGTTAATAATGTTCAATTTCATTGCCATCAAGGGTATTTCAACATTATATTTACTATAGCAACCCCTGAAGATGCTCTCCCTGCCAGTGAAAGTTAGTTCTGTGCTTAGAATAATAATATCTTAATATTGCCAAAAGAGTGCAGAAGACTAACACCTTAAGTAAGAGCTAAATACAAATTATGCAAGCAAAACAGGTGAAAAGGAGCTTGTTGGTTCAGGATCTCATCCAGCCAAGAGAACATTGTTGTCAACTAACAAAATACAGCCTGAAAGCCATACATCTTCGAAATTGCAACAACCTTTCCTTCATGTAAACCATGCAACTATGAGAACTCTTTGCTTTATGACTGAGCCCTTCCACAAAACCTCCTTTGCACTAGTTTTTCTCCAGGCTCAAAATATCAGCGTTTCTCTGATAAAAATCCTTGCTCTCCCTACCACCCAGCACAGCTGCGTAACAGGAACGTTGCATAGGTCAGACAAAGACATTTTAATGAAATGTTGTTTAGATGTTAAGATGCCTACAACATGGGTAGTCATCTGAGCGTGCTTGTGTTATTGACATAGCCTTTACTAGTTCTTCCAGTCACAGTGCCACAATGGGGAATACTGGTGGGCAAAGACTTAGCTGTTACTCATAAGAGTCACTGGAAACAAATAGAAAGCTAAACTGACTACTCAGTTTGACAGGAAGTAGAAGATGGCAGAAATTGCTGTGATACATCCCCAAGACCACACACATTTTGCAGGTTTGAGTCCCAAGAGTAACTGAGTCATGCAAACACTTACTGGCTCTGAGAAGGGTAACTGTTCCACAATGGACTCTATGAACTCATCTATTCTGCATGCTCTCATGGCTCTGGGTCATTCATTGTAGAAATCATTCTTTCATCTATACCACTTCTCAAGTTTAGAACCAAAAATTAATAATAATATTGTATTTTATACAGGGTATATAATTTCTCCCCAAATCTGTTCTCAGTGATGCAGCATTTCTGATTTTAATATACAATTTAAATGAGTTTTAATGCCCTTGTGGTCTTAATGGTTGGATAAGTGCTAGACAACCTGGGGCAATTAAGACTCCCATCCTCAAAACCCCCCACATATACTGGAAACTGCTTTTCTAGGGCCCTGCAGGACCATGCCTTGGACTAAAAAATCATTGGGTATTATATACAGGAATAGCCTCAGAGCCTGATTAACCACTTGCTTGAATGGTTTTGATGTGACTTTGCTATTAAGACAATTTTGAGGGTAAACCCATCTATACCCTTAAACTCTGTCCTTGAACACACTCATGAGTAGCCTGACCTAATACTAGTATTCCATGTCTATCCCAACCACTTCATCCAGCCCTCCTGACTCTAGGTCAATGTCATACGAGCTACTCGGGAAACATTCCTGGTGAGTCCTTATATCTCCTTTCACAAGAACAACTGAGGCAAGAGACAGGCCAGGTTTCAGCTATTTCGCAGAAGTATTACAAGAAGCCTCAATTTAACCCCAAGAATACAGAATATAGCAAAGGCAGTACCGATACAATACCTGCAACTGATATCTAAACCAGCTAGTAGAGCAGAGTCCTGGGAAAAGTTTCCCATCTCCATATGTCCATTTGTCCATCTCCATTGATGGTCTTGTACAACGAGCACCAGCTTTGACAGAGGAGGGTACCTAGGTGCTCTGTGTTGGTACAACATGAACCAGAAGGCAAACCAGACACACAACTGGTTTATGTAATTCCAGTGGTAATTGCAGAGCAAGTCTAATTAGAATAACCTTGCAGTAATAAATCTAATGATTTTATAGTACATCTGATTATGACAAGAATGACTGTAACAGTTGCAGCAATGTGGCAGATCAATGGATAGTTAAGGAAGAAAACGTATAGATTTTGTGATGAGGCAGGAAAAAACAAGATACTCTCACATGACATCATTTTCAGATTGCTGCTGGTAACAAGGCTGGCTGGCCGAGGGTACTGGCAATGTTCCCCCTCATCATCCCAGTCATACTTTTGATCTGGTGTGATGGCAACAAGATTAGGAAACAAATCTGTTTGAAAACTGCCCCGGGGTCGGTGGGGGGGGGGGAGACTGGATGAGTCTGAGGAATCATCAACAACAGGCAGGAAATAGAGGAAAATGCTTCAGCTGCAACTACCCTGCAAGGTATGTTCCTATGGGTGAACCCTCAAAGAGATCTGGTGCAGGAAAGACACAAGAACTCATCTGAACATCTCAGCATGATTGGGTCAGAGCTGCCAGGGAAATTAAAAAAACCCTGTAATTAAATCATTTGCATGTTTTTTCTTCTTCACAGTGAAGAAACATTACAGTTTGTAAATTGAAAAGCAGAGAAAGGCTGGTATGACAATCACAAGGCACAAATTTACTACACAGAGGTCTGAAGAGTCAGATGTAGTTTCTAAAACGTTAATAAATTTACACTTTCTTCATTACCACTCTTACACTCACTTTTACCTCCTGTTCTCACTCTTCAGGTGCAACTTTGAGGTTCCTTTCAGCACAACAGAACTGAAAGAGTGAAGTTGTGCCCCAGGCAGCAGAACAAGGAAAAACGTTCTGCTCAAGGACATTAAAATAGATATTAGTGGGTGTCACTTTTCTTGTTTTTATACTCATTATCCTGCATTTGTACTGCAAGATCCTCTAAAGTAATTGCCTGAAATCAAAGCCCATTGTATAATCAATTCAAAGTATGAAATAAGCCATAACACTTGAGGTATGAAGTCTACAAATCTAAACAGATAGAAGATGTAGTGGAAAGGAAAGTATAATGTCTTACTAAACTCCAGTGCCAGAACTGGAAACAAAAATCCAATTTCTGAAGCGCCAATGCAGCAGACTACTCACTACTGTGAAAACCACAAGCAGTTCACACAAAGCACTGAGTATTACTTGTGGTAACAGTTTAAGTATATGAATGTTGACATTTAAAGGGCAGCATTTGTCATGGTAGATAACATTTTCTCACCTACCATATGAGATACTGGAACGTAATATCAAAAGTGTGTGAAAAGTTGTGAGAAAGCAATATTGAAAAAGTATAAATTTCAGGGTATTCAATGTTTTGAGCCCTCTCTAATGAGATGAAAATGTTTCAGGCAGAAAAGTTCGGTTCATGTGCATTCACTTTATGTTCTCATCTTTAAGATGTCATTTTTTTCTTCTTTTGATTTCAATTTCCTCCCCCATTCCAAATTATTTTTTGTTAATACAATTGCACCATCCCTTGGGATAGTCTGCTGTAGCTCACAGGTTTTGTTACCATTTCAGTATGTTTCTTCTTAGTAATTGATAGTTTTCTTTAGGCTTTTAACAGATCTTTTCTGCTCCAAACATACAAAGCTCAGGTAGATATCATGTTGCACTTGCATAAGGTAAGTCATAATTGCTGTTACCCCTGCAGCTATTAGTAAGTTTAGGTCAGCGATGAGACTTTGACCTTTGGAAAAAGCCCAACTCAACGTCAAGCTATATGGGTATAAGAGCATCTGTGTTTGTCATGTATTACATTTAAGAACACTAAGCAAATATCTCCCAGAGTAATATGACCTGTGGTAACATAGATTTTCTTCCTGACCACGAAAGCCAAATATTTATGGGAACAATTCTTCAGTTCCATAGAAAGTAACAAATATCCTTTGAATGTTTACTTGCAGTCCTGAAAGAGCTTTAATCAGTAAGGATCTGAACTTCTGCAATACTGTGTTATTGCTAATGCAAAACTAGGCAACTGTGCCTTTGACATAAAACATCCTAGGTCTGGTTTTTTTTTTCCTTTATCCATATTCTGCCCTTTGATTTTTACATTCAGGCTACTCTTACCCATCTCACCCAGTTTCATTAGTGTCAGCCATGACTTACGTCTTTGGAGACTTAGCATCCTCCAGCTTGTCTACTGATAAACCCACAAACATATATATATATATATATGAGTTCCCCATATATCTTTGTGCGCTTATTTATCAAATATGTATACCCAGCTGCTGGATTACGTATGAAATTGCTCTTATCAGAATTTCCATGGATTATGTTTCATCCTCAAAGTGCATCTCTTGCTAGTCGCAGGTCTACGGAACAGGGAGAAAGCACCAAGTGTGCAGAAGCAAAAGGATTATTAAAGATACCCATCCTGGATTTATGGATCGGCACTGTAGGCATGTGAAAACCAGGGCGGGTGACACCAACTTAGTAGCTCCCACTTCTGACTTGTGCCTGATTTTGGGTGTGCTGTCATGGGGCATAGCTTAAGTTCTAACCATTTGTCAAGTATAGCTAGTATTGTTGCTTTTTATCAGATCTCTTTGTTAGGCTGAATATTTCAATAATCAGTTGGGTTTTATTTATATATTTGCATTTAACTAAAGTTATAATTAACCTGTAGAAATATGCAACTGCTGCCTTCTGCCCTGTGCAAACCAAGTTATAATTAAGCACATTAAGCCAGGGAACCCTGTGTTCATGGTCCCTTGGTAGGACTGGTGAATCTGACAAACAGGTGAATACTTCTCTTCTTTTGGGATGACGATTCAGCAGAGAATGTTTTCACTGGGACAAGCAGCATGGGTGTACCTAGCCTGGGAGCTAAACAGATGCCTTTTCTTATGAGGCACAGACCAGACATTCAGAAGAGCTGGGAAACCTTCTTTCTGTGGGTTTAACTGGATCCTGAAGAGGAAATAAAAGGTCCCTAAGAGCAGTTTCTGTACCAGAGCTCTTGTCCAGTGCTAACGTCCGGAGGTGGGAAGTGATCTCCAGTGGGAGATCTGGCCCCTCATTCATACTCTGTGACCTGGAGTGAAGAATTTTTCACAATCAGAGAACCTATAAAGCCTATTGCTGAAGTTGAATCAGCAGTGAAAACCAGCTTAGCTCTTGAGTATCATATACCCACACTCGCTGGAACATTTGAGTCCTGTCAGGGTAAATTCAGCCCCGTGTCCTCAGGAGAGACACACCTGAGCCTCGTGCAGGTTACACAGAAGCCTGTTCCACCCCTAAACAGAGCTTCACAGAATGCCCAGTAACAGCAGAAACAAACGTGTTGTCTGTCTTTAAAAGCACAGACAATGAGAGAGTACTGTCAGCTTCTATTTTCATTGCATTTCCCTGTGTCTTTGTTTTGCAGAGAAGTAGTGAGTCCATCCATTGGACCAAGAAGAGAGAGAAGAGGTTACCATGTGCATAATCTTTGACAACAGAGTACGCCTGTAGTCCCTTATTCTGGGATTAAAAATAAAAGCTATTTTCCTCTGTCTGTGTTGTCTCAAATGTGGTCTAGTTTTAACGTTCCTAAATATCAGATCCTCCCTCTGAGGGTGAACACCAGATGAGCTGGGAGTGAGACTGCAGGAGGCGTATGAAAGGGTGAGGCTGGTTCGCTAACACTCACTGGGATGGAAACACGCTCGCTCATACATAGTCTGGGATCTGATCTCCACCTCAGAGACAACTACATTTCTGTAACGGTGAAAAGCTCTATAGTGTGCTTTACTCATGGAGAACACAGATATAGCAACTTTCACCCTAATTCAAAAATATTAATAGTTCAGAAGTGGGCGAACTGCAAAAGGAATATTGGTTTTATCATTTTTCTTCTCTTTACTCAATTATTACCTTTCTTCCACAGAATGAAGCGAGGCAGAGCGCTATGTCTCACCAAAGCAGCTTCCTAATGAGCAGAGAAGTTCTAAAGAATCCCACCACTTCAAAAAGGAACTTGCAAACCACCATCTATTTATTTGGGGGTGTGTGTGTGTGTGTGGAATCTACAGAAGACTGTTCCTGTTTGATTAAAGAATGTAAAAGGCCCTCTATCATCTGGGTATAATAACGAACAGAGAAGCTTTCAAATCTCCTTTTGAAATATTCCTATTTAATTTATCCCTTCCAGAAGAAGGCGAAGAAAAAGAAAACATGCATAGATTAAAAAGAACACTGCAAGTTACAAGTTTTTTAACTATCAAATAACCAGTTGTTAGGCAGGAATTCATTGCAACTCACCTGTATTCACGAAATGCACTACAGTGGCCTTATCAGAAGATCTTGTCTCTCTAGCACTCCCATGCAATAACTAGTCTGGAAGTCCTAGCACTTTATCTCCTTAACCGTATGCTCACTGCTGTCCTCATCTCCTGCCACGTTTCAGCTTGACATGTATCTCCTGTTGTATCAAGGAGTAGTAAAGACTTGCTCTGGAGAAGTCTGTCACACACCCGCATCCCAAAACTACTGATCCACAGGAAAAACAAGCATCAAAAATAAGGCAGATGGAATTAGAGGCAAGGGCAGATCATGAAGGCACTAGATCTACGTAGATCTACTAGATCAGAAGCAGAATCCCTCAGCTCACGGGCAGTTTTGCAGCTTGGGGTTTTCATTTACTGAGGTACCTTCCACCATTCAGAAGTTACTTCAGAGCCTGACTCCTCTGCAGAGCAAAGGCTTGAGGCCACTTCATGTTTCTCAAACATTTTTCAATCTTCCACCATTACCAGTATATGCCAGAACTTGACTTTAAAAGTTCTTGTAACAGGCATGAAAGGAAATGTAAGCAGCAGTTTGTCTGCAAACAGACTTCTATAATTTTTAAGGAAATGGAAGCTTTTACTGCTCCCTCATTACACTCAGAAACGTGGTTGCTGTCCAAAATATTGCCCTAGAACAAAGGAAGAAAAACATATTGCCTAAACCCACGAGTCCCCAACTTATCAACAAACTAGAAATGTAAACAGGGAGGCCGATTTTCCTGTTAGACCCAAGACCAGATTTTGTCAAGTGACATATTATTCAAATGCACGCGCAGATACAAGGACCGCTGCAAAGCTGACCCTACCAGAGTAAGGCGAGCTCAGCGTTCCTTTTCCACGCATTATCGTATTTCCTTTGTACAGCTGGTTTAAAGAGAAGGTCTTTTAGGTGCAGATTATCCAAATTCAGTTCCTAGAATAAGAACCTGTTTCTCTCCAAACAGCTCCGAGACCTGAACGTATGTTTAACAAAACACAGTTGAGAGGGGAGAATGCGATGGCTGGTTAGAACTGTGCGCAATTCAGGTCTGGAGTTTTGAGACTCCTGCTTGATAATCACGCTCGTGCCTTTGAAAACATCAGTCCAAGCAGTTCCTTACATTTAAAGGAAAATACCACACTTCACGTGAAGGCACAAACACCAAAGTTGATTCTATTTCAGCTGCTTTCTAAAAAAGAAAGACTTCAATCGGTCTCTTCCAAGAGCTTCAAAGTACTTCAAGCAAATTCTGTGGCTGCCAGTCGAAGGGCGGCACACAAAGCCTGGAGGAGCCCAGCAGCGGTGGGGCTTCAGGAAACTTTGTCAACGCTGAGATCAGAAGCAAAGCGCTCTAGAGATGGGAAAACAATCATTTATGCAGCCTATGGGTCTTGTTGCAGTTTACAGTGCTGGAAGAGGGAAGGCTGGGACTGCTGCTTATTCCAAGCACTGGACTTATACTGGGTGTTTAAACTGACAATGAAAAGCACTAAACATCGGTAGAACGGGCTACCAGATGAACGGAGTATAATTTCTCCATGATGTACTCAGCTATATACGTCTATACATTCATATTTGATGTACCTAAACTAGCAAACCTGTACTGGAGTGATCTCAAATTACAGAGTGAATACCAAAATAAATAATGATGATACTATTTGCTTCATAGCGAATGATTCATAGCAGGGGAGGGGGATAAAATAATCTAACACAACTTCTTTTTTTAGTGGAATAGCATTTCTAAAAGTACCAAAAACTGGTGAAGGGAGAGGAGAGCAGGAAATGAACTTCAGAAACTCAAAACCAATACAGAAAAAAAATATTTTTTTTGAAACATGACGTTAACTCCTTTGTGATTTATTGAGCTGTGGATTGTCACTTTCAAACATTTGCAATAACACAGAGTGACCTAGATTTCTCTGAGGTTTGGCGTTTTTTTGAGTTTCAGGTAAACTATCAGTGGTTCAAAACCCCTACAAGTATCTAGTTCTCTCCTAAAATCTGCCACACTCCTGACCTTTCTAACCTCTTGTGCTAAGCAATGTTATGGCTGTATATACATCATATCAACACATGACTTATTTATGCAATTAGATAAAGCTCTAAAGCAGAATTCAGTAAGAACAAGTGAGGTTCTGATTTTCACTTTTGGGGAGTTTTCAACATTACATCACATTAGGTAACATTTGGAGAGGAAAATTCTGAAACACTGGAAGTTTTCTAATGCAATCCCAAATGTTTTAATTCACAAAGATACAGAAACATTGTTTGGAAATAACCCCTGGAGTCCAGCCTCCCACTTCAAAAGTGACTGCTTTGAAGATCTCCACAAATGGATGTAACACAACTTTTCTTGATAAATCATCCAGCTACTGCAGGAAATCACCAAGATATAAAACTGGAAATTTTCAGACTTTTTCATCATCTCACAGAAGTTTCTTTTCAGAGTCTGATACCCCAATCTTGTCAGCAGTGTATATTCTCTGAAACTAACTTGGGTTGGTTAACCAAAAAACCCCTTTTGCTTCCCCATATATATCCACGTTTGTCATGAACAGAACCTTCCACAACAACTCTGTCCACAACAAAGTTCATAAACCATCTGCACTTATACTCAGATGATCCATCTAACCAATAATGGCAAATGACAGTCATGCTGGAGAAGTGTCTGTTCTATTGGTTCATTTTTTTTCGAGAAAGAGGATGAAAATTAAACAAACTACAGAACCGTTCAAGCTAGAACTGGGTTAGTAATTTGCACACATATATGATTTTTTTTTTACCCTCTTGTAGTCTGTAACATCACCACTATCTCCTATTTAAAATAAAGGTCTTTACTCATTAACCAAACTGTTTTGAATTAATACATGTCTCTACGGCCGTAATCTGTTGTACCTGCACCAGACTAGAACCTGCAGTGACAGTACCATAGTATCTCTGATAAGAATGATGCAAATTAAAATCTCTGCTAGCTGATACCTCACCCTCACATGTTCATAGCTGTAACTCTTAAAAAAGCTGTCACAGCCCAGTCTAGGAGCAATAAATGAATTATAGTAGAGATATCAGCTAAGATCAAGGATGAAAGCGCATGTTAAGCAGTACAATACACACACCCCATAGCTAGGAAAAGAAGACCTCTATAGGAACTAGAGGATGTAAAATCAAAGCTGCACATGTAGCAAATATTTCAGAAGAATTTATAATCAAGAAAAAAAAATTAGAGCAATAGAAAGATATTCTTTATATCTTTCTATCTAGACACCCAAGGAGCTCTCAGTTTTAAGTTTTCAAATAGGAAGCATATACTATTAGGAAACAGCAGATACGCTGGCTAGATTCGTCACTGTGTTATTCCATGTCTTTACTGATGTAAACATCAGTAAGACCGGAATAGTAGCTGAGGGAATTACACACCCTCAATTTTCTCCTTTCTGCTGCATAACACACTGTTCCCAGCTACTAAATTATTTAGAACATCATCTGCAAACACCTGGAAATATATTTCTTGCCTCAGTTCAATCACTTGCATTCTATCCCCTCTCTAATTTACTGGCAGAGGAAATAATAAAAGCTGTCATTCCAAATGACTCCTTCAGATCATTGGAATTACTTCAGTAATGTGTTACTTCAAATCTGTGTCTTTAAATAATCTTTTATTTCTATCCTGTACATTACAAGATGCATCAAAAAAACTGAAACTAGAAGTGTGTTTAGAGGCTACACTTCCTGAATAGTTAATGACGTTTTGTTATGCTTAATAGAGGAAAACTCAAGGGAACCATAATGGCCAATATATCTGTGGTATGCCTTTGTGAACTGGAATATATACTGCTAGAGAAAATTGTAGTGATGCTCTTCTGTTTAAAGGGGAAATTGTCCCTAGGGTACAGCAGTCCCCAACGGAGAAAAAATAGATGCCAGAGGAGCCTCAGAGAAACATCAATACTAGGCTGAGACCCTTGAACCCAGATCCATGAGCCTTTCATCTCCAAGCTTAAAAGACACACAAGAGACAGATTGCCAGTGGGATGGGCTAGAGACACATGTCCCAGCACTCAGGCTGCACGTTCTGGAGTAAAAACCCATTTTGGGTGGTCTACATGGTACAGAAAGAGTCTTGAGGCAACTGATGGCCATTTGCCTCGACGAGCGTGGCAGTGGGTTTTGGGGAGAGGTCATACCCCTGTGTCTGTTAGTGCTCCCTGCCTGGGGCCACATCCCCACAGCTCTGCCAGCCAAAGGAGCTACATGACAATCCCTGAATTCACTTAGGACACACTCAGCTGAGCTTCTGAAAAGCCCAAAGGCTTGTGCTAGCCCAGATGATTCTCCAGACGTGGGACAGGGAGCAGTTTGCCCGGCTCCCTCCACAAGCAGCATGGTGGGAACGGTGAGCCAGCAACCACCAGCTGATGGGCGATCGGCAGAGGTGCTTGTGCTTCAGCCACTGCAGCCAAAATCAGTAAAGGATGTCCAGCCACAGGATACAATTTCCCTGAAACGTGCACGAGCCACATTTGCCACATTTTCAAAAGTGTCTTCAATCAGCAAACCTCTGCACAATTGGTTGCTCTCCAGCACTGTACAAATTTCAGTCACAGGTCAGCTTTGGGTGTTGGGAAGACAGGGAAATCTCATCCTGCTGACTTGGAAGTGCAGAGGGTGAACACTTGCAAAGGATGGCAGCAAATGACAGTTTGCATATTGGTTAGCAACACACCTCTTGCCTGTATAACCCTCCCTGTTGCTGTCACCTGCCTCAGCCATAGCCGTCTGTATGTATAGAGAGCGAGGAGAGGGGACAAAGCCAAGAGCACATCCACATTAAGAGGGACAGAAATCCTTGCTGCCAACGTGTTTTGTCCTGTTCTCCAGTCACATCGGCACGCACAAAGCTTTGGTGCTGTAGTTTCTTATTTGACACTTTTCAGCTCCTTTCTGAGAGTGCTGAGGAGCATCCCTGTGGCAAGCACCGAGTTTCAGCCCAGACTGCATTCAGAGGAAGGTAAAAAGACATCTCTGTCAAAACAGTGGCCTGGTTTGTCAAACCCACTGGTCTAACACGAAATTTCAAATTCCATGCAATCTGACCCACATATGGAAACAGCCTGAATTGGAAGTTATCCATCACCTATAAACCATAACAATGTTAGTGAGAGATAGGGAGGTGAACAGATGACGGCTGAATGCCTGGAAGCTTAGATATCTACTTAAAAGCCTGTATTTAAAGCAAGTACTTTTGAAAAAGTTGGCTTATATTGATACCTAACACAAACAGTGTTCTGAATTCTTTCAACTTTCAACAAATACCTCACAGCCACAGCACTGACTTTGAAACCTGCCTGTTCTTACCGTGTTGCTAGTAACACGGATCTCAGGCAGAAAAGGATGGCATTACTCATCCAAGTTCACAATAGAAGTTTTCATTGTGGTAAAAAAAAATGCAAACAACTCATCATTACCCAGATTACAGCAGTTTTTGGACCAAATCAACAGCTCATGACCCAGCCGTCTCTTGTTTTTCCCTTACTGCCATGCCATGCGCTCCCAGTGCTCTACCTTGAGCCAGTTACGGCACAGGTCTGATCCCACGGTGCACCAATTCCAGTTACTAAGACAGCAGAAAACTACCTCGGCAAAAAGCAAAACCGCTAGATGGGTCAGCGAGGTGAACCGCTCTCCATGCAAACAGGGAAGTGACAGAGCTGAGGAGAGTGAGGGATCTTGCTCTTTGGTGTCAACAAGCTGAGACCTGGACCTACATCCTGAGCCTCACTGTAGGCACTTAAGAGCAAATAGCCCATCTCATCTCTGGAGATATCAGTGCTGACAATGAAAACACGAGAGGGATTAGGAGAAACAATACTTGCAGGAAAATAATTTGCCTGTTTTCGCACAACCATTCAAAGACAAAACTGTTTACCGAGAACCCCCTCACAACAGTGTCTAAACAAAGCTATTACCCTTACACTCAAATTTATATCTTTTTTTTTTTTTTGAGAAAATTATTTTTACTGTACTCAGCCATCTTTTCTGTTTAAAATTGCTTCTCCTTGATCACCTGGAGTGTGGTCAAAATATGTTTGCTACATCATAAATCACAAATCCCAACCTGCCAAAGCCTAACGTGAGAAAATACACACTAAAAACTCCAAATGAAATGCTGAAAAAAAAAAAAATCCATGGAGAAACATAAACGCATTTCCTTTGATGTGGAAACCCTACCACCTTATATTTAAATTCACAGTGGAAATAGTTTTCAGCAGTCTGTAAGGGAGATTGGGTCTGTGTGGAATGGAACTCTGTCCCACAGAAACGAATGTGATATTCTTCAAAATGGAGAAAGTTTGAAAGGCAGTCCAGAAACCCCCACACTGAGTTGATCCCGATGAATATTTGCAACTATTTCTCCTGTGAAAAAGCTCCAGCGAATTCAATGCAGATGTTTTCCAAAAGCTAGACTCTTGAAACTATTCAATAACCATTCTCTAACTATGAGAAAATGAATTAAGCATGTTCCTGGTCCACCTAAGAGAAAAATGTTATAAGACTCAAACTTTATAAATCTGTAGCACTGGTGAAAAGAATTATTCAGCCCTTGGGCTACTAATGAATGCCTGGGTTCACCAGCATTCAAAAGAGTATCAGACATTTATATGGCTAATGAGAGCATTCATGGTTACGTAAGAAGGGATAAATAAAATTAAGGCTATAAGCCTTCATCCTGCAGGGGTAGGAAGAAAAAAAATCTTTGGTGGTGAACTATTCTATGAAGACCTGAGGTAAAACCTTGACCTTGTTAAACGTACTTAGAATTCTCCCAAAGTAGCTATGATTTTACCCCAACCTTGCTTAATTATGCAGCTTCCTCTAACTTTATTAAGCTACTCATCATCTGCAGAGCTGCTTATTCTTTCTCACAGCACCTGAAAAATAACCAATATACCTACATATAAGCAGCTGGTTAGATTTCAGGTATAAAGCGAAAAAACAATTGCTGTATTCCTTTTACGTCCATCTTAGAAACCTGAAATTAAATATTATCTCTGATTAGGAACAGACAGGCTGCTAGCTTGGCTGGCTCTAGGACTATTAAATTCCTTGGTATGAGGTGAGAGTACAGTACAGCACGTTCCCTATCATGCTACATCATCCTGCTCCCGGGAAGCAGCAATAGGTAGGTGTTGATTTATTCATGGAGAAACTGCTTCAGTTCCACCCTGAATTCCTTTGCATTACCATCAGAGCAGGATCCCAGAAAGTCCCCGGTATTGCCCAACACGTGCTGTTAGCCCTGACCAGCATCTTGCAAGTACAGTCCATCCCAGCTTCACTCACTTTGTCATCTGTCGGCTGCTCCCCAGGGAGCAGGCAAGTACCAAAGCCTGCTCCCCCCTGCTCTGTTTTCCTTTGGCTGTCTACCTTCTTGTCCCTCTCAGACACACATGCATCTCCCTGCTGTTTCTCCCACAGCGATTCTGCCTCCAGCCAGTGCTTTGCCTCCTCTACCGATGTGACAGACGTGTAGTAGAACAACAGGGCTTACACAGGGTATATATCTCGTAAAACCCTCCCTGTTTCAGCCGGCAGTTCTGCAGGACAGAGCAGTGCACGTCTTTGGTAGCTGTGATGCAGAGCCAGATGCTGAAGTTTCCCTGCTCTTCCCGATGCTGTATCCGCTTATTTCTGTAACAGCCCCAGCAGCCTACATAATTTGTTTTGATTATTCACCGCACTGTGGTAGGATTTAGGATTACTCTTTTGTTGTTTGTGAGTATGAGTCAGGATTACGTTACCCCTCTCATGCCATAAAGCATGATGCCAATGGGTTTTTAAATGGTGGGAAGCGTTGCTCTCCCAGTGCTGCTGGTGACAGCATCACCTCCAATTAGTCGTGAACCCTTTGATGCCTAGTACATGGGGTATTCTTGCTAATAAAGCACTCAATGAGATAATTGAATACTAGAGAACTAAAGTGATGTATTAAATTAAAACTATTCCTTTCTTCCCTCCCGCACTTAAACCCTCAGTTCCTTCTGTAGAAGCTGAAAGACAGAGAAATCCAGTTTACAAAGAAAACATTTAACACTGAACAAGCAGAAAAAATAATATTTGTGCACCTGCTGCTTTAGTTCCACATAAGAGAAAAAGTTGGGAAACTTGTGAGCATAGTGAAATACTTATAAACCCTGCAGAACAGCAGTCCTGAGACCAGGCAGCCTTTTTTACTGACTACTACCTTCCAAGAATCTTGCACAAATTATTAAGGGCAAATTCTCAAAGCTGTTAAAGAAATAAGTGCTCGTTATCCTTGATTTTCAAAGGAATTTCAGTGTCAAATCCCCTCCAGCTCTTTTGAAAATGTAGACTCAATGTTAGTGAGCCTTATTTTCTGATCCCTAAAATTAAGCTTTCTATCCAGCTCCCTACAAACTTCCATATCTGCAGATGAGCATTTTATAGTGCTTCTTTTAGTATCCAAGTATGACCATGAACAAAGAAAAAAAAAAACCTACAACAAATAAGTTACACCAACTTAATTCTTGCAGAAAGCTGAACGAAACCATTCGTTTCCTATCAGGATATTCAGCTGGAGACTCAGATCTTTTAACGGACAATCAAGCCTTTGTATTTCCTCATGCCTTTGTCATATGTACATCAAAGCTATCCTATATGCATATTGCTAAATATTCCTCAGACAAATACAATAAGAAATTAATGTATGCATTGATTGTCACTGGCTTTAGAAGTGATATCAGAGCGTTGATGGCTCCCTCCTTCTTTTGGGCTGAATGGGGTTAGGGTGAAGTGACCTGCTGGCCAGCTGGAAAGAAAGCATCACAGATGGCCAAGACAGAACCAACGGCGATACCACACCAGCTTTATGGACAATACATAATTCCTTGGATGGGGAACACTGGACCAACTGACAATCAGTTCACACTCCTCTCATTTCCATTAGTATGAAGCAGTGTCTATTCTTTCAACTTTATTGTACAGGAACTAGAAAAACAAAGAATTGGCTCAAGATTTTTTTTTTTCCCCAAAGTAAGGCAGCATCAGCACTGTAGGGAGCTAAACTTGCTTGTGAAATTCTTGTAAGCAGGAAAATTTAAGACCTTTATCATTATTCCTTATACCTTATGATAGATATGAGGTTACATAGATAAACCAGCATTCATTTTTGAATCTCCTATTTTTCATGCTCATCAAAGACGTTAGATCTTTGACTACTTATGCCAGGAAACAGGGCTCTCAGCCAAAGCTCATCTACACTGTCACACAGGTTTTACAGAAATGGATATCAAACATTATGAAATAATCTCTCTGTAACAGCTGGGTGGCAAGCTCCCAAGAGTGCGTGGTGAATCACAGCTCTATTCCTCCTGCTTGGATGGCCCGAATTTCTTTGCAAGTCTCCAGTGTTTTAAAGGATCTCCCTTGGATGGAATTACACATAGATTCCTTTTCCCCTTCAGATAGGGAAACATTTCAGTTCTTTACCTTGTTTTGTACACAGCACACAAATTTCAAAAGACACAGCAGCAACCTAGAACTGGCCTGTGCCTTCACTTCAAATTAGGTTTGACAAAAGGCAAGAGAAGACTAACAACCTCACAAGGATTTTTACTATCTTATGGTCAGAAAATATAGTGTGTTGTCTTTGACCAGTCTGGAGCTCCTGCACTTTCATCTCCACTTGCCTCCTCTTCCTGTGTCATCTAGGGGAAGGAAAGAGACCAAAGAGGCAGTAATGAAAGCGACTGATGGTTCTCCCTCTCTTTTTAACAAAACAAAACAAAACCAAAAAAAAAAAAAAGTGAGATATTTAGTTCCTGTGTGGAACCAGATTGCTCTTAAGTGAAGAGAATCAGATACAAAAAATCAGACGCTCTTATCTAAGATGTATCGGTCCAATGGCTTATTATTGGTGTTTTATTTAAAATATTTTAAATATATTATGATTACTAGGAAATATTTGGTTACCTAGAAAAATACTGTCATATAAAGACATATAATAATATACAATACCCCAAAATTCCTTTTGCAGACAAGTAACACATCAAAAGCATTTGATGGCACCTAACACAAGAAGAAGTAAGGCTGAATTTTTTATCCTCATCAAAGATTTCCTATATGTAAACAGAATCCGACTGACTGCTGGTCAAAGAAAGAATGTCATTTTGCTGAGCAAGAAAACTTGCTTTAGGTTGCTGGACTCTCTTTGTCTGAACACAAAGTCAAATATTTACCAGTTCAACAATTAATTATTTTTTAATTAAAATATCGAGCAAATTCCTTGTTCAATGATGTGTTATATAACTTGCAGACTGTTTAGACAGCTCAAATAGGCTTTATTAACATGGCATGAACAAGTATTTTCTACAAAATCTAAAAGAAATACAAGATTTAGTCTCATGAAAGTCCTGTTGTCTAACCTCTTGCGAAATTATAGTGCACAATGTTCTAGGTTTTATTTGTTTTCAGATTTTCCTTCACAATGGGCATTTCAGACACCTACATATGTCTATTGCAGGGAGGTGGGAAAGGAACCCTGTATCTGAATAAACTGTCTTTGGAATCACGCTGATTTATGAGATCCCAAACAGACTAATATTCCTGTATTAACAACATCTTTTTTCTTCAGCTGAATTTATTGCTTTAATTATATCATATTTTTGAGAAATTTTAGATGCTGGGCATAACCGGCCAATGAAACATGCCTGCCTTTGGGTCTAGTAGGGGGATTTCCAGCTCTGAGGGGGGCCCCTTCCACTCCTCCTGAAGTGGAATGTGTTTTCCTGCTGTTTTTAAAGTGATCTTCTACATCCAGCCACATCCTGAACCAGCAAAACACTTGTTGGAACTTGTAGCTTCTGATCGGAATTTAATCTGACATCTGCTTACATCCTGGTGCAAGACTAAATGTCCTCAGTGGTTGTAAGCACAAGCTTTACATTAAGCACACTGACAGAAGCACCTACCTGATTCGAAGCCTGCCTGTATCTACAATTTGTTCAGCATTTGAATTTCTGCCACTTTTATCCCCAAGGACTTTTATAATACTTAAAGTATGGTCTGAAATGGAGATCTTCATTAGCATGTATACTACATGTAGCTTCTCCTCAACAGTTGCTTACAAATTAGATGTAGCAGGAACTGTCTCTGACCTTCACTTAATTATTTTATACCACTGCTGAATTTCAAGAACTCCAGGGGGTATCTTTTAGAAAATACCTGCTGAATATTTGAGGAGCAGCAAATGACACAAGGTCATCCATTTAATAGGATAGTATTAGCATCCTGTTCTGAGAACCCAAAAGCAATCCTCCATCCAGCACCACTGGTCAGAGGGCAGCAGCGAATGACTCATCGGGAAGAGGGATAATTTTTCATTTCTCAGAAAGTTCCATGACACAAACTTTAACAGATAATTAAGGATTTTGTTCATAGGAATTCTGACTAAAATCCTGTTGACTTTCTCTCTGGATCAACAGAGCAAAGACGGTTCAGTGAGGTGAGAACATTTCTGAGCACAGTAACTGTAGAAATAATTGTATTTATGGGAACACCTCAGGTGGACTGCTGCTTCTGAATGTGGTTTGACTTGTTTGATCCATCCCACATGCAAATTGTCAGAGTAGTAGTCATCTGAGCAGGAGTTTCCTTAAGTCCTAGTAGATGGGCAACCACCTTAGAGTACAGGTGTTACAGCCTTGTTATACATTTGATGATGTTCAGTCAGATAATTAAAAATTTTGTGGTAATACTAGCAGTGGTAACAGTAACTGGAGTACATCAGTTTACTCAGCTTTTATTTGACTACCTATATATTTGTAATTTGCCTTTTAAAAACTAAAGACAATTCTGTATTTATTATATGCTCTTATTCATATCCTATAGTCCATGAATATGAAAAAAGAAAAAACCCCATCAACCACCAAAACAACCCCCAAACAGTTACACAATGTCCCAGTCAGCCCAAGAAACTCCCAAAGAATTAGCTGTGTTCCAGGAAATGAGATTGGAGGGATAATCCCATATGCTTGTCAGAACAACACAACTCTCCAAAGACTTGAAGCATCCCTAGTTCACTGGGGTATGGATCTATTCCCTTCAAGATGTATATGTGAGGCACTGGCCAGGAAAATGAGTAAGAAATATTCAGGAACACACCCCTGTCATGTACAAACATAATGCACAAAGGAACTATATAGTGCTCTTGTCTAATTCCCTATTAAAAAAAAAAAAAAAAAAAGTGGAAGTTATGGTATTAAGTAGAATCCATAAGGACAAATTGCTCTTTGCAAGACATGGCACTGATAACGATACCTCTCAGAGTATGCTAGCTCACACCAGTACTTTTGTCAGACACATGCAAACAGACCCATCTCCCATCCTCTCAAGCACTTTCTCCTGCTATTTGTTACCCAACCTACTGTTCTACGAGCAGTTTGTCACCCTGAAAAGCCTTAACACGCGTCATCCTCACCAATACCAGAGCAACTCCTTAACACGCCACCCCCATCAATACCAGAC
>JAVJGJ010000062.1:19675304-19691051 GCA_035590215.1 Microhierax caerulescens | reverse complement strand
CTCCTTGGTTTCCTCTCGATTGCCCACTCCTTTCTTCTCCCAGTCTTTCCTTCACCCTTGTCCTCCCCCTCCTCTGAGCAACTCCTTAACACGCCACCCCCATCAATACCAGAGCACTCCAGGTGAGAGAGATCTGGACCTGATGCTTTGCAACAATTAGAATAGTTCTTCTGGGAACGACTGGAGAATCATGGGGATGGGGGGGTGGGGGTGGCAGATTTTCAGGAGAGCTTTTCCCGTTTTTTGCTGAGCAAAGCTAACTACACTGCACGCAACATCTTCTTACAACAGCTTCAGAACACCTTCATTTTGGCTTTAAGCCTTGCTTTGCCTCTCCTGAACTTGTTAAACACCAGCATCAAGAGACAGAAAAACGGTACCAAGGTTTACAACGCTCAGAAATCTACAGGGAATCTAGAAGTTGCATCTAGCTTTTAAAACTTTTAAAACTAGCCACTGCTGTTCTCACGACTACCGTCGAGTTGAGCGGGCAGGAGACATCTCCAGACTTCACAGGCTGTGGACCAGCCCTCTAGGAAGCAGCTGCTGCCTGCTCATGGAATCCACCAGCCCTGGCAGCTTGTCACTGCTCTGCCTTGCTCTGACAGGCAAATACAAACCCACCTTCACACATCCAGCCTAACCCCTGAGACAGTGTACAACAGAAACCGTATTCAATCACACACATTAAACACAAAATGACAGAAGACTAATAACGGAAGGAAACAAGTGAGGGGAAAGCATTTTGGGGGGAAAACACTGACGTGAGACTGTCAGAACGGAATAATAGATTTTATTGCTTTACAGCTACTAAAATAAATCCTTGTGGTAGTTTTGAAAACCTCAAATAGCTTTCAAGCTCTGATTCAAAGTGCAGTCAAATCAATAGGAAGGTGTCTAGTAGCTAAGAAAGTTAACAGATCAGAGCATGCAGAAGATACAAAAATTTGATTTCGCCCAAGGCTGTGCACGTTTTCTACTTTACTTTTCCTCATTAATGATAGATAATATGCACTTTTGTACACAAGGAACTAAAACACTTATTCATAGTTTTACAGATTATTACTGACATTTTCTACAGCTATGCCTGCAGTTTCAGACATTATTTACAAGAAGTCTAATTATTTTTTCCCTCAACAGTCATAGTTAATCTCTATTATTATTATTATTATTTTATTTTTCTGCATTGATCAAACTACTACAAGGAACGTAAAAACAGAATTATACAGTAAAGAAACCATAACTACCTCAAGCAAATGGAGAGAACAAGGTTCTTAAAACAGTGGGCTGGATTTTAAAAAACATTCAGACTTGGTTAATTATCTATACAGATGGTTTGCTACACTGAAATTTACCTATATATCCTTCTACAGAAAAGATTTTTAAGGCAAATAAGACATCCACTAAAAAAGAGCTAAAGCCACTTTCTTTCTAAAAGGGGAATAGCAACTTGGAGAAAGACTGTTCCTTAAAGTGTGAATTTCAGAAATAAGTTGTACATCAAGAAAATGTGCAATATTGATGAAGATGAGAAGCAAATCTATACGGAAGAGGAACCAAACAGCAGAGAAAACCTGAACAAATCTGAGAACTGAACTAAAACCAGGATGAGAGATAGAAAACACACATACGTACACACCTACTGACTAAAACGAAGATTTGTTCTATTGGCTGGTATTTCATCACTGGAAACAGCGTGTAAGAAGAGAGAAGTGGTGGAAATCCATATTACTGAAATCTGGTTTTGTGATGCACGCTCAGTAGCTTACGTGCAGAAGCAGTACAGGTGTTTTCATTTGGCAGTGGATCCTCGTTACATGGATCCGTCCCTCTGCCAGCCTATTAGCCCAGGGTCAACAGCACACAAACTCTGCCTCCCTACATTAGATTTGAATGTCTTTGCATGGTCCACAAAGTTTCAGGGCTTGGTGTCGTGCTGTAGTGTTACAGCCATAATTGTCTGGTTAATTGAAAATTTTTCAGGTAAACCCATGTTGTGTTACCTACAGAATTAATCTCCTCTTAAGCCAGGAATGATTAAGAACAGAAAGAAGAACAACAGAAAAAACCCAAATAAGTAACAGAAATCTGGCCTTAAGAACTCAACCAAGCAAAAAATTACTCACAAATAAAAAAAAATATTTCCTACTAAATCTAAATCAAACATTATTCACAGATTTAGGAATGTGAGAAATAAACATTAATTGACTCTTCTGTACTTTCATCTTCTAAAAACCCAGTACAACCTCATTCTCTATCTCAGCTTGAATATACCATGTTTAACTGTCTCTGAGTCTGTACCAAAAAGCCACTTAGTAATTAACTAAAGGCTCATAGACATTATCACTGCAGACAAAAGTATGGCTGAAGGAGACAATTTTCTGGAAACAGGCTACAAAGCTAAATGGCTAAACCAAAAGCTTTATTCAATGTTAAATTATGGAAATAAGTCATGCTGAATTCATTAACTTTCCCACCCGATCCACTTTATTCCTGAGAATTTTCCTTTGACCAGCTACTGTTAGCGTAGTTAAGTAACTTTCTAGGTTGCTACTAGAGGTAATACTTTACGAAGGAGCATTAACGAGCAGGCGACAGCCACGAGGATACGCTGGGGCCGGATTCCTGCCAGTGCTGACCCAGGTGGCCACAAGAGAGTCCCAGCAGCCTGGAGGGGTGACCCGCTACTGTGAAGATGAAGCTCCTAGACCTAAACTTGGCAATCTGTCCCTGTCCTTACGTAGAGGGTGCCACCCTTTGGGAAGTGGCAGAGAGGTTGTAAATGAACTTGAGCAGTAAGAACCCACGCATCCCTTAAGCTCACAGTGAGCTCCAGCTTGCTTCCCCTCGCTAAAACACGATATGGGGACGCCTGTATTTGCACGACCGATGGTAGGCAGAAAGAAAGGAAAAGAAAGTACTCTAGTCTTCTCCAGTCAAGCTGACAGTCAGGCCCTAGATACAGAGAGAGGCTGCTGTGCTTTCAAGCCCATTCTCCTTCCCAGCAGGGTGGTCCCTGAGCTGTTCATCTCATACGCTCTGTGATTCTTCTCTGGATTCCCAGGCATAAAAGGAAACCATGCTGCAGGACTGTGGGGTTTGGCATAGCATCTCCTCCATTCTCATTCCACATGCAAAACTATTTAGTTTACTCTTAAACCCTTTCTGTATAAAACAGATTTTTTTTTTTTTATTTTTTTTTTTAGGAAAATCATTGCAAAATGTTCTCTCCTCTGCATTAAGTATCAGGATGAAAACTAATCTCTTGGTTTCTTACTGCCTCTCAACACCATTATTCTTAATCTTTTAATCCTCTGCTAGCTTTCTGCCAGGCACCTGCTCCCACAACATTGCTACTTGAAACTCCATCCTACCTAGAAAGCCCTTTCCTAATGTGGGAGTTGTGAAAATCTAAGCAAACAGACTTCTAAACCAGAAGGGTCAAAGAGAACCGCCCATGCACTACAAAGACACATCTAGAAGCTTTTTAGTGTGAAGAAACAAAAATTGCAAATTCTGGAGTATGCCATGGGAAAGTTCCCAAAATTTATGAGACCAGGTGCCCCCCAATCCCTCTCCTCATGTGCCAAAATCCTTATTTTGTGCTGGAGCAAGGGCATCCTTTATGTCAGCAGATCTCCCAGTACACTGAACTTTATAGAACACGTGATCCATCTTTGTTCAACAGAAAGATTCATGATGCAAGACTCAAAAGCTTGTTGCAGGTGAGGGAAGGGTGTTAGCAGTCTAATGATGTGATTTTTATTCTACAGCAGTAGAGCTCTTGAGGGTCTGTTAAGGAAAGGTGTGTATAGAGCACAAAATAATACAGGCACTTGGTGAGAAGTGCTCCCCTGTCTGCCAGCACCGTCAGATCTTACCATGATTTAGTAAACAAAGTGAGGAACAGAGCTCAGAGCAGTTCAGGCTGCGTGGATTCAACTCATTCTACAGCCCTCGAGCAGGACACCAGATAGCTGAGAACAGCTCAAGATAATAATGTGTTTTGAATGCTTAAGACTAGTGTGTTTGCAAACAATTTCTTCGCTGACTTACTTTCCTTACCCGCCCTAGGAAAAATTCCCCATTCTGGATAAATGAAAACCAGGCAGCTTATCCACACAGGATAGAATAGGATAGGAAAGGAAAAATACAGAGAGATAAACACAGTGACTGCCCTGGCATAAAGGTTGAATAAATTCAGCTTTGGAAGAAGGAATACTCATGGATGTGTTAAATATGATGGGCAGGTGCAGGGGGACTTATGAAGCTGGAGAATGGTCAGGAGGGGTTAATCAGAAATACAACTGGTGGCTGTCTCACAGAAAATCCCTCACTAAGATAAGCAAACGTACAAAACAAAATTTTCAAAAAAGAAGTGCTCATGCAGTAATACTTTCCAGCATGACCTAATATGAGATTTCCAGATAGATTTTCAGGGTGTTAATAGGTCTAAAGAGAAATAAGGGTGGGATTTTCAGACAGATGCCTAAGAAAGTCCCAGCAAATACCAGTCTGAATCTTTAGATGTCTTAAATACTTATGTGCCCTGTAGCCCTTGACAGGAAAGGTATCTGGGTGTGCTTGTTGATCCTAATTCCTTTCCCATTGGGGCTAGGCTTGTAGATAAATAAGAAATTCAGTTAATTTTTTGCTAAACCCAAGATTACCCAATGTAATCCTCTAAGACTCAAAATGCAACCCTAGCACAGAGTGAGGTTGTAAGTGACGTGAGTTTGTTATGATTTCCTAAGAGTTCTTCCTATTATTATTTTATATATATATCTCTGAGAGAGAAATGGCAATGTTTTAAATATTTGACTGAAATTTGGGAGCTCAGAATTCAAGCTTTAGTTAAACTAAAAAATATCCCCAGAGATTTTCCCTAGCTTCAGTTCACCTGATTATCAATATGAGTTCAAGTGAAATAGGATTTTCCTTTCTTTTTTCTCCCCTCAAAAAAAAAAAGCTGAAAGTTAAAAGGAATATTTTGTGTCAGCTCATTTTGCTTATTTCAAACTTCTCTTTGTAAAAGGGTACAATTTCAAAGAAGTGAGGAAGAAAAAGTAATTTTGAAACCCATCTCCAAATATTCCATTTCAAAACAGCGTAAACCATAACATACCAGCATTCACAAAAGAATGACTTTTTAGATAGCAAAAGAAATGTTTTAATTTTTACAGCACCATCACCATTTATTTACGTACTGTCTGAAGCTGCTCATGTAACGTGAGTCAGCTTCCCAGGTACTTTCAGTCCTTATGACGCTGCCCTTTTTCCCACCCCTTCCTTTTTCTTTGTGACAAAGTTCTGCTCTTGGGGGAAATGTCATCAAGGCCTAGCTGGGAGATGCTGAATCATTTGGCCATGAATACCATAAAAAAAAAAAGAAAAGAAAAGAAAAGAAAACCTACCCAAACAATAACATGTCTCTGCAAACGCAACTCAATTTTCCCTGTATCTTTTGTGTGCTTTGCAAGCCCTGTTGCTGTTCACCAGCTCGGTGGCCTAAATGTCGTGCCTGTTGGCTAAAATATACTTCATGCTTATTCTCCTTTTATGTATTTCTACTGCATCCTTGCTTTTTGTTGAGTCTGGAGTGACTCAAACCCACAAATCTTTAAAGATGACTTAGGGGGCGGCATGAAAGAACAAGTTTGGGCGAGGTGTACTCCAGGTGAAAGCAATTGATCAATCCATCACGAAAGTATCAAAAATAAAACAAAACAGGGGTACCTTGACAAGACACAGTGACAAATGCAAACTCACGTAACTGGAAGGAAGGTCAGTTCTGTACCTGGCTTTCCATGCTAAGAGCTCTATTTCTCTGCAGCTGCCCATGCTCTCCTGAGTGCCTGGCTGCCCAGATGCCCATTTCAACTGCTTCAAAGTCAAACAGACTTTGCCTGCTACTTTAAGGTGGTACTTCTTTCGGGTCTCTCAAAAGTCTTCTAGTTCAGCTTCCCACGTAAGAAAGGTAAAGAAAGAGAAATTTAAAAAAGTTTGTCCAGAAGGAACTTCCAAACAAGAACTGTATATCTAGAGGATGACACAAACCTCTTGAAGGTGAAGGGTCTCTGTATCAACTAAATCAAATATATCTGGCAATGCCCACTGCCAGCTACCAGAATCACAGCCAACTAGCTCTGATTTCTCACTGCTCCACTCTAAAAGCCCATTTTTGAAAACTGACCTACCTCGTCCTGGAGCTCATAATTATATCTACCTGCTGCAAAGGCTGAACAAGCAGGGCTTTCAGGAAACAGAAACCAGGAGCATAGCTCTTCGCTGATGGAAAATTGAAATGATGAGGCACTACCCCTGCAAAAATAAATATAGCAAGGAAACCAGGATGATGGCTGAAACAAACACTGACAAAGAGGTTATTTCAGAAATTACAGAAAGGGCAGGAGTCAGCAATGACATGAAGAGTCTGGAGGAATAAGGGATTTTTTTTCTGAACCTTGCCTTGTTCTCTTAATGATATTTTCCTTTAACATGCAGCAGAGCTTTCATATTGGCAATTGCTAATATCTCTGGATGAACCTCAGTGTCTAGTACTCCTCAGGCATTCTGTGGCCTTTTCTATTAGCATACCACATCTAAGAGAGATGATGCAGTGTTTGCTATACTATCTGTTGAGCTACAGAAAGCTCTCACCAATGTAGAACCAAAAGTTGTGTTCTTTGTGCCAGGGACCTGATTAAAATAATAAAGGTAATCTTCCAAAAAGATAAATTACAAAGCAAGCTGCTTTCTGGCTTCATCTGACTTGGGTGTTTTATAGAAAGGAAGGATGCCCCACAGAACAAGTCATGTTTCTCTTTTGGGGTGTTGAAAAATACACTTCACAATTTTTTTCACTTTGATTAGAATTAGAATCAGAAAACCGGTTTTGGTGAGATTTTTAGCTCAGCTTCAAAGAAATGTAGAGAAGAATATGAAAGCTATACTATGTACCTTTACCCAGTCACTGTGGCTAAACCATACCTAGTTACATTTTGTTCAGGTGAAGCATTTCTTTGAAAATCTATTAGAAGGGTTAGTTCATGAGCTTGAATGCATAAGGTTTCAAAATTTAATATTATGTTTTCTTCCCTTAATCCTTTCAGGGGAATGAAGGACATCAAGTTCCAAATACCACCCACCCACCCACATCCCTAGGAAGGATTAAACCAGCTCCTGCTTGATTAAGAGCAGAGAACGTTGGCTTTGACACAGCAGAAAAGCACTTCTCTCTCTCTCACCCTTCTCAGGGTCTTTCACAGCCGAAGGACTGCACGTGCACAGACACATATATGTAGGACCACATAACACCATGAGGAGCTGAAGGAAAAAGAAAAAGCCTACGCTAACATCATCCCATGCTAGATAGCTGTATGGATCCACATCAACCTCTAGGTTCCTTACTACTGTTTTTTCTTTCTCCCTAGACTAAGAAAAACACATTTCTGTTGCTAGTCGGAAGAAATAAAACATCTGTCTACATTCAACCTGTTGGAAAAGTTTTCTTCAAAAAGAGAATATTTGCATACCACTGTTTCCCTTGTCAGGTTCACAACAGCTGTGGGACTTATTAGACTGACTGTGTTGAATATTCAATAGAAACTCGCTACTCATCTGAAAGGCCTCCCCTAGGAGTCAAAACGTACGTGAGCAAAGACAGATGATTTAAAATATATCCCTGTCCAGATTTTGAAAATAAAATGCACTTTGTGCAAAAGAATAAAGGCTGGTGAGTAGGCAAATTGTCAAAAAAGCCTGCACTGGCTTATTATTTGTGTACATGGACTTTTTTCTGGTTTAAAACAGAGGCTGTTGAAGGCTTCTCGACACGGTGCTGCAAATCCTTCTCTTCTTGACTGAGCCACGGTGGCCAGATCCATGGCCTGCTCATGGTTGCTTAAACCTCTTCCCTTCTATTTCACATTAAAAATGAAAGCAAATATTTATAAAGACAACTAGGATAAAAGGGCTCTGTGTGCTTCTGTCGTTACTGTGCATGGTCTGACAGAGCTGGAACAAGCAGCTTGGCCATGTGTAGACACGGCAGGACAGAGACAACATGATACAACACTGCAACTTTCTATAGAGCAAAAGATCATAACTATGATTTAGAGGAACGTGGTTTATATATTCGGAGGAACAAAAGGAGCCCTTGACGTGGTGAAAGCCCTGGGCTCCAAGGAGAGAGATTGCCAGGGGCTAGAAAAGACTTTGACATGCTCCAGTGATATCAGATCAGATGCATCCCCTCCATTATGGGCAAGGCCTACGGCAAAGTCCTCAAGAAAGGAGGCACTTAGAAAGGAAAAAGAGCCAAGTGACTAGCAGAGGGCTTCCCCAAAAAGGCCAGACAGGACTCAGAAGCCAAGGGCTGAGAAAGCACCTGAGGAGGAGAGTTTGAGACGGCAGAGCTCTGGGCAGCACTAGGAGGAATGAGGAAAAAGTGAGAGATTTATACTGGTCTCAGGGAATAAAATAATTCCAACTATTTGGGACCTAACTAAGCAGTTTAATAACCTCAAAGACCTTTCCAGAGCACAGCCTCTGCCCACTCCCCTTGCTCCTGGCAAGGTAAGACGATGGGACCAGCTCCTCCTGCCACAGCTGCCTGTACCCCCCTTGACCCGCGGGCTGTCTCCACAGCTCTGCCTGTGAGCCACCGTGCTGGAACGGAACCAAGCACACGCATCTGTGTCCAAATTATACATTTTATCAGCCACAAAGTCTATCCAGATGGCAGACAGTCATCTACTGCCAGTAATCCGCTTCACAACAGCAAATTGACGACAAGTCATCTCAGCAGTCTTTTAAAAGTAAAAGGGAACAAGAATATGCAGATGTTTGGGTTTGGTTTGTTGGGTTTTTTTTTTAAATAACAAGCCATCTAGGGGAAAAAAATTAAAAATTAAAGCCAGTAGTACCACTACAGAACACAGAGTTATTTGGATTAAAATCATGCTATTTGCAAGTACTTTCATTTTTGACAACCAGCAAACAGCAGCTATGGCTGCTTGCCAGGCCAGCCCACTCTTTTTTACCTGCTGTGAGCTGAAGTGTTTGCAGATTTTGTTCTTGCCTTCTCATGACTCCTTCCAGCCTGGTACTAGAGTGGTTAGGGATTTTTTTTAAACATCCCTCCCTTCTCCTTTCCCTGTAGCACAGGAATTTCCCTTGCTCCTGGAGGAGGGCTTTTCTAGGCATTTCCCTGACTGACTTCTAGCTCCTATAACCCTCTCGCTACTTCTTCTTTAAGAAAAATAAACAGAGCCCTGGAAAATCCAGTTTTGGTAAGGTTAGGTCACTTCGGAGCTGATGAAGTAGTTCCTTGCCGAAGTTCAGAATTTATATCAACAAGACGCAAACAAGAAGCAATGCTGGACAATTTTCGCAGCTGTACTCCATGCGGGTGTACGCTAGCACAGCAGCTATAGTAGTAGCTGTGAGTTTTTAGAAGTTCAACACAAGATTCCTGAAATTATGTTGAACTCCAGGAACTTCGCTCAGATAGATGAAATAGGATGTAATTTTCCACTTTATTTTTTTTTTTTTTTTACCCTGTGAAGTCACAGAGCATAAAATCCCCTTCCTCCTTGCTAGCTTAAAAGATTTATGAGGTTCACATACTATTTCACGTAGGAGGACTCACAACATCACCAGATTTTCAAATGCCTGCACTAAACCACCTCCTCTGGGATTTTCTGATATTGAGAGACTAATGGAGAATATGACCATCCAACTCTTGCTTCCCCATGAACCTCAAAGCCACCAAAAGGAAAAAGGCTGCGGGTAGCAAAGGGGATCTGCAGAGATGGTAGCAGTGTGTGGGTACACACACCCCCATGCAAGCACCAAACAGGGTGGAGGTGTAAGATCTCTGAGCAATTCAAAAGTCTGAATATGAGGGTTTCACCCATGAACCCTCTAAATTTTACTGTTTGGTTGGAATACTCTCATTAATAAACAGCAAATCATGCCAGATGGCCTTGGACCTAACAGCTTGACCTAAGAATGGATTCTCCATAATAGCATTTTCTGTTCCAGAGTGCTTTAATAGAAGGAGAAAACATACAGACTTTCTGTAACAGCCAGGAAAACAATAAAAATATGATAACATGTGTCAATCGACTCAATGCTCAGGAGTAATAAGTTTAATTTAAATACAGAAGTGGAATCAGAAAAATAAAATAAAAAATTACACAGCAGATACACTTTTTTTTCTTCCTTTCAGTTTTGGCAAAAGTAAATATTATCGCATTTCTTACTGGAGTTTATTGAAAATAATAAATCCTGTCTATTTTGTGGTTGAATTAATGAACCTGACACTCCCACACTGAAAACTTTTTCTCAGTACAGTAGCAGTAAATAATCCAGAAGTTTCACCAAAAACAAATACCAAGTTTGTTGACATTTGGCTGCCTGGTACACTGTTTCCATTTCAGCCTGGAGAAAATAAGAACTAGGAGATGGGAAACCTCTCAAAAAGCTGTTGCTTTTTTTTTTTTTTTTTCTCTTCTGCTACCATTTTATTTTTATGTCTGCGGCAGCATTTCAGATTGCAGATGCAACAATTCCTAAGGGAGTAAGTGCCCACAAGTTCAACTCTTGATGTAAGCAATCTCTGAACTCTAGAGTGATGGGAGCGAGCAGCATTGGAAACAACAGAGCCAGAAAGACCATCCCAAAAGGTCTCATTATACGTGCTAGCAGGAGGAAGGGCTGTGGTTAAGGCACAGAAGCAGGACTATGGTCTATTCACACCTTCCAGAAAGCAACAGCCCGCACCTCTGAGCAGCTTTAAATATTCAGCCAGACATAGTGTGGCACTTGTGAAACAGAGGAGCTCTCTTTTTCTGCCCACCTTGCCCTAAATAGTTTGGTAGCAGGTATTCTGCTCTGCTTTTTTGGCAACTGGGCACAGGGGGTTACATTTGGGAAGCTCCTCCTCAGCCAGCCCAGCTTCTCCATGTTTCCCTGTGCTCTTCCACTCCGGTGGCATTTGCCCTCTGAAAGATTTTCAGGTGCTTTCTGACTTTCATGTTTAATTCAGGAGTATATTTTGATATTTGTTCTCTTCTAAACAGGAGCCTTGAAACAGCAAGTCCAGTAGTTTTTAGTTCAGTATAACCTCTTGACGCGTTTGTGAATCTCTTAATATTAGAGAAGGCTTCAACTGAAAATTCCTGGAGAACGTTCAGACTCTCAGCCTTCCCCAGTAGCACAAACTTTAAACAAAAAAAAACTTTAAAAAAGGTTTTAAAGTTTACTTATAGAGATATTTGAAACAATAGTTTTCATACATATTTCTGAGAAAGAAGCAAGTTCTAGAGAGACTTAACCAATAATTGAGGAAAGAATAATAATAAAAGAATAATCCCATGACAGCTGCTTCGGTCAGAGACATACAGAAGTTCATCATCTCAGCTCCCACACTTCTCTTACCCAGACCCTAAATTGCCTTCATTTGTGTAACCACTGCGGAGCTCCCCATGCACAGAAGCAGGCAAAGTACCAGGAGAAAGCGTTGCTTACAATGAGTTTCCATCAGTGCTTGCTTAATTCACTAGAGGAAAAAGGATGAGGGGGGCAGGGGGAGAAAAAAAAAAAAAAAAAAAAAAGGCATTTCTGGAAAATCCTGACGATGCCTGGATAACACACCAGTGCAATCTGGTGTATGATTGATGTATATAGGTGGGTTCAAATGAGCGTCACCAACTTCACCACCTGGTTCCTGGCAGGCATGAGCCGCAGCTAACAGCAGAAATCAGCATTATACCATCCCACATGTCCTGCCTCTAACCCACGAGCCATTAACGGTGTTCAGAACTTCTCTGTAAGCATTCATTTGTGATCAAGCTGTGACCTCCCTATTCCTCGAGGAATACATCTCCCTGGCATCTCCTTGTGAGATACTTAAAATAAATAAGTAAATAAATAAATGTGTTCACTAGTGGCATTTACGATGTGGAATGTACACATTTAGCTTCCAGATTTTACCTGTGCTCATAGTGCTTTACCTTTCCTGGTAACTTCTGCAAGACACGTTCTACTTTACCCCATGCCTTATCTTTAAAATTACACTCATCATGTATTTTCCACAGCTGTTTTCTACAGCAAACATTTTCAGCTACTCAAGCTCAGGTTTCTGCTTAATTATTTCTAAAGGTAATACCTGGGAGAGAAAGGAAAGAAGCATATTTATTTCCCAATTAAATTTTCAAATGATCAGAACTCTTCAAGTCTTAGCTTCATGGCTCTTACAGCAGCTCAGTCTTTTAAAATTAACCTAAATAATCAAAATAAAGCCTCTAAGATCATGAAAATCCAGGCTTTTGCATCTTTCGAAATAAATCATATTACTCTGTACATAAAGACAGACAGATAACATTGCCATAAACAGTGGAGACAAAAAACCTACAAAATTTAATGGAGCATTTCAAACGCTTGGTTAGAAGGCATGGTTAGAAAACTAATTTTCAGACTAGCAGGCCACAGGTAGTAAACAAATTCCCAATCCAAAATGTTTCAGATGGAAATTGCATAAAATGAATGATGCTTATTCATGGCCACAGCAGGCTGAGAAAAAAATTAATTTAAAAAAGTGATTTTATTTTTTTTTTCAACCCAGCCCAAGAACATCTGATTTCTAAATCAATAGCTGTCTCTAGCCAAACTGAAGTGCTTGTACAACTTCAGACAGGTAATTACTTACAGGGATTGGATGAGGAACAAGCACATCAAGGGATATTGCTACGTCAATCTCTCTTTTATATTTTATCGTTGTTTTGGTTGTTTCAGGGATCAGCACCGAGAACTGATTCTGTCCCTTAGTAGGTGCAATATAAAGAAGAACTAATACACTAGGTACACATTTTTGATGGCTGCTTTTTCAAAATATTTAGTGTCACAGCTGAGGGGCAAAGTTTACAGGGAAGAGGCATTTTTAAAGAGATTTAGATAATTACATTTTTCTTTTTTTTAACTGATCAGTGCAAATTGAACTAAGGTCCCTGGAAACGGAATAATGAAGATGCCATCACCAGATGTGAAAATTACTTAATCCCAAAAGAAATATGTTTGTAAGACACTCCACATATGTATAGAAGAGGTAATACTATTGAGTTTCATCAAAATATGTTGACACAACACAGTACCAAATGCCATTTACCTCTCCATTGAGGAAGACCCATAATATAGATTCAGCCTAACCGACAGCTGATATGACCATTTGACATTTTTTTCATTCAAAATACTATTATTACACTATTTGAGGGATTAACTTTTAAGTTGTCCTCTTAAGTTTTATAGCTTTTATTAAGAACATTATTTTTTGCTGAAAAACTCAAGTTTTCAGTTTTTGAAAACTTCTTAAATTCCAAAACATTTTGCTGCTTTTTATCAAAAATAAAATTTCTCTCTATATTTATGTGTGTCTGTGTGTGCACACATGTATTGATAAATCCATCAGAATTTTCTGTGGGAAAAACCTGTTCTATGCAGCTCTAATTTTCAGTATTAGAGTTTTAGGGTTTTTAAGATTGAGAAGGCTTCTGTCTCCAAAGTACATTTTTGACAGCGACCATAAGTAAAAGCCACATTTATTTTGGCAGTTAAAATAAATTTCTAAAAGTCACACATTAGGATACTGCAATAAGAGTGAGACAGTACATGAAACATTATAAATCCTGAAAGGTCTAAGCTTGTATAAGATCTGCAAGTTTTTCTCCAGTTTCCCTTGTGTAGCTAAAAGTTCTTGGCAAGTCTTTCTTCCCAGAGAAGCAAGCTCAAATACACAGCCCCCCTGAGGTAGTAGTACTTTTTATTAGAAAGGGATGTATTTTAATGAACTAGATAGCTGTAAATTGTCTCTAGTGTTTTCTCTGGTGTTCACTACTCTCCCAGGTGATGAGTCAAAATTTGCATTTTAACAGAAGCCGAGTACCCTATTGGAAGGACATCAGGCTCAAAGCTTCCTATAACAGATTTTTGTTTATTATTTAGTTTAAATTTATTACCACTTTTACAGTCTCTTCTTTAAGGGACACACAACAGTCCTGTTAAATGACCCAAATTAACATCCATGTTTTTGCACGCTGTAGTAAGATTACCATACCAAGACATAAACGTGGTGACCAGCTTTGCAGGACAATCACCCCGTCAGTTTTGCACCGATAGCACAAAACATGTGGAAAGCTCCTGATCTAGAAACTGCACCGTGAGATTTTCATGAGATTTTCATGCATGCGGATTTGAGTCTGCGAGACCTTTTCTTGCAGAGGGTTTCAGCAGCGTTCAGCTGCCATAAGGTGCGCCACCCGCACCGCCAAGGCAACGAGCCCGACCCATTCATCAGTGAAGGGAAGGGAAGCACGCAAAGAAGAGCCTCTGTAACTGCACATACAGTTGGTCCCTGATGTTAATTTGCTAGATAGATAAAACATTTTATTATGTATTTTTAGGGTTTGTTTTTTTTTTTTTGATTCAGCCCAGATCATTCTAACACAACTGGGATGGAGGATGCAGCCATGCTCGCAGGCACGAGAGGACTGCTCTGCTGCCAGGAACAACCCCCTCTGCCCAGCTCAGCTGCAGCCAAGAGAAGACATGGGAGTCAAAATTATTCTGTTGGTTGAAAGGGCAACCAGCCAAACCCAGAGATGTGAAGAACACTCACTCTGCCTTCCTTCTGAACAAATCCTTTCCACTGACAAAACGCTTCACGCGCGTTTTCTAGTAATTAACATAAAACCCAGGGAAGGACAGGAGAGCTTGCTGTGCTGCGCCCCAGTGCGGTATGTGCCTTTGCTGTATTCACAGGCCATTTACACCTTTATTGTTGATTTCCTCTGGGGAATAATTTCACCTTAAAACTAAAACAGTAGAAATTTGACAGTCCTGACTGAGCATGAGAAAACTGCTGGGAGGGTAAATCCTAGGCTCGTACACAGTGCCAGGCTGTTAAGAAAGCAGAAAGGTCTTAGTCCCACGGTCCTGACCCAGTACCACAGAGGAAGCATATAGGAAGCCCGACTGTGGAGTAACCAAAACATCTGCTCATCTTAATAGCCCCTTGTGCTATTCATGATCTTTTAATCCTCACATAGACCCCCTTTCTCCATCCCAGTCACCTTAAAACCATCCATAACTTTTTCCACATACAGCTTCTTCCATCTTCAACTGCTCTCCCTTAGGTCCCTGTCCAGAAAACGCATCCACAAGCACAGATTTCTTTTTCCACACCAAACCCCTTTTCACTTGGCTGAGAAGTAATTTTACAGATACTTCATTCCTAGTGACCTGAGCAGCACTGGGGCCCTGTAGCTTGCTGCAACCCAATGCAAAGGAACACTTGTCAGGATAAAAACTTCCACAGAGAGATTTCAGGGGAAGAAAGTTCTGATGGTGGCGGGTGGGGAAGTGTCTTTACAGGAACAGTTTTCCGTTTCCAGAACAAAGGGTCTCAGACTGCATCACCAGATGCAAACCGGGGAGAGTAAAATACTTTCTGCAGTTTCACTGGGCTGTTACATCCTTCTTCACTTCTAATAGCCCACAAAATGATGTGGCAGTTCAGAGGAGCCACCTGTTATGTCAGAAGTGCCTACACTTCAATATATATAAACATATGTTTAAAAATGTTTAAGAGTTTAACCTTATGTGCTTATAAAATTACACGTTTCAAAACAGTCAAATAAGAATCCAAAAGCAGTATAGTACCAAAAATCTTTGGCAGTTCAAATATAC
>JAVJGJ010000062.1:19642278-19675299 GCA_035590215.1 Microhierax caerulescens | reverse complement strand
GGGAGGGGAATTTTTCAAATTTCAAAAATTTAGAGCACTAAGTATTGAGAAAACATGGGAAAAAAAGTATTTAGCCATTGTTAGTAGTTCAAAGTGAATCACTGCAGTGAAGAGCTGGTAACAAGGTCCCCACTGCTATAGGTGTTTGAAGGCTAAGTTTTAAGTTTGGACTAGTTCTAGTCTGGTCACGCAGACTAGACACCCATTGCCAGTTTGGTTACCTCAGACGCACTCCCAGAACATATATATGTATTACTTCACCAAAGAGGAAGACCAGTTACAGCCTTCAAGGAGCTCAGGAAAGTGAGTGATACGTGGGGGCCGTTCCACGATTCACTTTAGAAATGTTTTCCTGATCCAAAGTAAAAGGCTGATGCAGAAGTAACTTGAGGTACCTTGCCTTAAACAATAGTGAAAGTGGGCAATAGCTGATACAGAAGATTACAAAAAAAAAAACCCAAAAACCAAAACCAAAAAAAAACCCCACAAACCCACAAAGAAATCACAAGAGCTTTCAGAATTCTTACAGCTGAAAACTGTTTCAAGCTCTCTCTATATATATATGTTAAGCCACCAGAAGAAAAGCAGAAGTATATTAGAAATGTACTGAAGCAACAAGGTTATTTCCATTGGCTCCAATATATTATTACAGGTTTGGCAGACTGATGATCTAAAAACTAACGAGGCTTTGATGAAGAGCTAACACAAACTTATCAAAAAAGTCAGTGGCTTTCTCCAGGGTTTTGGTACCACAGCAGTGAGTGGAAACCTGAGCTCATCGGGGTAAGAAGCAGCAGATAGCAGCGCCACAGCTTTCAACAGGCCCTTTCCAGGGGCAGGATGAGGGTGCGATGGAGGAAGAGGTGGAGAAAAAGATAAAAACACTCTCCCTGAAGTGGGCTAACCTGTAAGTGTCCTAACTGAACCACAGGGGAGGTTACAATCCCACAGCAAGGACAGGTGGGAAACGGGGATGGAGCAACTCTGCATCTCCTACTGGTGTCATCAAGTGGGGAAAATTGCCTGGTCTGGTAACAAAGCAGCCACAGCGACGTCCATAGGAGGCTCTGGATACTCTTACTGCTTTCCTGGAAACAGGGAGATTTTCCCTATTTCTTCATCAGCGCAGCCAGCTGCAACTCTCGTGTAACATCTGCCCGATCTTTTGAGACAGGGTAAAATGATTTTCTTTGGGAAGGTTTTATCTGCCCAGCAATGATTTCAAGGTTAGCCTGAACAGCTGCTAAAATCTATGGTCCCTGACTTGGAAGACCAGGCAAACCTCCCCCTTGCCCTTCCAGGCCCCATGGCTGTGTGAGACAAAGGCTGGGGAAACGAAAGCCTGCTCCCAACTCACCCTGGCTGCCCATGAAAACGAAGCCTGCAAGGACCACAAGTTCCCTGCCACATGTCCCCAAGGCAAGCGCAGCCTCCAGGTATAGCAGGCTGGGGGGGGGGGGGGGTTTGTGGGGCTGCCATCGGTCTCCAATGCCTGCAGCACAAAGGCAACAGGGCAGGTAGCACTCAGCATCCCTGTGCAATCCGTCACTGCATGGACGTGCGCAGCCCTCAATGATCAGGATCACACTCCACCATGCCACCCCCTGCCAGAGGGACCACAGCCTCCCACCAGCACAGCCCCCTGGGACTCAGGACCCCGCAGCCATCCCCTCTCCCGAGATCCTGCCTTGCTGCCCTCCAGCGCTCGCGTTTCTGATCTCTGCAGCACCGGCTGCCCTTGCCCTTCCATCCACTTCCACCTCTTTCTTTCAGAAGAATGTGTTTGTTTTCCTCACAAATCTGTGTTTCATGCAAGGAAAACGAACATCCTTTGTAGCTGGGACCAAGCACTCGCAGGCTAAACCTCAGAGAGGGGCAAGCATACAGCAAGAGGCAACTCTCACACAGCTCTGGTTTGCATAAGTAAGTCCAGAGGCATTGGCTCACCTTAAAACTTAACCCAACCCACAATTAGTGCTTGATCTAATAAAAGAGGAAAAAAAAATAAAAAATCTCACTTGTCTAATGTAAAGCTTCACTTACTGAATTACCCCGCTGTGACTACACAAAGCACTTTGGCTGTTGTAATGGTTCATTTTTTATTAATGAAATGAAAGAGGACCAATTCCAAAGGCTCTGAAATCCTTCATTTTTTGCTGAAATCTTTCTCATGCATTTTTTACATCCAAGAATTCTCCCTTGAACCGAGACACATAAGTTTCATTTCCCTTTTTCCTTAATTCAAGGCTTCTTTAACTACAGCTGCAAGAAAAATATAAATACACCATTAAAAAAAATACAGTTTAGGAGTGAAATATTGAATAACTGACAGTCAAATAACTGACGATTTTTAATTTATGAAAGAAGCTCTCTTCCTTTTAGGCTGCCTTTTGAATTAGGAGATGTTTCACTTCCAAATCCACTTAAGATACAAAGTCTACTAACAGACATTGTAATCATATTTGCTGATTGTTTCAGCAATTGTCTCCTGCAATCTTCTAAACAAGTCATTAGACTCCCACTGACTGCTTCCAATATAGAAAAAGATAACAAACATGCAACAATTAGTGGTTTTTTTGTCCAGCTATACTCACATCTCACATCCACGCATATTTAGGTCTCAACACACCATAGGATATTCTTGCTATGCAAAGCAAAAAGCAATCTGAAGGAGCTAAGACTGCTTTTTTAGCTTTACATCTCCATAAGCCAGACATCCCCAAAACTGTGCATCCATGGGAGGAAAACAGAAACTACACCCCCTAGGATCTGCAGGTTTAACCACTGTTCTCACCTCCAAGCCCCTACTCAAACCCCGCAGAACAGCTTAGCGTTGGCAGTTGTGTTGCAGAAGGGGTACCATGTCCTCAGGGGTGCACCTCCCCTGGGAAAGCTACAGGCCAAAATTCATCTCCTCCTCTATTAGGAAGATCAGGTTGATAACGATTGTTTCTGACTGATAAGGATACCTTGCAACTGCATGCAGCAAATATAAGGGCTAAGTCAGCCATAGACAGTTTACCTTCAGAGCTGTGGTGCTGGAAGGTTTGGGTGTTGGTTTTTTTTGGTTTGTTTTTGTTTTGGGTTTTTTTTGAGGGTGTGTGTTTTTTTGGTTTTTGGGGTTTTTTTGTTTGGATTCTTTTGATGGGTTTAGTTTTTTATTTATTTAAAGGGAGTTAGTTCATACAGAGCTCTGCAAAGAAATTTTAGAATTTTCTGCAATACAGGAAAAAAAAAATAAAAAGGACTAAAAGGACTAACATTACTGACTTATTCCACTGGGTAGATAGGTTATTAAACTGATCACTGGATTAGATAGAAAACCTGGTTTGGAAAGGTGAGGAACATCCTTTGAGATCTCTTATCTCAGTTTTTCAAGCTTCTATAGTTAAAACTGGCAAATACTGGTAATCAGAGCTTTGTTCTCTAATCTCCTGCATGACCCCTATTACCTAAGTCTAATAGGGCAGTGATCTAGCTGTTTGTAAGTTATGATAGAAAGCAACTTCTTGGCTTGGTTTAGATTGTAACATGTATTAAAATTATGGTTAAATCTTAATTAGATCTTATTCTTGTTGATTTACTAGCTTGTTAGCATCTGACCTTTTCCCACCTGCCTCTGGGAGGTTGAAGGCAGCTTTTTATATTAGAACTACAGCCCAAAGTTATGCTTTATCATACTTAATGATTTTTTTTTTTTTTTTTCCCCTCTACATGGCAGCACAACACAACCCAAAAGGGACCTGGAACAACACAGGCCACTTTGGCCACCTTTCCCATAAGAAGAGTGACTGTCCAGGGGTTCACAGCCTTGTCCCTGGTCAAAATGCAGCACCCCTGGGTCACCTCTAAAAGCAGCATGACACAGAGAACACCGATCTGGAGGCACAAGGAAAAGTATGCTAGTAGTAAGGACAGCTAACAACAAGCAGTATTGCACATAGATTAACTACTGGTAGAGAGACAATAAAATATCCATCACAGATGACTTGTAAGAATAAATAACAAAAACAGGCTAGGAAGGTGCATCCAATTGCTCTGCTGGTGACAGCCACTCAATATTCCTCCCCTTACCAGACAGAAAACCCAAACTTTCTCTCTGCAGTTCCTCCCTCTTGCTCTCTGGGAGGAGATATCAGGGCTCCAAACAAACGAGGTTTTCCCCTGTTACTCCTTCCCCCTAGGAGTTTGACCTAATCCACCTCTAACAGTTTGACCCACACCCACTCTGGGTCAGAGTTTAGCAGGCGCTATGGGCTCTCATGGTAATTTACTAGAAGGGCAGATGGAAATAAGAAGTCTCAAAACACACGCAAAAAAATGCATCTTCATTGCTCACTGCTGAAATAGCTTCTCTGTCAGGGCAAGAGGCAATTGCTCTTCCACATGCCAGGATCAGCAGCCATTCACATATTTGTTTAGCATCCACCAGGCTTGGTAATTAGCACTTTGCATCGCCGTTTAGTTACGGAGCAATAAGTGACTGTTGTTTCACTCCCAGCACCAGGCACTGGCAGAGGGCAAAATTCAGCTCACAGTGTAGTCAGGGGTGTTCCTGGAATTGAGACTGCCGCGGGGATTTTTTATCTTGTGGTTTAGCTTTGCCACATAATTGTCAGATAACATGCAGATTGCTTGGTAGCCTTCGGAATAACCTAGGCAACAGAGCAGGAGGGCCCTGCTGCTTCCTTTTTTTTTTTTTTTTTTTTTTTAATAATTACCACAGTGTGACCATCCCCCTTTTATGCAGTGGGGTGTGGAGGAGAAAGAAAAAATGTCCCACTACTGAGAATAGCTTTTCATAGCTTTTCAATATATACTACGCATTCATTAGTTTTGTTTACCCAGGAAAATGGACATGCGGCAATGTAATCGGGTGGTAAATACACATATATTCTTTAATTCAAAGGGCCCAACGAAAAGAAGGAGAGAAATAACGGTTCACACCGAGAGGTTATTTTTCCAGCAAAACAGAAAACCTGACAAGAGGCTGTTTTCATTTTTCTGACTATTTATCATTTATTTGTAAGCTTTTACTTTTCTTAAGCACAGGCCAACTTTTACCCAAACTGTGTCTGTCTAAAACAAGTCAACATTTCCATTTTATAACCACAAAAAAAAAAAAGCTGTCCTTATAGTCATAGCTTGGTTTTAACAAATACGGAAACCGAACCTGCTGGCGTTTCCTCTGTTTTTCTGACACCAGCTCAAAAGAAGCAATTCCCAGGTAAGCTTCCTGCTTGCTGGAAGTCACTTGACTGTGGAGCCCTGGGCAAGGACAACAGGCGATGCTCCCAAGTCCGGAGACTGAGCAGACACGCTGCTACCTCTATCGATGTCGCTGGAGGAGAAGCTTTTGCAGCTGTGGGCAGCTCCCCTGCCCAGCGCACCTCACTGCGGGGCCGGCTGTGAGCCACCCCCCCCCCAAGAGCCACGGCCCTGCATCGCGGGGGTCCCCTTCCCACACACCAGCAGCCGTCCTGCGTGCTGACACCACGGGCCACCCCCCGGTCACCCCCAGCAGCCTTCCCAGACCTCCCGCCACACGCACTCAGGTTAATCTCACACGGCGAGTTAGCTACAAACACCAACTAAGGGCCCTGGGGGCTGCTCGGCTTTACTTCTCTTTGGTTGTCCACAGGTGGACAGCAAAATTTTGGTTGCTCTAGAAACAGAGCAGGATCCATGCCTAAGCTCAGCAGAGGCTGCTCAAGCAGCCCATAATAACCCTGCCAGCACACACCGGCCCTTCTCTTACAGTCCCCGCGCCGCTTCCAAGGCAAGAAAACCCAATTGTGTAAATAACAATTTACATTCAGCTGCCGACTAGAAGGCAGATACGTACCCCTTCGTGACAAAGCCTTGCCTCTTTCATCGCGAGCTCACCCACAGCTCGTGCTCTCGCTCCTTCTGCACAACTAACAACAAGCACACTGCAAACCGCTAAAACCCACAGGCTTGGGTCTGCAGTCAGAGCAGATCCTGAGTGCTCGGTTCAAGTAAGAGCAAAAATTCAACGGAAGAGAATTTGAGGAGGTTTATTACAATACTAACTGTCCAGGCAAAGACAGCCAATCACCACGGTTCAGGGTTTTCTATTAAAATATTGTCCTAATACATCCCCAGAATTCCAAATTATATGAAATTAGAAAATTCAATTCCTTGCTATTCAAATGTAAAAATTAGAAATTATTACTGAAGCAGAGTAAAGATGAACTTTAGAATACACAGGAAGACTTAAGCTTTTCTGCTCTAACTACAGAAAAAAGCCTAACAAGAAAAATATTTAAAATTTAAGAACACTGGGCTGCCTATTAGCAGAAGTACAAATACTATAGCTTATACTTATTAAACATTTCACTTCAAGAAATCTGATGAAACATAAACCCTAAGTATTATGCAAGACTTTTTTTTTTAAAAAATTTTGTTTTTAAATTCACAGCTTCGTTTAGTAGCTTTCACAATTTTTTGCTTTGTGAGAAGTCAGCTCCTGAGCAGGACAGAATTTCTATTGTCATTAAACTTATCAGGGCTTCAGGTACATGTTCAAGTAGGTGAGCTGTGACCCTACTAGGAACGTCAAGACCATCACGTTCCCGGACTTTCTTTGGCAAGGAGAAGCAGAACAAATTACTTATTTTTCAGGTTTCTTTTTGACAGCTGCTGCACGAGAACGCAGGATCTTCCTTAGGATTTTTAAATGAAGACATAGAATTTCAACTTTATTTTAAAGCAAGTCAGAAGCCTGGCAACACAATGGGTCACTGACTTTTCAAAACCATCTATCCCTGAAATAAGGGAGAATGTAAGAGATGACAAGGGGGTTTACAGGGTCAAGCAGCTTTTAAGGAAAACACCAGATAAGATCAGATAGGAAGAGATTCGGCAGCTCCGTAATTTATAACCACTAAAATGCAAGATATTTAGAGCTATATTCATCAGAAGGAGATGATTAGGAGGGGAAATCAAGACTTCTACCTTAGTCAAATAAGTTGAAAGGTTAGCTGAAACTTTCCAGTAGAAAAGTTTAGCTTTGCCAAAAATTCTCTTCCTTCTCTCCCTGCCTCAAAACAAACAAGTTAAACCATTCTACAGCAGTTTCTGAAATACCTCCAAAAATTAGTTGAAATGTTTCATTAGAGATGAACACTAAGGTTTTTCCAATAGAGATTTAGACTTCACCTTTGCTCAATGACACTGAATGTACAAAAGCACAGTATGTTCTATAACGCACCAGTGGAGCTATGATACACCTTCTATTATTAAAATGCTTTGGTTTTCAAATATTTTTGAAGAAACTTTGTTCCACAAAGAAATTTCTCCTTTTTCCATCATCCTAAAAATTCTAAGCAGCTCTTATGCTGACTGAGCTCCTGATTTCCTACATACCCAACATGATTAAGTACATTTTATATTCATTCTACCTTCCTAATTAAATAACCGTGTCTTGCATCTAAAGGCACAAAGCCAGCAATACTCCATTCTGTGCTTTACAGCAGGGAGGCAGCTTAACCCACTAAAAGTAACCACAATGTGAAGCAATGATCTGCTTAACCCCTAAACCAGCCTGAAAAAACACCTTTTGCTACATGTTTATACAGCCTACAAGTGCTGTATGTACGTGCTTTGTTTTTTTGGACAGCAAACAAGGACAGTCCTTGACTCCCCACTCCAGGTATATCCTTGGTCCTGTACAGGCATAGAGATCAGGACAGTGTTCACTCAACTTCATTTAAAAAAAAAAAAAAAAAAATACTCCTTGGCCACCAGTAGGTAATGGTAGTAGGCTGGTTACAGAGAATCTTTTCATGCTGCTTTGCAAAGGAACAGGCAGGAAGGGCATTGGTGTTACAGTCCTGACATCAGACGAACAAATGAGGAAGAAGGAGCTGAAGGAATTAGTCTAAATGGGAAGTTTCTTGCACTACCAGGAACAGCCAGGACATTCTCTTAATGTTCAGGCCATATTCTCAGATCCTTTCGCTACTAGTACAATTTATTCCAACTAAAAATAGAAGTGCGTTATTTCCACCAACAACAAAAAAGATAATTAATCTTGGGCAAGCAGTTTCAACATCTACGGTCATTTCTACATCAAAAAATATATTTAGAATCAGAGCAGAGATTTTTCCCATCAAATAGGATGCTCTGATTCAAGCAGGAATTAGTACTTTGAAAGCCCTTACATCATACTGTTGAGGAGGTTCAGACAGCCTTGAACTCCAGGCCACAAATCCCGAAGTAGGGGAAATGCAGAAACAGTAGAACATTGTCCCACATTTTAATCAAGTTAAATGTTTGAGAAATGCTCTGCTCGCAGGGGAAAAAAACCTACCTGTCTATTTTATCGTTACATTGATCATTTTTTTTTTTTTCCTATAACTGACCATATTGTAAAAAGTGTTTTCTACTGACTTTTGACAGAAGAGATGATTTTATGAGTAAAGGGGAAAAGTCTGTAAATGGCTTCCCTATTCTTTTGCGGACAATAGATTTCTGTCACTCAGCAAGCCATTTTCCATTATCACTACCACAGTAATGTAGAATCTTTTTTGCTCCTCACAAAGCATATTCATCATTTATAGATAACCTCTCAGTTGTTTCTCTTCATCTCTTACTAACAAGATTCCCTCCAAATCTCCATTTATCTTGGGATTCATGAAACTTTCATGTCATTCATTCTTGTCCAGAAAGACATCTGTTAACTTTCTGCATCAAAGTGACAGAGACTGAGGAAAGTTCCTCCTGAAATGAGTTTCCTCAGTTCTTCAGCTCTGGCTTTTTAAACTGCAAGGCTTTTTACCCATGATGCATATCATAGTATCAACCACCTTACTTCAAATATTTGTTTCATAGGACAAGGAACGTTGTGCTAGGGGACCACTTTCTTCCTACTATGGGAATGCCCTCAAAAGGCCTCCTACTTGGACCCTTCTACTATTCACAGCCTATTGACCTTTTTTCAATCATAGACTCTTTTTTTCTGCCTTCCATGAGGGCTCCCTTCCCCTGGTTCCCTTGACTTTTGGGTCAAAATTTAAAAGGTTTTCCTCAAAACACCTTTGTATCACAGAAATCCTTTTCTTTTTCACTATTGGAAACACTGTCTCTTATTTTGAGTCGAGAACTGGGAGTCTGAACTTATTTCCATCCCAGCTACCGATATCACGTGTTGCTTAAGTGGTGATGAAGTAGAAAAATTCCGATCACCGTACCCGATATGAGGTGCTAATATGCTCCCACTACTGTCCTGCGGACAGAAGCATGGTAAGATGTTGCCAGCCTGCAGCAGGTCCATCAGGAACTGCAGGCAGCCCTTCCCTCACTTTTGCCTCATGGCATGGAAAGGTACTTGCATAGTGGGTGTAGCAAAGCTCGTTAGACAAATCATTAGGTGAAAGTTATATTTAAGATTTGCCCAGCCAGTGTTGCGCTGATCTTGCGACAGAACTTTTACATGTCAGCCCGTAAAAAACTCACATAGACTGTTTCATGTTTCCCAGAGACCCCCTGCATGGGAGGGTTAAATCTGGGTGTCTCTTTGCAAACTAAGGAGGCTCTTAACCTTGTAGCAGTTACTTCGAGAGTGTTGTTGAGTACCAGGCTCCCAGCGGCAGGCAGCACACGCTTAAAGCAGACACAGCATTACACCTCTTGGTATAGGAGCTACACTCCCAGCAAACCTTCTTCAGGAAAACACGAGAGCAGGAGTTTGCATTTCCATGTTTAAGAACTCGTGGTGGATCTTACCTCCACGACCATCTGCTGTTTGAAACCATCTATATTTCTGGGCTTTAAAAACACATTCTATGCAGCACATAATTACATGGCTGGCACTGCCATCAAAGTTATTTGCGTTCAAACCTTCTGCATTATTTCATTCAGCCCTCAAGTTCTTGTCCTGACAAATATTATAGTTCACAGATATCTTTTCTGAATGACAATATTTAATCCCAAGCCCATCACTGTGCACATACAGTTAGGAGAATGTTATCTGTGCTCATTAATTTCCTTTTGCTAACATAGAATCATTCTGCCACTTTCTTGTTCAGAAACTCAGGCTGATGAAATCCTTCTGCAGCAGTGTTAATTTTATAGTCATTTCTATAAAGGCTTAGTTCTCTCTTTTTCACTCACCCCTTTTCCATAGTTATGGACATACAGCTTCTCCCACTGCACAGACTGATTTTCAACTTTTTTTTTCAACCCTTTTTCACAACGTGTCGCTTACATGAACATCAGTGATAGCTCAGTTACTACAAAACCCCCTGGCTGAAACTAACCAAAAGCTTTTTAAGGAAACTAGATGTAACACAGTATCCAGATAATTTTGCTTCACACATTCATTGGCTGGTATAAAATTTAAGAGTTGTAACTTCTCCCCAAAAGAACACACTAAAATCTACAGGCATACATTTTCATAAGAAGTAGCAGCTCTTTTCCACTGGCTTGTGTTTTTAACAGTACAGTCAGTAGTTCAATAATTTTGCATGGGGTTTTTCTTTTTTTTTTTTTTTTTCTTTTCAGAAATCTTGATCAAGCATCCTTGAAAGAGGCATTTGCCACCCACCTTCTTTTTAAAACTTTATTGGTTCTCTTTTGGGAAGGGAGGGATAGGCTTTCTTTGCCTCCCTTTTCCAGTAAATGCAGCCTGTGTTTTCCAGTGCCAGTAAGAACAGCCTGTTCTCTATCAAATTATGTGGGAGAGAAGAAACAGCAAAAATAAGCGGAGGACAAAGTTAAAAGCAGCTTAGGGCACAGGCTGAAGAAAAGCAAAGCAACGCAGGTTTAAATGACCTCATTGTACTTTGATGCTGTCTTTTGACAAGCTTCCTGTAGAAGTCTACTGTTTTGGTTCGGATTTCTGATGGATTTACACATGGGCTGGCTCTCACTCTGCTGCTTGATAGGGAGTCAACCATTTGTACTGTTCCAGAAAGGGTTGGTGGGCTCCAGGCTGTTTCCATGAAAACAAAACCGAACCAAAACAACAACAAAAAAAATATCTCATATGTCCTTGTAGCACTTGTAACAAAGATAAGGAGTTTTAAACAGAGTCAACCTCTAACCCCTGGCAGGGTAAGCATCCTGCTGTAGCCCAGCAGCTGGGTCTGAGCTGGAAGACTGAGTACTGCTGCTGCCACAGAGAAAGAACCTAAATACCCTTAGACCTGTTATCAGCACAAACCTACATCCAAATATGTCATCACTCGTTATATTTACTTTCTCTTTCTCTCATTTCATATGTGATTTTTTTTCCCAATGCTTAGGTAAATTAGTGAAATTATGACCAAATTATTTGAAAAGCAATGGAAATTGTTAGCCGAGGTTGGTAGGATGGTGTTGACAAGATCTGGGATCCACTCAAACAGAAGCAGGACATTGTATGCAAGGCAGAGATGGTGACGCCTCTTACTAAACACAAAAACAATCCCACCACAGCTCCCAAGGATAATACTGAAGCATATCAGAAAAAAATAATACACAAAACTAGGAAGTTGTTCCCTAGGTACATTTTTTACTAGCCATTTACCAGATGCAAACACAATTTTTAGCTAAGTACGTTAATACTTGAAACAAAGCTGAAGTTATAGGATCTGCATTACCTATAGGGGCAAGACTGAAGTCATTGTTCAGTTGTAATTAACTGGGTGACAATTGTGAGCGGGACAAATCCAAAACCTGAGGTCTGAGCCTGCTCACTGCTCTCCTCTTGCCTATCTTCCATACAGCTGTTTTGAAACTACTAGTTCTGTGATCCTCAGAAAACCTGAGCATACACACAGCATAAGGGCTTTGAAGTAGTCTTCCCCTTACAAGCTGATAATTAAAGTGCTATTAAGTTGGGCCTGGGGCAATAAAAATAATTTAAAAAAAAAAGTTTGTTTCTGATTTATTTTATTTTTTGGAGGGAGGCGTTGTTTTTCCTAACGGAGGTAGATTATGGGGTTTTAGGTGGGAAAAATACAGCTGTTTGACACCAGTGGTAGACACAAATCTGGATTAAAGTTGCTAAAACCGCTGAACTGCAGACATCTGAAAACGTTGCTGTATTTAGATTAGTGTGAGTGCATCTAAGCATCCTTTCTCTTCAGAACAAGACGGATGGATTAGCCGGCTCTGTGAGAGTAGCTCTGTGGAAGACAGAGGCAAGGAAGCACGAGGAAATCTTTGGGGTGTGCTGTGCACCCGCTCTGGAGCTCACAGAACAGTAACTGAATGGAGCTGTACAAGCTTCTGGCTCCCTAATCACAAGGGGGAAAGATGAACACTTAAGAGAAACAAATTATACAGGCAATAAGGGTGCGTGTAAAGTGATTTGGGAAAGGGCAGCTTCTTCTCTAGTCACGGCTGATGAAAGCTGGCAGTTGGCAGCTTGAAGCTCTAGGCACTGCCTGGCAGATTTCAGAGCACTGCGCCTTTGAGGAGGCTGCAAACCTGTACTGAGTGACAACAATAATCAGTCAGAAGACAACATGTATTGCACCTTATCAGCGTGCTAATGGTTCCAGAGAACATCTGAAATAAAAAATACCCAGAGCATTAAGATAAATAGCTAAAAAGACCATTAATGATAGCCATTAAAATGACCTGTGGCGTACAGAGTCATTTGCTATAGGCACAGGCTGCAATGAGACATTGAAGATTAAACTTAAAATTGGGGGGGGGGGGGGGGAAAAGATTTTCAGGCATCTAAGGACCTTTAACAGAATATTTCTGGATTTAGAGGCAGTGACACTAGTGACATACACTAGTGACAGAGAATATCCATGTAAGGATCCCTGTTTTTCCACTGGGGACACACACACACATCACTGCCTACATCAGAAGAGAGCACTGAGCTGAGAGCTGCTGAGCTCAGCACCTCTTCATATTTTGGAGCGCGTTCAAGGAAGGCAATGAAGTGGGGTCAGCCAAGCAGCATAAATCAATGGTTTGTATTTCTGACATCAAGTCCAAAGGGCTAATTTCAGAAGCAGTTACTTAGTTCTTAACAATTACATGGTCCTTGCAAACGTGCTGGGAAGCTGGGAGATACATTTATATCAGAGGTAAGGAAGAATGCTACTACAGCAACCGTACACCTATGGTTTCAATGTTTTCTTTTTCACTTCCCAGATATCTTTTAAATTCAGGTTTAGATAGAATAAAATCATAGAATAGTTTGGGTTGGAAAGGACATTTAAAGGTCATTAGTCTAAACCCCCTGCAATGAGCACAGACATCTTCAATTAGATCAGGTTGCTCAGAGCCCTGTCCAACCTCATCTTGAATGCTTCCAGGGATGGGGCATCTACCACCTCTCTGCAGGGGCAACCTGTCCCCATGTTTCACCACCCCCATTGTTAAAAAAAAATATGTCTTCCTTATACATGTCTGAATCTACCCTTAGTTTAAAACTGTTCCCTCCTATCCTACCACAACAGGGCCTGCTAAAAAGTCTGTCCCCACCTTTCTCATACGCTGCCTTTAACTACTGGAAGGCACCTATAAGGTCTCCCTGGAGCCTTCTCTTCTCCAGGCTGAACAACCCCAGCTCTCCCAGCTTGTCTTCATAGGAGAGATACTCCAACCCTCTGATTATTTTTGTTCCCCTCCTCTGGACCTGCTCCAACAGGTCCAGGTCTGTCCTGTGCTGAGGACCCCAGAGCTGGACACAGCACAGCAGGTGGGGTCTCACCAGAGCGGAGGTGCAGAATCACCTCCCTCAACCTGCTGGCCACAGTTCTTTCGGTACAGCCCAGGAGACGGTCAGCTGTCCAGGCTGCAAGCACACACTGTCAGCTCACATCCACCTTTCCATCCACCAGCACCCTAAGTTCTCCTCAGGGCTGCTATCAACCACTTCATCCCCCAGCCTGTATTGATACTGGCTGTTGCCTCAACCCAGGGGCAGGACCTTGCACTCAGCCTTGTTGAGCCTCACGAGGTTCACATGGTCCACTTCTGGAGCTCATCCGAGTTTGCGGAGGAGGCACTGCCCCACCACATCACTGATGAAGTATTGAACAGTACTGGTCCCAGTAGAGACCCGTGAGGGACACCGCATGTCACTGACTGATAACGACGTGGTTTCTCCAAGCTCAGAGAGCACACGTGAGGGAACACATCTGAGCAGCCTGGGCAGCTGCTACTCAAAGGTGGCTTCTATGCAAGAAACAGGGAACCAACACATGCTAGGCAGGGTATCCTCAGTCACTCTGCAACAAGGCTACATCCCTTCCCATTCCTCTACTTGGGTTTGGTGGATTTTTGGTTTTTCTGTAAATAACGTATAGCTGTCAATGACATTTCTATGGTTTTTCTAGACATCTTATGCGCTGCATATGTTACTGCAGTACCTCAGGGGAAGAAAGGGTCAAATTTGGAATGCAGCATAGGGGAAGAGGAAAGAGCAAATACAGTTTGGAGGAAGGATCAATATAGGACATATCACATGAATAATGGATACCACGAGGCATAAACTGTAGACCTGAGACTTGCACAACTCTCCTGGGAAGTTCAGCAATTTCCTTTCTTCCTTATTACAACAGCAGCGGTAATAAGTGCCTCCTGTTCAAATATGCATTAAAATTTTGTTTTTTCTTATCTTGAAATCATCTCTTCAAACAGTTGCTTAGCAAAATCACAATCTCAAGAAATCAGCCATTCAGCTGGGAGCCAGGAAGCAATAGCAATACTCACTGGCACATTTCCCATTCGGTGGGGATGCAGAAGAGACGTAATGCATATCCTCATTGTTGTTTCTTATTCTCTTACACTATTATCTCAGCAGTTTTATTCTATGTAGTTATAATTGCCAGAAACATTCTTTCAGTGTAAGTGCTACTATACAAATGTGTTTGAAGGCAGAGTGAGGATGGAAGTAAAGGTGTTTAGTCAAAGGAACAGTAATTTGAAAATATTCAGTGTCCCATACCAATAGGGTAACTTACATACAAAGAAGGCAGTTCTGTGCAAGCAACACCCCACATTTCTGTGCATTTATCAGCCAAGTTAAGCAGCCACATCCCTAATGAAAAATTCCTCTAAGAGCAAGCCAACTGTCCTGTCTCATGGCAAGTCACATTATGCCCTGTGGTTAAGCAACAAAATATTCCTCTGTTGATGATTTCCTGCTTAAATTCAAAGCATATGAGGAGAAACAAATACCACCAAGGGCCAGACTAATCCCCTTAAAGAGGAAAATTTGCTGAAATCAACAACTAAGCTAAGCAATTCCCTCCTACACTCTGCTGCAGAAAGATTTTTGAATTTGCTGTCAATGGAGAGCAGTTCAAGCAGGGGTGTCAGGGATTTACCTGTTCCATCTGTGCACCAGGCATGCACCAGGAGAGCACAGCAGCCATGCAGACGAGAGGTGCTGCCACAAATGCTTCCACGGTAGAGCCTGACCACCCCGGCTGGTTGCTCCCCACCACATGCCTCATCTGTGGGACACCCGATCTGGTCAGCCCCAGCCCAAACCAAGCTCTTGCTTGGTTCACTCCAGTGTTTTTGCTTCAGGGGTGCTGGCACAGGGAGCAAGGCTAGCAAATGCAAGTGCTTCTCCAACCTAAGGGGAGACAGTTGATCAAGGCATCTTGCTCGTTGGCACGGACTCGGCAGCTTCTCACCACTCCAAGTCCTCTTGCACACCAGGGCAGGAGCTTTGCCATCACATTTGCACAGCTGGGGAACTGAGTCTTCCCCATGAGTTTCTTGCTACAAATACCAACTCTTTTTGGAATATAAAGGCGAGACTACAGCTGACAGTACAGCCCTATAAGTCTTGATTTCTCAAAGTGAATTAAAACAAAAGATAAGAGGGGTTTTCAGCCAAGCTTTTTGTTACTGTTTTGTAATCCTTAACACTAATGTCTAGCTGTGCTGGAGATAGTCAGGACTCCCACCGATTTTATTTGGTCTGATATTAAAAAAGCTGTGTATTTCTTACAGTTCTAAGATCAGGAGATTCAGGATTATTAAATTCAACTTTATGGGAGAAGGGAACATGAACATTTAGAGGTGTTTTGGGAAGAACAGCTTCTCAGCATGGCATAAAACAACAAGAAAATGAAGTTAGCTACAATTTGTTTGTGCCCTTTCCATTCTTCTATGACATGAGAGCTTTCCCATCTGTACCGTTTACCTTTCTGCTACCATACCAACGCTCCAAAAATTTCTTCACTTCCAAGTGCAGAAAGGGAAACCTCCCTGGCCCAGCAGTCCTAAAAAAAATTATCTATGCAGCTTCACGACCCTTCTCAAATAGGAACAAACTCTACTTCCCAGCTAGCAGCTCATTTCTGTGTCTGACAGACACCTGTGATTCACAGCTCACAACAGCACATTAAAAAATAACCATAAAAGTGGTTTCACAAAGATTCACCTTTGTTTAATTCCTTTTCAACTCCCATGTCCTTACTACACTTTAAACAATCACTTAAAAAAAAAAATGGATAAAGACACATAATATTTCATACAGCTTCTATAAGCTCCTACTGACATTCCTGTGCTCTATACCGGTCTGGATTTTATCAGTTTGCAGCCCTTTCCAATTTCTTCCCTTCTTGCCTCCAGGCTTTGCTGTAGGCAGTGACTTCTCTTCCTTGCTTCATCTAGTTATCCAACCCCACCTTATCCCAGTATGTTTTGTTTCTCCAACAAGAAAATACTGCACTCATCCAGCCTCGCCAGATTCCTGCAGTTTTAGTGAACACCAGTGGTGCAAATGAATGACAGCTTTCCCATTTGAGCCAGATTTTCAGTCCCTGTTCCCTCAACACAAAGGTGTTATTAAAGCTACTTGCAAGCAGGACCAGAAAAAGCAGTATTTTCTCAATGCTCTGTGCTCAGGGCACACTCATTTCTTCCTGTAGAAATGGGCTCTGTGCTCTCTGCACCTCAGCACTTCACTACTTTCTAGCCTTTACAGATCAATTAGTCAAATACCTACAGCGTCTCAATTTCCACCCAAACACTCAGTTATTCATCAGTGAACACATTTAAAGAGAACACAGCAAAGGCTGAGCTCTGTTTAAACCCCTGCCATTTAACTCTCAATTTAGCAAGCATTAAATGCAAACTGCTTTCCCATTGTTAGCTCTTACAGAGCTCCCAAGGCTTGCACACTATCTGCACTTCAGCTGAGCAGGTCTGCAACTGAACTACCTCCTGCACAAAATTCAGCATGGTCCCATCTCATGTATGATCTCTGGGTTTATGTTAGTCTTATGAAAGAGCTTTTTAAGCTCAAAAAAATGATTTGGAAGTTTGGAAGTGCTGACTAGTGAATTAAATAAGTTGCTTATACTAAACAGTCCTCTGAAGATGCATTTATAAATAAACATTAAAATAACAAAGCTATATGCTATACCTAGATATGTAATTGCAAAGTTTGTGCCTAAAAGTTATTAGCTTGTTCCTGACTCTTTGTGGATTAATGAAATCCACAGTGCACGAGCATTAAGTCTGGGTGGTCCTAGATCTTAATGACGAATATAAATTATGTGGCTATTTATGAGCTTGACGTGCTCTTTGTGGATAAAAGCTTAGAAACCCATTTTTAGAGCCTTTCAGCTAGATCTGTATTAAATGTAATGACAAGAATTTGTTGGGGGATGGCATAGGGGCAGACAAGTGCCAAACACAGCCCTTAACACTTGACCCTGAATCCCCAGCCAGGATTCCTGCCGGACAGTCTGAAAGGAGAGTATGTGATCCCAGAACAGCTTCACCAACTCTTAAGCAGTCCTTGCTATGTCTCTAAATCCCCATCAGATGCCCTTAAAGCAGGATTTGCAGGATGCAGGGCTTGAGGGCAGCTTCTTCAGATGACAAACCAGTGGATGCACCATGCTACTGCCTAGCAGCTGCCTCATCTTTCAGGCACAAGAGGGAAAGTCTTTGCAATAGCCATGTCCAGTCCCGACCTTCCAACCTTCAGTTTCTGTCCAGCTGCCTGCAGTCCCACTTGCTACTCAGCCTAGACTCAGTGTTGTTGCAAGGACTTCTTTACCTCCCAGCTTTTTAATAAGGTCTTCTTTTGCCTTGTTGAATCTTCTGGAGCTTTCACTCCCCCGTCCCCTCTCCTAGCCTTCAGTCATGCATTTATTTGTCTTTCAAACAAATGTCCTTGAAAACCACCCCTTCAGATTTACTCTAGACACTGGTTTTCCCTGATAGCACTATCTAAGCCCAGCCTAGAAAGCCACTGTCACTGTACACTGATCCTGGTCAGAGTTTTCCAGCAATGGTGACATTGAATTAACCTGTCCTTGATTATGGTTCTCATTCCCCGAAAGTTTTGAAGCTTAGAGTTGTGAAGCACTGAAATAAAACAGGGCAACAGAAAATGTGGTGCTGCAAGCAGGAGGATGAATTCACATTGGAAGAAATTAGCAACTAAGAATAAATTCCAATTTGCAAAGCCGGTCAGCAAGATGCAGTGTAACAAATAGCCCCTGTTTTATCTAGAGAGCGCAGAGATAAACGAGTAGCCAATGAAATTTTCAGTCGCCATTGGGTAAAGCCCTAGTATTAACATGCTAAATATATTATCCTGATCAACATCACAACAGGCTTGCAATACTAACCATTGCAGTGTCATTACAACCCACACTGGACACGTTCTGTCTTACATTAGCATTCCTTTTAGAGAACACTAAGCCATTCCGGTGCATTAAACCTGTTCTTAGCTAGTGTCAAATTTAAAGTCTTGAGGTGATGGTCAAGTGCAGGACATTTTTTTTTTTCCTGATCACTCAGAACACTGGCTGTTCAGAAGGATAGGTTTAGACCACACACCATTTCCATTTAGACCATGCAAGAAGGCTGTATCACCTGGAATACCTTTCTTTGAATCTTCTAGACTATCCATAACGCTTTTAGAAAATTTATGTTAAATTAAACCCATTTATTTTAAGTTTACTTAGACCAATGCAGTAAACAAACCAGAAGAACTGCCATAAACTCCAAGTAGCTTTGTAGTGTTAATGACAGAACAAGTTAGACCATGTGATGCATCAGAGGCAACTACACTGCTTGTGGTACCCAACGTACCTCCCCTAGAACAAGGATGAGTCCCACTGCATAGTTGTCCATACTTTCAAATCCGGCAGCTCCAGTAAAATTAAGGACAAGCTGTATAACCAAGACTTGGAGTCTTCAGCACAGAGGTACCTACCTTAGTATCAAATCCTAGCAGAGAAAGCACTGGGTTTTGTTTGTTCGTTGTTGTGTTGTGTTTTGGTTTGGTTTTGTTTTTTAACACTGATTAGTCAGTTGAGATCAATCATATTTGTGCTAAACAAACACTAGTCAGTAGGGATGGCTATTTAACATTATTTCACTCAAAGACACTACCACATGGGGCTTATTACTGAAATGAGAGGGCTGCAAACACAGCGTATTTGCTGCTCCTGGCTGATCCATTGTACATGGAAAAGGTAGAGTAGAATTCACTTCACCTCTGAAAGTTAGGCAGTTTGTCTAACTTTGCCATCTAGATTCCTTTAGCACCTATAAAACACACCTTTAAAATCATGTCACCCTATATACATTTACAGGGTTAGCGTCTGGGTGGGCTCCATCTCACCTAAGTGTCAGACTGCTTACGATATTTCAAAGCTTCACCATAAGCAGCACCGAACTGAAGTAAAACCCCTGTACAAGTACAAGGAAGCTTGGTATCTAACAGCAGGGCTCCCACCACCCCCATTCATGGTATATCTGTTATTCCTTTCTTTTAGTTTGGGCAATAAAAAAACCAGGCTGTTTAACTTCTACTTTTCATCCTGTTTCATCGTTTGGTCTTGACAAGCACAGATACAATGGCTGGAAACAATGTAATGACTTTCAGTGACATTTAAAAGCATGTTTCTGTGAGTGTTAGGCAGTTCAGAAGGTAGATGTGTAGGTTGTTTAAAACGGGTATTTTCACTTTTCCCCAGAAAAGCTTTCCAGTTTACAATAAGTGTAAAACAAATAGGCGCTACAGAAGCATAACAGATCCTAAAGGAACAGTTATAACCTGCAGAATTTGTAGGTAGTATAATCTTATTTCTATAACTTTTCCTTCAGCCACCAAGTAGAATTGAGGGAATAATTGTATGCCAGAGACTTTCAGTATTAGCAGCACTGTCTGTTAAATTTTACATGACAGCATGAAACCTGTTATAAATTAACATATTTCAACAACTCCTGCTGGGCTTTTCCATAAGAACAGGTAAGCTTAGAAGTAATTTCCTTTTCAGCTTTTCTAAAAAGACTAAAAGTGTACTCGCAACCAAGTACAATATTGGTTCTACCGACCTGCGTTTGACTCTCTGGTACTAAATGTCATCCCATTGTACAATCCATACAGTTACAGTTAAAGGCAGCTTTACGTTCTGAAGCATGTTTTGTGATGGCTACTGCAGAAATATCAGCTCATACAGAGGAGCAAGTAGCCTATGATACGTAGTAAGAGATTGTATGATGAACCAATTAAGGCACTGAGGCATCAGGTTATTACCAAAGAGAGAAACTAAGATGCAGGGCCAGTAAGACAAAGATGCATTGTATGATCACATTTGGAAAGATGGAAAGTTAATGAAGCAGAGACACAGAAGAAAGCTAGAATGTTTTAATACTGTGGTGTTGATTAAATATTGTACTGAACATGAGAGCAGTTTAGTGTTTTTCTTTTTCCTGGATGGCATTCCCATCACAATTAAACTGTGAAGATAAATGCTGCAGCACTTCACAGATGCTAAGTGCTGCTTACCCAGTGAATTGCTCTGACTAGTGAAAGTCAAACTCGGCATCAATCCCTGACCCCAGGAGAGGCACCACAGAGTTTGACAGTCAAAACCCTTGGCATTGGCAGAGCCTTAGCGATGCCAGTGCGATCCTAGGATAAAACAAAAATTTCTCAGACAGACATAGCTATGTGCTTCCAGCAGGGAAAGTGTCTTCCAATGCAGCTCATCTAAATATTTGACTCAATCTACTGTTAAATCAACAAAGAAATGATGCGTTAAGTTTTAAGTTTGGCTTTAGTTAGGAGATCAATGCCATGCAATCCCCAAATAATTTCTTGCATGAGTTAAGAACAACTGCTGAAGTGTTCTGCTGCTCGGAAGTGGAAATCTGAGCCAATTCCAGCCAAGCAGATGCCTGATCTGTTCTTCATGGGTTATTTAATTATCTTAATTAAAGAAACACTTCTTACTAGAAAATTACATGATGCAATTAATATCTATTATGTATATATGAGGAGAAGGTGTTTTTTTGTTTTCTTCTTGGGATACCCCCCCCCAAAAAGAAAAAAAAAAAGAAAAAGTCAGTCCCAGCCTTAATTTTGCATTTATAGAAATTAAGAACTTAAGAACAAAAACAGGTATAAACACATCCTCCAGGGCTTAACAAGGTGTCCTTGTTAGGGGGCACCCTACTCTAAAAAACATGTTTCATAAAATACAGCGGATTAAAAAAAAACCAAAAACCCTCAGCTAGGAAGAAAGAAGCAATGTTAGGAACAGCATGAGGCAACCCCCTCCCTTAAAGGAGCAAGAAATCACAGGCTTTAAGTCAGCAAGTTTCAGAGGAGCATCTGACATAAAATCCAAATCCCTTTATCATTAACATCCCGTTTGCATTTTAATCTATACCCAGCTGCCTAACCTGCTGGGCAGAGAACCTCAAGTCAGAGGTTTTGGTATCTCCTGTCCTTTAAGGACTTTTCTTATCTTGATTTCAGGTGTTCCTGTCAGTGGAAAGGTCAGATCCTCTAGTGATACAATTACTTCAGGTATGTAGAGATACACACAATTCACTGGCAAAATTTTTAATGGACGCAGCAGCAGTTACATGCCTAGCAAGCCTCCAGCCAGACTTCCCAAACCACGTCTCAAACAGGGTCCGGCCATCGGCCACAGCAGCAAATACAGACACTGACTGCTCAGACAGCACCTGCACGCTACATGCCTTAACTATCACAGGCTGATTGCTCTTATACATGTACCAAGCTGGTGAAACCATGCTCTAAAAGCTGACAGTTTAAACTGACATTTTTCAAGAACCATGTGGAGGCAAATATTTGATCTGCATGATCAAGTATTCAGTACAACATCCCCTCTCAAGAATTTGTACATGAAGTACTGGCAGCTGTTGGGATGCTTCAGTCACTGAGGCTCTACCACATGTTTAAACCATCCCAGGACCTGAAGCTCCCACCAAAAATCAGCTCTTTCGCAGTAGCTTGGGGAGAAGCCTAGGAAGATGACATGTCAATGCTGTTTCAGTTGGTTCTCACTGCATCAGTTCCTAAGTGCAGGCAAAGACAGCGTATGCACCGATACGACGTGGCTTAAAGCTTCGGGTGGGATCTGCTCACCTGTGTTCTTTGCTCGGGAGACCATCCTCCACAGCACATACATAGCAGGTCCTGTCAGATGCAAACAAGCAAAAGCCTCTCTCTACACCAGGGGTCCTCAAACTACGGCCCATGTGCTGGATACAGCCCCCCCAGGGTCCTCAATCCAGTCCCTCGGTATTTACAGACACACACACACACCCTGCGGGGGTTGGGGGGGAACCCAATGAGCCGCAGATGACTGCCTGCCACTTAATCTGTGCACCGGCCCCCTGGTTAAAGAGTTTGAGGACCCCTGCTCTACAGAGTAAAATAGCAGGTACAAGCCTTTTAGACTTAGAAGCATTGTTTCCTCCACTTCTTAATAAACAGAAGTAACAAATCTAAAGTACGGTATTTCAGTTGGAAGGGACTTACAATAATCATCTACTCCAACTGCCTGGCAGCTTCAGGGCTGACCAGGAGTTAAAACATTGTTCCAATGCCTTTCGAACACTGACCTTGAGGCACCAGCCACCTCTTTAGGAAGCCTGCTCCATAAGTTTGATTTTATTCTTCAGCTGCCATCATTTTTACACCAGCATTTTTTAGTGGGCTCATATTTCCTACAGAAGTACAGGTAGCTAATGCTTATTCAGCCTGATTTGGCTCTTCCTAGTGAAATTTCTGCAGCTTCAAAGTAAAGTAGATCTCTGCTGACACTGGACGGATGCTCCTTTTTGACCTTCCTCCAAAGGGTGTCCAGGTGGGTCAAACACACCAGCTTTCAGTGACAGAGAACTTGCAAAGCACAGGTTTCTCATCACCCAAAGCCCCTCATTCAACGTCCCTCATTTTTGCAAGCCCTGCCTTGCTACACTATATATTTGTGTCGTTCACACGGATACCTGAAGTGCCACTGACCCGAGGCACACAGACCTGAGCAGAGTCAGCTGCGGCAGCGGGAAAGCAGATGAGCAGCAGTTTACAGAGTCCACGACCCAGCAAATTGCTGTCTGTTGAGGAGCTGCTTTTCTTTGCCCATGATGGATACCACAGCTTCATTAGGAAGCCACATACTCCAGCCTAGTTTCACAGCCCACAGAGGTTCTGCTTGAAGTCTAATTAACTCTCATCCATCTGCAGTTCAAACAGCAGCAGTAAATAAGATTGTTGCTCAAGTTACCAGGCTTCTGTTGGCTACTGAACTCTCCTCAGAAGGCTCCTCCTCCCCTGTTAAATGCTTAACAGTTCCCAGCAATTTTTCCCCCTGTTAAGATCTTAGAGTAACAAGAATTCAGAAGATTTGGGGTTCATCGCACAGCAAACACATGGCAGGAACTCAGAATTCCCCGAAACAGAACTGCCACTTTCTAGTAAGCTCCAAGTCTGTTTTACACCTGCTGATAACCTTCTCAGAGCAGTCCCCAACGATAAATTCGTAGGCATCCAACACAATATTAGCTTGTAATAGGTGACAAGCAATGAGAGAAATGCACTGACCTCCTCCTGCTGTGAGGAGAGGAGGATCCAGGCATGCAGGTCAATACTGCACAGTGGTCCGAACGCAGAGGTACAGCTAGAAAGTGATACAAGTTGTCCACTCAAGATCACTGTAAGTGACACAAGGTTGCCATGCCATTGTTGCTATAAAAAAAAAAGAAAATCCAATCCAGAATACAGGTTTTACCTTTAAACCATCTCATCAGCGTGCCTCACCAGCAGGTGGTCCTGCCTGCTGGTACGACCTCTGTTACTGGTGCTTCTCAGCAAGACACACGAGAGCCCTTCACAAAGATGCTCCCATCCAACGTGAGGGCAACTGATCCTGGGCAGCCCCTTATCTGTCCCTGCAGCCTTCCTACGGCATGTATCAGAGCTTCATTGCTAGTGGTCTCCAGGCTTCACAGGATCACAAACAACACTGATGCGTTGCCTGCAACGTGCTACACACTTCAGCACAAATCTCACCTGGAAACAATAACAGAAGGCCTGCAAGACCTTTACTGGACAACCAGTAAAACCAATAATGTGGAAAGAATACGACCCAGCTGGTCATAGATGCTTTCTTTGCTTTGCTAGTTCAGGAGGCTTTGTTTCCTTTCTTGGAAGTTCTGAAATCATTGGAAGTAGTTTAGAGAACTGTACAAATAACACAAAACTTCAGCTCACCCCTGGAGATGTTACCGCATGCTTTTCTGCAGCAGTACTAACATACCAACTGTAAGCTAACAGCTGTCAGGTTTATTTTCAGTGAAACTGTACAGGGTTGAGAAAATCAGTGTTGCAGACCCTGATCTGCAACCAGAGCTTGGATAAGAGTCAGGCACATTTACTCACTTGAAGATAATATTTAATTAATCCCACAAATAAGAGACAATTTCAAGAAGTACCCATTTCCAAACTAGCCAATACATCTTATATCATGTAGAATATAATTTTCTTCACCATTTTCTCTGGCACCAGCAATACAGGAGGCTGCTCAGAGAAACGAGAGCTGTCACTCAGTATTGTACGAACTCAAAAGAGAAACCCTGCTCTAAAAAGAGCACACGATACTTGACAAGAGGCAAAGACAAAACAACAACGTTCAAAGAGCACAACTTACACATGTGAAGTGAACTCATACCAGTCATTATTAGACTAATGAAGTATTTAACATAGTTCACTGCCACATAAAGTATATGATTTGCTTTAAATTTTAAGGTTTGCTTAGCCCATTCCCTTTCACCTATTGAGTAGTGTTGTATACACTTTTGATACTTTAAAAAAGAATAAATAATGGTGATAGAGCCATGTCGTTTCCTACTTTCCTTAGGATAGAGAAAACAGGGGAAATAGCTTTTCATTCTGTCTCCTCGCCCCACAACACCAAACTTCTGCCACCTACTCTGTCATTAGTTACTCCAGAGGAGGCTGCAAGTATGTCCACTAGAAGGAAAAAAAATCCATGAGACAACATAACCAATTCTTTTAGAGCAATTAATATACTTTGAGTCTAATTGTACAGTTACTTCTCACTGATTAGATGTGTCTGGAAAAGAGATAAATTTGATGGGATAGTTTAGTTTATTAAAGAATATGAGCATTCAGGATGAGATCAGGAGCGAAACGCTAGTTTCCATCTATGATTACCCAGTGCTCAGAAAGCTGCATGTATGCATTAATACCCATAGATTATGTTTGCTAATGATTGCTATAATGGTGGTGGGGAAGTTTGGCACTAGCCTACATTCTCATGGTGGAATCAATAACAATGTGCAACATTATCATAATAATATTGCAGCAAATAGCTAGAAACTTCAGTTCCTATGTGAATTTACACGCTCCATAGCGCCTATTGGTTATAGCACAGAAAAGGCTAATCATTTACTTCAGACAGAGTGCACAGGAATAAAAGCCTTTTTTCCCCAAGAACATAATTTGCATAGGCTCTACATTTCCATTTAGTTGCCTTTTCAAGCATCTTGAAATGCTTAAAATTGAAGTGAGTTAGCATATCATGTTTTGATGAGACCAAAATATTTTGGTCAAGTACCATTTCCTTTAACAAAAAAAAAAAAAAGTTTGCATGTTTCCCAAATGAAAGTTCACCAAACATGTTTCCCTGTGCTACTTTTTCCTTTAGAATGGCATTTGGCAACATTCCAAGAGCTTCCCGATAGATTATTGCATCAAAGATTTATTTTTTTTTTCCAATGCCACCAGGTGAATGATTTTCTAGTGAGGTCCAGCTGCAGCACAGCCACAGGCTGGGTAGATACTCCACAGTTCTAGTAGCTTTGCAGGCAGCCAGCAGTCATTTGTAGTAATGAAGTCAAACTTTGGAAATTCTCAGGGTTTTTCCTTTTTTCCCCCAGGATCCAAAAGACAGGGATTCTAACAGCATGGGAGATTTTTCAGAGGTCAGCCTGAACACCTTCCAGTAGCTACTGAGCAGACCCAGAAGCCAAGTTCAATGAAACACCCAGAAACTTCGCCAAGGAACAGCTTTGGAAAAAAAGACTTGAGTAAAATCTCTGAGCTGTAGAAACACGTCAAAAAGAACAGAACAAATTTTGTTCATAGACATTTTAATCACACCATGGAATTCTACTCAGGAGTGTCTTTATTGGAGTCCAACTAATATATAAGCTCAGTTCTGTGCCTTACTGTCCCCACAAGCCTGACACAACTGATTAGCCATCCAATAAATCACGAACACACTTTTCTTGTACCCAACCAGAGCTGCTGCAATATGTTTTTGACAGCAGTAAGTTTGTTACATGCTTGCTTTTAAACATACCAGAAGACTGGGGCAGCTCAGAGTAAAGTGGTAATTTTACTACAGCTACTCAAAACAGTACTACTGAAATTAAATGCCATTACCAGAAATGTTTGGTACACCCACATGAAGGCAGCAAGCGGTTTCTATATTACTATTAATTTCATATCACCTCATCTCGCTAGTCACGATTTCTATTTAGCAGCAAGACCACAGTGTCAGCACAGGCAGCACTGGCCCTGGGAGGCACAGCAAGCCCTCGGTCAATGCCTTATCGTGAGGCATAACCTGTGTGGGGTTTTGTACCAGTACGCTCCTCACAGAGGGAACCCCTCATGATTTTCAAGAAGTTGTTTTTCTGTGGGTTGGGCAAGCTGTTTGCTGTCAGAAGCATCCCTTAATAAAACACAAGAAGCATTTCAAAGCTGTGACTAAATCTCTGGTCTCTGTACAAGCCTCAAGAGCAACCGCCCAGTAGCATCTTCACCCCAACCCTCAACAGGTCAGATTTGCAAAAGATGTTTTAATGTTTTTAGCAAACACTTGCCTACAAAGTAAACTCTTCCAGGTATCTTAAGCTTTGGAATGGCTTTGCATCTCATAAGGTGACAGCACCAAGCAGGAAGACTCACGTTCATAGACCACAAGCGAGGAGAATAATCAAAAGCTCACAAAAATTCACATGTAAGTCATTCAAACTCACATCATGAGTCAAAGTGAATGGAATTGGAAGAGCTGATCACCTCACAAAAACTTCTGCACCTAGAAGCCCTTATTCTCTGGTTAGAACATAGGTTAGAAGAAAGAAAAAATCCACCTTGGAATTAATGACCCTTCTCCTCTATAAAGTCCCCATCACCATGGTTTGAATTCAAATGCATTTTGTTGCTAAGGGTATAAATATGTATTGATAGGGATCATCATGGGAAAATTTGCAGTCTTCAGCTGTATAGTCACAAAAACCTCACCTTTCACATTTCTGAGTCTTCCTGGGAAGTTGTTTGAATCATTACTGTCAAAAATGTATGCCTTATTCTCAGTTTGATAAACAAGCAGTCTGTGAAGCGTAAGTTACAGAGATCCAGTGTTGCTAAACAGAACAACAGGCTGTGTGTTTTCACCTTATTTTCATTTTTACGCACTAAATGTCACTTCAGGGAGGAAACATTGAACAGAAATATTGCTAAGTTGGGACTCTGATATGAGAGGTCACTTCAAATAGAGGCTAGTGCAAGAGTTGTACGCAGCTTGCAGCTGAAGGAGCACTGTTTTCACTAGGTGCAACGAAAAGTAGCATTAAGCTACAAGCATGCAAACTGGTAAAATGGATTAACTTTGTAAAAGGCTTATTTCTGCAAAATCCTGTTGTTTGTTGTTGAACTCTCGGTGTGTCTGCCAAGTCTAGTCTCACCTTCAGACCTAACACTTCAGCTTTTGCCTCCCTAGAGCAAAGAGAAGGATACAATAGTTTTGGCCTTATGTTATTCACTTCTGGCATCTGTTAACTGAGCCAACTACAAATTTATTCCTTGTATTTCTACTGCAGCTTCAAAGCACATCCCAGCTACTAAGAATATACTATTTTGCGAGAACAGCCACAGAACTGATAAAAAGTGTTTTTAAGTTACAGGAACTAGTAACTGAATCCAGATGTCCTAGATCAGTACCCAGTATTTTGTTTCTAAAAATACCTCTGTTTTCCTTCGCACCTCTGTTCTCTTCTCATGATTAAAACTACAGTCTTGCCATCTTCTCTTTAAAGTTTCTGTATGAGAGAGAAGAACAGGCTCCAGGATCAGACATCTGCTTCAACAACCCAGGGAGGGCTACTGCTAGTCTTTACAGCAACGTTAGGACACAGCTTCTGTAAGGTATGAATCCAGAAGTGAGGACAGAGTTGCAGTGACACAAACATTTTGGCATAACAAGGACTCGAGAGCTTAACATCTCGTAACCGCTGTAAAGCAGCTTTGTCACATCAACCAAGAAACGCCGGATGGGCTGACAGGTCTAATAGGATGAAGCAGTACACACTTCGTCTGCTTCCCTAAAAAGCTGCGGCAGGAGCATAAGTTGAAGCTCTCCAGCTTCAAAGCCACCCAGAAAACCCCACACATCACGTGCTCTTCTGGAGGCTACTGGTGGAATTAAGGACTTAAGCTCAAAGGTGCAAGAGTTTTCAGACCTAGGGAGGGTGAAGAAAGCTCACAGGGCTTTCACCAAGCCTGAGCATGTTCCACTTCAGTTTCTATGCTGGCACTGGAGCTCTGAAGTCAGTGATCCTGATACCACCTACTGTCATCAGTTGTGTGAGACCTTTGGTGTCCTGGAACTTTTTTTTTTTTTTTTTATAAAACTTACTTTCTCTGCCACTGCAAGCTCATGGTGCATAAGAGGAATGTTTCCCCAAACCACCTCTGATGATAAACATTTCACATCTGTTTCTAAATTAGAGGCAGAGTGAAGAGATCCATTGCAATTCTCTTCCTACAAAACCCAATTTGAAAAAGACTAATCCAGCGTTGCTCTGTCCGTTCCTGGTAACATCAGTGTTACCCATCTCTGGCCCAGCACAGTTACGTCTTCTTCTACAGTTGTGATTTCCTCCACAGCACCAAGCTTCTTTTTAAACATTAAACTACTAAGAGAAACACCCACTACATCTCCTGAATAAGCAGACTTCTCCAAAATCTTGATCATCTCTGAGACTGTTGAAACTGCATTTGCAAAACTTCCACATTTGGAACCAATCCAGCCATTAACTGGTTTTTGTATCCAGATTTCATATTACTGAACTCTGGTGAGTCAATAGGAGGTTTCAATACAGACCTTAGTTTGTTTTCCCCATAATGATTTGATATGAACACAAATTAGTATGAACAATGTCTTACCAAGATCACATCTATAATCTTAAAAAAAAATAATTCAGGAAGCAGTAGTTTTCCACTAAGCCTGCAACTCCAATAGTTGTGAAGTATTACACAGCCTAGACTAGAGAGAGGTGCAATAATAAAGCCAGAGGTAAACTAGAAATAAATCAAGTTGGATGGGACTTTAAGCATACCCAGATAGAAGAGCAACTAGTATTTTCAGCTCATGACAGCTGCTCAGCAAGATTAAGTACATCTGTTCATACTTCAGGAGTTACTACAGATCAGACCATCTTGATTTCAAGCGTACAAAGCATTGGAGTAAATGCAAAGAAGTAGGAGCTTGCCAGAGCAGTGCAAGCCTGGAACCACAGTCAGAGCTGAGCATACCCTGTCCCCTCAGTGCTATAGGTACCAGGATCTTTAGGCACCGAGATGTCTCAGCCCTGTAGCACACCCCCAGGCGTGGCTACCAGAGGAGCAGTTCTGTTTGGCTTTAGTGATTTTCAAACTGAAGAGAGCAGTTATGCATCTTTGGTGGCATAGGATGTAGGTTCTCTGCGTTTCTTCCCATTGCTATTCATACCAGCTTCTGCGCAATATGTTCTAAAGATTTACCGTAACGGTGAACAGAGCAGAGCGAGGTCACGTGTGGCTGGGGCGGGGAGCAGACCAACCCAACGGTGGTGATAGCCCTTAGCTATTTATTATTGTTGTTCAAATATGACAAAAATGAGTAGTGAAAGCCCCACATGGGAGGGGAAGGGCCTTCCAAGCAAAAGATGCAGAGAACCCTCTGCTAACTCCAGCTGACCTGGATCCAGAATGGGAAGCAGCAAGCTGGTGGTGGTGCCAGGCTGCAGAAGAAACATAAGGGCATCATCTCTCCAGTGCCAGCGAAGCAATTTGGCAGGCTACTGTTACCATGCATTCATCATGATCCACCACCTGCAGATCACTCCTCCCTTCCATTTATACCATACTGATGCTCATTAAGTTTTCCTAGTCCTTGTCATTACAACTAGCTGGCTAGTGCTGCTGCTGACAATGGTTCGAGCTAAATTAGCTGCCATTCCTCTATTCAGTCCTCAGTGAGAGTCCTACCAGCTACAGACAGTAGTTGTTCCAAGACCATTGGTAGGAATATTTTTTTAAAAAACACCAATTGTTTTGAATCTTGAAGGAACTATGCTTTCTGACATGCTATGATACAAGGAAGTTGCAGTTTTGAATAGTTAGCTGTTATTTATTCTACTTTCAATATCTCAATTCATAGGTTTCTCCTCCAAGACAGACCAGTTTGGCCTCCACTGAAACACAATGCTCGAGGATCCTCCTTGCATCACCTGTCTTGATTAGAATTACATCTTCTAACAAAAGCTTGAATATTTCTGCCAAAACTTTTCCAAAAAGTTTGAGAAGACCAAATTCCATCCACCTCAAATTATTAAAGTGCATATTACAGGACAAATAACATTAAAAATACTTCCCCCTTCAATTCTTCTTTTGGCTTACCACCAAAATTTATAACTAATAAAAGTATCTTAGGAAGGGAATGAACAAATCAACTAAGCTGTGCTAAAACAGAAGAGTAACTGAGTAAATACAGAATTACATAACATCAGGGAAGTCTCAGCTGCAGAGAAACAATCTTCCTGCTTTATTCTAGTCTTTTATCAGAGTATCTTTCAGAAGGGCTGACAGCTTTGCAGTTCCTCTCACTTGCACAGTGTTTTAAATTTACACCCACCTCACCGGGCGACCCCTGGGAACACAGGGGTCCTTTTAAGCTCTTTTTGTTTTAAGCCTTGGCTTCACGCAACTTCCAATTGGACTAGAATTTTTTTATTGTAGCTGATGTTTTGGGTTTTTTTTTTTGATAGCTGTAACATACTGGTACATAGATACATACAAGCCTTTTGCTTACAACTTACATAGTGAAAGTTGGTAGGAGCCACTTGAACACAGATAGTAAATGAGCATTTATTTTAAGCAAACAATCCGGTTCAGCAGTTCCATCAGCTCCCAATTTGGCTTCTTCTACCTATTCACTAGTTCCTTAAGTCTTGTAAGATACACTGCTTTGTTTGCCCTGGTTTTTTTCTGGTTATGTTTTCAATTCTTCTTTGCCCTAGGTAAATCATGTCTTTAAAACTTGACAGAAAAATCTTTCTTTAGAGTCTTCAAGACAGCCTTGCCCTTTCTTCAGCTTCTGTTAGCCAAACTGATACAAGCATTACATATCTTTACCTATTTTTCCACAAAATATCCTGAAGGTACAATTACCACCACTGGGAGGGGGAGAAAACACAGTAAGAAATTCAGATTTTGATTCCTGTTTCACTTATTCTCCGCTCACTCTTTAAGGATAAAATCTAGGTGAGCTCATACAAGAAACAGACTTCATAACTTTTGCCCAAAGACTTCCCCCAATGGTAGATAAAGGCTTCTAAAGTGACATTTGTGTTTTCCATAAACAACAAGACAGCACTCTCTAGGAAGTAATCCATGGTGCAGCGTAGAAACAGGTACTAAAAACCTTTAGCAAGTTTGGAAGTAGAAGCATCATTATAATTACAAATTAAACCTGGCTTTACCTGTCCTACGCATCTTGGAATTGACTGATAGGGCTGTCATCCTCCTGTGTGGGAACAGAAAAATGGTGTGTGCTCCATTAAGATTAATAGTGGACAAGTGAGTGGGGAAAAAATTAGTAGTGGGGGGTTGCATAATCAGAACCGTCATCTGAGGGGAGCTCCAGAGGCTTGAAATACTTTCACTTGATTAGTAGAAGCTCATTTTCGTAGATTCTTACAGATAAAGTCACTACCTCCTACATATGTCAAAGGATGCTTGGTATGGCTACAAGCCATGAATAAGTATCAAGTACATCAAGGAATTACTGCATCTGCACTTTTATCTAATTTCACCCACACCAAAATTCAATTATAATTGTTTCAAGGAGCCAAAAGCCTCCATAGCAATTGGTCTCTGGGCTTTAAACTGGGAGCTATGGAAAAGAGCTATCAGCAGCCCTGTGAGGGACTGATGGACAGGGTTGGCAAGCAAATGGCTTAGGGGACAGGAATGAAAGGGAACACTGAACTAAAGAGGGTTTATGTGTTGCTACTGCAAACATTTGTACAGAGGAACTTCCTTGCTCACATACGTACCTAAGCAGCAAAATGAATACTTGGGTAAATTTGGTCCCACTGGGGACCTGTTGATAGAGGATGTAGAAAAGGCTTAGTTACCAAATGTTTTCTTTACTTCATTATTGAGTATCATATGCTAGTACTCTTGAGTACCTATGTTAATTGAATAGTTAGATTATTTTTTTTTTAATTCTATATAGTCCCTCGATATTCCTTTGTAAGGCCCAGGAATCATAAGATCAGATTTTGTTCCATAAGGCCACCGCCACTGATCTGAGGGATGATTCTGTTCTCTAGATTACCTGGGAGAAGCAGCTGATGAACATCAGAAGTTGTTTCCTCAAAGCATTTGTGTGCTCTCTGTATCCATGGGCTCCAAAAGGGGGGCACGGTCATCTTCCTGACAACATTATT
>JAVJGJ010000062.1:19619939-19637759 GCA_035590215.1 Microhierax caerulescens | reverse complement strand
CCAGAGCAGCTGCGGATGCCCCATCCCTGGCAGTGCTCAAGGCCAGGTTGGATGGGGCTTGGAGCAACCCAGTCTGGTGGCAGATGTCCCTGCCCGTGGCAGGGGGCTAGAACTTAGGACCTTTAAGGTACCTTTCACCCCAAACCATTCTGTGATTTTATGATTCACTTCCTGCAGCTCTGGAACACAACACAAATCACTGTAGCACAGTAATAATTACAGAATAATGATTATGTTTTTATTTGGGGTGGTTGTTGGCTTTTTCCCTATGGTTCTTTCTCCACTGCATTTCTCATCTATAAAGCTACAGAAGTGTATCATTGTCGCATGACAAAGCTTCCAAATGAAGCATTTGAATGAGATGAAGATTTGTTAATTCCAAAAGAGGGCAAAAAAACGTAGCAATACTCAAAGGATAAAAAATTGAAGCAGAGCTGTACGAGCACAGCTGAACAGCTCCAGCTAAAGCAGCATTTCTCAAAGTATAAGCCGTAAAGCACCAGAAGGCTTGCAACGGGCATCCCTCTTCAGACAGAGGGGGACCAGCTCGCTTCTCCAAAGGAGAGACCAAGCACAGCGGTTCCAGTTACGGGCTGCGAGTGTTTCACACGGAAGGGAAGGGTTAGTTACCTCTAATTTGCTAACACTCCAAGTCACAAGAGATTTTAAACATTTCAGAAGTGTTTGGGGTGGGGAGGGCAACCTCTGAGAGCAGACAGTCTGAGAGCAGCAACCTCTGAGAGCAGCAGAGAGTATGGACAGACAGATGGACTGATATAAGTGATTTTTACAGAGCCCTCCTTTGTGTTAGCCTCAGTATTGCCTGAGCACAGGTTTGTTGAACTGAGTTAGGGTGATCTAATTGCTCTAATACTTTGTGACTCAATGACAGAAAGAGCATCTGTGAGATTTAAACAAATCCAGCTCATCCCTTGCAATATCAGCAGCATACATACTATTTGATTTGCCTTTTTTTCCAGCCTAATAATTAGGAGAAAACTTTTTTTTTGGAAAAAAAAAAAAGGAAAGAAAACTCAAAACTCACAACTAAAACCCAGGCAGAAAAAAAAGTTTCCGAATGTCAGCCAAAACCAACATTTATATTTTTGCAAGGCATTCTTAAATTCGTCAAGATTCGATGAAGATTAAGTTGAGACAAATGAAATATTTGCAAGGCTTAGTCCTCGGATTAACATCTTGGAGCCACTCTGACAATGTCAACAGCTTCCTTTCCCCCCCGTGCAACAGGAGCTAGAGCAAGGCAGGTCTGAGATGTGCCAATCTGTAATGGCCATTTAGGAGCTGCTGCCTCAGCTGAGTTCATTAAAGTGGTGACCTTTTCTACTTTCACTACCATAAAGGCAGTGCCCTTTCCATCCCAATATACCTACTGTGACAGAAGCCTTGTAAAAGGCATCACTTGCTCATCATTTCACTCTTGGCAGGGAAATCAGCCGTACAGGTAGGACAGTTTCAGGGTGTCAGTTCAAGAAACAAACCGTACTTCACTGGGAAGCAGAGCAACTGAAAGCTAATCAGAGGAGACTGCTCCTCCATGACTCTGGCTCAACAAGGGTTAATACATCCTGGTTTAGTCCTGTGACTTATTACAAACCCAATGATAAACAGCTCCAGTGTGATAGTCCTGGACATCCAAAATTCAACACCCTCTTAAATATTACTTGCAATCTGCCTCCAGCTGACTGGAGGTAAAGGACCTGTGTCGGGCCCCATCTTAAAGCTATCTTTCTAAAGAAAAATGTTAAGCTCCATTTATTGGTATTTATTTACACAGCACAGTAAGTCCTTTCTTCCCAAACCAGAGACTTACGGGGCTGACCGGCAAAGCAAGAGCCCCCTTCTGCATAAAGTTGTTGTCCAGCTCCTTTTATGTACATCTTGCAAGAATTATTGTGGCATAAATAATTTCCCAAAGGAATAATTTTTCCAACAGCTCAGGCAACATATTATCCACACAAAACATGCTTTTAAAAGGTTTTGTTGGGGGGACGTGGTGTGGGGTTTTTTTGGTGTTTGTTTTTTTTTTTTATTATTTTTATTTATTTGACTTCTGATGGGTTTGCATCCATGTAGATAACAGTTATCCAGGCACTAAAAGTTTTTCAAACAGAAAACTATAGGAATACAAATATTTAATATTGCCTGAAGTGTTCTGCAGAACACAAGTTTTCATACAAAGGTATCTTTATGCTCTAAAGTGTAGTCAGTAAGGATGTTTTCAGCTTCTTTCTAATCCCTCTGGAGACAATTAAATTAATATAAAATTATTCACAATTCATATTTAATTAATGCAAGCCTTTCCATCGAAATCAAGCCAAATAGCAAAACTTCCACTGGTTTCACACTATTGCTACCAGGAAAAATCCAAAACATTCAGGCAAGTTAAGTTACATTTCTAGTAAAGACACTGTTTTTAGAGGACACTGCAGTAACAGACACAGGTCTCAGTTGCAGAATTTCGCTTGAACCTTTGTCTGCTTTTACCTGGAAGCTTAACTCAGTCTTCTCTGGAGCCCCAAGCCTATATTATTTCATGGTGTTTACCTCCAATACCATCATTCAATACTTTAATCCTACAGACATTGCTCACACCTGTGAAGGTCAAGTGGGATGAAGGTCCAGGCCCCAGTCTCTAAGGCATGCTAAGCAAAATTCATAAGACTACATCCACTGCTAAATAAATCCCATCCCAGACAGTCTCAAAACATGAATAAAACTATGTATATTGCCACCAGATATTTTAGTATTTATACAAGCCTGTCCTCTGAAAGCATACTGCTCGATCTCAGAATTGCTCAGGTACTTGGCTTTTGTGTCTACCTTGCTAAATCCATACCTACTTTTGATTTTTTGCATTGTTCCTCAAAACTTCAGGCAAAAGAGACTTCAGCTAGAAAAAAAAAAAAAAAAAAAGCCTGTGTTGCAGAAGGTTACCAGTGCCACGTGTAAGCTTTGGGATGTGTGCACATGTGAGGAGAGGGAAATGCTTGAAGCCCTGAGCACTCTGCAACTGGCTTCCAAGAACCTCAGATATGTTCAAAATTCACCTGATCATGGTCACAGACATAGAAGTACCAAACTGTTAACTTGATTTTCAGATTGTTTCTTTAGAATCTGGCATGCAGATATTAACTCAAGAACTTCTCCAGAGGCACTCTTCTGCAGCATGTCATACAAAATAATTTAAAAAGCCCTTTTCAATGCAACTGGGCTAATTAACCTCATTGCTCATGAAAAAAATAGTGCTCAAAACTCTAGTAACAGTCTCATTTAAGTGCCATATGAAAAAAAAAGAATTAGTGGTAAAACATTATTTAACTGAAATTTGGAGTCCACTAGTGAAAGTGCCAACTTGTACCTTTGTCTCTGCATGAGTGCCTACTGCAGTTTTGCACTGCTAACTTTACCAAGAACTTGAGCTAAAGTGGGCATGTTAGTTCCATGTCACCTTGCTTCAAAACTACCTTCAGTAAATGCTTCAGGTCTTTTATAGATACTCTAATTTGTCAGGCACTATCTTTTAAAAATACCCAGTCACTTAAATTGATGCAATTTCTACCAGTCGAAATGGCCACTTACCTCCATTACCTACAAACCTCAGTCAGTCCAATGACTTACTAAGAATTATGACAAAATGAACTTTCTCCCTTCTTTTATGATTTGAGTGTTCACACATCTTTTACAAAGCCTTTGTATCTTCCAGCTGAGCTGTTAATGGGTACAGGAAAACAGTCTGCTTTATTTCCCCGAGTTATTGCTGGCCAATGTACTTGTCAGTTCTGACAAATACAACAGTGATGATTTTTTTTTTTCCCCTGCTGAAACATGGAATCCAGTTACAAGTTGAATTGTTACTTTTTAAAGTCAATTCCCTATCCTCATACCAGTCAGAATGAAATCATCCACTAATACACTCAACTATTTCAGGTTATAGATAATAGAGTGCTCAGTTCTCATGCTGTAAATGGACGTATCAGGAGCCTGCATCACAGAGATCAAAAGTCAACACATACATATATTTATTTATATTTAAAAGTTGATGATATTCACTTTTTCCAGTAGAGGAGTCAAGTTCTCTACAAACTGATGACTCTCTTCACTTGAAAACCTCTACATGACACTGTTACCTCTTAGCTGCTTTAAAATTATTTTAAAATAAACATTAATTGGACTGTTCTCCTTCATCCATGTATCAAACAGTTAACTTCAGATTTGTCTTCATGACCCAGTTAAGTCAAGTGACAGAGACTTAGTTTTGAGCACTCAGTCCTGCCATATCGTGAGTTAAAACCACAGCCATGAGACTTCACATGAACTGGAGTATGGGAATTGCATCAAGTGACTGGTCTTCCTGACACTTCCCATGTCTCCTTCTTATTTGGTATTTATCCAGTCAGGTCAGTCTAATGTAGAGATAGTCCTGGTGGCCAAGCCACATTTCTATGACCCAGTTTTTCCCTCTGTACCTCCTGCTCTGCATTCAAGGTGGCTCTTCACCTCCTTTTGATGCTGGAGGAGTCCCAAGAACTTTCAATTAAACGTGATTTAATACCTCTATCGTGAGGATAGCAGGATAGCTAGCACCTGCTGTTTTGCTCATCTCTTCTATGAGGCACATCAGTTTCAGCCTGATGAAGGGCAAATTCCAGCTTTAACTCCTTAATCCCACAAAAGTAAATAGCTTTTGATCTGCTCAAGTGAGTCAGTTTGAGGCATATCTAAATGTCATAAACACCTCATGCTAGTCTGTATGACCCTGTGGACATGAACTTTGAATATTCATAACTGAGAATTAAGCCATTAGCAGTATTTTATAGTTCTTTAATTCATTCTTTTTCACTCTCCCTCCTGCTTTTTTAACGTCCTTAATGTTGGAAGGACATGCTTAGTTCCAAGGGAATAGCAGATTCTTAATGTTACTTGGTTTTGCAAGTCATCTCATCCTTTCCCTTCACCTTGCACATCACCATGAATTGTCTTATAAACTACAGAAACATAAATAATTTCTCTGTTCTTTTCTACCTTTCTAGTCCTCTTTTGTACCCTCCCACCACCTACTTGCCAACATACTGCCACCTCCTGCATTATTTTGGTTTCATTGGGAAATGCTATATCTCTGCTTCATTGCCCCAAGTGACTGTAAACCACAAAAAAAGACATTACAGGAATACAAGGAGCTTTCACCAACTTTAGGTAGAAAGTACAGGTAAAAGCTCCAGTAAAGATGTTGAGTAACCTCCTGAAAATATGATGTCCAGTGACGTCCAGGGCACAGTTCTTCCAAAAAGAAACGCAACCAACACAGTATATCCAGGACTTGGTGGCACTATCCAGATCAACGCATTTGGATCAGCTATTCACCACCTGCTGTAGACACAAGAGATCAAGATTCTGGGGGAAGTTCACCTCTACTAGGGCCTTTTGGATTAAGTGCTATGCCCACAGGATATAGGTATGTGCACAGCTTTGAGGAACAGCAAGGCTGGTCACTGGATGCAGGATGTCTGGTGCCGTGCCAGGCTGAGAAAGGCAGCCTGGTTTTCTATAAGCAGTTATAAAAGCTGAGTAGCAGCCAAGATTCTCCTTCACTGCACCTCTCCAAGTACCTGAGCGCTCCCTGACCCGTTTCCGTGCAAAAAACTGCTGACTTGCTTAAAAAGTCTGTGCTCTGAGTTAAAATCTCTGGGCTCAGAGATTCCCCAGGAATTTCGATATCCAGGTCTTGCAGACTTACCCCTCAAACTGCAGGCTTGCTTGAAAAGCCTTAAATCTTTCAGATTAATTTGCTTCATACCTGGCAGAACAAAGATTACCAATATCCACTGCACCGCTGAGCAAACACAAGCTTCCGTAGCTCTGGAAGAGCAGTATTCTCTTATGCAGAAAGCAAGAACATCACATTTCCCCTAGAAACTGTCAGGGCTCACATATCCCCAATCCCATCCTGCAACTTTGTTTTGTTTCCTAAACACTTGGTGGCAGGACTAAGCAACTAGAGAAGATGACATGAAAAACCAGCTCCTGAGCACACGGAGCCCAGCTGGTTAGAAGGGGAGAGCACAGCAGGACACGCATCATAACAGACCTACCACACTGGATTCCCCAGGCTCAGCCACAGAGCAGCAACATGCTTCGGTTCTCATTTACACAGGGGCTGGATATACGATTCACTTGTGGTGCAAAGGACTCCTGAGTTTGGGAATAAAACCTCCAAAACTTCCATTGATCTACCACCAGAAATGACAAGCAAAAGCATGACTTGTGATCACAGATAGCATTTAAAAACGTGCTTTCTAAGCCTTTTCCTTCTGGAGTGCTACAAGTCTTGCATTCAACTCTAAGGTCAGTTGAAACTGAACTAGTACAAAGTTAAAGTGAGCTACTATTGAAAGTTATGGTTGCTTTTTCTGTCATTGCAAGAGTGAAACCATCTGGAAGATGGTTTCCCTAAGGACTACGTTGATCAGGTTATGCTCTCGCAGTCCCATTGGTAACACTTTGATAGAAAACTACCCTGAAGTTGTGTGGTTACTACTGCAAGAACAATGGATAGTAATATTTTTAGTATAAAAGTTCAATTCCGTGATTGCAAAGCAATTAGGCTTTGCAAGACTGTTTTATAAGACTAAGACAGAGGACAGCCCTTGGGATTTCAGGTTCATACTGTCTGCTTTTCTATACAGGCTTTTATGGCTTCTTGTATTCTTTGTAATGCACTCCAAAAAATAGTGAAAGAAAAACTCAGACTAAGCATATATTGATCTTTTCCAGCTCATTTTTCAAGTTTGGAGCACAGTTTCTGTAGTTTGCAACACCGTCAACATGTCTCAGAGCTGGACTATCTTCAGTGTGAAGCTTTTGAAAAGCCCAGCTAGATTCCTTATTTTTCTAAAGCATTTGACTCAAGCACTCTCTTCTCTACACTAAAATACTGTTAGAAAGGTTGATGAGTAGATCACAGTTATTCTAGCTGTGTAACAAGCAAGAAGGCTTGAGCTCAAACCTGATAAGCCTTTTAGATACATACTGGCAATCAGAATATTTGTAATACATAAGAAGGATGAGCGACTGCCTAAGGATACCTGCAGCATGGGAAAGTGTAAGAGCACAGAAAATATACGCAGTGTCTTCCTAAACTAGAAAGGATGAGTGCTTCTAACTGGCATCTCTCTGCTGGTAACTTAGATAACTATTTGAGATGCTTCCCCACTCCACCATCCCCTCCCATTAATTCACAAGGGAGCCTTTTGAAGGGATAGTACTTAAATCAGAAAAATTACAAGATATACTCCATCAGCAGTGACAGTGTCAAACATTCTATTACAGGCAGTTGTAGTACACCTGCCTGTTCAAGAACCTCAGAAATTTTTAGTTAGGAGCTTTCAAATTAAGCATTTCACAAATGCTTTTTTTCTAAAGAAAATTAAAATTTTTATTTTGGAGGAGTAGATATTACTTAGGTACTTTGGTTCTCATACTGTGCAATTGTCTATACACACACATCTGCACACACCTGAAGAAAAACAATCCCTACCCTGGAGGACCATTCTTGAGAGAGAGATAGAAACCACAGAAGGGAAAGGTGCATTATACCCTATTTACAGATGGGGAAGCCGTTGTGGCGAGGTTTGGTGACTGTCAGCATACCTGCCCTGCAGCTGAAGCACAGCACTGCTCACCAGCAAGCCAGCTCTGAGCAGACACCAGGCATGGCGCCTGGGGAGCAGCAGCATTCAACACAGGATGGCTGCTACGCTGCTGCAGCCGCGTCGTCTGATAAATACTCAAGTGAGGCAGTTTAAGACCAATTCAAGTCTATTCCAGCTATAATATCACTTTGGAGCTCTGAGGTCAGAGGCTCTTAACTAAGAGTATGTGAGAAGTCACTAGCAGAGCACAGCATTCAACCCTCACAAACCAAAAGTTTTTAACCCAACATATTCCTTCTTTCTGCTGTTTCAGCACAACCTTGAACACCATGGATAGAGCCAGCCCCATCATTTTAGAGTAGTTTTGTTGTGGTGTGTTTTTTTTTTTTTTCTTTTTTGCTGTCATCACTGCAAGACTCCATGAGGCACTCACTAGGCATCCAGTAGTGCCACTTAATTACTTGCCTTCAACAGAGCAAGCAGCTCACCTGATGAGAGGTAAGAGCTCCAGGAGTCACAGAAAAAGGTTTCCTTCTGACATTTTGGTTGACATTTGAAGAATTCTGACATCATCTAGGGCAGCTACACAAGTGAGTTGTGCTGGCAAACTCCGTGGCAACTTCACAGGCTCAGGACAGTTTGCAGGAAGGTGATACAGAACCATTTTTTAATCTAGTTTTTCCTACTGCATATCTTCCTCTGATTTATACTGCATATCTTCTATGTCCTATAACAATCTTTCCTGACATACATCCATGTAGAAAGAGCAGAGCCTGAAGATCTACTTCAGATAGAAGCTACTACAAGATCATCTCAAATAGCTACCTGCAAGCAAGAGACCACTCAGGCATTTTCCCCTTTTATTTAAAGAGTTAGGCAGTGAAAGAATTGGCATGCAGTCCTCAACTGGCCTCCAGATAAAAAACTTTGGCAAAGCTAAGTCAAGAAGAGAAGTTTGGCTAGACTTGGTACGACTGCCCGTCTTAAATACCGATTTTTCCCTTAGAAAGACCAGAGAAGGCAGCACTGTAGAGCAATATGGCAAAACCCCACAAAGAATATTTAGGGGAATTGCACACTAGAGTTGAGCCCTCTGTCCCACACACAGTCAGGTTTGTCCATACAGCCTTTCTACCCAGGTCGAAGTGGCAGAACTACATCCTTCAAGCAAGCCAGCAGCGCACATGAGGAGAGGCAGTGCCAGGCCACCTCCTCGGGCACTGTCTTGTCCAGTTTGTTCCCTGCTTGTGCTCAGCAGCCTGGCTCGGGCAGCTGTTTGTCAGCCCACTTTCATGGGCCCGTCATCCTAATGCGTGTGATTATCACTATTTTAAAGCCAAGTAGAATGAGAGCAGTGGACTGCATCTCTACTTACTATTAGACTCTTCCGGTAAAGTCAGGCCTAGAGGAGCCATCCATGGATTACGTTACATACACACACTACCCTGATGAAACATTTGCATGATCTCTCAGGTTTCTCTGCTCATTCTCTGAACACCAAATTCACCAAGACCAATTGTTTTTTGCCCAGTAAAACCCAATCCTTGAGGCCACACCGCTCCCATCACTCGCAGCCTGAAGCACATCCCTGCCTGTTCTATTCCCTCCTGCACTAACATCGAGGAAGAAACTGGCTTTAGCAGACAGAGCAGCCAGCACAATTCTTACTTCAATCAGGGATAGCTTGGCATTATGTTTTCCTATCTCTATTACTAGGGAACCCTAAAGCCTTAGAAAAGTCATTCTTGATGAACCTGCATAAGTTTGTAAATCTATTATACTGCCTATCACCTAGACAACTGGTTTTCTCAGGGTCTGGGTTGCATAGCAAGTCAAAGAAACTGAAGCAGGGTAAGGGAGGTCTGGAGGGAAAAAAAGCCCTTTCTGCCTGCTACTTAAATCAGAAATAAATGGCAGAGAACAAGAGACATCCATTTTCTGTCTAGCATCTAATCCCTAGCAGCTCACAGTTTCCTTTACCTCGCCCTTCACTACCCCACCGTAAACTTCACACTGGCAGAGTGCAGCTTCATCAAAATGCAAAACTTTATAAGAAAGAAAATCTTTGAAGTCTATAGAAACGAAGCAGCATTAAAATGCCTTGTTTTGATAATGTTTGACTAACAGAATGGTTTAAAAATACTCACTTCAAGCTTAATGACAAATTTGCCCACAAAGAAAATGACAAAGTTTCAAGCCTGATGCTTTAATTGTTCCTTTTTGCAAAACAAAGAGTTTATTAGAATACTGCCTTATTACCGCTCGTGATGGATATGGCAATTCAGGAGAGGTACTTTTTCCACACAGAAAAAAAAAAAAAAAAAATCTGTTTTTTACCGCTGTGTGCACAACTGTGAGTAAAGAAGGTACACCAGGGTTTGCATGGGAGATAACATTACTGTTTTCCTTACCACAATTTGTTGGGGAAGTGTGGCAGCTACTGAGCCTCACAAGCATCTCTCACATGCAGGGTAGCGGGTACCCCACGGGGGGAATGGCAGCTCTCCCTGAGCTGGGTGGAGGAACTAACGCACTGCTGCTTGGTCTAGCTCCCCAAGACAGGGTATTAGTTATTATTTGACGTTTATACAGAGATTAAAGGAGTCTTCACCACTTAAATGTCACTCTAAATTTTTTTTTCTTTTCCTTATACAGCTGATTATACTACCTAAGATGGGTTAAACAGACTTCTATGAGTCACTTTATTTTTCCTTGTTTACCTGCTAAGGGATTCTCTCCTTACTCCAGACAAATGCAAGCTTCTCCTCATATGTAGTCCCATTTTCAAGGGGGCACAAAAGAGGAGAGCAGGGAGAAGACAGGGCAGTGAAGGACATTCTTCCTTCTAGAAGTCATCTCTAAGGAAATAATACTAGCAATACTCCACCTCCTCTCCAATCATGTTGTATCCCAAGTGACCCACTTAAACCATAACTAACAAGTAACAACAAATCACCCAAACATCAGGCAAGGCCTGCAGCAGTATTTCTGCCGTGGCATCAGGTGGAAAACTTCATAGGCTCCCACAGCTATCCCTGAGACTCCAGAAGAAGCTGCAGCCTCCCTTTCCGAATTATTCCTTGCCAGTCAAAGCTTAAGGTCCATAGTCAAATTTATAAACACAAAGATAATCCCACCAAATCCAGAGGCAGTTGCTTCATTAGAAGCCGAGTGAAAACCACTATGTCAGCAGTTAAGGATGGATTAGTTTTTTCCCAGTTTGAAGAAGGTTTCTGACTAAACCAACTTATGACATAAAATACATAGAGGCAGGTCAGCTAAGCGGCTTTGATCGGAAAAACACAACTCCTAATTCCACCACTAGAAGGTGGGACATTTTCTTAGTGGCAAAACATTAGCTAAGGGATCACAAGAGCTTGGTTCAAACTCTGTGTGCATTTTCTTAACGTAAGGGCTTCTCCAAACTGTTATCATGGAAATTTTGTGAAAATGTATGCACATCATCTTAGCTTGGTTCATGTCTTGGTGAGTCCGGAGGGAACTAGAAGTTGTACTCCAAGACACAACAGGAAACATTGCTGATATAAAGTAAAAATAAAAGGAAAAAAACATGCATGCTAGAAAGGTTTTGGTTTGCAAAACAAGTCACAAGTTGCAGTTCAGTCAACAATAACAAATGATAGCTACATTCTTAGACCACCCAGGTGAAAGATTCCCTCGGAGTTTTTCCCAATTCACAGGTCATATATCCTGCACTGCTTAGAAGAAATGACATTTGTTAATGAAGCATGCAGGCTCACATATAACATTAGCTGCTTCCCTGTGGGAGGCACAAGAGCTCCTGAAAACTGTAAGAAGTGTTAGTAAAACAGAGGGCACAGTTTCAAGTCTTCCAATTTTGGATTTTACATCTGCATTTCTAACTCATCTAATTAAGAAACCAAAAGCGTTATACCAGAAGCTGGCTGTCAGCATCTGGATGATTTATCCAGTTCAGGAGAAGATTCTGGGCCAGAGAGCTCTGCTCTAGTCTAGTCCAGTCCACAGCAGATCCAGATACAGTTCTTACACCACCATGAGAACACTGCACAGACCCAAGTGATTTCTTTCCTCCAGCCTTTTGTCTGTAGGCTGGGATAATGCTTTTATTTCCTCACATGCACATGTTACCACAGCAAAAGTATACAGACTTTAATTTGCTCATGAAGAGATGGTGTAGAAATAGGCACACAAATAGGGTTAATCCACCCTATGGCAAGTTCATCAAGAGCCCAGGCAGCCCTCTGGTGCCCTGAGCCACAGACCCTGCTGTGGTTTTAATGGTGGTGGTCATCACACAATGGCAATACCCTCCCTGCCCCACCATCTCTTGCCTTCTCTTGGCAGGCAGAAGAAAGGAGGAATAGCGGCAGGGAACTGTTCGGGCCAAGGAAGGGGTACTCCTCGGGGGGCACGGTGCCTCAGGAGCCCACCCACGCTGCAGGGAGATGGTCCTCAGACCTGGCTGCAGCTGCCAGAGGAATCGTCACATCAAACTTGCCCCCAAATTCTCCACTGAAGTCACCTCATTTTCATGCCATGTAAGCGTGTGGGAGGACCTTATTTTAATACTAAACCAGTTTCTGCCTTGATGTACTACAGGAAACATGAACATAGAAGGCTGCTCTTGCTCACCAGTCTGGAGGCTTTTCAATGTGCAAGGCAACAAAAGCAAGTTAGGTCCTCTGCAATAGCAACTAACAAAATTATCAGTTGCACAATTATTTACTTTAATTAAAAAGGGATTGTTACTACAGCAACAGGAGCATCTACCAGATCTGATTTCTCCAAGACACAGAAAACCTTTTGGGAGTACACACAGTGGACTGACAAGCTAACAGAGCTTTTCACAGGGTCTCCTAGGAAGTATTTTCACTTGTTTTCCACTGCAGAAAGTTATTTTGTGTGCCAGTCATTATTTTTACTGACTTCATGACCCCCCCCCCTCCATGCTTCCCCAAAAAGAGGGAGGGGCAGGGGCAAGTTACTGCCTAGAGTAACAGCCATAATAAGACTTGTGGCACCCATGGGACCAAATCCCAGGTGACAGCAGTTTGTGCCATTTCTCATGGCTCAGCTCCACTGTTCTAATTTCAACACAGCTTCCTTCCAGCTCACATCACCCCTTAGGGGTCAGGGCTCCAGCCCCAGGCACCGCACCGTCCTAAGGGCAGAAGCTCTTGCTTTTAGCAAAGATCAAGCCCCTGTTCTTCATTGCACAACACAGGGAAAGCTCTTTCAATGCAATCAAGAGGCCAAAACAGGTGGCAGAATAAGAAATCAGCATTTCTTTTGAGGCTGCTAATTTTTATGCAGAAATATATTTTTACATGACAAATGATACAGACTGATGAGAGAGGGCCTGCAAGAATAGGATTCTGTCCCCACCTGCATTTCTGCCTCTTCTTTGCACTAAACATAAGGAGACTGCAGATGCAAAGCTGACTGTATTTGTTTGTTGACCAGACAAATTAATCCCTCTCCCCTGAAACAAGTTAGTCCTTATATCAGCTGTTTGAACCTGAGGCCTTATGTTTATTCCTGATGCAAGGGACTGGATCATATGGAAACAGCCCAAAGTTATAATGAATGAAGTCTGAGAGTCTTGCCCTAATGTCACCTGCAAGCACCTGAACTTATAGATATACCTTAGGTCACTGTGCCATTGTTTCAAATTCTCCGTGGCCAGTAATGGTAACCCTGAGACACTTCACCTCTTCACAGTCACGGCAGCTTTGAGCACAGAATCACTAACTTTGAAAATATGTTCTGGAGTATGACAGTAGCAAAAGCCTGCAGCAGTTCCTCAAGAACAGGTGAACACTTTTTTTGCAGAAAGCCAGCTGGCAGCATGGGAGCCAGGAGACTTCCTTATTTATTTCTGAAAGTACTTAAACACAATTTCTATTTTAGCATTATGAGAGCACTAAAAATATATTAAGACATTGACTACAAAGACACGGCTGCATCTGTAGACCACAGGAACTTGGTCCAAAGTCCCCTAAGAAAGCTGACTATTTAACAGCAGTGCTAGAAAAATCAGGAAAGTCCAAGAAGAACCTAGTCCTTCCCAGGCTCAGCACATAATAGGTTGAGGCCTAGGCACAACCTTCCTTATCTTTCTGCTTCCAAAAGCTCCAGTTAAAAAGTAGTTTCATGTTAAGAAAATGAAAACACGCCTGGAAAGAAGAGAGGCCTCTCTGGCTTCTGTTCTACAGACTCCCAGGGTCTCCTGTGCTGTATTCAAACACTCCTGCTCCCAGTTTGCCCAATAGCTGCATTAGCAGGCAGTTACCTTCGCAAGTCAGTTCTTGGAAGCAGGATAAATGGCCTCAGGGATTCTGTGCTCTGCCTAGCCTGTAACTCCAGTAGTAGGTTTTGGGGTTTCTTCTTGTTTTTTTGGAGTTTTTTTGTTTTGTTTTGGGTTTTTTGGGGTTTTTTTTTTGGTGACAGGACAAGGAGAACAAAAAGAGTTGGTATTTTTATAAAGAAAAAAAAAATATCATTCAGCCAAACAAGCCAAGGAATGTTCAGGTTTAGGAGGCAAAGTATTTCTTCCTGGGCTAAAGAATATTTGAAGTTACCAAGTTGTTACAAAGGAACCCCAAGAAGGAAAACAATTAGAGCCATGTCCTTGTGTGAAATCCACAAGGATGAGCCAAGGAGAGCAGCTCTCCCTTGAAAGTCTTGCATATTCAAGGATTTAACCCCTCAAGGCAGGTAAAGCTTTTTGTAGGAGTCTGGGTGAAGTGTGTTTTGGGGTTGTGCAAAAATTATTATGGAGTGTTCAGGTGAAGGACTCTGGAATCTACCCAGGAGAAAGAGGATACAAGCAAGTGAGCTATGAGAAAAGCTTCAGGTGGGAATTTGTATCTTATTAGACATCATAGGAAGCCATAGAAAACAACCTCAGGTTGCTCTGGGATCAGCAGAGCTTATTTTCATTCCTTTCAGTAAGAAAATTCTAGCAAAAAACAGCCTGAATTTCTGACTGGAAAGTAATCAAAGAAGAAAGAGTAAATAAAATAATCAAGTGTCACAGCTGACTTAAATCACTGGGGATATGAAAAATTTGCTTGCTCTATAGAACTAGCATTACACATTTTGGTCTAGGTTTTCAGAGTTATTTACCCGAAGTTCTTTACATGCAATCAAGTAATAATTAATTTTCAGTACTCTATGCACAATGCAAATGCTTTACAATTTTCTTTGTGCATAATCAAAATTATTTATAGACAAAAATAGCAGCTTTGGATATGAATGCAATGTTTCAACATTAATTTTAATATCAGCAGGCGGGATAGTAATTAGTTAATGGCCATGCAGAGTTTTTCTTAAAGGGTGAAAGCATTAATTACTATTTCTTCTATATTAAATTGCTCTAATAGACAGATTCCTCCTAGAGTACATATGAAGATTTATTTCAGGCCAGGTATCGTTTCAATTGTACAATTTAAACTGTACAATTGAAATTCAGGCTTAAAATTAACCATTGTCCAGGGAATACATAATGACTATTATTCCTAGCGTTTTTTTCCTTGAGAAGTATATCCCATACTCTTGAGGAGTAACTCAAAAAAGCCATCAGTAATTTTGCACTGCAGTTCTCAGCAAATGCATTAATTTGCCTAATTTGGCAGCCAGCTCCAGAGCAGCTCTTCCTTAAAGGGTTCCTGACCATCCCATGAACATTCATTCATACAGCTTAATACACACTAGAGGATTTTTCTTTGTCATCTCAGCAATTTACAGGTTTGACCAAGTTCAAAGGAAGGTTACTCCAAAAAAGAGATATTAGCTTCATGCAGAGACAAAGCACACAGACCAGCAGCAAAGCTTCAGACAGGTCATGGAATGACAATAAGGGGATTGCACTCCGATTTCAGCACTGTGAAGCCTACATGCTATTTCGCCAGCAACACACGCTTGTCAGAAGCCATTTTTTTGTATGGGAAACTTTAATAAAAGCCACACATATAGCAGAACTTACGTGGTGACAACCCAGGGCCAGCAGGAAGAAACTGCTGGTCTTTCCAGATGGGCACAAGCAGGAAAGCCTCCCAGAGTAACGGCTTCACATCGCTTCAGGCAAAAGCAGAGCTGCTGGCGTCATGATTTTGGAGTTACTCTAAATGTCATTTCACCTAGCTTGTTTCCTGGCAGCCCTAGCGAACAGCAGCTCCACAAGCTAAACCTCAGCACGCTCTGGTCAGTAAGTAGTAGGGCTGCACTTGCCCCCCAACACCACCTTGTAGCTGGCACACAGCCAAAGCCTCCAAGCCTTCCACGCCACGGGAGCAAGCCCACCGCCAAACAGGACTGATGCTGCAAGGACCACACGTGGCTTGAGTTGGTGCCCATAACTCCCTGACATCGCAACGACAGAGCTCAGCCCCTCACCCCTCCCCTCCCTGCCCTTTACCAAGGTCACTGCTACCACAAGGCAGCTCTCAAAAAGGAGCCTCTGAGATACGTCACCCCCTGTCAAGCAGCGAGCTTTGTTTGGGAACAGCCCAGGGGACTGCTCATAGGAAATTCAAGCTCCCACTCCGGCCTCAGCTGATGGTTTTTACGAAAAAGATGGTGGCTGATTTCCAGAACCATAGCTGCATTTGGAGTACGTAGCTACAGCAGTTGAAGGATGGAGTGTAACAGTAATGCCAGTTACCCAGTTGCCAGAAAAGACTATTCCCACCAGCAGAGCAAGAAGAAGTGGTTCAAGACAAGGTCTTGTATGTGTTATCTACATTTTGCATCACCACCAGACTTGTACATATATACAGACTGAAGCCTTTGTTTCCTCCTTCAGATGCCAGTAAGTATTCCCTGCACCATTTCCCAAGCAAGAGTCTAGTAAGGTGTTTAAACAGATAGATTCATAGTTGCAAAAGACTCCATTGTCACCTAATTATCGTTTGTACTAATTAAAATACTATATGCAGATAGCCACCACTGTAAGCGACACTAGATTAAAAGCATCTAAGCAATTCATCATATTGCTAAAATATGCAGGCACAATTCTCTGCACCAGAACAGCTCCTTTCTAATTTAGGAGAGAATTAGACATTGCTGCAAGTTTGTAACTCAAAGATAATTGCAAGACACTTTTCCTGGCTTCTTGTGTTTTCAATTTCTGATGGCTGCAAGAAGTCTAATAGCAGCTGTAATCCTCTGTGCCACCCCAGAAATCCCCAAGGGGCAAGCCACAACACCAGTTGCTTAGAAGTAAACCATTACACTTGCTTGCCATAGAGATCAGAATGTAGAATAAATGTGAAATAGAATGTAATTAAGAATCACTTCCTTCAGAACATTGTTCTGGAAGTCTGAGTGTTTTGATGAAAACCAGTGAAGACCAAACCCCTCGGCCAGGTAGCAAGGGCTACCTCTCAGGATGATTATCTTCTTAAAAACTAAGAATCCCTATCAATTGTCTACTCACTATAGATTGGCCTGAAACACAAAGTTGCTTAATGTTTGGTTCACAACAGACAAGTACCCAAATTGCCCACAATGTAGGGTACAATAAGGAAAGACAAACAGGCTTTTCAGAACATAGTCCACAGGCCAATTTCTTATGCTGAAGGCTAGAAAATAATCCAAGGGTTTGTTGTTTATTTTTTTGATTTTGTTTATATTCTCCCAGTAGTGCTTAATAGCCTTGAGCAGCTGTTTCCAGCCACTTGAGGGAAAAGGGGAAAAAAAAAAACCAACTACTGTGAGATGTATTTGAGACCAATTAGAGAGCAGCAGAAGCAAAGCTGCAAGCAAGATCTTGGTACCGAGTTGAGTACACCAGTAACAAACCCGTATAACTGGCATGAAAGCATAGCCAAAACCACTTAACACTGTTGCAGTTAAAGGCAATAAACAATTTAATCAAAACTCAGCTAGTCATTGCAAGAAATTTCTAATAGCAGAACTCCATCAGCCTGGCCCACAACTCAGAATTTCCTATTTGTACTGGTTTCAGGTGGGATAGAGTTAATTTTCTTCCTAGCCACTGGTGTAGTGCTGTTTCGGATGTAGTATGAAATAATGTCGATAACACACTGCTGGTTTAGTTGTTGCTTAGTGCTTACTCTAGAGTCAAGGCAGTTTCCCGTGCTGTGCCAACAAGTGGGTACACAAGAAGCAGGGAGGGAGCAGA
>JAVJGJ010000062.1:19595890-19619839 GCA_035590215.1 Microhierax caerulescens | reverse complement strand
GCAGGGAGGGAGCAGAGCCAGGACAGCTGACCCCAACCACCAAAGGGATATTCCATACCTTACATCGGGGGTCCTCAAACTCTTTAACCAGGGGGCCGGCACACGGATTCAGTGGCAGGCAGTCATCTGCGGCTGCTTGGTTCCCCCCGCAACCCCTGGCGGGGGGGTCTGTTAATACTAGGGGGGTGGATTGAAGACCCTGGGGGCCGTATCTGGCCCACAAGCCACAGTTTGAGGACCCCTGCCTTACACCATGCTCAGTATATAAGCTGGGGGAGCTGGCCAGGAGCACATGGCTGCGTTGTACTTAATTGCTGGCCGGGGTTAAACCGCTGGAATGAACTGCATGAACCGCTGGGTTCATAACCTCGTACCGAACACAATTCTCAGTTTTTATTAAATGGGGGCAGCACATCCATACAATCCCTGAACATTACCCCCTTCTGAATCCCTTCAGCTTTGAAGCAAGCCAGCACAGAAAGCATTGGATGTACCTGGGTGGGGGGGTGGGGGGGAGGTAAATCAGTCCCTAGTGCCTGCACATCCTACCGAGTCAGCAAAACTCTGTGCTGCCCCCAGAAACGACTGGACTGTCACAGCTGCTGGTGGATCACCTCCCCTCAGACACATAGCTGCATTGTCAGGAATAACGAAGGTCTTTGAAATGGCATCCCTGATTGTCACAGCTAAAGCTCCAGGTACTCAATGGTGCCGAGGTATTAGGAGAGAAGATTCCAGATCACCTTCCAGCAAGTACGTCAGTGACTCTTCATCTTGTCTCTGCCTAGACAACCACTACATTAGGTAGCCCTACAGACTGAAATCTTTACTTTTTTTTAAGTACATAACTCTTAAATACACAGTAAGGTTTTGATGTACATTAGAAAGCACATGCCCCAGGGCCCTGCCATCAGAATATCTAAATAATTATAGATTGCTGTGACGCAGATGGAAGAGACTAAAAGATGAGCAAGCAGAAACTGCTCTTGAAGTCAAGACAAACACAGGGCAGAACACAAGGAGGGAAAAACGAAGCCCCCAGCAGAGGAATACAACAGAATTCTACATCAGATACCACATCAGTGCAGACCGAGTATGAACATCACTGCCAAGACCACCACACACTGCCTGCCAGGTAAAATCAAATCCCCAGAAGCATACTTGAATACAAATAGATTCTGCATCTCCTCAAGACAAAATCAACTGCAACAAAGCTTAAAGGTCCCAGAGACACACAAATAGAACCCCAGGTCTGGGGCTTGAGTTTACAGAAGAGTAACACCAGATGAGAAAAACAGGGTACTGGAGAGCCCAGAACTAGGGAAAGAAGAGTAAGGAGGGGCATGCTACTTTAAGAAAATAAAAATGTTACAGAACATATTATCCTATTCTATAGCCGATTCTCACCTTTCTTCACCCCAAATTTCACATCAGCTCAGCAGATAAGAGCAGAGCTCTTTCACAAGTCACTCCATGGTCTTTGCCTGACAGACTATACATCCATAAAACAGCACCTTTCTGTAAGGGGGAAGAAATGCATAATAGATCATCTGCACAAGGGCTCCAACAGCTCGCAGGCAACAGCCACCTTGGCTTCCAGCACCCTGGGCAGCAAGTCTCCCACAATGAAAATGACTATTGAAGATGGAAATAATCCTATACAGGAATGCGGCACGTGGGGATTCACAAAGAACAGAGCACGCTGACATTTCCTAACACCAAAGCAAAGATGATGACATGGTGTTCGTACTGTCCCAGCCAGACTTGCAGGCTTCACTTCTCTTTGGAATGGCCTGAGTGCCTGTGGAGGTACACACCACCTTAACGATGGTTTTGTGAGTGCACACTAAAGACAGTTCTGATCAGCAAGTTTTGGAGTGCTGGAATTTAACAGTGGGGATTCAGGCATGCTTGAGCAGAACTTGTGCCCAGAGTGCCGCAGACACTTTGGGGACACTCAGTTGAGCCTACCAGTCACAAGAAACTCATGCAGGGGAGCTGTCATCGGGGCATCATTTCATCAGGACTCAAGATGACTAATGCATTGGAACAAAGACCCACAGTTAAAACAAGAGCCAGCATTGCATTTGGAGTTGAGATTCTCCTACAGCTTATGTCTTTCCATTGTTCAGCCAGGCCTCGTGGGTCACCGCTGGTAAGTTTTTCATATGCAAGTTCATTCTTTACACTCATTTAAGGAAGAGCATTAAATTCCTTCAGAGTGCATTTGCCTACACTTTAAAAGAATATTCCACTGGAAAGAATAAAAACCTTCCCTCCTCCCTTTTTGTTAAAGAGCCTAAAGAGCATCAGACAGAAGAAGCTACACAGATGGCATGTGTTATTAGAGAATAAAGGAGATGCAATTAACGTAACAGGCACATCCTTAATTTATTAGGAGACCTACACAAGGCAAGGAATTCAGTACAAGCCTCCTGCAGCTCTAGGAGAATTTGAGTGACACTGTGATTAACATACATACACACACCCTGTGCTTCTAGAAGAAGGACATTTAGCCTGGTATAATCTAGGCAACGAATGAGAATTGAACAGAGCACTCATTGCTGCAGTCACTTTTTGGGTTTACTGAACAATTCTGGGTAGAGACACATAAAAGCAAGACTACGTTAAGCAAATCCTTGCTGGAGGGAAAGAAAAAAGCTAAAATATTTCTTGAAGGCATAGTAAATTCAGCTCATGTTCAGAAGGCACATCTGAGATGCATGGAAAATAGAGACAGCTTTATTTTTTTTTCCATGCAGCGGGATTTTTTGTTTATAAAAGAAGGTGAAAAATCATTACCTTCAGCAAGTTAAAGTCAACACTTCCAGAAAAAAAAAATAAGAAAAAAAGAACACACCTGTTTAACACAATACTATGAGATAAGAAGTACCTACCAAAATAGTAAAGAAAGAAGACACCCGTTTGCCACATATTTGCTTTTGAGATCAAACCAGCCACTGTCACCTGCTACGTTCTACTAATTTTAGGCAGCTGCTATTTTCAAATAGACCCCTGCAAAATACCCACAAAACTTAACTACTTCCCTGCACGAGACCTCCCAGCCTGTGTCTGCAGGTACCACAGGCATTTCAACACGTCCCAAACACACACAACGGAACAAGTAAGTATTGCAAGATGCATTCCCCATCTTCTCTTGCATTATTTGAGCCTAAGCTTAACTACCCATAAAGACCTGTTCTTCAACACCAAGTCTGCCAACGTGCACTCAACAAGCGAGCATTGCTACATATTCCTCTCCAAAACTTGCCCTCCTTCCACCTACTAACGCATGCAATAGCTCTGGTGAGCACTAGCTTAGAGAAACCAGAAAAGGTACAGATCCACAGCGTGTGACAAGGGGGGAGAGCTCCAGGTACAGGCTTCCACAGAGATCTGGGACAACCTCCCCCAGCAGCTCCACAAGCCCCTTCTTGTTCATACTTGGACATCTGCCAAGCTTCCTGCCCAAGCCCAGCTGCCATACCCACACACATCCACTCCCTCACGCAACACGCTCGTTTATAAGCATTGCTGAGTGTCTACCCATTTGCTCCACTTTTTAAAGTTAGCGTGCTGAATGAAGTCTTCACCCAGGCAAAGTTACTCACACGGCAGTGTTTGTTACAAACCAAACCGGCACAGCCATACCGAGTCCTTCCATTCAGCCAGCCTCACCCCTCCCACACCTCATTTTTCCTATTCAGCCTAGCACAGCATTTGCCTGAAGTTAGGCATAAGCCTGATATCGTTTATAATTTAAGTCTTTTTAAGGCCACTTGATATGCACTAGATTAAAAGCAGCCCTATCACACACACACATGAGAAATAGCCTTATTTCCCCTCACTCTTGATATGTTGTCATTCCTCTCCAAGAAGGACCCACTCCCTGCTGGGTAACTCGCTCCATTTATTACAGCCTGCAGAGAACCCTGTTACAGGACTTGGCTCCATGTTGCAGCACCCCACTGTCTACTCTGCAGGCTGTAGAACACTGAGAGTATATAATTAATTATGCCTAATGTTTAGCGCATCGCCTTTCATCTGTTCGTCACCCAAAGAGTCAGAGTGAAAGAGTGAACCTACTTGAAAGGTGTCTGTTACATTTCATTAAACTACAACTTGGATACCAGTTTTGGCTCCTCATACTACGTAGCTAAAGAAAATCTTCTGGCTACTACTATAGCATGCTGATAAAACAAAGGGATGATTTGGCTGTGAATTAATGATTCACAAATACATTGACAAGAAAGTGTTGCTTAGCTTACAAGAGGAGAAAACCAATTAACAGCACAAACCCCAACCCCCCTATCTCTGTCATACAATAGATATTCTATCACTGAATTAATTTGCACTAATTGAGTTCTACCTACACTTTTTGAGAAGTAGTTTGATGCATACTTTGCTTATCATATCCTATAAAGCCTGACCACCGTGAGACTAGAACAAGTCTCAGTCTGCCAAGTTCAGCAGACAGCGTGTAATGAGTTGGTTCGTTTGTCAGATCCAGCTCAGAGCTCAACCTTCCAACACCTTGGGTACAGCTCACAGTCTCCTACAAAGTTGCACTTGGCTGAGGCTCAACACTACCCCTGTGAATACTGACGTAAGTACTCTTACCAGAATAAGTTTTTCCAGGAGAAAACCTAGGGATGCCTTGAGTCACTGCAGGTTTCAGTCACTGAATCAGCACTATGCGTAGAAGCTGGCAGTAACCTAACGAGAAAATGCTCACATAAAGTAAACTATGAAGAGCACCTGGAGACAAATAGATTTTGGTTACAGAACCTCTTCTAAAACACAATGCCTGAAACCTTTGTCACATCTACCTTCTAGGTTTACCTAGAGGTCTGTTACAGGCATCAACACCTGAGAGAGAGGATTAACCTCCAGTACTGCAATCAAAGCAAGCAAGGCTTCAGAACAGGTACTACAGCACACCAATTAGAGCAGCTTCTGTAGAAACGACTGTTTTAATGAAGGAAGATAATAACTAGATCCCCCCTATAAGCATACATGCACATGTGGAGTTTTGCTAATTACACTTCTGACACTGATAAAGAACTCCCAAACCAGCCCTTTAAAGGGATTCCATAGCAAGATCTACCACCTCATTTTCATCAGGACTAATTGTGAATTAGCTGTAGTTCACCACCACCTAAGGCACAGCAGTCATGCCTATGCCATTCAACAAAACTTAGCAAACAGATTACACACATCTCCAGAAATCAGTAGCTGCCAAGAGTATTCAGACTCATAATGCATTTAAGTACCTAAACTCCAGCCATATAACAATTGTTATCAACACCTTTTTAAAAAAAAAAAGAATTCCCCCAGCAGGATCTTGTGAAGCACTTACCTTCAACCAGACCTTGTCCAAAGAGTTCAATTTTTCCACAGAAACTCATAGGAAAACATAACCACTCTTACACAACCCAAAACCTCATGTCTTCCTTCAGGTTTTATCTTCTCTGGTGTACTGGCTTATTAAGTCAGGCACTCAGCTGCCCCTGGAGCAGGTGAGGGGAGGTCTCGTTTTGCAGGTGAGAGCAATAAGGTAATCTGGGAGACCAAGCCACACAGACAATGGGAACATCATAATGTAACATTGAAAAAACATGTGTCTTTTTACAGAAATAAGTGCAAAGTGCATTGGAAGGTGACCAAGAGAGACAGTGAGTGTTGATACTTCTAAGTGCTTAAGATGTACGAGTTGGATATAAACATGCTTTTCCCAATACGTATAGGATTAACTGAGGGATAGGATTGGACTACAGGGAGAGAAGTTCCCAGATCAGCTAATCTCTCAAAAACTGACACAAGACAGCTTTGTGTTTTCTTTCCCTGCAGGAAAGATATTCTTTGGACAAAGCTGGCAGCTAAATCAGAGCAATGTGACAATCCTGGCTGACCAGCTGTGATGTAGAGGCTCAGTAAGGACAGCTGGGTGACAGATCGCGTTAGGTGGTCTGGTGATACTTTTGTCCTGAAGGCCCAGGCATGAGAGAGAGGAGACAAGCAGTCGGTGGACTGTGATACACCTGTGTAACCCCTTATTCTCTAGGCCAGGGGTCCTCAAACTTTTTAACCAGGGGGGGCAGTGCACGGATTAAGTGGCAGCAGTCATCTGCGGCTGCTTGGTTTCCCCCCCCCCAACCCCTGGCAGGGGTCTGTAAATACCGGGGGGCTGGACTGAGGACCCTGGGGGGCCGTATCCGGCCTGTGGGCCATAGTTTGAGGACCCCTGCTCTAGGCTTACTTCCAAGAGGTAACTGCTCTTAGTTAGCTGCATGCTTTCTTTGTAGGTGCCATGAACATGTTTTGTGAAACAAATATTTTGGGTGTCCTTCTGAGTTTGCTACAGACAACACAAGCATTTCCACAGACTGTCCTGGGCCTTAGTCCTAAATAAACTGTGAAGATTTCTGAACTTCCTCTTCCTTTACCTCTCCTAGGAACCCAAACCCTTTTGAAAATAATTAAGTTTTTCTAGGAGTCTGCAACCTCTGTCGGCTCATGCCCCATCTGCTGCCAGCTCAGATCAAGGCTCAAGTTCTCCACGTGTGAGAGTGGCAGTGGGTCTTTACCATAGTATCCACCAAGACATTTTCTTTCTTATGAGTTTTTCTATATGGTAAAGAATAGCTCAAGCATTTTCATATCAGATTGAACTTGGTTTTGGTCAGGACTGATCTCCACACATCACACACAGAAGGTGTCACCATAGCAATAAAACCCCGAAGCCCCCCCCAAAAAAATATCATTACCAAACTTTTCTCTGCTAGGCTCAACCCACCCAACTCTTTTTCATTTAACATCCCCTTTAAGTTTTCCCTGTGCTAACAGAGAAGCTTTCCTCTATCTCCTTCTCTCAGCTTCAAGTGCCTTTTCGTTGTGGCTATCTAGCAAAGTAGCTAAATATTTCGTCTTTGTCTTTTAGCCAGAATTAATTGTTTTGTTCCACACAGAGTATTTTCTTTGAATAATTAAAACACACATACAGGAAGCTATACAGTAATTTTACCGCTGTTTTCTGCTAAATAGCATTTTGTGTTCTGGATATTATCTGGAAAATTTGCAGTTCACTTAAGAACTACAAAACAGAATTGCAAATTAATATAAACTGGTTAATATTGTAGCAAAACTAACACCAGTGCCATCAGTTCTAAGACAAGTCATGACACACTACACATTACTCAAGGGATTTGGCTTTTTGTCTGTTATTACTACTGCAGAATTACAGTACGATGCATTGTTTTGATGACATAATAGAAAGGCACCAGGTTGCCTACATGTTACCTGAGATGTAGATAATCTAACATTCTATGGATAAATGTAAATCCCGTGTGCATTGTTATTCTAGGTGCAGCGGTTCCAACCACAAATAACAAACCTCAGCGCGCCTGAGCTGGCATTTGAAATACGGCTGAAGACTCAAATCTTTCAGGCTGAATCTGCTTCTAAGAAAGACTTACCATAGAGCACAGGCTACCATATCTCACACGTTGGGTATTATGATCACTTTGCCCCACGTGAGCAAAGGAACGTCTTTTTCCTATGGGAGGTAGATAGACCCCACACCCGTCACCTTTAAACCTGTAAGTGGCACGGCTTGCAGCAGGCGCTTTAGGTATGCCAGTGCGAGGGAAACAAACCTCTGTGCTCCAACAGCAGCTTGTGCTGCTTGGGAAAGCACTAGTTTCCACAAGTGTATTCTTCATCCTCTGCCTGGTCTTGATCGCTCAAGGTCTGCATGGAGTCACCTCTGCCCTTGGCTTCCCAGACCAGCTTTCTGGAACCAGCCTTCCCCCAGAGCTGCTTGTTCAGTCTTCTGGCTGCTCTGTCAGTCCTCTATGCCTTGCAACTCACCTCTGGATAAGGGAAACTGAAGAATTTGTATAACAAAACACTCGAAAGCACCTGGTTTTGTCTGGAAGATCCACGCAACTTTCAAACTTCCAGCCTGGCCCCCAGAACGTCAGCAAAAGCAACTCTTAAGCTAAGACCAGTGTGAGCCAGATACCAAAGATGTATGGCTGTGCAAACCCAGGCTGCATGCACAGGTACAGAGCTAATAAATTCTGAAACTACTATACAGCTGTATGTTATTAATTGTAATGTAAATTAATTGCACCTGGAGTTTCAGGCCTAAATCATGAAAGTTCTTTTTTTGGGGTTTTTTTTTGTGTAATCTTTCATTGACAGTTGCCACTGCTGTTATTAAAACAACACTAGGATCGATTTGATGCTTTAAATATCATGGACAAATCTTCAGCCACCATTCTTGTCCACACTATTTTCTAAATGGTATCTAAAACAATTTCCTTTCTATTTTCCCAGTAAAGTGTGAAATTGTTTTCAAAATTAATTAGCACACTGTGCGGCAAGTAGGAATTAGTACAGCAATTGACTTCACAAAAACCCTAGTAGTCCACAAGAGAATGGATTTTGAAACAAATTGCCTAAATCTTTGTAAGGTCTTGAGCCCAAAGAGGCAGAGAAAATTACCACAGAGATTTAGCGTGAGCTCCTACTAAAGTATGCAGGAATCTGCTATAATTAAATTAAAAGTAAAGATGATTTTTCTTTGCTATGAAATGATAATAAATAGCCTGTGGTGACAAAGATACACAGTCTAACTCTCCTTTTCTTGGAAAACAAGAGAAAGCTCAGAGACGCTTCCAACAGCTGCAGGCAGACAAGCAGCAAACTTGTGTTTCTCTACCCTGCTAATCCAGGGGCCATCAGCTGGATTTGGATCCAAGTGATGCTCTCCATCATCGCAGGAAAGCTGTGAAGCAGTTGTCTAGAGCTGGGCAAGCAGGCATGTTGTCAGATGTATTTCAGCATCAATCACACCACAGAAGAAAAAGCTGCATTTTTGATGTGCAGCGATTCACTAACAGTTAAATAAAGTTTTAGTGTGGGGAAAAAAAAGCCCAAACAAACCACAAATACATTTCCCTTCTTCTCATTCTTCTTGAAGTTACTTCATTTTGTCCCAGCTTCTAGAAACATCACCTCTTTTTTTTTTTTTTTTTTGGTGTGTGTGTCACTTTTTAATTAACTTGCTGCTTTTCTGAAGTTCCTGAGTAAAATGTTTGATTGATTATTTCCTTCTTTTCCCTTGAGATATTTTTAAAACTTCCTATTCCTTCCAGAAAGGTGTCTTCAATAAGGAGGCATATGCTTGGCCTTCCAGCCACTGTGATTGAGGAGAGCTGCAGTGACACAAATGAGCTCCCCAGAGCCCAGCTGAAAATCCAAATGCTACCAAACATTTGGTAAATTCCCACCCAGAAGTGGCTTCGTCAAAGCACCCACAATTCATCCAAGTATTCCACACCAGCCTCTCAAAGGGAGCGTATGTATGACCTGGTCTGGGCAGCTGCTTGCTGCAGGGTGCCAGGACCCCCTCCAAGGGCTGCGAGAGGTGGTCAGAAGCTCCCCTCCACCCCACCCTGTGCAGCTACAGCTGTGCTTCACGGACCCCAGCTTCAGGGGTCTTCTCCATCACCCAAGGCTCTGCTGCAAGCTGGTTAGGACTGTTCAGCAACTGATTTAATTCCCCAGAGCTCGGAAACTTTCAGAGTATCTCTTTCTGCTCCCTGCTTAAGGCTCGCTCCACATCTGAGCCACTGTTTCCCATCCCAGGTGATCCTCCCGTCTGTCCGTAACAAATCCATAGTGAGCTCCAACTGCTGCTTTTGGCCTTTCCTTCCAGAGCACGTAGGAGCATCTGCTCCACAGTGGTTTAGACCCCAAAGAAAAAAACAGACAGAAGCAAGCAACCATCCAAGAAAGCACTGAAGGTACAGTTTAGTGGACTTCTACATCTAGGGCATGGCAGCAGTGACTGTTCCAGAAGGATGGGAATGGAGACAGAGCTGAGGGGTTGATGCAGGAGACAGGATACCTACAGGGCAGGTCCGGGTCCATCCAGGAGGCAAGGTCACAGTTAGGCACACCCACAGGAAGGGGCTGATAGCCCCTCGCTGAGCTAAAGTGGGTCTCCGGGACCACAGGCAGGGGTGGGGGAGGCTGGGCAGGGGGCACGAAGGGCCATTAGTGCCCTCAGGTCCCTGACAGTGTGACCCGTCCCTTCGTTTGAAAGATTACATTTACAAATGTTAATGCCAAAATGAAAGCCGACAACAAATTACCTTCAATGTTATGATCCCAGCAGCTTTCTGAGATCCCCTTCAACTAAATGAACACTTGCTGGGATTAATTTTTTTTCACTTTTTTTTTTTTTTTTTTCATAAATATTGATAGGCAATTATCTTCAGTAGCAGGTTAGGTGATCCAGCTAACAACTCACAAATGTAGGGAATCTTCCTCACTCATCATTAGTGCTCAGTTAGTTCACCAGCTGACTAAATTATTGCTTGTAAGTACTTTTGGATTGATTAGCTCTTGCAGGGTATTTTGAGCTGTTTGAATGCATATTAATTTCTGGATCTTAAATTGCAATGCATCAGAAAACTGGGCTCACAAAAATGCTTTAGTTTATCGTATTTTATACTCTTTGCATCATTTACATGGCTACTTCTGACCCCTAGCTGGAGTGAAACGCATATTCCCAAGTATCTGTGTCCCATTATACAGGTAATTAAGGCACAATTAGATCACTGACACGGCTGAAGTTTTCTCTCAGATCTGGAAGGTCAATCCAAACTATGCCAATTTTCTTCTCCCCTGTATAACATCAGTTATTTTTAAACAAAATCTTATTTCTTTAAAGCTTACAAAGCTGACAGAAATTCCCTTTGATTTGTGTGAGGCAAACCGTGCTTGAGAATGCAGTCTTCAGCGAATTAACATGCAAAACATTAAATCTGTATTTTCCAGATGTAGACTCTGCGAACAGGGTGACATATATTTTGGTTTCTGGCCACTATCAGGCACATACAAAGATTTCCTCAGAGCTGGTAGACCTGTGTGGGTCAGGGGTTAGAAACTGCAGTAGCTGGTTCCCATTCACTGCCTCTGACTGCCCAGGCATCCTCCGTCCTCTCTCGTGCCTCTGAGTTCCTTGACTTCATTTACCATTGCCCATCACATGGGAATAAAAATATTTAACAACATATTCCAAGGACATCACAATTTATAGAACATTTTACAAACCTAGCATAAAGGATACAGAAGAAATAGCAAATATTATTATTAAATTCCAATTCTCCTATTCTTCTGCAGAAGGCAAAGTTATCAGTTATTGGGCTGATTTTGCATAGTTGATCACAGTGTGCTTGCTTCTTTCAAATGGTTCATCAGTGTTTTGATGGAGAAAAATCATATCTAACATTGTGAGATTAACGCTGTAAGACTCCCGAAGACTGCTGCACCAAGGAATAACCTCTCTGATATGATGAGTCAGATTTAAATGGATCAAACAATGCACTGTTTTCAGAAGTCCTATTTAGAACCCATCACTGGTAGTATGATCCATCCTAGGGCTGTTGCATTTTTCTGCTCCTGGATTTTCTGGAAGTAGCAAATTCAGATTTTCTACAAATAGCAAAAAGAAACAATTCTTTTTAAAAAACCCCAAATGACAGAAGATCAATATGAAATCTGCAGGAATATAATCTTTCACAGTTGTAATACAAGTTTTTTTTGAGAATGAGTTCAAAGTACACCTCAGACCGGCTATTAAAACAAATACATTTCAGCTTGGAAATGAAAGGTTTTGCCAAGTTTTCCCAAGATTTATTCTGTTGTTTCTATCATGCCACAATGAATGGTTCTGAACATTCATTTCTTTATTGCAACAGCCCTCAGCAGTGGAAACGGGGCAAGACACAATGTCCAGTCACATCTCCAAAGCAGGCATCACAATGAACATACAGTACTGGCACTTCATGTGGAACAAGCTGGAGGGTTTAATATTAAGCAATATTGTGGGCATTTAAATAGATTTGAAAAAAGCTACAAAAATTACTTTCAAAAAAGAGAATTGCCAATTGGTACCCAAATATTCCCAGTCTGAGTTCTCATTCTAAAGTTTACATGAAATGTGGCCTTAATAATTGCCCCACTGCCTCCTATGGCAGAAATGCCCCCTAATTTCCCCAGCTGGGACTTGATCTTGCAGACCCCAGTTACCACTGTGAACACCATTTTTTCACTATGTGTAGACACTGTCTGCAGCGCAGACAAGGTGGTCTTGGGGCAAAGGAGGTTTCTTAGCACTGCCAAAGGTAAAAATAGAAGGTCTGGTCTTCGAACGGTCACATAGCAGACAGCCAAAGGGGCGCGTGTAACCCAGGGCAGCTGATGGGTGGGAGAAGTGCCATTGACAGGTATTTGCCTAAATAATTAATCAAAGACTGAAATTGAAGACTTGCAAGTGCTGTTGAAGATTGGTAAGTGTTGTGGCTTGGCAGCTGTGGAAGTGAAGCGTCTCATATTCACAGGGAGGAGCACGCCTGCCTTCTTGCCGGCTGCTGGTGCTCCCAGCTCCCGAGAGGTCCCTGTCAGTGCTCGCTCCTGGGAGCTTGCGATGAACTTCAGCCGTTTAAATATTAGTCAAGCTGGATGTTCAAAGCCACGTAAGGGACTCACAAGCCAAAACTCCATTAATTTTAGAAAGAACTGAATAGTCCAAAACCTTAGGGACCATCAAGCATTCTACCCTCATTTCCACGCTTATGATTTCCTTTCAAGGAAATCTTTTAGTAAGAAATGCCATGGGGGAAAGCACTGATTTGCAGCTATTGCCAGAGAGAAATGATTACTACAAGCAATGAGCACATGAGTTTTCTTGGTGGATTCTTGTTAGTCTTGTGTCCTGTTTGTAGCGGTGATTTTTGTATCACTTGCGGGCTCTTCATTGCAGGTGACAGCTGCAAGGTGGGGTGAAGAAGGATGATCTGTGCAATGTCTGCTAGCAGAAGCTGAGTGATAAAAGTTTTAAATCACTTGTCTATGACAAGCAGAAGGACTCTGTGGCTAAGATTTACTGGCTCTCCGACACAGTAATTTATCATTTTTGGCCATTATCCCTCTGTGCTTGCTCCCACCAGGTAAAGTGTTACTAGAAATTAAGCAAACGACAACATGAGCTCACACACGTATTTTATTACTGGTGGACCTGAGGCACTGCCACAACCTTCAGATGTTTATCCAGATAATTCAAGGAGCGTAAGTGTTCAAACCTCGGATTTTACTTCAGGTTATTCTAAAGATGGGGATTAGCCAGGTCAACACCATTTGCTGCTGAGCTGCCAGGCCAGTCATAAGGGATTTTACAGGAATTTACTAAGACCGTGGTACTTTTGTCAGTCCCGTTGCAGATGCTGAGAGATGCCTCCTACATAACACAGGCCTTTCTGAAGTGCTGTGAAGCCTGGCACACTAAAGAGACTCCCCAGGGGGCTGCTGCATTACAGCCCTGCACGAATAAATGTGAAACCCAAGGTTCTGCCTTCCAGTCCTGTGGTCCCTCTCCAGGGTAATCCAACCTGTGCACCCAGGGATAGAGCAGCTCACTGGTGCCAGCAATCACAAGAGCCTCGCTGGAGGACACAGCTTCCACATGATACTATTAGGTGGTTTTTTTCATATTCTACAGAAGAGTGAACTTGAGACATGGTCTGAAGGATTTGTTAACCTTAATGGGTGGGTATTGTGAAGTCCTGGTGGCAGTAACCTTACCTCCTGCCCTCTTTCTTACCTAGGTGACAAGAAATCTGCTCCCACGTCTTTCCTTTCAAGGTTCTTTCACTTGGTGATCTCAGATGGTTCCCTACATGAGCAAGACTGAACGAAAAAAATATAACTCCCGTTTCTTCATTAAACATTTAAACAAGGAATTAGTATAGGACAAATAGTAACAACAAGGGTCTGTTTTCCTGCTCACACAATCTCTTTCACAGGAAAAAGCGTCTGAGCTAGGTCCAATGCCCCGGATGGTTTGCAGAGTCCTCTGGATGGACAATCACGGTCACTGAACATGGCAGCTCAGTGGACAGGCTGGGAAGGTAATCCAAGTGCCTAACTCCTGAGCAAGTGGGGAGAACAAAACCTGTTGGGCATTTAGGACAGTGTTAGGACCAGTAGGAGGGATGTACTCACAGTGTGCTGTCTGACAGCGCTGTGGCCAGGCACAGGGCAGAGGTCTGACCCAGCCACTGATGCTCACGGTCTCCTGTCGGGAAGGGGTCCAGGGGGCTTGTGCAGCCAGTTAGAGTGATGGAACACTCGTCGGTGTTTCTGAGGGGAGGCTAGAGGGGGGGGAGGGGGAATGATGAGAGTACAACATATTTCTGAATTCAAACTTTGATTTTTGAAAGAAATCCCGATTTCTTCCTAAACCTGGCAGCAGGTAACAGTGCTGCTTTATGAAAGCAAAAGTTTAACATCACACAGGTTTATGGGGTCACCGCACAGCCTGCTGCAGGGGGGTGGGGAGGGACTGTTTGTTCCTGCACACACAAAGCCATCACATGCAGGGCACATCCACACTGCCTAAATCTCATCATTGAGCGAGAGCTGATTCCTATTATGCTCCATTTGACTGACAGTCTCTCTTCCTATAGCTGCTTAAAGCCCTCGCTATTGCAGAAGTAAAGGATAGCGCTGGCATTTGATTAAAAATATTCCTGCAGCAATCTGGGACAGAGCATGATCCTGTGCCCCCCAACTCAGAGGCAGCCTGTGAGAAGATTTAATTATCCAAACCAATAAACTTCACAATCAATTTCACTCTCAGAAATGATAAACAATAGACTTCACATTTATATAGACCACCAAAAAGCCTATTCCATGCTAAATATCTCTTTCACATACACTGACAGGCACCCCAGCATCTAATGGAAAGGATCAACTCCAAAGCCGGAATCGCAGGTGAAAGAGGGGGAGATACAGTAGTGAAATGGGTAAAATATCAAGTGGCACATGGAAGGGGAAATAGAACTCTCCTGCATATGTCCTTATGCAGGGAAGGAGATAATCTAGTTAATGTGAATTGGGAACATGTTGCAGGCTGGTTGGAGGAAATTTATGTCAGTTTGCCTGGGCAGGAGCAATTCATGCAAACCCTCATGAGCCTTCGAAACTCCCACAGTGCTGAGGGATCCAGAAGATCACACAATAAAAGCTATCCTGTCTTTCAGCCTGTGTTCTCAGCCATGAACTTGGAGATCTGGGAATAAACTTCCCCTTTGGGTGAGTTATTCAACTGTGGGGTTTCCTGGACTTGTGCCTTAGCACATGCTCTTGGCAGCTGTCAGAGGCAGGATGACATAGATCTGGTTTTCTTCCAGCCGGGCAAATCCTGCATTTCTATACTTAACAGAAACTAAAGAGTCATGTTAAAAGTCGTGTTTATTAACTCTACAATACCACAGATAATTCGCTTTGCTTCTGAGCAAAAGAAAATCCTGGGTTCTTGCCCTTCTGGAAACCTGATTCCCTCAACCACTTTGGAGAGGTACTCCGCAGATTTAAAACCCTTCCTGGGGAGATTTTGTAGGTACAGTAACGCTGTTCAAAGATCCCTGCCAGCTAGCTCATGTCATTCAAAATCCTTTTGGAAGTGTTTTAAACAAGCAGATTGGAGAGCCTTGAAGCAAGGCGGCAAATGTGAGAGTTGTACAAGAATACAAGCATGCAATATCCTTGCTGGGGGTCCTAAGAGTGCTTTGATTATCTAAGCCAAGAATCAATTTTGAACGCGGCAGAAACAACAACCTTTCTTTTAATTTTTGATAAGCAGAAATAAAGCCATAAAGAAACTCTGATAACAAAATTATAATGTGCTCTATAAGAAATTCACCAATAAAATTGTATTAAAAACATGTTTAGTAAAGTTTTGTGGTGGAGATTCAATGAACTGAATCCAAGAGCTGGAGCAGAGCCTAATATATTTTTATGAATTCATAAAATGTTTTACAGGATGTCATGAGCAAGACCCTAGAAACCAAATTGGAAGCCTGAAGCAAACTTTTTTACAGTTCATATATAAAAACAGAATCAGAGGTTTTAATGACAGTGCTGACACACTGTTGACCACGGGGGGAGCTGGTAACGTTAAAAACAAAAAGGGGAAAGAAATGAAAGAATTTACTGGGTACTGTGACTGCATACATGTTTTCTGCTGTTTTATCTGGAAGCAAAACCATTAATTGAAACAAAGAGAAATGGTGAAATCACTGCTGAACAACTCCTGCATGTCACTGGAAGCTAATAGCGATCTACAAAAACTCCTTTGGACGAGGACAATGTTATAACCTGACCGACCCGCTCCCAGCACTGTGTTTTACCATGAGTACCATTTGTTTCTTTGCAATGTATTGCCATAACCCCTTTTTTTTCCTGACGGGAAAGGCAGAAGATTGGTGTTTATTTGTTGCTAAGTATGTAGTATTGCTTTACACAAAAAAAAAAAAAGCAACAGCCCACCTTCCTAAGATATATGCATCCTACAGAGGACGAAGGCAGGGAAATCTACTTAATAATTAACTTCGTTTTCACTTACTTTGTCAACTATTGTTAGTTTTCCTGTAGAAATATTGTGTGTAGGAAAACAATTGCTGTAAAAGGAAATGCATTAAAACAGTGTCAATACTCTTATTTCACAGAGCAAATCACTGATTAGGTTATTGTGCCAAGAACATGGAGAATTCATTGAACTGGGACCATTTAAATAAAAATAAATTCACTTTCACCTCCTCCTTCCATCATCAATCCTCACACAGTGTGCCTTGCATGAGCCAATAACAGATTCATTGCAGCCACACTGTAATTGATTGCTATAACTTTGCATATTTTACCAATGTATATTAAGAGGTTGTACTGAGACTCTCAGGATTAACAGATCTATGCTTTGAATTGCTTTTCATTTCCATTCAAAGTCCATGCAATTCTTTACAAGGGCTCTTCAAAAGCCGTTCTGCAGGAAACAAAGCCAGAAAATTCACAGGAGATTAAAACTCAGCAGGGGTGAATTCGTATGGGGTGAAAAAAGGAATTAAAATAAGAGCACCAGTTCCACTTTTACATTTGCAAGAAAGCAGGACAAACATGACCTTACAGCCATACAAACCTTGGTGTCTGTTCATGTCTGTTAACTTGTCTAAGTGGCCTAGTGAACTACAAAAATATAGATTCCACAGGTCTGCCTCAGTTCCCAACAGGGTTTAGGTTGGGAGGGACCTCTGGGAGGTCCAACACCTCCCCAACCTGCCTCGCTGGAGGGTCCGTGTTGCTCAGCACCTTTTCCTGCCCGGTGTTGGACACCTCCAAGGACAGAGATTCACCAGCCTTGCTGAGCCCTCGCTGCAGGCTTTCGCTGCCCTCGCTGTGGAGCTTTTCCCAGTATCTGATGGGAATTTCCCTTGTTGCAGCTTGTGTCTGCTCCCTCTTGAGAAGAGGAAAAAGCAAGCCTTTGCTTTGAGGTTTGGGGGTAGCGGTAGTGGAATTTAGCACATTATTCCAGATGTGGCCTCTTACATGTTCAGTAGAGGAGAAGAAGCACCTGAGCTCCAGCTAACACACCTTACAGTGCAGTTGGCCTTTATGGTCTGGGCAACGGTGCACGACCAGCTTGAGGCCCACCAGGCCACGCAGGTCCTTTTCCCTAACTTATTTCTATGTAAAAGGTCAGTTAGTGGCACTGAGACGTAAATAACATCTCTAGCACATCTTCTGTACTCACTGAAATTTTAGAATATTCCAAAATCACCTTGGCATATCTGGCACACCACAGGAAACATCCCTGAATTTTCTAACACCACAGGAAATATCCCTGAATTTTCTAACACCAACACATTTTTACACTGTACTTTAATTTTGTCCTGGTCTGTTGTTGTCTTATTAGAAGCCATTGAACCAGAGTGGCTTTGTAGAAGACCCATCTGGAGAAGTCCAGCTGAAGATGGTCTATTAATGGACAATTAAGCTCAAGGTGGACATTTATTCCAGGGCCTTTCTTAGGCATTTGAAAGAGAAAATGAGAATAATTTCAGTAGGAGATGAGAAAATTGAGTAAATGACTGATGCCTCTCTGTGTTGTTTGGGTGCCAGTCTCTACTTTGAGTTAAACTTTGTAACGAACTGGAGTCCAAACCCCAATTCTTCAGCTAGGTATGGTATGTAATTTATCTAACACCTGATATGTAATTGGCAGCTCTTAGCTCATCTCTTTGGGTGAGCCTCTGTCATCCTAATGAGTGGGAATAACCTTGAAATTCCTCCCCAGGCAAGCAACATCCCCTGCATACTGATACTACATTGACAGCCCTTTAAATCACTCTGTTCTGCTGTCTAACGAGGTTTCCACATCACACCTGGCTTCAGCTGTCCTTCTCCCAGCTCCGCAAAGTTCCCTTAACGGCTGTGCTCTCCTGGCCCCTCCATCCTTCTGGTCCAGCCCTCCCTTCCAGCAGTTCCCAGTGTCAGCATCGGTCAGCCACCAATAACGCCTTAGGACTGGGAGAGAGGGTGAGGCTTTTATTAGCATTTTCCCTCAGGCTGCTTCTTTTTGAAAACTTAACCTTAAATAAAGTTAGCCCAGGGAGACAAGATTTTCCCACAAAGCAAAAGGAGATACAGAAGGAGGGTATGGGAAGAGAGGTCCTCATATAGTCCTTCATGATCCAGTGTTACTCTTTTTTTGCAAGAGAAGAAAGCTGTAGTCCAGTTCCTGAAATTTTTCTCTTACCCAGAAGTTTCAAGCGGGTGTTATGCTCGTATTCACGGAGCTGGTGTCATTTAATGCCGTCTCAAATTGTTAAGCAGCTTCTGGATCCCCTCTTCTGATGGATGAGGCAATTCTATCTTTACGTAATTCAGAGAAGCCACATGAGACTTAATTAGTATTTGTAAAGCATTCAGGATGCTCAGTTGAAAAGGGTGATGATACAAAAGCACCACAAACACACAATTTTTCAAATTCTCTGATGCTGCAAGTCAAGTTAAAGACTCATTTCTCCCCTTCATTTTCCTACAGCAATTCTGTCCCCTGTGGGCTGTAAGGAAACAGTCAATGCCCAGAAGCCAGTAAACAGGGAATTTAAAAAGAGAGGGTAACCTATTTATACCTGTAAAGGATGGCATCCCATGAAGAGCAAAACCAATGAAACAGTATTTCCTGTGAATTTGTATCCCACCTCCTCTAACCATCACCTTGTCGTACATCTTCCCGCAGCCCATACCTTTCCCCTGGGGAACATGACGGTACGTACAAGCAGCAGTGAAACCCCCAAGGGACTGGCCAGCCATGAGACTGCTGCATCCTGAAACGGCGGAGGAGCTGGGCTGCATAGTGGTGGCATCCTAGCTCGTTTGTTACGACATCTGTTGTCTCTCTGACTTGTGCAAGCTGCTTGAAATTGTCTGGAAAAGAAGACAGACATCCCAGCTGTCTGAAGAACCACATTTCTTAAAACTGCCAAGCACAACCCCAAGCAGAGCAGAGCAGACAGGACTGAGGCTCTCGAGGCCTCTCATGGTACCTAGTTCATTCTTGTGAACAGCTGTCGGTGCCACCAAAGAAATTAAAAACTGCTTAACTGAGGCTAGAGCAGAGTGGAAACCATCCCAACCTGCCACAGGGCAGTACCAGAGAGATGCAGTAGGGATGACAGTGACAACAGCAAAGGCACCAGACTAGAAGGGATGTGTTACAGCTGGCAAACAAAAGCACCAGTTAGAGGAACATCATAGCCCATAGGGAAACATACGTGTTTACTTTTTTAGGTCTCATCTACCATGCAGAGGAAAATTACAGAGAGTGTTTGTATGTGTTTGTATCTCCATTCAACCACGGTGGAAAAGGGAAATCATCCCGAGTGCGGATTGGTCTAATGTGGAATGATCTGATGGCATATGGTGCCCTTCAGCGAGTACCCGAGGCCACCTGGCCCCGCAGCAGCCCAGCCGTGCGGCACTGCCCCAGCCCGGGGCACGGCTCCCCAGGGATGCGGCCACCTCTCCCCAGCAGCCCCCTCCTGCTGCTTGATCCAGACGCTGCTCCCACCCGGCGTGGGGAGCTGGGGGGCGGCCAAGCAGCTGCTCCTAAGGCAGGAGGTTGGAAGTTCTTGAATTTCTCACCACACAATGCCTACGACTGCTTCCCAGAGACACTCAAATGATCATGTCCCTGCGCTGTATCGAGTTGAAGGATTGCTGGGATGGAGCTCCTGAGCCACGGTGCCTTGGCACCACACTCCAGTTGAAGCACTGGCACTCGTGGGCCCATCTTGCTCTCCCTTTCCTCCTCTGGTGCCAGCTCTGGCATATTCTAGTCCAGCGCTGGGCTGTTTCAGCAATGGGAGCTGGCAGAGAAATCTACGCTGTTTTGTTTTCACACATTGTCCAGTCCATCCTCTTGTCCTCTTGTGCGTGCTTCCCCAGAACACTCCTTTCCTGCTGTGCCTACAGAAGCAGGCTGCCTGTCAGCTGAGACCCTGCCCTCCCCACCACCAGTATCACCCTGCTGTCTGTAACTGGTGTGACCAGCCAGCCCTCCCTGCTGCTGGTGGCTCTGCCACGGTTTGGCATCTCCTGCCAGGCTGCAACAGTGCCGCAGCCCATCCTCACCACAGCATGCATGAGGTCTGTGTCCCTCTTTTCACTGCTGGGACACTTTCAGCCTCCACAAAAGCAACTTGGGAGCTGTAAAAGGCTTTTCACCCTGAATATCCAAACTGCCGGTTGTGCTCAACACCCCACACGTGCCTGCAGCAGGGAGATGGTGCACGGACCGAGCGGGCAGATGCTTGGAGGCAGGAGAACAGTTGTTTGTCCATGCTGGTGGTACCGGTAGCATCACTGCGCCGCTGCCAGCTGGCAGGTGAGCAGAGGGAGCTGCCACCCTGGATGCTCCAAAAGCTGCTGGATCTGAGAATAATGGAATGGGAGGGAAAGGAATGCAGGAGAGCAAAAGGGAAATGTTTGCTGCAACAAGATAAGGCTGAAGTGAATCATTTGGGGATGGATTAGCTGATACAAGGGCAGTTGTGAGTTTTAAAGCTGCCCTCCAGTGGCTGCATTCGCATCCATGAATCTCCTCCAGGCTTGATTAGCCAATATTTCAGATGTGGAAGAAATCCTTTCAGAGTTGTATTTGTGCTAGAGTGACCGCTTCCCTCACAAGAAGTTTAAGACAGATGAATTGATTCCTTGTCATTTTGACTAAAGGAACCAAATTCTGATGTCAGCAGTTTAGTGGCAGAATAATAAAAGTAGTATTGCTACTGAAACTGTGCAGCAGGCCAGGCTGCAGAGGACAGGCATGAGGAGTTAAATGCAGCCTCTTCCAGCTCAGAGCGTGTCTCTGGTTTTATGATTTCTGGGTTGGCAGCCAGAACCGTGCTCCTTCTCATTTTTAAACCATCTCTAAGGCAAATGCTCTTTTCTCAGATCCAGGCCCCTGAATGATCTCTGCCCTGTACATCATCCGGGAGGAGCAAAGGGACCTAAGGATGCTGTTGGTGTTGCTTTGTTCCCCACAACTTTTTTGCTTTTTGGTCTACCTGGAAATTGCCTGAATGGCCACAGAAACGTAAAGCCTTAAGGGTAAAAGGCCCTTAAAAATACTAAAAAAGGCATTCTTGTCCTCCTTTCAGCCTTTCTGCATCATTTATTCCTGTCAGCAGCCTGGCTCCCTCCACCATGCTGACAGTGGCCAGTGGTGCTTTGCAGGGAGCTGAACTGAGACTTTGATCCACCTGAAAAATAATCCAGAAGAAAATGGGGATGGAGGCAGGGGGGAACGTGCAGACTTTCATTCAGCTGTGCTCCCAGCAAAGCCTCAAACCAGCTGCCTAGGAACAGGGGCACAGGCATCGGGGAGGAACTGAGCAGGGGCAGGGAAGAGCAAAGGGCAGGACTTGTCATCAGCAAGAATGTTGTCGAGAAATGCGCGTGAACCACACACATCTCCAGAAAGCTGTCTGGACACCAGGAGAGAGGCACTCAGCAGGGCACCAGCCATCTCCCCATCCAGAGCCCACACCATCGTGCTGTGCAGCAGTGAGCAGTGCCATCTCCCCCACCCTGAAGGATTTCTTAAACTCAGGGGCTCCTCAGTTTTCATTTAGGGCAGGTTCAAACCTGCTTTGCACTGGCAGGTGCATCAGGAGGTTTTTGAGTAAAAAACACTGTGTGCTGATGAATTAGGCTGTTCTCTCTTGTTCCTAGGACACTTGAGTTCAAGAAGGTTATCTTCACAAGGAGAAGCCTTGCAGAATATTTTAAAATTAAATTAATGCTTGTAATGCTTTACAGAATATTGAGAAGACGCAGTGATGCTATGAGGGCACCTTGTACCTGCATTCAGTCAAAGTCTTGGACTTGCCCTCCAGCATCAGGGGAAGGTTTACACCTAAAGGGGGATAGGCTGAGCCAGCAGCCCTGCCAGGCTCTCCAGAACACCCCACGACACAGCCTCTCCTCTCTACCTACCTTGCAGAAGATCTAGTTCTCTGCCTTCCTCTGCTGTAGAGGGACATCAGTTTGCATGGGGCGGAAGGGCGCAGGGATCCGGTACGGGTCTGCAGCCCAGAAGCCTGGTCTTGCAACTGGGACACTTCCAAACTTAAGGCATGCTCAGCTCCGGACTCGGAGTGATGGCTTCGTTTCCTTAAAATCCCTGTCTGGACCAGGGTTGCAGGAAGGAGACTAGGTGAAGAGCCTCTGCCCTATTGTAAATCTTCTCGTGAAGCAGCATGAACACTGCTCCATGCCCACAGACATTAAAGATGGTCTTTCACGGTGGTGGTGTTCGTGTCAGGTGCCAAATACAGCCTGACAGCTGCAACTATAAAAATCAATCACAGCGACAGATAAAATCAGCTCCAAACGAAGTGCTTTCCATGTTAAGCAAATATTGCACCTGGCTGCCAAGGAAATGATGATTTGTTTCTAAGGGAGAGCCTGGGGGCTGAGGGGTGGGAATGGTGGTGTCCAGGCCCTCGGCAGCAATCGCAGCTGCAGATGAAACTCCACCACCATCTGCTGGACACACTGAAGATGGAGCTGGGATCATCGGGCTGCCTGTTCGCCAAATGACAACATCCCTCTAAAGAAAAAAGAGTTATAAATGCTGGGGCCAAAGTCCTTAACCCCCTGTTTTCCAGCCACAGGGAATATTTCTACCCACCGACCTAAGTGGCAACTACACCTCTCCTTTGGGAAGTCTGGTTTGATTTCATTTTTTTGTAGCCCTGACAAGTCTGAGATCTGCAATTCTTACAAAATACAGGCTGAATGCAAAAGTAGGCAAACAGTGAGGAAAGAGTGTTTTCTCAGGCAATTTAAACAAAAACCCCTTATGTGGTTTACACAGTAGGGAGCAGTCAAGCTCGGGGTTAACCCCCCCAAATGAGAATGAGCTGGGAGACAGAAATCATTGTACAGGAGCCCGTGCAGGCGGTGGCAATCGCTGTAGTCACACAGCCATAGCCGGGAGAACTGCATTTCTTGTCTTAAAGAAGAAGGTCACCCCGAGCTCGGTGGACCAGGGGTCCCACTGTGCCTCCCCTCAGGGATTCCCAGCTGCCGCGATGCTGCTGGGTGGCCAGTGCCTGCCCAGCTTGGCAGCTCCCTGTGCACATCATGTACCAGTCCCTGCTGGGCTGGTGCCTTTGTCCCGCTCGGGGGCAGGGATGGGGCAGATGTGCCAGCACAGAGATGCACCCCGGGACTGCCAGCACAGCAGGGCATAGCACCGTGCACATGAATACCTGCACAACCATGGAGGCACCGGGCCAGAACCGGCTCCCAGGACCTGGGTACCGCAGGGCGTCACGCCGCTACCTCCTGGGCACCAAAGGATGTTTTAACAAACACAGGGCGCAGTGTAAATCTTCCACACTTGGAGCCCCCCTCAGAGCCAGGAGCTGAGTTCTGTATCTCCACATATCACAGTGCTGTCCTTCCAACCCCCCTCCAGGGCACAGCCCCCCCCCCGCCTATCTCCCTCCCCTCCCAGCTCCTCATCTC